>CM077464.1:149891880-151091880 GCA_039654755.1 Calcarius lapponicus | reverse complement strand
TCAGACCCAAGATGTTTGGTTGTAATTATCGTAAAGTTATCAGAAAGTAAAGGGGGCTAGGAGGCAGATCATGTATTCTGTTGGAAAACATTGCACTACAAGAAGTTCTGAAAATAAACAAGTTCATTTCCTTGCTAAGGTAGTCTAACATACAGCTTTGATTAAAAGGCAATTCAGAGAAATTTGTAGTTTTTTTTTTAAAGAAACCAGACCTATTCTCTTTTCCCATCAGTTCGTATCAGCTTCTGATCTCCTTGTCCAATTTCTGTCAAATGCAACCAGAGAAAGCAGCCTCTAACAGGCTGTATTCCTACATACCTTATGAAAATAAATTGGTGTGGAGAGGAGACTCAAATTCACACTTTTCCTGAGGAAAGCCTTAGCTTACTTCGGGTTTGTACCACTCTGTATGGAACCCACCTGAAAGGAAGAAAATAAGAATTCCCATTTTGAGAAAAAGCTTATCAGACACAGAGAGGAAAAGAAACCAGGTCTTGCAAAACTTCAGCTAATTGCTAAAACAATGTCTGTCTTTCAGAGTCAACCTTGCCAAAAAAAAAAAAAAACCCAGGGTGAGGTATTTTATCCAGTGAATGCATCCAGGAGACTTAATATTCATTAGGAAGTAGTACAAACCATTAGTGGAACTAACTAAGTAATGTCTCCAAAGGACACAGGCTGCTGAATATTGTACTATTTCTTTGTACATTATCCTTGCAAATAGCAAAGCTAGAAAATACTTCAGTAAATTAATCTGCTATTGTGGTGCCAAAAGCCTTTCTCACCCAGCAAGAGTGAGAAAGCTTAAGAAAAACATTGTTTTCTGGGCCACCTAGAAACTGAAGAGGACAGTGGAGATCAGAGGTGTTTAAGAGCAAATCTAATTAATTAGTAGGCTATTAATCACATCTTCCAGCTAAAGGAAAATTTGGTTTTATTTAATCTCCGAATTTCAGTTCATCTTTGAATTGGAAATCCTGAGGGAGAAACAGTCACAAGAGTAATCTGTGGAAAACTTCATGCATGACTGCTCTGATAAACAGGTTTAACTGGGCAGCCTGAGGAAACAAGAACGGAATAGTTTTCAGAAACCAGAAGACATTTAGATACATTCTTTGACTTCTTCACTCACTTGCCATGGGGAAGATCCCATTGTTCCACAAAGATGCATCAAAGCCCCTCAGACCCTTAGCTCCACTATTCTTGTATTGAACACTGCTTGTGTGTGAAGGGGTGGCCAAGTGGAATCAAATGTCTTTCCTGTAACTGGTTTTTACCTTCTCCTACTTTCCATAATCACCTCTCCTATGGACCTATACACATGCTATCCCAAGTTATGGGAATGGCATCTATGCCCTGTGGATATCCAGGACGTGGACTGTGTAAAGGTGGCATTTCCAGAAGAATGACTCATGGATTCCCACCACTGAGAGTACCAGGAAGAAGAAGGGCCAGCAGGACGTCACAGGAACCCTCAGGGTGCTGATATTTTTCTACTTGATTTTTTTCTCGCTCTCACTCTCTCTCTTCCTCCCTCTTCCCCCCATTTCTTTCTATCTCTCTACCTCACATTTACTGTTAAATAAAATTTGTACTATTGAATTTGGCATATTGTCTCATTTGCACCTTAATTTTGGCACAGACATCTCTTATAATCAGATCATAACACTTGCTTCACTTTTGTCTACTGTTCCATTTTTTTTAAATAAAAGTTGTTTCATGGGATAAATTTTAAAGGAACTTGACACTTCTATATTATTTTCACATGCTTAAAGGGCATAATTTAAAATTTTTACTATATGATATTTGATTAATTTCATACTCCTTTTATTAAAATCCTTTGCTTCGTTCTTTATTTAAAACCCAAACCAAAGTATACTCTATTTTTACACCCCTTTGGAAGTCATTAATTTCTTTTTCCTTATCCTACCTGTATTATTTCTGGATAAAATAATATGATAGGGTTACAGCATAGGTACATATGGACAACTGCCTGTATTTGTTCAAATCATTTGACATTGTCCCATGTGACATTCTTGTCTCTAAGGTGGAGAGACAGATGGAGCACCCAGTGGATTAGGAACTGGCGAATGGTTTCACTCAAAGAGGTGCTGTTAACATGTCAATGTCCAAGTGGAGACCAGTGACAAGTGACATTTCTTGGGGATCAGTGTTGGGATTGGTGCTGTTTGGTATCTTTGCTGGTGGCATGGGCAGGGGGATTGACTGTGGCCTCAGCAAGTTTGCTGGTAACACTAAATTGTGGGTGCAGTCTGAAGGGAAGGGATGCCATCCATAGGAACCTTGACAGGCTTGGGAGGTGGGGCTGTGTGAACCTCAGGGATAGTTCAACAAAGCCAAAAACTGCATCCAGCTCTGAGGATATGGAACTGGAGCTAGTCCAGAGGAGTCATGAAGATGATCAGAGGACTGGAGCATTTCCCTCATGGTACCAGTCTGAAAGAGTTTGGGTTGTTTAGTCTAAAAAAGAGATCGCTCTGGAGAGACCTTATAGAACTTTCTAGTACCTGAAAGGGCTACAAGACAGCTGGAGAGGGACATTGGGCAGGTAGATGTAGTGGTGGAAAGAAAGAAAATGTCCTTAAGCTGAAAGATGTGATTAGAATAGATATTAGGCAGAAATTCCTTACTATGAGAATGATGAGAGACTGAAACAGGTTCTTGCCTCATCTCTGGATTGTTCAAGGCTGGATGTGGCTTTGAACAGCCTGGCCCAGTGGAATGAGTCCCCGTCCATGGCAGGAGGGTTGGAACGAGATGAGCTTTAAAGCCTTTTTCAACTCAAATCACTCCATGGCCCTTTGACACAGACAATCAGGGTAGAGGGCTTGGACTCATCCTACTGGGTTCTGGACTGAAATCAGCCATCTCTTTGCTTGATAAAAGGAGTGTCCAGTTTTCCCTCCCTTTGTCTTTTGGCTTGAGTCGAAGCACAAGCACAATCTCTCCTTCCTGATATGAAGACCTGGTTATGATCTACATGTTAGGAAAGCCTCTGTCTCTATATTCTTGTCACCTGTGTGTCAGGTGTGATATACTGCCCCCCTTGCTTTCTGAAACCTTTATTTTTTGATGTCTCACTCATAATAATCCTCAGTTTTGGCAAGATTCCTTTTTTTTTTTCAGCTCTCTTTTATTTCCTCATTCTTAGGATTTTTTTGGTGAAGGTAGGTTTTTTTCTTAGAAATTCCTGGGAAAATTTTTATATTCTTCGTGTGTTGTGGTTCTTGATGCTTGCATTTCACAAAAAATATAGTCAAGTAGTCAAGACACATAAAGTAGAGCAACAGTTGTGGTGATGTATCATATTACTATGCAAAATATAACAATGTGGTTGTTGAAGTTAGTGTATTCAAAGTGAGATATGAAGAGGGAATCATGTAAAAAAGGGACATACATTATTCTTTTTTCAGCTGCTGTTGTGCATAAACAAAGTTATCAGAACTGGAATTGGTGGAAGACCCTTCCCATAAATATCTTCTGAGTAGAGAGACTGAAAAACTCTCCTAATGGAAAAGAAAACAAAACCAAAAAGAATCAAAACAACACGGAAAAAACCCTCCCAAAAAACCTGATGTGTTGAACAAGTAAGATGGAAATGAACTAAAAAGGTAGATGCAGTTAATCCCAGAGAACATTAGACACGATCAAGTAGGATAATATTATAATCAAAAGTGTAAATAGCAGCACTCAAATCAAGCAGTATTAAAACACTCCAATATCCAGAGTCAAAGTGCATTAAAAAACCATTACAAAAATGTAGGCAAAAACACTTTCTACTCTGAGACTGAGTAAGAAGTGGAATTTATCAGAAATGCCCTTTTCCAGTAAACAGTGAATGACTTCACCAGGCAGATGTCTTCTAATTTCAAGACTTAAGGTTATAGGCAATTCTATTCTCAGCACTCATAAAATCACTGAATTCTACCAGGGGATGTTCAAATCAAAGTTTTCTTGTTTGTAAGATGAAGACAAGCTGGGAAATTCAGATTCACTGCTAAATGAATCCAAACCACACTTGTGCTGCAGTCCTGAGAAACTGCCATTAATATCTTTTTCAATGAAAAATATCAGTATGAGTAAGGTTGAAATCACTGAATGCTTCCCTTTGGCTTATTTCTGTTCATTGCAGAAAACTGGAATTTTTATAGCCTATTAAATGGCAGCAGATGCTGCAGAAACACATGCAGACATATATAGACACATATACACACAGATTTTAAGAGCGAGACACAGAACTTCCAATTCTTTATCAGTTTTTAATTCTTTTTGAGGGTAATTATATGTCATATGAATAAAGTTAACATTTAGCAGAAACAAAATGAGGAAGAATGTTGTATAAATCCATTTACCAGCAATGACACTGAACTTGGAGAAAATGTTTATAGCATCCAAGTGAGATAAGGTCAATAGGCCAAGCCACAAATTGCAAATTTCTGATACATCTTCAGCATGTTTTATAAGGTGGCCTTTGTGCAGTTTGATAACAAAAGTGCTCATTATCAGGAAGAGATAAGCAGAAGTTTCCTGGTAAAGGTTGAAATGTTGAGGTTCAGAAATTTCTGCTGCAAACCTTTTTTAACCTTTTACATTTCTCTGCATACTTGGAAAGGCTTCTACCAATGCAGAACATTTTCAAAAGATAAGAACTGTAGCAAAGTCAAGCACTGCTTCAGCAATGGGTAAATCACTCTAGAATAATGATGCATCTATAGGACACTTGCTCTAAGAGACTGAAGAATAAACCTATACCATTGTCAAAGCATTGTTTTGGCTCACCATTGGAACCAATACAGGCCAACAGCCTAAAGGTATCTGCCACCTGACTGCAGCTGAAGAGCTGACAACTAAAGCCAAAGAAATGTAGGGAAACTTTAATTTATTTGCCTGATCTCTGCAAAAAGAAAATCTATCTGAATAAAGTGTTTCCTTGTGCCTTTGTTTAAATAATGTCATTGTATGAACATAATCCCAGAATCAATACAGATCATGCAAGCATTTGTGTGAAATAAAACAAATACGTGTGGGGAGAGTGAGAAATCAACTGTTTTGTTTTCTTCACCTGCAAATGTCTGACTGCTGGCAGTACTTCAAATTCAGAGAGAAGCTGGTAAGTTGAAGCCTCTTCTCAACCACCTGGGAGACACCATTTCTGTCTGAAGAACACTTGGGTGCAATTCTTTCTTCATTTTCTGGCTCCCTCTATGCAAGCTGCCTCTCCTGCCATGGCCAGTCTGCAGGGGTTTAAACCACAGAATATATTAGAGTATAAATCTCTTTTGGTACTCATATATTCAAAAGTTTTCACATTGTAAAGCAAGACTAGACAAGGATTTTTATTTCATAAGGCTATAGTCATGTTAACTTTTAGGAAAAGCATTTTTCATTGTGCTACAATTATTGCAGAAACTGTCTGGCATTTGTTTTATGTTCTTTTAAAAATGGTAAGATATCTGTAAGTGGTTAGGCTTGATGGAGGAAACCCAGAGTGAAAGTTTTTGGCCTTTGATACGCAGAAGAATGGAAAATTTCCTGCAGTAGTTTTCCTTTTTTATCTTGCAGCAAGGCCCAGGTCTCAAAGGAATCAAAGATGTGCATAATCAAAATTGCTCATCGGAGTCCTGTTTTCTCTCACTCATGCTATCAGGGGTACAATCCAAAAGCTAAAATTTGAAAAGGCACACAAGTTTCTCCACAAGTGTGGACAAACATGCTTAAATTTAGGCATACTTAAGACAATGTTTTGATTTATACTTAAGCTTGTCAAATTTTAGCTCTACATGCTTTTACTATGCTGCCCCTTTTATTTTTTTTTTTTCTTAAAATCAGCTTCTAAGGACCAATTTATGAGAAATGTTAGTTGAAGAGTCATTTCTGGCAACTACTAATAGTTGGATGTCTCCTGTTGATAGTAGGTGATATTGAATATCTTTCTAAACATCTTTCTAGTGTTTTCAACATCTTTAAAAGCATTTTTAGAAATAATAGTAATAGTAAAGTTTATTTTAACCTTACATCAGCATTTTGACTTATGATGTTTAATATCAGCCACAACAAGACTAGAAGGGAAACACTCTTCATTCAGATAGCTATTTTGAGGAGAAGATGACATGTCAACAGACATGTCAACTTTTACCACACTTATTAAATCCATTGCTAATGCTGTGAGATTACACAGATCAAGCTTTCCTTGGCTGGTAGTTACTGAATAGTCTGCATAGGAACTTCTTCCCTAACAGAAGTATTTAAATTCCATTAATAGCAATGGCAGCGCTGTAGCTAAAAGAAAGTAGGTTTGTCTGATATTTTGTCTAAAATAGCCAGGGTAATTGATGGTGAAAGAGAGAGAAGGAGAGAGGGACAGAGAGAGAACACCCATTATCTCAATGATTGATACAGGCCCTTTTCTAATTACATCAGCCCTTTCCAGTGGAGACAGGTCATGGTACTTATAGATCTGCAGCTACAGGTTTAAGACTATTTGACAAATAACCATAATTTAAAATACAGTTATTGAAAAGATAAGATGGATGCTGTACAACTTTTTCTGCACATGTAGGACATCAAGGGAAGAATGGAAACTTTTCCACAGTTGTGAATATGACAGAATTATCTTTTCTGTCATAAGAAAACTCTGTTACACCAGCATTACAGAGGGGGAGATTTTAGTTCAGAGGATTTCCCCAGAACTATGTGAGGTGAATATGTTTGATCCAAATAATAAGAATGTAAAGATGAAACACATTTAACTCCTTAGTTTTTATTACAGGACATTGCTAGGTAAGGCAAGGCAAGGTTCTTAGGTACATGAGTTTATAGCAAGAGCTTCTAAAAGTAAATGCAAAACTACAGCAAGCCAAACATTTCATCAGTGTCATCAAAAGTGATGTAACAAATGAAAATCTGTAACCTTTTAAAGGATGGAGACTGATATACAAAAATGTATGACATATTTCATATTTGTGTATTCAGAAACTTTGAATAAAAAGGATCTCTCAAAAATTTCAATACTAAAGTTCTTAAAAAAAATCTCCAGTTATAAAATAAACCAGTTGTCTTTCCTTATAGCTATTATATAAATACAAAACTCAGTTAATTTATCTTATACACAGATGAACACACATAAATTTGGTTCTAATAAGTGAACAATCCATGAACCGAATACTGGTGGATACAAAGGACAACATGGTCAGCAAGAGAGTCACAAGTCCCACTAATAGTATGTTATTAGCTCTCAGCTGAGGTAGGTTTTCCACTTTGAACCTCACTCTTCAAGTCAGGTGTGAATTAGTTTGGGGGACCAAAGGACTATTAATCATTCCCAAAAAGGAAAGACTGAAATAGATGGAGCTGTTCAACTTAAGAAGAAGAAGACTGGATAGAGGCTCTGTAAACACTCTCAAAATGTCTGCTGCTAGAGAAGGAAGAAAAATCCTTGTTTAGGTGCCTATGGCGAATAAAAAATCTGAGGTTAAATTGAAGGAGTGATCCAGGAATATACATGGGGATACCTTTTAAGAGGAAGTATAAAATGCTGAAACAAACTCCCTGAGGTTATTGTGGAGTTCTCCTTACACATCTCAAAGAACAAGTTAGACAACATCTGTCAGGAATAGCACTCATAATGTTCATCCTGCCCTAGGGAAGAAGTAGGAATTTGACAAAGTGTTGAGTTCCTTCCTAGGCTTATTTTTATGACTAAAATAAGCAAGCAAAATACTTCCTAGAATAAGGTTATTTAAGTTTGAAATTCATGAGCTAAAATTCAAATGGTAATAGATATTATTTAAGTTCCTTGACAAATACTCTTAGAGATTTCACAGAAATCTCCTGTTGTGTTGCCTCTATGAACTATGTTTAAAGATGATAAAAGCATCAAACACAGCAGATACAAAAAGGTCATGTTCTTGCTGTGAATTTCCGGTTACAAATCCATATGCTATCCCTAAAGCTGAATGTCTTAGTTTTCAAAAAGTAATACCAATATAAATGTTGTTTAATGCATAGTATTTATTTGTTTGTTTGTTTGTTTGTTTGGAGGAAAAAAAGCTCAGTAGTTTTCACTTCTTCTTAATCCCTTTTCCCTTTTGTCTTCAAGCAACATGTGGGTATTTATTATAGCTTGGATAGTTTGGCATATTTTTTCCAATTTTGTTAAGGAATTGAAAAATATAAATTAAGATCCTTAAACTTTTCCCAAAAGCTAAGAAGTATTTCTCATGGAAGTATTTCTTGGCTCTACTAGTTCTTATTCCCATATGGAATCAGAATAATAGAATTAGGCAATGATTTCCTTGCCTAAACATCTTCTAGTTGAAACTCTCCTGCTGTGTACAGGAACACCTTCCACTAGACCAGAGCCCCATCCAACCTGAACCCAACCATGAACAGTTCCAGGAATGGGGTCCACAACTTTTCTGGAAAACTTATTCCAGTGCCTTAATTCCCTGAAATAAAGAATTTCATCCTACTACCTTAACTAAACTTGTCCTCTTTCAGTTTGAAGCCATTACCCCTTTTCCTTGCAGTCTCTCCCCATCTTTCTTGTAGGTTCCTTTAGCTACTGAAATGCCATGACTTGGTTATCCCAAAGTCTTCTCTCTAGCTGAGCAATCCCAATTCTCTTAGCCTTTCCTCAAAGAGGAGTTGGTCTCTCCTCCTAACTGTCTCCATGGACCTCCTCTGGATTCACTCCAACAGGTCCATGTCCTCCAAGGGATGGTGCTGGGGACCCCAGGGCATTCAGACATTCTTCTGGTTTGTATTTCACACAATGTAAAAGCTCCTTATTAGTTTCTTGATTTCTGAGCTTTATTCTTGGGCTCTTTGGGGGTTCTTTGTCAGGGGAGACTTTCTTGGAATGGTTTGGTGTCAGGAAAAGGAGAAGTACAGGACTTTTTTGGTCTTTAGCTTTTCGTTTATTATTATCTTGTTAAAAGTTTTGCATGCTGTCTACACTAGGTTCAGCATGTTGGAAAAGCACTGCAAAAATGGCTAACAATTTCTTGTTACAAGGTCTTTTAAGACTAAACTATCTAATTAAGAAATTATATCTAGATTATTTTCTCTTTTAACTCAATAACTGATCTCTTGAAGCCTGAAATGTGGACTTTATCTAATTACAGAACGTCACCTAAACCCATGAAGAAGAAGGAAGAAGTAAGAAGAAGAAGCTTGAGACAATACCCTATGCCCTCCATCTTTTTCTCATCTACAACATACTAAAAATCTCAAAACCTAAATTTCTCACTCAAGTGACATACTACACTACTCTCTATAACCTGTTTCACACTTTTGAGGATTCTAGTCTATCTTGGAGTCTTGGAAGCTTTCTCTATGAATGAGGGTTAAAGTTAGGGTCTCCTTGGGGGTCAGGACCCTTCAGAGCAGACAGAGAAATATTTCCTGTGCCTCCTGAAACATCTCCTGAAAGAATTCCCAGTTCAAAGTCACTTTCTGAAGTAAAAGGAATAAATATGCATTTTCCATGCTGCAATTTTAGCTTTCACTATATCTGAATGTAAGCGTGGTGTAAAACTCAGGTTGAGATTTATTGGCCTGACTTCCATCTTAAGCTTCAGTTCCAAAATAGACAATGGACACTAATAAGATCAGTCCAGTGGACTAAACTTAGTGGCTTTCAAAGACAGCTGGAGTATCTAACCTGCAGGACACTAGGAAAGGCTCATGGAAAACTGTACCCTTCTGGTGCCACAGCTGAAGGCCAAAAAATTACTCCAGGATTCTTTACACAAGAATCATAGCTTGGTTGCTCCCCCCTCCCTGAGGCAACTCTGTTACTTTGCATTTCTCTCTGTGCCACACACATCCACAACACAAAGCAGTCATGAAAGTTTGGTCAGCTGGGTTTTTTTATTGCATCAGTGAACACATAGTGGAATTAATAAAGCTGATTAACCACAGCTCACAGACTGATAGGGTACAGCTGATTTTTAAGTCACAGCCTGGAAGTCCCTTAAGTTTTGAAGATCTGGATGCATACTCAAACCTCAAGGCTGAATTTGCTCCTTTTCCTAAATAATCTTCATGGACAGGCTAGACTTCAAATTCCATCACTGATCTTAGGTGAATGGTGAGATTAGAACAGCACAGACCAGAAAGAAAAAACAATTGCTCCTACTTGGTGAGACAAGCCAGCAGACACCTTCCCACCTTCCATAGAGAAATTGGCCACAAAACAACCTGCCCAATTTTGCTTTTGGCATATATGCATATATGATAATGGACTCTTTCTGCCCATTCCAATGAATCAAATCCAAATGCTCGGTTTGGGTCTAGTCTCTATTAGCTATTTTTGAATCAGTTTAAACCTCCCAGTCTACACAAGGAATGCTCATTAACACATTTTACTCTTGCTGGTAACTAGGAGCTGTCTAAAGATCTAAATTGTTTTGAAAAAGAATCTTCACATTGCATCCTGCTTCCTCTTGTCTCCATACTTTGTCTTTTATCCTCTAAGAAAATAAAAAGGAAAAAAAGATAATGGACAAACCAGACAAACCAGGATTTAGGAAGAAAACAAATAATTAAACCAGTAGGAGATTTGTGGAATGGAAATGAGCTAAAAAAATGAAATCGAAGCCAGAGCCATAACAATTTGAATTTGCGTCCCTCAAATCATAGGACCTATGACACACTTTATCATGAAAAATAGATGGATTTTGGAAAAGCACAGGTTTTCTATGATGCCCATTAATTTCACAGTTTGTTGTTATTTTAAACTTAGGATTAAATGTTTATAAAGAGGATAAATGAAGACTAAGAAGCATTGGTAAGAGGATAGCTTAAAAGTATCATCTTACTAATGAGAAAGCAGAATTATTTCATTTGGGATCAAGAGCAGTGGGGGGGAGCAGGGGTGGAAGATTAAAAGTCTGTTCTGTTCATGTGTTTTGTTTTCCAAAGAAAATTATGTAAAAATCATTGCTTAAGTATTTAAGGCCTCTCAGGAAGAAAGATCTAAGCAGTATATTTTCAAAAGGAAATGATGCATCCTTCCAATATTTAACTCTCACCTTGATGTACGCCTCATTTGTACCAGGGCCACCCAATTACAAACACTGATATGACTTGGAGCAAATGCATGTTAAAACCAATGAAGCAGAAGTACTCAAACAAAGATGTTCTTTTTATAGGCCAAAAATATTCATACAGAGGCTTGGTGCTTTTGAAATCTGGACTTTCCAATTGGCTCACACAATATTGCTTCTGAACCATTTCTGTCCTATCATGACTCAGTGATGTCCTAAACATGCATCAGAGCTTTCTGAGCAGGATCAGGGATGACTCCCTTCACCCACAAGGAAATATGAACTTGAGTGTGAAATTCTAATGCTTGCAAATATGAATTATGCTGGTGGTAATTCTTAGCATTTTAGTGCATCATTTTAATCCCTTTAAAAAGCTTTCATATTCTATCTTCCTCTTTTAGACATATGCCACACTTCACCCAGTTCCAAAGAGGATTATGAATATATAAATCAAGACAAAAAATTCTATCCCAAACAGGGAGCTCTGAATTTTTATTCTACCCCTATGCACTTTGTCACACTGGGATTTGCAGACTGCATTTCACTAAGAGGAAGCAATAAAATTTCTCCCAGTTGCACTTATTTACAACTCATTCTTGGAAAAAGTACCAACCTTGACCTAAGACTGACCCTGAAACAGCACGGGAAAGACAAAAAAAGGCAAAAAAATGAATGTTGGAGTTAAGACAAATCTAATACTGTCCATCTGACACAATGCATAACACTCAAAATCAGAATTCAAAATTCAGGCCAAGCTTTTGTGTCAGCTGTGACACATCTGTCATCTGCATTGAGACATCCAAAGGAACTGAATGAAACCCTTAAGCTGATTTATTTTACCTGTTTCAGTGCTCTTTAGAATAGAATAGACATTTAAAAACAAATTCGCATCTTTAGGCATCATATTTCATTGCAGCAATTCAGAGCAATATTCACGATAAGAGGTCTCAAGGGTTACAACCTACTTCAGCTTTGTCACTATTTTATTCATGGAGCCCTGACAGCAAAGGGTGGTCCACATATATATGTGAACATATGTATACACACAAAAAGGAAAAGCCCACATCAGGTACTAACAGCTTGGATCCTTTCTTCTAATTTGATATCTAAAACATGTTAATGTGAATGAATGCAGAGCAAAAAATGATCCACAGACTTTTAGTTCTATAACTAAAATAAGCCAGTTTAAGACTTTGCTGTTGTTGTTGTAATTTTAGGTGGTTAGGTGTGGTTTAGAATTGGGAAGCAAAGGAAATAAAAAATGAAGTTTGAGAAATTATGATCTAGCCCGGAGTTTATATTAACATATTAAAAGAAAAGGAAAGTGCACTTGGATTTGGGGATCATGGACTTGGCTTTCCGGAAGAGCTACCAACTGTCACCATCACTCAGGGAACTGTATCATTCTTTGTGTATCAGAACTATTCTTTTTCTCTGGCCAGTCTGTTTAAGAAAAGGGAGATGTATGCAAAGCATTATTTTTCTTACATGTTCCTCAACAATTAAAAGCTTTGAAATTCTCCAAACAATTTGTCTTTGCTGCCCATGGACTTGCTTTGAACTGGTCTGTAATGTCTCATTATAGACAAAAGATCCATTACCTTTTAAAATTTATTGTCATTTGATTCCTTTCAAAAAGAAGGGAGACCTGTGCTTGGTGGCTGTGGGGGGAAGTAGAAGTCACACATCCACATATTCATGTCCAAAATGCTTAATATTTAAGGACTTAAATAAATAATAATGATTAAATGCAAAGGACGCATTCTCAGTTGAGGAGTTTAGTGTGAATATAAATCCCAGCTTCCAAAAAAGTCTATTTGACTACTCTTGAATAGTGATTTTGATGTTAATTTTATCTCTAAAAGGTACAAATTTTACTCTCTCCACTGGAAATTGGATACTTCAAAGATTACATGACAGAATAAGGAAATCATTGACAAAGGCAAAAAGAACAAGAAAAGCTGTCTCTCAAATGAATATGGAATATTGGCCTGTCCATAAAAGTTATCATATTGGGATTCTCATGCAGTTATTCATCCATACTCATCTATAACTGGGAATACACTTAAATGAAGATGATTTAAATCATTATCACAATGATTTGGAGGAGAGAGATCTATTTATTTAGATCCACTTATTTGCTTAACTGGCAAACAAATTGTCCTCTGAAAATAAATCATTAGACCCATGTTGTACTAAACTGTATTGCTTTCTCACTTGAACCTTTTAAATAAAACTGAAAACTAGAACCTTAGTATGCTGCATCATACAATTTACTTTTTAAATTGATAATTTCTATGGAAATAGCTGATTTTTATGCATCTTGTAAATGTTTCGATATTCAAAAATGTTCAAAAGTTTGAAAACCTAGAAAAATCACCCAGTAATTTTTCTCTTCTTTCCATCAGAATAAGTATGTTTTTCTTTAAAATCCACTGTATGACCAAAAAAAGGATTAGGAATGCAGCCTGGCAAGAAACTACTTGTTTTCATTCCTTTCTTTTAAATTACTTTTGTGTGAAAGACAGAAATGACAACCCAGAATAAAAGAATTTATCTTTTATTTACAGAATAGACACGACAGTGTAACTTCAAAAGCATCTTTGGAAAGGCTAAAATATTGGTTGACAAGAGGATTTGGATAAAGATTCTGATCTCATTTTTGCAAGAATAAATGTAAATTCAGCACCTTTGGTGTACAGCAAATTATATCACAAAGTGGCCACCAATTCTGCAGCAGCCATCTGTGGTTGAGAGACAAAACAGCCACAGGAATTTCTCAGTAGCCTCTCTAGGGTTCATTTTCAACAAAAACTATTCCAGCAGAACCTGGTTTTTAACACCTGAAACAAATCTTGATTTTGAGATGAAAAGCATAGTATAAAATGTTCATAAAGAAAAGTGTATGTTTATGTACAGTTGCATAAAGATCAGTTTATTATGGCTAAATAAATGCATATATATGCTTTAGTAATTGCTGTAACTTCTCAGAATTTCTTAATAGAGGACTGAAATCAAAATAGACAATGAGTTTCACAATATCGTGTCAAACTTGGCTTTCGCCGAGAAAAGTCCATGGAATTTCAAACAAGTTGAACTTAGCAAGATCCAGGTGACATAAATCATCAAAGTGCATGGATCCACTCCCTTCTGTAGTAGTTTGTACCTTTTTCAGTACTTCTATGACATTTAGAACTGTTCACCTGCCCATAATTTCCTTTCAAATCTTTCTGTGCTCACAGATCTCCCTTTTCCCACTTATCCTTCATACTTATAAAAACCAAACCAAATCACAAACAAAACAAAACAAAAACCACAAAACTCCAAAAAAAAAATCCCCAAACCCCAAACAAAACCAAAACCCAACCAACTGAACAAAAAAAACAAACAAACAAAACAAAACAAAACAAAACTATCTCTCAGGAAAGGTTAGAGGAACTCTAGTCCCACGCATAAAATTTTAGACAGGGGATAAAAAAACAAGCCAAACCTTCAAAATACCCTTTGCATGAACAAGAAGAGACAACAGGTGTTCACCACTGCAAAAGCATTCAACCTGTTCCAAATGCTGGACACAGCCTGGTCCCAACTGGAGCAAGTTCCCCCTAGAGGACTGAAGCCCAGGGAAAAGTCCACCCTGGGACAGAGGGACAGAGAGGAGGGAGGAGCAGCCCAGAACACCTGGAAGGGACTGACCACAGCCGCATCCTGACTTTTCTAGGTTTTTTCTGGGCTCTTTCTAGTTCATATCCATTTAGGTGAGGGAAAATGAGTCCTTTGTGCACTACCAGAGAGGGGCTGAGGCACAGATGCTCTGCAGTGCTGCTGTTTAGCAGCAGATACAGATGCATGCCTTGCTAAAGGGGGAGAGTTCACTTTCATGGATGCAATTAGTCATTTTTCATGACCCAAATTATGCTTGGAATCATGATCATATAATGAAATATTCAGATTACACAAAAGATATGAGATCTGATTCTCTGCTAAGTTACTCTGCTTTAGGTCTGGTAAGTGTCTTCTAATTATCTCTTGTCTCCATGAAAGGAAAATGAGGTCCATACTTATGCATCCAGCTAGATTAGTTTACATTTTCTTAGATTAGGTGAAATTGTCTAATGCATATGTAAGAGCTACGAGTAGAGGGCCGCAGTAATACTAACATATTACTGCTAATAAATCCTCTTCTATACTTAAACAAATTAAGCTCTCATCAGCCGGTACATAATAGTTCCATTGTCATTGACTTAAAAATAAAATGACCTGATAGCAAGGAGACACTTTTGCTATTGCCATTATCTGCTTCTGAAAAATGTGAATTACTTGCAGGCAGCAGAGGGTTCCACTTGCAATTAAATTAGCACTAGTGGACATTTCACCCACATCCAGAGAGATCACTGGAGAGAGGAAAAAGACAGATTCTAATTTATCAAAAGCTACTAGTTCTTTGTGAAAGAGACAGGTTTAAGCTATTCTTGTCCATTTTCTGAAACCCACAGGAGCTTGAAAATTATCTGATAATCTAACTGAATGATTTATAACTCCCTTTTGGCCCCATGCAAGGATTTGCCCCCAACAATTAATCTTCCTGGAAATAATTGGAGTTAAAATTAAAACTACATTACTCCTCAATTCATTGGGATGCACTTGGCATGGACTTTTGTAACAGCTTCAGGTAACATAATCATTAACAATGGCAAATGATACCAAGTTTGGCTGGCCAAAAATGAAAATGAGGGAGGGAAAATTAACACAAATAACAACCTTTTATCAAGACATCAATACCTTCCAGCTGCTCATTTCTATGGTACCAAATTGCTGCAGTAGCAATTACCTGATATTGGTAAATGAAGCAATTCTTAAGCCCCAGAGGTATAAAACACAATGTAATTCAAGAAAAGTCACTAGAAAAAGTAAACTCCTGGTCCCCACTCAAACCTAAGGAAGAATCAATAAAACTTAAAATGGATTAGCAGAGAGACCCAGGCCTGTTCACAGGCCTCAAGGGACCCTTGTGGGTGCAGAAAAAAAACAGCTTTTTTTGACCAATGGCCTGCTGCCCATTTGCAGAGAAGCACAAAGTGTAAGTCTTTTCATGAAAGCCCTTGTGTATTTTGCAAACAAGATTTCACAAACCACCATAGCAGGGTTAACACCTGAGGCAGCACCTTCAAAAGGGAGGCTGCTTTTCTTCCCATGGCAGAGTCTTCTGAGAAAAATGTCTTGTGAGTTTCATTGATAAATTTTGTTGCTTAGCTTGTTGATTATAATTTTCCTAATTTTCTTCCTCAGGGAGGTTTCTCAATTAGGAAACCACAGGCAGAAACTGTTTGCCAAATTATGGGCATTCAATGCCATTTTAGATGCTATGAAAAATATTCCAGACCCCTTGCTTCAGTTCCAGGAGAACACGGGTACCCTTGAGGACTGCTATGAAAGCGAGTGGTCTCAGGCAGGTATTTTGTATACTCTGGCATAAATCAGTCTACAGATTGGGATTGAGGTCACTAATGTTCACATTTCAGCTATGTCAGTCAGAATACTTATGACAGATTTTCCAGCAGAGGAAAATATTAGGTTGGCTTTTTTGAGGAATGTTATTTCCAACATAGACAAAAGTTTTAGCATTTGCTCTGAAACCTTACTTGCCTCATTTTTCTCGCTAGTGAAATGGAGTTAAACTCCCTCAGATTTTTCAGAATAAATTCCTTAATATCAGTGAGCTCCTGGGATATGTGAGAACAAGAACAAAGGTTATACTGGTATAGGTTGAGCTTTCTTCTCTTAGACTGGTTCATGGCTGGTCCATATTGGTTTGGTTTAGGAAGGCTGGGCTATTCCATTCAGTGTCAGAGGGGGTAAGTGAATATCCTGTCACAGTTGTGTAGCACAACTGTGCATGGGGCAGAAATAGCAGCTGCAGCTCTGGAAGATGTAGAGACATTCCCTCTGTGGGCATCCAAACTGATCAGAAATGGTTTTTGTAGACAACATAGTGGCGTCTGTCCAGTGCTGTGCTGGGTATTGTAGATTAATGCGGAAAGCCCCATCACTCAAAGTTAGAGCAGAGCTTTCCTTGCAGCACTAGCACCATTGCCAGGCTGTAGGTAACACACTCTTTTGTGAGGTGTTTTAATTCAATTTCTGCTGCTTCCATTGTTTGGCTTTGCAGTTTTGTTAATCTTCCCCTCCACCTCAACTCCCCCACCATGCTACCCCTTACCCTACACATTTAGAAACCCCCTGAGGTTTCAGGTGTGCCATAATCATTGTTTTTATTAGGTTATGTATTTTCAGTACAAGATACCATCCAGGAGGAACAGAGTACTAAATGAAAGCTCTGTTGACATTACATCTTCTGTTTCATGCCAAGACAACACAAACTCCCACTGTGTAGTCTGAGCTACATCCAAGCCCTGAAGATTAGAAATTCCAGGTGTAAAAGTATCATGGATGAAGGACTCCAGCTTGACAATATAATTCCACATCAATTTTTGTCAATCTTCATGCAGCTTAATTATCACCAGCAAGAACTGTATTTTTGAGAAGCGTGAGAGGATTTACAGGCCCATAACAAAGGGAGCAGGATTCAATTTGGAAAAGAAATAAGGGCACTATTAACCAAAATCCTCTTTGAGATTGGGACTCAGCTTTATGAACACAAAAGGCTAATCCTTAAAATACAGCCTTATGAGTACTTTCTTTCTAGTAACCTCACTGTGGACAGCAGTTCTCTCTCACTGAAGCTCTCACAAGTAAATCCAGCTCTCCTATGTTCTCTAAAATAAAAGACACTAAAAATTAAAAGGCAGAAAAATTGCTCTTTTACCCAAAGCAAAATGTTGCAGAAAGCTGAAGTGCAGAAGCAGTGGGAGCTCTTGCTGGTTTGCTGTGTATTATAATATGTCCACTACCAACAAACAGTGGGATTGGCAGAACTGATGCCTTATGTTTTAGCTTTCATATTTTTCAGATTCTGTACTGCCCTAGTGTGTTACTCTGAACTTCATATAAATTGTTAGCAAGTTCTCTTCACAGTTTAGTTATACAAAACCTTTTAGTTATACAAAATCCTTTTCCAGCACGAGAACCAAGGGCACCATTGCAGCTTTAGACCCAAAAAGTACAAACAACAGCAAATTGAGGAGAGCAAACTGGGAGGATGGGACTTCATAACCTGAAGTTGTAATTGGACAATTGACCCCAATATATAAATGGACCAAAACTTATAAAATGTGAAAACTTGTGACCATACATCCATGTTGTGTCTATCTTGGGTCCACCTTGGGTGTAGCCTTGGCTGGGCTCTTGTACTGCCCAAGGTGTATCCTTTGAAGGCCTTTTAAGAAATACCTTATTCCTTTAACTCTGTCTAGCCTCTGTTCCAGGTAGTCTCTTTAGGCATCAGGACATTAATAATAATTCAAAAACATGAAATAATTTCTCCTGCATCACAGGGCTAAGACACCCAGACCAAGATCCCTTCCTTTGATTCAACTGCTGTGTGTCTGCAATAAGAAGGAGATACATAGAGGTAAAACCATTACTAGCCAAGAACATAAAATAGACCAATATTCCTACTTCATTTTAAGAGTGGAGAGTAAGAAGAAGGCAAGTTTTAACAGTCAAGCCTGCAAAACAGATTTGTGCAAACTGCGTCCAGAGCAGTATATAAGTTATTTGTCAAAGGTCACGCAGGAAACTTCAGGCAGACTTAGCCATAAAGCTCATTTCTGTGGAAGATACTATTTGGTCCCTTAAAGAGCACTGGAGAATTTTGGTTCCCTTTTTTGTACATTCTGCCAGCTATCACCCAGGGAGGGAAATGGAGAGGGCTGGCTTTACTGAAAGTCTGTTTTCTGGAGAGGGCAGTTCTACAAATGTCCATTGGAGGCCAGAAGACAATCCTTGATCCTCCAACACACCTGAAGAATGGTGATACTTGTCAAATCCTGAATAGATCCCAAACTGGAAAAGCTCCTGAGGCAAATAAGGTGTTCATTTGCTGAGAAGAGGAAATGAACTGAGAAAGATTCTACCTCAGTGTATTGCCATTTGGGTGTTCTCCCCTTCCACTGCTCTAACAACAAAGGATTGCAGTGAAGATTTACCAAATAATGAAGACATATGACATAGGGGAATGAAAACTGTTCAAATTGTCAACACATTTTGTTTTGCTGCTCAGTGTAAATCTTTTCTTTGCAGATGCAGATGTTATTCATTATGTTGTAGATAAATTCAGAAATGTGGTTTACACTGATTTAGCATTGTACTTAATTGGTTTTAAATCTAATGCACTGCAATAAGCCTTAAGTGATGCTTTGCTGTGAAATTTAAAAGTGAACAGTACTGTAATTCTGCTTTGGTAGGATTTCTCTGTAAGCAATATGCTTCAATTCAACAGCCTCTCACTGGGAATAAAACAACAAAAAATCCACTTAAAATGTAGCTTCCTTAATTGACCTCAGTTTTTAAAACTCACATTTGGGGACTGTGTTATTAGTGGGGTTAGGTCTGAGACAGATACAATGACAAATCTCAAATCATGGCACTTAGCATTGAGCTCCTTATAATGCAAAAAAGCCTCAGCCTATCAGCAAGTGACAGCTGGTGAGCCAGAGCAGAGCTTGTCCTGGAAGCATGAAGGAAAGCAGCACAAAATGCTATTGGAGAGCTGCAAATCTGAATACCAAACCTGTAACTCCTGCTGCCTATACCTGGACTGTAAGCATGAGACCACTCTTCTCCTTAATAACAGATAATCTTTAATTGGACTAGATGGTATCAGAGGACCTTTAAGGTCCTTTCCAACCCAAGCCATTCTTTGATTTTGATTGAGAGCTGAGATATTTTTTCAGGATGGATTTATGTGCTATCACTTCTTCTGAATCCAGCCCCCAGAATATTCTTTCCATATTTTCCATGCACTTGAAATGTCAAGGATTTTTATTTTAACTGCTATTTTTCAGAGAATAACTGTCCTGAAGATATGGCTATAGCTACCAAAAATCCTACTACAGCAGCCTAAATATTAGTCTTCATTTCTTTTCCCGAAATTTTCTTCTCCATTCATTTCCAGACTAGATGTTGGGAACTTTGACAAATTGTCTTTTTAAATTAACCTGTCTGCATAATCTACCTCCTAAATGAAAATTAGAACATTTTCTGCTTTTAAAGAAACATATTGTCTATTTTCAAATTACTTCTTTTAAATATCATTCTTCAAAAATCTTCAGCCAAATTCAAGCAAAACCCATTTTAAAACAAACATCTATATTTTTGTCTCTGTAAATGATATATACAATATGCTTGTTCATAATGCTTTTAATAACTTTTGAGAGGTACCCATCAAGTGCCTCATTTTTCTTGTTCTTAAACTCAGGAGTCTGATCCTTATAATAATCTGCATGTATGACTCTATTCCATCACCCCATTTTTCCTTGTAAATTATAAAAATTTCCAAAATTAGTCTTGGACATGAAGGGCAAAATAGGTACCTACACATAGTGTTAAAGAAAAGACAAGGCAAGTTACATTCTCTCTTTGAAGACATTTGTAAAAATTTTGTTAAGGATTTAAGGTAAGAACAAGACAGACTAAAAATGGAATTTGGCTGTTTTTGACACTGGAGCCTTGGCCAACCATATGAATGCCTAGAACCTGGAGATGACTGCCCACAGAAGTACCTACAACAGTAAAGATGGTGATTCCTATCAAAAACATCCTTGAAGTCAAACCAGCTGGAGGGAGTTTTATCTCACTGCAGAAGCCTGGGATGTGAGGGGAGCAGTGTGGATGTCCCAAACAATGACAACTGGATGGCTGTGGAGCCAACCAAGGTTTGCTGATAAGAGCATTCTGTCAGAAATAACAGGTTTTGGACTGGAGAACGGGGCCTGTAGGGAATAAACATGTTTCCCAAACTCAGACAACCCTTTTACAACAATCACTTATGGGCAGAAGCAGCTTTTTAATTCACAGTGAGTCAGGGAAGTCCGAGAGTAGATTGATTTAGAAAGACAGAGAACACTTTTCTTTCCTCTTTTTTCTTTCCTGGGACTATCAGGCAACAGCATAACCTCTTATATTTAAATTCTAATTTTAAATTTCATGTTTTGTTTGGTTATTTAGTGTGTTAGGCTTTTGTGGGTTTCTTTGGGGAGTTATTTTTTAGATAAATGTCACGACAGATCCCAGAAAATAGAGAGCAACTTGAAAATGGTTTTTTGTTATAGTGACACAAAGTGGAACAATTACCAATTGAAAAAATTCCTTGGATATCTCAGTAACCTTATTTACATGCAGTCTTTGGTGGAAGTGAAGAATATCCTGTGACTTGCAAGAGAAGCTTATCTGTTAGTTTTCAGTAAATTTCCTGGCATCTTACAATGCTTCAGGGAAATAAAAAGCAAAAAAATGTCAAGTACAGCCTCCCAGCAGTACACTATTTGCTTTAAGTAGTGCCAGCTCTGCAATATGAACCAGCTTTTTTCAGCTTATTATTTGCCAGTAGCAAACAAAAAATACCTGGATAGTCCCAGCCACAAGCTGTGCACATCCCAGTCTTTTCCTGTCATCCTCAAATCTGATCTCACTTGCCAGTGTGCTCTCTCCATGTTCTCCAGCCTGCATTAGTGTATTAACTCTGCCTCCTCCACTTTCCAACATCATTTCTAGCTGCAGCTATCAAAACACATTCAGTAGCAGCAAAGCTCATCACAGTTGGTTACTAGAAACAGGGATTATTCAAGGATAAGAGGGGAAAACAGATTATGCAATTCAGCTCATGACTGTTAGTGAGCAAAACCTAATTAAGAGTGCTATTGACCACCGTTAGCAAGCATTCTGAATCAATTATTGATCATAAGTGTTACAAAAATGCATATGCTGATTAATGGCAAGTATTAATAACAAACTCTATGATTACCGAAAATTAATTTCTTGTGAACATTATAGACCTTCTCTAATTCTGCATTTTCATGTGATATCATAAAAAAAAGGTATAGAAATTTCAACCTGAGATTTCTATTGTTGCTTTTCAAAGTAATCCTAAGGGAATATTGACATTAGCATTTCACTGATATCAAGCAATGTAAGTAAAGGTACCAACCAGGGTATGTACCAATTTCTGCCATGGGCTTTTTCCATGACAACATCCATGTCTATGCACATGTTATTGTGTTTTCTCTCCATGCAAACTTTCTTGTGCTATCTTCAAATCACACAGAAAAAATATCTGAGAAAAGAGAAAATGTAGCCTTGATCTACCCCCAGGACACACTCTCAGAAAAAACTGTTTCTTTAGTAATAGCAGCCTATTTTCTTAATTCCCAGAGGAAATCCTGATTAGTAGTACCTCCTGGGCAGCATATTTCAGAGATGGAAACTTATTAAAAGTGGTCAGAATACTTTACATCTCTGTTCTATAGAGCTCCAGTTCTGGCTTTACTCAGCTTCAACAGATGTTGCTGCATTGGCAAATTCAGCAAAACAGTAGAAACACCACATTTTATTTTTAACCAAATCTGATTTTTAAGACAACATTATTAAACTGTGGAATTTTTTTTTTTAATTCTACTGGGAAGTGGAATTTTGCATATCATATGACAAAGACTTTCAATCTAATCATGACATGAAGGTATATGAGTTTAATTTGCTGCCTCATGCAATTACAAAAAGACAATATTCCTCAGTGTTTGGCATCATGGAGGGGATTCACATCATAGTGTGTGAGTGTAATTGCTTGTCCCCTTTATTCTCAAAAAATGGGATGTATGAGACTGATCAGCCACTGTACTGTGGGGTCTACATAGGGAAATACACACTTGAGCAGGTTCAAGGGTTTCAACACAGCTGGCTCCCTCTCAAATTAGTCTAAAAGGTGCTCCTCTAGGAAGGCAGTGTGTGTGTCCCCTCAAGTCCCTCAAAATGCCTCATGTTTTGAACACAAACAATATTTTGCAGACCTTTTGCTTCAAAGAAAAAACAGTCAAACCTTCCAGATCTCTGAATTACCATATATAAGATGTAGAGAAAGCTAAGAAAGGTATCAAAATAAATTTTTATTTTTGGAGAATTCAGTCTAAGGTAGAAATTAGCTTTCCTAATGTCAATAGGATTTTGCTATTAGCTCCAATGGAATCAGGACTTACTGCTCAGACCTTAAGTTAACTTTTCAGCTGCTAGTAGGTCTGAAATGCTGTCATCTACATTTTTTATTCTTCAGGTCCATTTGAACAATGTGTAACAGATATGCTGAGTCCTCATCAAGTGTGTTTAAAGAAACATATTGTTGAACTGATCATTTAAAATGATCAAAGTTTTTAGAAAAGGAGACTGCAGCCAAGATTTACAGCTCAGGAAAGGACTTTTTGTGGAGGTATCCTAATGTTATTTAGATTTTCTGAAGATTGTGATATGATTTCAAATGCATATATATATACAATTTATGGCATTTGTTGCATAATAATTCCAACCACGGGAAGTCAAGTTAGTATCTAATATACCTATAATTAGTTCTTGATATAGAACAGAGATAGCTTACTAGCATTTCCTTGCAAATTCCTTAAAATGTGCTATTCTGGTTAATCACATGGGCACGTTGATATGTTCTTTTTACTTGTTTTTGCAATACAGTGTTTAACACCTTCACTGCTATTCCACAAAATCATAGCAAGATGTCTACACATTTCTGCCAACAGGCCCCTTAAAGATGGCACAGGTACAGTCTGAGAGATGAAAAGATATTTGCAGAGAATAATGAAAAATTTTTAAACATAAATCTGATTATTAAAGACTTTGCTAAAAATAGAGGCCATAATACAGATAAGTAAAAAAAAATGTTTAATTTTTGTAATAGAAAATACTATAGGGCAAATAATAATTTTCATTTCAGATTTCTGTACAGAAGAGTGAAAGGGAGACAGTTTTTCAAGAAAAAACAGGGTTTAGTGTATAAAAGGAACAAAAATACTTCGAAAATCTACCTGAGCTTCAACTGCATTTTTCTTCTCTTGAAGAGTTTAATGAACCTGAGGCAGTCAGTCAACAGAAACTTGGTACAAAACCTCTCCCTGATCCTTGGATCAGCCTGTAAATGCTACTGGGGGTAAGTCAAACACGTTGCTATTAACAAAATGAAGCTTCACTCAGGACTTTCCAGAACTGGCTGTGCTCTCTAAGTTGTTTCAGTTGCAGACCTGGTCAACAGCGAGAAAAAAACCCATAATGATACCCACAGAATAACTTATTGTCTGTTTATTCTTGGGGCAGGGGTGGGGGGAAAGAAGAAATAAAAAATAAAGCAGAAAGAAGTTTTGGAGTTTCAATACATGAAATGGAAAAATACCCATGGTGATAAATGACATCACTGCTGTGCTCATCAAACATTTTTATTTTCTTCTTTTCCTTTTGTATCATATCCTGGAAGTACAAGACACTCCTTTAAACTCTCAATAGCTATTTAGGATTTTAAGCTGTTCTATACCCAGCCTGTAGCAGAAGTCCTACAGTAATAATTAAATAATGAACTAATGGCAGAGTGCAGCTCACACAACATATCCCTTTAGTATTTGAGTAGTTACAACAAAATCAGCAACCTTACTCTAAGAGTAAATTAAAATTCTGTGTAATAGCATACAGGCCATAGCATCTTGGAGAAATTAATCAATACAATCAAGATTTATCTCTCAATAATAGTATCATTTCTTCCATGAAAAAATTTATGAGGTTTGAGCAAATATAGAATAATTATAGTATCATAGAATGGATTGGGTTGGGAGGGACCTTGAAGATCATCTATTTCTAACCTCCTGCCATGACCAGGGGCAACTTCCACCAGGCCAGATTGCTCAAGGACAAATCCAGGTGGCCTTGAAACCTTCCAGGGATGTGGCACTCACAACTTCTCTGGCCAACCTGTGCCAGTGCCTGCCCACCCCCAAAGTAAAGAATATTACTACCTTAAATTATTTTTAATAGCAGGCATAATTTTAAACCACCCCCTAAATCCCTGCTTTCTATTTCAAAAGTTCCTCGCTGGAAAAAAAAATATAAATGTAATCTCTTGGCTCCCTAGCAATATGCAACTGTATCAAGAATTTAAACCCATTTTTTACAATGTACCTAATTTTATCTGTAACAATTTTCTTTTTCAAAGGTATAATTACAACAGCTAATGTAACACTCTCACTAATTTATACCATAAACACAGATGATCTGTCACAGAGCAATCTTTGCATAACACTTCTTAGACAAAATCCTAAGCTATTAAAAAAGTGTGAATTGCATATGCCCACTTGCTTAAAATAGATTGTGTAAAAATTGATGTTTTAGCTAGTCAAGGGGAAAGTTACTGTTTATTATTTAAAATGCAATGCTATTTAGAGGCAGCTTCTACAAAGTATATGGAAGGAGATCTGTTGTCAGGTTTGCTAATCAAGAGCTTAATTGTGTTGTCTTAAAAACAGATATTTGAGAAAATTATTATAATTATATACATATATATAGGAATATATAAAATTATGTGCATTAGACATGTTCATATAATGCCTCACTGACTTCCTCTGGTAATTATATCACAAACTTATTAATGAATAAATTAAACTTGTTTCCTAGAGAAACCATGAATACCCCGTCCCTGGAAGTGTCCAAGGCTTTTGGTCTAGTGGAAGGTGTCTCTGCCCATGGCAGGGGGTTGGAACAAGGCAATCTTTCAGGTCCCTTTGAACCCAAACATTTATTTTTTGTTTTTTTAGCAGTATAAACACTGAATTTTAAATAGCAGATGTTTTGTCCAGGTTCTACCCTCAATGACCCCTGTTTTACAGCTGCATCACTCCACTCTCATCCTCAGAGACTCTGGCGACTCTGTGTGAACATCTGCCTGACTGCTCTGATTGGCAAGGGGGGAGCTGGATATTTGCTACTCATGCACAATAAGACTCCTGTCTGTCTGCATGTGAATTCTTGGAGACTGGACACAAACATGTAATGATATCACTCTGCTTTCTTTAGGTTACTGTGCTAGAAGTGCTTTTCTTTTTGTCTGCTCTTAAGGCACCAATGTTTAATGAAATGGAAATTCTGCTCAGCAAATACCCTGCATCTATCAGATATACCTTATCAATTCACCAGTGCAGTGCACTGAAAGGATTCCTTTAATTTTGTGTTTGCCCAATGCATTTTGTCTTTCTTGGGGACACTGCAAGTACCAAAGAAATTAATGCTTCCAAGGAAAGGAACAGCATGTGTAAAGAGCAGGTCATCACAGGCTGTTGAAGAGCAGGTAGGTACCAAACCCTGTACTGTGAAATTTTGTTTACTTACAGCACTAAAAGGGAATTATGTGTCTGTGTAGGAAAATAGATGCCTAGAGGCATTCAAGAGCCACATTCAGTGAAATTCCACTGACATTTGAAGGAAATAGAGCTGAGACTTAAAAATACATAGTGAGCTATGTCCTCAGAGCACCACACTCACAGACATATTTCTCCCTTTTTCTTCCACAGGGTTTGTGTTTTGGGCTTCTGCCTTTTGACCAAATAATGTTCCTTCTTACATCTAGAAGTCTGATGTAAAAATTGCTAAGACATTTGATGGGCTAAATGACAAGATATAAGTGTGGCTGTCCAAAATATCTCTTAGCAGGGAGCCTGGCTTTGCCTTACATGCTTTTGTAGTGACCAGGGAAGGAATGTCCATGTCATAGGAACTGAACTGCAGAGGAAAGCAGTAATATTTCCCAAATGTAGCTTCAAATCAAAATAAATTCTTGGAAGGTTTTCTTGTATTTAACACCTGAAAAAAACTGTGATCGAACTGGGAATGAAGTCTTGTATATTTGAGAGTTCATGTGGTGTCATCAAGACACTGAAGTCAGAGAGGTCAAGGGGCAGGCATTGTTGGTTATTGAATTATTTAACTCACACTTTACAGAACTCAACACAGTCTTCCTTTCATCTTGCTGAAAGCTGAAGAAGCTGTTTTAATGTGGAAAAGACAGGAACCAAGGTCAGAAAAGCCTCTTTGATATGGCCACTTGACAGAGGCTGTGTTAGGGCAAGAGGAAAAACACAGCAGCACTGTAGATCAGCTCTCTCCCCCAGATCTCATTCAGCTACTCAGTATGGAGAATAACAGTGTTGGAAACCTTGCCACCAGAAACAAAGACAGTTTGCTATGGAAAGCACTTCAAAAAGATCAGTGAAATTCATAGAGGAGGGGAGAAAACTAATTTAAGGCATCAAAAGGTAGGTGACTCAGTTGCTGAAGTACAAGCTTATGATGATTTAGATTGAACTGACTAGAATTTGGGACATGCTAATCTCTCTCTTCATTGATAATAAGCTTACAATAAATGTCTGATTTTTAGATGACTGAAGTTTTATGGGTGGCTTCTGTCATAAATCACAAAACATTGGTTTGTGCTGCAGTCAAAAGCTGTGTAAATGTAACAAAAGTAGAATACTACTACACCAAAATTAGATCAAATATCTAATTAGATATCAAATATCTATATTAGATCACCTAAGCTTCTGCTGGACCTTTTTCTGCAATTTAAGCTCATATTCCATCTCTCTGTGCACAAGTTCCTCATATATACAATGGAGATAAACTTTTTCTGTTTGTTAAACCAGCAATTTTTTATGGACAATTAGTAGTGAGACCTTAGTCTGTTCCAGTTATATGAGATACATTAATTTATTGTCAGATTAAATAAAACAAAGTGAGAAATCAATATACATTGCATATGGGATGAGTAAATTGCTCATGACTGCACTGGTCAAGCTTCATGTTATAAACAGGAGAATCTTGTAATTTGCTTAATGTTTCTCTAGTCATCAGTTTCCACCTTGCTTGTGTCCAGACTGGTATTGTCTTTTCGCTTCACAAATTGCAATATTGCTAACACCTAGTTGACTTCATGTTCTTGTCATGGAGAAATCCTCTGTCAGGTTTTAAATTTTTCCTTGAAATTCCTCCATCTGTGATGTCTCTTTTCTGTGTCACAGTGTCATTCTTGCCTTTGTATTACAGTGCCCCACGTATTTGTTTAAAATTTTCCACCCATGGCAATCAAGACTTTGACTCATTTTGCATGTCTTTGTATTTAGATGTAAGGAAAACAAAACCAGTAGGAAAGTGTGACCACGGTCACAAAGGTTTTCAGGATGAAGGAGAGACGAGAATGTTGACTCCATGATCAGAAGGCTTGATTTATTATTTTATGATATATGTAACATTAAGACTATACTAAAAAGAAATAGAAAGAAAAGGGTTCCTCAGAAGGATAAGCTAAGAATAGAAAAGAATGAATAACAAAGGTCTGTCCCAGGCAGAGAGCGAGAGCCAGCCCTGCCATGAGTGGTCAGTAAATCCAAACATCCACACCAGACCAATCAGGGATCCACCTGTTGCATTCCACAGCAGCAGATAACCATTGTTTACTTTTGTTTCTGAGGCCTCAGCTCCTCAGAAGGGAGAAAAATCCCAAGAAAGGATTTTTAGTGAAAATATGTCTGCAACAGGAAAGAAGAGAAAAAGAGAGAGGAGGCAGTGTGTGACTTCATTATTAAAAAAAACAGAGTTTACTTGCAGAGAATGATGTTCCTTTGTTCTCATTCACACCCAAATAAATTACTGTTTTCTTAGTCTTTCCTAATGACATTGTTTGTGGCAATGGGCAGTCTCTTACATTTATACATTTGAACAGTGGAAAGACTATGAGACCCGATTTTTAAAAATTCTGGAATTATCAATTATTGTAAAACATAATTTAGCAAATTTTAGCCATCTGTGTTTGGCTATACTGCTATGGTTTTGTTCTCATACTTCAGCATATTCTTGCATTTGTTTGAAGGGCTAGACCATAGATTTGAAATATGAATTTTCTTTTTATTGCAAAAAAATAAATGTCTTTAGGCCCGTGTACAATTGCTGTTTCCGAAAGCAGGCGATTTAGAAAAGATTGAGATGTGACCACACATTCTGTATTTCTTTAGCCAGAACATCCACAAAAGGGTGAAGCTGACTTAAAAAAAACTGAAATCTTTATTTATTTTTTTTTCCCTGCTGTAATATAGTTTGGCAAATGCCATGGGTATTTCAACAGGTCTTTGCAAACCTAACAGTGTCATTGACTTTGCTCTGGTGCAGTGAAGAGCAGAGGTGCTTTATTGTTTAGTTAAGGGATCACTGTGAGGTGTCTGGGGCCAGACACTTCTCTGGTTTCTCTCATTTTGTTTTCTGAAGCTTAAAATAAAAGAAATTGTGTATTGCTGACATATATGTTGGCAATCACAGCATGTCTAACTCTTCCAAATGATGGGTAAGGTATCCCCTGGCCATGAAAAAAATATCCATAAAAGATTTACTTGCCAAATTTATAGAGAAATCACTTTGTCTTATTGCAACATACACAAGTTCACTACAGGAATTAAATACTTAATGGTTCAGGATTAGACATTTTGCAATCTCTGTTGCCTTCCTTTCTGAAGACCTTATGAGACTATACAGTGCCTCTTGAATAAAATTAGTAATTGCCAGACTTAGCCATTTCTCAGTAATTACAGATCAGATAGCAAGTTCCTCAGGGCAGGGATCAAGCACTGTGGCCTGCTCTGGGAAAATGCACAGGAAACACTTGGCTAGAGAGATAAAAAATGAATACAAAGAGTCATAAATAATAAATACTGGTAAATGCCCATGTTTGGGGGTAGCTATTTATCTTCTGTAAAACCACATAACTTCTGCCAGCTACAGTAGGATGAGTCAGTTTGCACAGCAGAAGGTCAGAATTCCATCACAAAAGGGACCCATTTCACCCAGTTTTCCTGCTCTACTCATCATTACCCATGAATACAACACTTCAAAAAGAGGAAATTAGTTAGTTTTCTTGGTAGAGTTATTCAACACATTTATAGACATTCTGCATCACTTGGGCAAATGACCACACTTTGCTCCCTGATTCCAATATTACAGAAATGACATCTTGCATGCCACAGATGCAATGTATCCATGTGTCAAAAGCATCTCAAAATTGCTGCTATGTACACAACTCTCTATACATTCCCCAAGCACCAAGGGTTCTGCAGCTGAAGTTACAGCCTGTGCTGTAACTTCTGATGTTGCAGTAATGATGCACAAAAGTACAGCTGTTACCAACTCTCCGAGCACTGTCAAAAAATGTTATTTTTGCTCTTTTGTCTTTTTTTGCAGTGTCACTATCTGGAAGAGAATGCAAAGACTTGAAAGGGATTAAGGGCTCTCTTCCTCTGTAGTTTACCTAACCGTGGAAGACTATTAGCAATCTAGGATATGACAAGAAAACCTTAAGCCCACTTAAAGCAAATAAAGAGTCCCTGCACTCTTCAAAGACTGATTTAAACAGTATTTTTTTAAAGTTAAAGAAAATTTCACATGAACTGACACATATATTTCATTTCACACCCAGGCAATTTGAAACAGACTTGGTGTTAAACCCAGAAACAGGAGCCCATAATGGCATTCTGACATGCAGCATTTCTTTGAATAGTTTGAAGGATACTGCCATAATAAAGGTAAGATCCTTGTCATTTTGAACATTTTTTCCAAATTTCTATCATCTGGGATTTAGTTCATGTGGCCTATCTACAGTTTCCAAATGATTGTAAGCATTAGTGGTGACAAAAATAGTTGTGAGCAAGCTCTTTTCTATAGATCAAAATTATTTCACTGAATAAATTGCTTTATTGGCACAATGCTAATTTACATTAGACAAAGTTCTTAAGGTTCTATTGGGAGTTTCTATCTGGCATGATCTGAACTCTCATGATTTAAGTTAGGTTGGTGAGCCTGGTTCTAGACATCCTGTGAAATTAGCACTGTTGCTTTTCATGGGGCTTTGATGATCACCTCTCTATCTGTGAAATCAAATTCACATTTTGACTCTTCATTTATGTGTTCTGCTTTGTATAAAACAACTCAGGAAGGTTGTGGAACAGATGGAGAATGGTCTGAGGTGAGCAGCACCAGTTTGGAGGCCTTGAGGAAATGATCTGAGAGGAAAGATTGAAGAAATCATTACTGCTTAGTTTAGATGGACTCAGGAGATATAAACACACATGGGATATAAGAAGAAATATAAAGGACATAACCCTCGACCATATCTGCTCTGGTCAGGAGTTCAAACTCTGGACATTGGAAAGCTGATAAAGGGTAGAGATAGTGTGGCACTGGAATACTCTTTAGTAATCATCACTGCTAGAGATTTTTAAGAGTAGGCTAGAAAAAAGTGGGTCAGGAATGTTATGAGCATATGGAATCTTGTCCTTCTTTATGTGATTTTTAAAAAAATTTACTTTATTTATGTGCTGAAAACTCCTTCTCTTATTTTTTCTACTTTCTCTGGCATTTTTAAAATCTGTCTCCCTTTCCAGAGCTTGCAAGTACAAGCTTCCATCTTTTCAGGGACATGTGGACACCCCCTAGAAACTAGCAAATAGCCAAAGAGTAAATGCAGCATTTTCAGCCATCTGATCCACCTTTCCTGAAGTGTCAGATTGCAAACCTTTTCCACGTTTTCTTGTCTTCTCTATTGGCTGTCTAGAGAGGCTCAGTGATTTTGGCTTCCCCACTGACCTGCCAGGCTCTCTGTACTGGAGCAGTACATGCTCTGTGGCACAACCAGGTGCTTTCCATTATTATGGAAATCACCAAGAAATGGTTTCTTCTTCTCAGTCTAATTTGCCTTAACAACATAACTGGGTTTGTGTTGTGGATATTTACTCTCCACATCAAACAGAATAAAAAGCAGTGTAGGGCACTCACAGTGTGTCATCTCTCCCTTTCTTTGCCATTAAGGGGGAAGGGAAGGGACTAGGAGAAAACTTATGGAAGAAAACTGATCTGTTATATCAAATTCTCCTCCTGATATTGTGAGGGCTACCTTAGAGATACAGACACAAGAAATGGAACAAGCACCATATCTCATGTTTAAAGTAAATCTGCTGCTTTCAAAATATTCTAAACTATTCAACAAATCACATTCTTTTATAGCTCTTTATAGTTTGAAATTAAGACATACAGAGAGATTTTTTGTTTAAAAAAATCAAATAAATAGACTATAAATAAATTTTGGGCTGAAAATAGTGGATTTTAATAGAAGAACAAATTTAAAACTTATGATGCAATGGTATAAATTAATTACTACATAAAACAAATAAATGTTTCAACACATTTCAACAAAAAACATGACAAGTAGAAGACAAAAGATAATTTCTTCATTTGAGAATGATGTGTCAGAATAATCAAAAAAAGTTCATGGCATTGCATATATATTTTCACAAGTAGAAATTTTCTTGTATATATCTGTGCATATATATATATATTATTAGTGGAAAACATGTGCAAATTGTTAAGTCGAGCACACAAACCATCAAAATATAGCACTGAGGAATTAGAAGTTTGGTCTTATCTCTTACTGATCCCTTGTCCATCTGGCAACATCAGCTGGAGAGCCATTCTTGACATTAAGAATTGTCATTCATGGTACATTCCTTTGAAGGGCTGCCAGTAGGTCCTGCCATATCTCCCCATCTTATGGAAATACATTCCCCAATCTCCTTTCAGTGCAAGGAAAAGGCTCATTTCAAAGCAGACAGCAGAAGGACGTTTATGGTCCTCTAAATGAGTTCTCACCTGGAGTACTGTGCAGCAACGCACCAATCTTACACACCATTATATTCTACAGGGGTAATGTCATTCTTCAAATGCTTGTTATTAAAATTTGTTCAGCATGGATTTAATTACATTTTTATTCATAATAATATATCTTTACTGAATCTGAGGGTTGTGGAAGATTTAGTGTTTATAGGGTGGGAATTCAAGGAAGAGAGGAAGATGCATTGCTTGGAAACCTGAATTCAAATGCAAACCCAGAAAAAATTCTGTGAAACTCTGCCAAAATGATTTTGGAAAGCAGACAGAAATCTACCCTAGTCTAGGAAAGCTGGCAAAAGAAACAGTCCAAATAGTTAAAAAGTCTCCTGTCTGTGTTATGGAAAAGAACACATTCCATCTTCTGGGTCAATCTCCTTTCTGACTGAAAATTAGGCTCCTTAATTTTAATTGCAAACCTTTGCTTTGGTCTCTTGTGACCATGAATTTCATAAGCTAGTCAGACATTTTTTTTATCAGCTCTAATTTTCTTCTTATCCTCTACTCTCTCAGATTCACCATGCCATGTAAAATAACAGCTGCAGATACTATTGACCTGAATCTAATATTTATACGCAGCTCCGGGCAGTGAGCTGTTTAGCACATCATTTCTCCCAGTCCATAAGTGGCAGGTTTGTACATTACAGCTGATCTCACACAGTCCCAAATTCACTGGGTTGTACCCCTGAGCATCTGTTCTACATGGATGTTAAGGTGGAAGACATTTTTAAAGTGTTTTGCTCATTTTTCAAGCAGCATTATCACTTACAAAGCAACTTTTGCACAGTGTTATGATTCATTTTAGATCAAAATCAGGCCATGGCAAAAGCTTGTCATCCATACTTAAAAAAATATGACTTATTTATAAGCCACGGAATAAATAAATGCACTGCAAAAATCTCCAATCAGCACAAGAATAGCAGAAATGAGGATCACAAGGGAGTAATGAGACAAAGAAGGGCTCTCATATTTCAGAACCTCAGCCAGCCTGTGCCTTTGTAAATGTAGAACAGCCCTCAGTAAGGGGAAAACTTCACATAACTTTGGAGTCTAGACAAGATACACTACCAGAAAAACAATGTGCTAAAATAGCATCACCTCCTGCTGAACTGCATCAAAAGCCTCCATGAGGCATAAACATAACAATAAATATGCCTATTAAATTAAAAAGTGAATTGGAGGAAGAGGGAGGAGGGAACCCCAACAAGCACAATGAGGCTAAACAAGCTCCAGCCCAGCTGAATGCCAGGGCACCCTGATGAAAAAGGACACACAAGATGAAAAGGCATGTAATGAAGTCATTTCTTGCTGTTTATCAGCCAAGCCACAGATCTCATAAAGGTGGAAAGCTAAAAGTGTCCCACACCAAAGTAATTGCATTACAGAGGAGGTGAATAGCAAAGCTGCTGAACAAATGTATTTTGCTTCAAAGCCAGCAGCCAGCAAGAGGCATCATGAGGCATCCATGAAAGGAAAGGTGGGAATACAGAGCATCAAAAACAGAAGGATCAACAGAAAATAGATTACAACTATAGGCATCATGAGATTTCTGTAGACTCCTCTGGAACAACAATATGCAATACTTCTCAATAAATACATGCTCATTATTGGATTTGCCAGCACAGCTATTCTATATTCTTTTTGGTTTTCTCTACTTGTAAGGTGTGATAATTCATTACTACTATCAAACAGCTGAACTTTAGCTGATGAAAGTAAAAACCTTTTTATTTAAACCACATTTTAAAAAATGCCCAAGGTTAACGATACTCAAAACAATATTCAGTGTTATTCAAATAGCCCCTCCTGCTAACCAGTGCTGCACAAGGAGGCAGCACTGCCCTGAAAAGTTTGATATCTAAGACACAAGGTAAGAAGCACCTTCCAAGAGAGAGAACACAAGTATTAATTGTCTCATTATCAAGTCTCCAGACAATAGAGTTGTAGCCCCTGTGTTGAAGGCATCATAGCAAAAGTAACTTCAGCAATCAAAACATATAAACACTGGAGAACTGTTTATAGAAATGTAGAGTAGACTGTATTGAAAGGGATATTTAAAGGTCATCTAGTCCAAGGCCCCCTGCAATGAGAATGGACGCCTTCAACACAATCAGATTGCTCAAAGACCCATCCAATGTGATCTTCAATATTTCCAGAGATAGGGCACCCATCACCTTTCTGGGCAATCTAATCCATTGTTTCACCACCTTCATTGTAAAAAAATTCCCTCTTACATCTAATCTAAATCAATGCTCTTTTAGTTTACCATTACCTCTTGTCCAGCCTTTGAACTGGCTTCCTCTGTGTGGACACAGAGGAAAAACAACCTCACCTAGATAATGAGAAGTATACAACAGCTCTGTGACAACAGTGAAAATTCATCTGATCAAACTTTAGGCATCTATCATGCAAACAGAGACACTTGGGACATAAGTCAGATAGAAAAATTGAGATATATCCCAATTACAACTAAATTTATCTCCAAGGCTTCAGTGACTGCACCTGTTAAATCTCTGCAGAGGATGGTGGGAGTTGAGGCGCTTGGCTCACATGCAGACACCTGAATTGAAGAGACCTCGTTTGTATGTCTGAGCCTCAAGCTGAATCCCAACCCCTGCAGCAGGATTTCATTGACTGAATATGGGCATCTAGTCTCCTCTTAAAATGCCCAACTTCCATACATTGCGCCAGAAAACACAAGGGATTGTCCTGAGTTCTGTGCACATCTGTCATCCTCACACAAATTTTTTGGATAACCATGAGAATATCAAATGACACAAGAAACTGATGTTTCAGCAACCAAAACTGCTTATGTGAAGTGTTAAATGTCTACTTCTAGAATGCAATTCTCCAACTCGTTTCAAATGTCTACCTTAAGATGAGTTAAAAAAGGAAAAAAGCAGGAAATTCAAATATATATATATAAAATTCACATAAGAATTTACATGTCTCGAGTTTTCCAGTGAAATGCCAGCTACTGTTTTATGCACATTTTAAGCTGTATTGAAAATATTAATTCACGTTTATTGAAAAAGTTATGATGTTGATATGAATTTTTTATCTTTTCATTTTCAAAACAGACATTTGTCAACCTGTTTCTTTGGCAAATGATGCCTATATGATCAGACTGTGCATTATGTGCCTGTCATTCCTTTTTCATCCCTGCAAATATCTTTAAAACTTAATTTTCAATTTCAAACATCTAGAGGGACAATATCTCACAGCTATAAAGGACAAAGAAGTTTCATTAAAAGGGAAGTGATGTAAAATAGTGAACCTGCTGTGGAAATGTCGAGAGGTTTTGATTAACAACAAAATTAAAACACTTCAGACAATTTGTACCAGCAAAAGGTACAAGAAAAGCATCAGCTGGCATGCGCACTTTATTAGAGACAGGAATTTTATCAGAGACAAACTTGAAACACAGAGCCAGAAGGTTACAGATATCAGAGATCTACTTTTACAAAACTTCAGGAATATAGAAATTGTTTGGTAAAGAAATTAATCTGTAAAATACTAATTTAAGCGGTGTTTGTAATATGATTAGATAAAGAAAAACCCATACAGAGAGAAAAGAAGGGACAAGAATCTCAGATACATAGCAAGAATCAGAAAGGAGGATTAATAATACCTTTCAATGAACTTCTGGTAAAGAATGGAGGCGAGACACTTGAGGTTTAATCATGTTGTAGCAAATTTCAGTTCAGAATGAGGAGATTGTAACTCTCATTGAAGTGTAAGACACTGAAGTACAGACAGGACACAAAAATGTTTCTAAATGTGATTTTATAATTTTCATTTTTGGTGGTTTAGGGTTTTGAAATTTTCAGAGTATCAATAACTAATTCTGAGTGCTGTTGACAGAGACTAGAATGATAGACAAACTTGAATATCCAGATTGTCTTTCACCCCCTCTATTTTTAAATCTGGGCTACTAATTTTAAGTTTGAGCTAATCAACTTGTCAAGAAAAAAAATAAATTACCAAGAAAAAACAGCCATCAAAAATTACAGCAACCAAACAAAAAGAAAAAAAAAATCAAACTCAAACAACCAAACCCTAGTAATTTATTCTATGACAACTGTATTGCCTTGGAACATAGTGCCTTCAGGGGGCAGCTTAGACATCTATCTAAACAATTTACTGAGCATGCCACCTCCAAACTAGCTGAGGAAACCAGTTTGGGAATTTATAGTGAAAACCAAAATATGGTCCAAACAAGAGAAATGTGTATGATAAGGAGAAAAGGCCAGGTGTGCATATGGCTCTTTGGTTCACAGCTTTGTAAGTAGGTGCCTAAATTCTTAGTAAGTTCTTTTTATCATGCTTGCATTTTTTTATTGGATGTAGCTCAAGGTTTTTACCCTCTCATGCGCTAATCTGTACTACTTTAAGATTCATTAAGACATCAATACTATAGATTTGGGGTGGGAAGGGATTCTTCTTGGTTCATGAAATGCCAAAATGAAAGAAAATGTTAAATAAAATTTAATACCTTCACATATCTGTTCACATCTATTCATCCTTATGAAGAAATGAGAGGTAAACTAATTTCCCTCCTTTTCCAGGAAAATTATTTTCCTGTTTATGAATAACATTATGGCAGCACAGAAGCCAATAGAAATTCTGCCACCAGTTTCAGTATCATTAAAGCATCACTGAAAGCTATAATATGTCTAAACTCTCTTACTAAATTTTCTGCTATATACAATTTATAGATACACACACGTTCAGATCTATATATACCAGAAAGTTAACCTTGGAACAGCATCTCCCTGATTCTATGAAGTGCTCCAGTGCTTTATATTTCTGGTTTTGGACAGAATCCTGTGCTTTCTTTTTTCTTTTCCTCTTTGGGGTAACAAAGAGATAGTGCAAGGAAGTTGTAGCATAACCAGAAATGGAGGAGGAGCTTTTCTTCCTGTGATAGGAAAAAAAACAACCCATTGCTCATTAAGTTCTACAAATTACTTGACAAATATACAGCAAACTTTGCAAGTGAATATCTCTATCTCCTTAAGCCTACTCAGAGAAAATTTGGATTTATTAAGCAATCAGACATTTTCTGATAGAGCTCAACAGGAAACAACAGCTGGCTAATTTAAAGTCACTTATAAAGCTGTGAGATTTAGTACAAATTAGACAATGTGGAGAATTGTGTTGCACAAAGTCCTGAAGCAGTGAATCCTTCTCTCTTTTACTTAATTTCTAATCCAATTTAAAATCTGCTAGTTTCACAAATAGAAACCAGGTGTTTGAGCAAACCAACTGTATCAACTGAAGTCTCAGTTTCCCTTAATGTTAAAGTCCAAGTCCCTTATAAAATTCCACACCTCCCAGAAACCCCCCTATATCACTTACAAGGTACCAGGGGTATGAGGAAGCCTGTGTAGGCATTCCCAGGTGCAGGAACCTGCATTCCCTGTTGTTGCTCTCCATAAGGCTCTCTCCCATCTGCCCTTTTCTCCAGCCTGTCAGGGTCCCTCTGACCATCAGCACAACTGCCTTGAAGATCATCTGCTCCTGCTTTGTACCTTCTGCAGATCCACTCCAGGTGTGTTCTATCCCATCATGTCACTAATGGAGATGTTGAATGGTATTGTTCCCTGTAGCAGCATGATTTCCCTACCATCCTCCATGACTTTTCCCAGTCACCTCCTTGTCCTTCATGTGTTTGGAAATAGCTTCCAGCATCAGTCACTCCATCACTTTTCCAGGAACTGAAGTGAGGACGACCAGCCTGAAGTTCCTTGGATACTATTTTTCCTTTATAAAGATAGGGCAGACATTTTCTTTTTTCCATAGCTTTTTTTTTCCCAACTGACACAGCCTTTCAAATATGGTCAACAGTGGTATCTCACTGACATCACTGACCTGCCCCAGCACCAATAGCAGTGTCCTGTTACCTAATAAATAGCATGGGCTATTGTATGGCCAGTTTCTTGACATGACCTGATCTTCTTCTACCAGGCATTGGTTTTCCTTATTCCAGATGTTCCTGTTGCTCTCAGTGTCTAGGGATTCCTGAATCTGTTTATCAGTACAGGATTGGTTAGAAAAGCCACTGAATTCCTTTTTCTTTGTCATTGGGTATCCTGCTCCCTTAGCAGCAGATCCACCTTTTCTCTAAACTTTTTATTACATCTCTCAGCAGCTCCATCTGGGCTTTGGCTTTCCCAACTGCTGCCAATGCCCCTTACATTCCTCCAGGATAACCTGTCTCCCTCCCACCTCTTTTATGCTTCCTTTTAATGTTATACATTTTTAGGACCTCGTTCTTCATTTACACAGGATTCCTTCTCCCTTTGCTTGCCTTCCTGTAAATCATGATTTTTGTTCTTGAGCTTGGAGGGTGATACTTAAAAATCAATTAACTCTCCTGGGACTCTTCTATCATCCATGACTCTCTCCCACAGGATTCTCCTAGTTTTGCAACTGAGGTGCTTTTAAATGTGGCTCCAGAAGATCACTGTAGACTTACTGTTTGGTGGAAAAACAAAAAGCTTCAGAATTGTTGTTTCCCAAGGGATAAAGACTGAAAAATAGTGCACTTAGACTTTATGAATCCCAACCACGGCAGGGTTCAAGGCCAGGCGGGATAAAGCCTTGAGCAACCTGGTCTAGTGGGAGATGTCTATAATGGAGGGGTTAGGACAAGATGATCTTTAAGATCCTTTCCAACCCTTAAATTTCTATTATTTTATGATTGGAGCTTGCCTTGCTTAGCTGTCTTGGTGGTGGTATGTTTTCTTCATTTAATGCAAATATTGCTTCTTATACTAGTTAATTTTGAGACTGGGGAAAACTAGGTCACTGAGCATCAGAACTATTATTTTAGCTCTCATGTTTCTGTGTGGAGGCTCTAATGAGTGTGTTAATATTTCTTCACATTAGAACCTAGTTCTTGTTGCCAGTCAAGTTCTGGCAGAAGAGTTGCATTATTATTATTTTTTAATTATGCATTTTAAGTATGGTGATTGCCTTTCTGAGAAGAAAACAACAGCAAGAATAATAAAAAATTAGGTATCCAAATACCCTAAGGTGATAATGCTTAGCAAGAGACACATATAATTCTTTATGAACTGTGGAAATGTTCCCTGTTCCTAGATCATGATGCTGCATCAGATATCCTCTTATGGGCTAAGTAGCTCAAATGTTAAAATGATAACCAAATGTGTTATCCATAGAGATGTCCCAAGGCCAAGGACCTGAAAAATACTGCAGTGACTGCACGAGCAGTGGCAGTTTAATAACAATGCATGTGCCATTTCTCAGCTCAAAGGAGATATTTGTTTAAAGAACAAAGTGTTTTGAATCTGCAGGGAAATTAAGCAGGATCAATGTCTCTACAGCAATTCACCTCCTCAGTTACAAAAAGAGTGTCCCACATGTTAAAGTATACAGAAATTTAAAGAAAAAAAAGAAAAAAAAAAGCATTCCTGTTTTTCTAGTTATTAAAGAAGAAATAAAGATGCTGTCTAATAACATGATTTATGGAAAGAGTATTTTTTTTTAACTGTGAGAGTAAAATAACATCATTTACTCTGTCCCTGATTGAGAGAAGTTTCTGAGTGTGTCCTTAACTGTAAAGTACATACTTGTGGTTCATTGGCTTTGTAGGGACTGAGCCAAATAGCTAATTGGAGTCAATTTAATTCCCTGGTTAAGGTAATTTGTTGATTCTTGACCTATAAAAATGCTGTGACATGAGTGTCAGATGTTGCTGAGAAAAGATAATGTTGAGGAAAGAACCACATTTTTTCAGATAGCCAAGGAATTTTTCCAGATGAACAATCCTAGGTAAACAACGGCAAAAGATTTTGATGCTTGTGGAAGGCAAGACTGTATTTTGATTGCACAATGGATAAAGAATATGTAAGGAAGCCATAAGGAAGCTGCTGTTGTATTTCCATGGTCTGTAAATTCATCTCTCCCCTGTTATGCTTATGAAAAGTGAAGCAAGAGGTCTTTGGGCCTTAGCAGCCATATGACCAAACTTGCATTAAAATCCAAGTTTCTGTCACTTACTTCTCTTTCATTACTTATTTCTTCAGCTGTTTATAACCATAAGAAAAACCCCAAACCAAGCCAAACCTAAAACAAACAGTCACACCCCAGCACTGCAGTCAACCAGCCACACGCAAAAGAGTTTAGGAGATATACATTTGTACAAGGCAAAAAATCACAAAAAACTTTGCTGTCATTTTGGGACTTTGGGTACTTCTAATGAACAAGAATATCAGAAATCTGACTATACAGAATAAAAAATTTTATTTCTTCTTTCTTACTATCACCACTTAAGGTTCTTAGGCTTCAATGATGTCAACAGATGAAACAGGCATAAGAAAGACAATGGCTCCTAAAGAGGGACCTAAAACTAAAAGTTAATATTGGGCAGGGTGTCCAACTACTCAGCCCAGCTAATACTAGCTAAGCTACCATTATAAATAAGCAATGAAATATGAAAACTACACTAAGAATGCATTTGAAGGTAAGATAAGTTGAAGGAGCATGAATAATGAGGGTCATTAGTGAAAACAAAGATGAGTCCCTAAAGCAGAGATTATTTGTAAGAAGGTTCCTGAAAACTCTAGATAGGGGGTTCAGTAAGAAGTGTATGAATAAAGTATTTGTGCTCAGAAGCAAGAGCAACTCACATGTTGAGGAAGCCTTCAGATAAAACAGCTGCAGAAGAAGCCAATGGCTGCTGTTTTGTCTGTCACTGGCACACAAATGTCAAAACCTCACTCGTTCATTACTGAGCCCAAGCTCCAGAGCAGAGCTTTAAAGATCTTTCATGCAACTGCACACAGGGCAAGGCAGAGATAACAAAAATCACAAAAAATACTGTTAGCAGTGAGCAGACCATGAAGCCTAAACCACCAGAATCCGTAGCAAAATTATTTTCAAATAATTTTCAAAAATATTTTTCAAATGCAGAACTCTTATCTACAACAGTTTTCAAAGTTGGATAGAGAAAGAAATCAGCCAAGTGCTTTAGTGAACTAAACTCTTCTTTCCTCATTATTGTTTTCTTTAATGATCTTCACATACCTGGTGTGACTTTTTCTCCCTTTCTATTATTCAAATAAGTTATTTAAAAGGAAAAGCCTTTCTCAGACATAGAAGAAAAAATATGATTACAGTAAAAAGGACACACAGAAATAAAAGGTTCTAACTCATATGCACTCTCCAAATCTGAAGCAAGCACAGTACTCCTAGTCCCATGACATTATGTAAACAGAAATCCTAATTAACTCACACTGAAGGTTTGGTTTGTGTCTTTGACTATGTCAGCATTTTGTTCATAGATGGCTTCTGTAGTCTAGATATTTTATCATAGTGCTGCCATTAGTAAGCAGTAGGTTGTGACCCTTACTCTCCCTACACCCAAAAACTGTGATAATGTCCTGACATTCTCAATCAGACAATCACATCTCTAAGCCCAGTTCCACTGGAATAAAGTCTGAATTAACTGACTTGGACTGGCTGTTTCTTTATGTTTCTGACACACCATTTATGCACAGAAAGTTCTGTGGAAAACATTATCCTCTGGGAGATGAGAACAGATGGTGTAACTCTCTTTACTAAAGCAGTTTCATACTGAACATGCCCTACAGTCACCAGAGACTGTTACTGATAGCAATTATGAATGGTTTCACTCAGACTCTATTATTGTGGTCAGGAATATGAAGTCCCAAAATATGTCCTAAAGTTATAATTTAATAACACAGGAGAGGGAAAACTGTGAGGCAACCAAAAGCAAAAAATCTACTGACTTCTCTAGAAGCTGGAAGAGATTTAAGGGTTAGTGAACCATCTTCTAAATCTCCAGATCTTTCTCCTTCTCATTTTGTTCAAGAAAAAGTTTCTTTCTCATTCCTACCTCCTGCTTCCACTTACACTGGTTCCTGGAGCCCAAGTCTGGGCACCTCACATGGGTACAGTTATAACTCTTCAATATGTATGGAACTGAATCAGTATTTTCTGTCCTGGAAAGTTTATAGAAAGTCAAAATAGCAATTTTGATTGCATTAGCATGATACCATCATTCAGGCTGTGGCAGGCCTCAGCAAAAAAGGTTTAAGCTTTATTTACCCCATTATTGCAGACACTATGGGTCTGGGCAGTGTTGGGTTGCTATTCATACTGGATTACTTGTATTTCCTTATTGAAAGTTTGCACAAATAATTTAACTGTAAAGTAACTCTTAAATTTCATGGAAAAATCTCTCAAGAAGGTATGAATTTCAAGAGAGACATTTTCTACAGAAAGCAAGAGACAAATTCATTCCTTGTGTGTGTAATCCTTTAGTTACGATTATAAAGACCTCATGATGATTAGCTTTCTTCAATTTCCCTTGCTAACATTTGTTTTCATATCAGATCCAAAGTATAAAACTTGAGGTCTTGCACAACTTTGAACAAAGCCTCTCTTCCAAAATGTGTGCTTCTATCTGGGGTTCTTTTTATTTTAAAAGCCTGCCATAGTAGGCAGTTAAATCTCAGTATCCATAGGAGGTTATTTCAACAGCGTAGTAGAGACTGTGACATGTAAGAACTCTAACTGCCATTTTTAAGACAAAGATGGATGGAAAAAGGAAAGAAATGTCACAATAGGAGTCCATTTTATTGACGGGAACAGCAACAATAGAAATAGCTGAAAGAGAATGCATCAGTTGCCACCATGGGTTTTTAAAACTATAATCTTTGTCACTTTGTGTGTAACGAGCGTTTCAGATGGCTCTGCTATTCATCAAGAGCTGGGCTGCAACCAGCCACCAGACACTGAGTACTCCACGAAGTTGGGTGGAAAATGCTGAATAGAAAACTGATGGGAACAAAAGACGACTGAAAGGGTACCATGCAAGCAAAGTTCCCTGCTCAGCCTTAGCAGCAGTTCTGCTCCACTGTTTTTCTTTAGTATCTTAATGGTTTACTGTTTTCATATAACCCGGTAGGCAGCTCAGTCCCACTGTTTTGGTCACAAACCCAAAACACGGCACCATATGAGCTACAGTGAAAAAAATCAACATTGCGCCAGCCAAAACAAGTACAATTACTTACATTGTCTGCCTTATTTATTATCCAGTCATCAATAGCTCACAGCTATTCACCAATAAAATCACGTTTGTTAGATTTTCTCAGGCAGCTCTCATTCCATGTTGTCTTCATCCTCTCTCAAAGCAAAATATTCCCATTCAAACTATTCTGTGTAAAGCCTATTAACCAAAGTTTTTAATATTTTTTTGGTTGTTTTCACACAAAGAGAAATGGAAGACTTTGAGCAAGTGTGAACAAAGATAAGGTTAGGATATTTCCGTGTACACCCCGCTGTCATGCTCTGTCCAAGGACTTATTTTCATTCCCAAAGTGATGAAAACCTGTCTTTTCCTGTCAGGAGCAATAATACAGATATCTCAGGTAGACAAATAATGAAATTCATCTTACACAAGAATTTTGAGAATTCTTATAACAAAGCCAAACTTGTATTACACTCAGAGAACAGCCTTCCTTTCTTCTTCTTACCAGATAATCTTGTGATTCTAAAACCAATAAATGTAAGGGGTAAAAAAAAAGATTTTTTTTTTCTGCAGTCAAGCTGACCTACCAACTTCTTCCACATTTTCTCAGTACACAAACTCCTAAAAAATTTCAATGAACTCAAGTGCAAATCTGCATTTTCTTAGCATTCATGGGTCTGATAGATGTACTTATTATATTCCCAGGGAACTTGCAGAACACTGATTGAAACCCAGTGAGTTTCTATCAGTATCAGAAGTAATATCTGCTTTCCAACTACTCTTTTTCCTTATCTGTGACTCTTTTTTTCACCACAAACTAATTTAGTACTCACACTGTTCTTTTAGAAGTGAAAACAAGTCCAGAGAGATTTAATTCAGCCTTTATAAGTATAGGAATGTTAATTTTTTAATGTTGAATGCCATTGCTAAATGTTACAAGAGTGTGTTAATTCCTCACAACCTGTACTAGCCATTTCTTAAATACACAAACACATACAGAAAATGTTTCTCCTACACTTCATGGGTTCCTTGCTAAATCCAAAGTACCATTCCCTTCACTTTCAAGAACTGTCTGCACTTAACATCATCAATTTTTCCCTGTTGCAAAGATGAGTTTTTCAAGGTTGAAGGTCCCCAGTGTAACAACAGAGTTTTAGTCCTCAAACAGCTCCATTGCTACTGAAAGTGTGTTCAAATTTCCCCTCTATGCATTCCAGATCCTGATTCACTTTAACAATCACTACTCAATAATTTGTGTTGGTTTTATATTTTTATACAAAGGCCTTTTTTACTGTGAACATGAATTACTTGGGCCTATTACATAAATCTCATCAAATTTCATTTCTGCTGTCATTTCTCTTGTATCTGCCCAGTGGTACAAAACACCAGAGAGAGCTTGAGCTGGAAAGATGCTTCTTAGCCTGGAGTTGATACTGACATAAGTAGTTCTTTTATATCCCTTCATAAGCAGTTCCTTTATATCCCTTCATGTAAACCTAATCTAGCAACACACTGTGCACAGTCAAAAATTCTGCTGGATGTTGTCATGGCACAGCTACCTCCCATCTAAGCCAATAACTTGTCTCAGATGCAAGAAATTATTCAATGCTACTGAAAGATCTGCTCTGAGAAACAATCACCAGTGACAAATACGAGACCAGAGCTAACCAGACCTACCTAGTGTGGGGCTAAATTTCAAATGAAATAGTATCTGTTTCTTTCCATGGCCACAAAACATGTACCAAAAAAGTACCAAGCCTCTAGGAATGTCCCCCAGATTTGTCCATGGTTGAGTTGTAGATGTATAATGTCCATAGGTAATTTGTAAGGCAGTGAGGCAGGAAAGCAGATTTCTGCAGCTGCTTGTTTCCAGAACTCTTTTTCTATGGCTTGCTATCAAATTACTCTGGTTTTATAGCTTTGGAAGTATATCCCTTTGGTCCTTATCTCTGTGGGAAGTGAGAGCTGTTCCAGCACCACAGCTAACACATCTCTGCTGATTGGAGGAGGCTGTGTGTGTAATGAGCATCTCCAACTCATCTTCAGAGCCCGAGTCTGCCAATGGGCATCAGGGACTTGCTGCAAATAAGGGAAATGGAAAGTGTAAATGACGAATTCACCATCATGCACATCATCAAGCTTTTTCTGCCAGGAATAGAGGAAACTAGAGGCACAGCTGCTCCAGCATTCAGTGTTTGTGGCATTTGTGGTGTCCCTACTTCTTTATTTCAGAAGGAACTCCCCAGTGACCAACAAGCTGCTGAGACTTCACTGGAGACAGGATTTGGAGTTTAATGAGGAGAGATTCAGCAAAGCATGAGCAACTAATGATGTAGATTGGAAGCCCCGTGTTGTTTAGCGCACTGCCAGGTGTCAACTGTGATTCCAGTTGTAAATTTATATTATCTCAGAGTAAATGATCTGGTATATGAAAAAAACTAAAACATCTGACTTCATTAGAAAAGGTTGATCTCATGGGAGTGCATTTTATACTCAATGCAGGATTATTTTTTAAACTTGGCGTGCTGGAAGAGAAACAAATCCTGCCAGCTTGGAGTGAAAAAAACCAAAGAGAACAGATGTACAGTAGCATTAGAAGAGATCAACAGAGAGAGCAGGGCAAAATACTGGGGAAAATACACTGATTGGGAAGTTACCACATCTGGACCTTTAAAAATTACAAAATTAAAGCCATTTTCATCTTCCTTGCCTCTTCAAAACCAAGCAACCGATCAGTCAAAAAAAAATAAAAAGAAGAAAAAACATAATTTAAAAAGCTTTGTATTTTGCAGTAGCTATTTAGAGTCTCTGAGTATAACAAAGTGAGGATCAAAGTTCTGTCTGGTTTGGCACTTCTGTAATTCAGAGGTTACGAGCTGGGACTAAACATCTCTGCTCTGTTGATCATTCATGGATATTTTCCCTTCTGCATTCCTGATCCCTCTTGGCCTCAGCAACCTGCTCTGCAGACATTTCACTGAACTCGATGAAAGCATAAGATTAATTTCATTTTTTTTTCAATAACTGGCTTTTTTTTTATTTTCTCACTGAAAGGAAAAGGAGTAGTAAGAAATCTTTATTCTTTGATTGCATGTATATATTTTCATGTGCACTCATAAAACCCATTATCAGTTTAGTCAACACCCCTTTCATTTCAATTTAAACCTAGTAACTGCTCAACAAAGCATATTTCTTGACATTTTCAGTGTGTAAAGTCACTCTGGCAGAAACACTGGCTCTACAGGTGGTCTTTGTCCCATCTCTCCCTTGCACTGCAGGTGCAGTCAATTACTGAGCATGGAGCTGGCCCCAATGCTTGGGCAGAACTTAGAATTTCTTCCTTTATGTAGAAGATAATTTAATTTTCCTCAGCTATTCCATAAAGAAGAATAATCAACACATTTCCAACCTTTCAAATGTACTTGGAGATTTGTGGATGAGAGCAGAGGTCATTCTCACCCTTAAAAGAATTAATTGCAAATGACTTGGAAAATGGCTACAGCAACAACAGTTAGGAACTTCCCAGTTTTCTCTTTTTCTTTAATTTCTTTGTCTGTTGTGACAGATAGCAGAGGTGTGTTATAGAGTGTGTGTGTTACTGTGATAAACTAATTCAGTCATGTGTAAGGTTTTAGTCCGAGGCACATCAACTGAGACGGCGATGTATAATTGCTTTGCAAATCCCATTACAAGGGGGAAAGATAAGGCAGGTTCTTTAACTAATAGACTAGCAGAAATCATGAAGTCTGATTGAGGTTCATTACAAAGTAATGCTGCTCAGAGAGTGGGAAAATAACAAGGCAACTCCATTGCCCCGTGGTACACTGGGCATATGGATCAGGGTAAGAAGGATTTGCTGTCCAGTGGGAGGTGAGAAGGATTCCTTTTCTCAAAGGGCACATTCTCAACCTTCCCTTGGAATTATTGTAGATAATTCCCATAGATCATTGCAGCAGCTGCTGCACAGATTCAGGCTGGACCATCAGCACTTCATAGGATACCATGGAAAATATTTGAAATTGCGTTCTTGGAGCTACAGTGAGCATTGCTGTTGGGTTCTTTCACTTTTCAAATGTAGGTCAGCCTCTGGCTGCTCTTGCTTTGCTTCTGCTTAAGCTACATTTCCACTCTTTTTTATCTGTTTTGATTTTATATTAAAACATCTGACAGGAAAGACACTTTTCCATTTTTTGCCATGTCTTGCAGTAAAGATATTAGAAGCTTATTACTTCCTTAATGTGGCAAGAGCTGAATCATCTGATTTGAGTGTGTTATTTTCCTTGGTAATGTCTTGTTAGAGTTTGTGCTAATGTCAAACTTAATCGGGCCCCGTAGTTCTATGCTGTAAAGTGTGATTATCATTGAATTTTCATATCAAAAATTTTAAGTACATCATTTCATATTCAGTTTTAAGCACTTACTTTCAGTGGAAGACAGAATTTTAATCATTACAGCCTAATCCAGAAAGGCACATTTACAATAGCTAGAAGTCTTATAGGAGCAACTGAAGGAAGGACATATTTCATAAATCAAAATTTTAATCTTGGGCATCTGCAACAAATTACCCCGGCCTTACTACATGGCCCTTCTCATGCTGAACTGTTAAATGGTGTGAATTGTGAGCAAAACTGCTGGTTACAAACCATTTATAAGTCTGTCCTTCAGGGTCTGGACTTCAAAGCTCAGTGTATCCCACACACTACCTTTAAGTCTTCAAATAAACTGTCATCTCCATAAAATAGGTTTTCTACAAACTACAGAGGTAGAAATTAAGTTTTGATATGTGCTTCATAAACAACTCATGTTAGACAGAGAGCAATCCCCCTCAATACAGCTGCTGGTTTGGTATAGAAAAGCAGAAAGAGGGAAAAATAGAACTGTGCTTATTTCGTGTATGTGTGATGCAGTAACTGCAAATAGAAGAAAAAAGGAATGAATAGGTTTGGGACATTTATGTCTTCTTACAGTTAAGCCAACCATTAATCTGTAAATTTTTTTCAAGTTTTCTATTTGGATTGGAAAACCTAAATTAAAAGTAGGGTCACCTTGGATATAATGAGTCTTTGCAGAGTCATAATGGAACATGAAGGAAGTTTTAAATTAATCCAAAGGTGAATATAAATTCATGGATATTTTGTGTGGTTTCAGCTCAAAAACTAAGTGAAATCCCCATGGTGTCAACCAAGTCTTTCTTTAGGGCTTTAAAATTAAGTTATGCTTGCAGGAGGAGGGTTTATGAAGTTCAGAACTGACTGTGCAGGACACCACCAACACTTTGAACAAGCTGAGAGGCAAAATCTGTTACAGCTGAATAACTTTCTTCACTCCAGTCCAGTCCAGACAATTATGGCAGAATGGATACACAAACACAGAGTCATAGAATGGTTTGTGTTGGAAAGGATCTTAAAAATCATCCAGTTCCAGCCCCTCTACAATGGGCACGGACAGCCCTGCCTAGAACAGGTTGTTCAGAGGGACATAAAAGCTGGTATCTTATGTGCACATTATGGTTTAAAAACTGTATTAGAGGGAAAACAACCAAATTTAACTCCACTACGTACAAATATAGGCATACACACACACATACACACACATAAATATATAGATATGCATGTTATTGATTAGATGAAGCAGTGCAACAACATTCAGTATCTCAGCTGAGTCAGATATTTAAATTTTTTGTAGTAAACTGTTTAATTAAAAATGAAGGGAACTCAGACTCTCACATTTTGTTCACTCTCCACCCCAACCCCCAGAACCAGACAGACAGACAGGCAGAATGAATGAATGAATGAATGAATGAATGAATGAATGAATGAATGAATGAATGAATAAAACATATGCATGTGCAGTGCATATGTCTCTATGTTTACAATTTTCTTTTGATTGCAAATGTAATTATGTCAGACAGAGCTTTTGAGGTTCCATTCTTCAGGATCTAAAGGTTCTCTTTGTGTTTCTTTTTTTCACCTTGAAGGAAGCAGTCAAATTCCATGAAAGTGCCTTCAGTCAAAGAAAAAACTTTCTATCAAAATAATTTCTGCGGAACAAATTTCAACTGGTTTTATTTATTAAAGTTAACACAATAATAAAACTCCTACACCAGCAGTGCTCATTAGCAGTTATTGCTTAACTATTATTTTTGTCACTACAGCTGTCTAGGTGCCTTACAGGAAGTGAGTCATCCTTGCTGTGAGGTACTTAAATTTCTAACAGGCAAATCCCAGCAAGGGCAAGGAGATGGAAATAAGAGAAATTAACACAATGAAATTAATCCCACCATCTTGGAAAGGATCAATTTTTTTTTTTTTCCAGTTGGTTCAAAGGCATATTCACTAGATCCAGGATCAGTCAGGCAATGCCTGTCTCTGTGTGGGAGATATAATCCTTAAGCTTGTTTTGGAAGAAGTGTATTTAAAAAAGGACTTGTTGGATTTGGAGAAGAGAAATTGCATGTCAGACTGAATCAAGAAAGTGATTATCAGCGTAATTGTGCCCTTCCCTGGGGATAACAAACATGGTCAGGAGATGACTGGTCTGATAGCCTGGGAAGGAAAATAGACAAGAGTCATTGGCTCATTTTCACTGTAAATGAAGCTTGACAGAAGATCTAAGACCTCTCAATACATCAGTGTGAATCACTAGGCCAGAACCAGGCTGTTATTAGCTGGTAGCAAGGCTTTCCACTAAGTATTCTGATGCTGCGTTTATCTGACAGGTTGAATAGGATCGCAGAAGGACTGGAAACAAATCCATGACTTCATAGATAGAAACAAACCTTTCACCAAGACTTATTTAGAGTTAGGTAAAACCCAAAGTTCTAGTTTATTTCAGAAAGGAATTTGTATTCTATCTGTTGATATCAAGGTTTTTGTGGGAACAAAGTCATTTTCCTAGTTAAGGATACAGCCGAGATAAATGTGCTGGTCTTTGCTTGGCTGAACTTCAGGCAAAGTGTGGTGAGATGCTGAAGTGCAGCACAGGTTCAGTGAAGGGGATTTATGCAGTTGGAGATCTGACTTTATACAAAACTGATTGGGTCTTGTATTGCTAGGCTGAATATCTCTCACCAACCTGCAGGCTCTTGAGAATAAAACATGATTAATCCTTTGTTCCCCAAGTCTCTGCCTACAGAGTCACAAAGATATACATACAACATTTCTACAGGCAAAGTGCTCAGCTCAGTTTCAAATATTGTGTCACTCCTCTCCCTAGGCTTAAATCCTGCTTTCAGAAAGTATATCTTGGTCAATACTTAAGGAAGAAATGAAGAGTAGTAAAGATTAATTATATGGAAATGCTTCATCTACGTTCCTTATTTTAGCAAGTAGTTAATCAGCACTGTAGCATTTCTTGGAAACATGATCAAGTTTAATTTATTAATTTCTTAATAGCCTTCAACAAACAGTGAAAGTAATTAACACCCTTGCTACTTCAGACTGATGATTTTTAGAGCTCAGTGAGTTTGATTGTCTTGAGAGTGAACAAATCTGGCTCCAGGAATGGAAGCATTCAGCTAGAAATCCAAGACTTGCTGGGTGGCTGGTTTATTTTCTGATTTGGAGTGAAGACAATTGCAAAGATGAAACAAGACTGGAAAGACTGGAGTCTGGACTAAAGAGTAGATGAGTGAAATATAGGGACAGAAAAGAATTTATGCAGAAAGAGTGAATGAGAAGAGAGGTCTCTTAAGCAGAGTTTCTAGGTCATAGTGTTTTGGTAATGTGTATTTCCAAAACACACGTAAATAAAATGAGAGGTTAATTCCTATTTTTAAACACTAAATGGATGGGGAGAAGTTTATTTCAGAAGATTTTGAGGTCCTTTGTTCCATAAAATCACTGAATGTTTAGACGTCTCCACATGTTTAATTGTGATTTTTATAGCTTTTAATAAAATAAATTTGTAACACAAGCTTGAAATTTTTTCTCCTGTCAACTGCAGAATCAAGTCTTTATTAACTTTAGACATACCAATTTATTCTTTAAGTTTACTTATAAAAAGTGGAAGAAATTATATCAAAAAGAAAATTGAAGCAAAATGAAACCTTCAGAGTGAATCTTAAAAAAAATAAAACACAAGCAAAAAGCCCCCTTCAATTACACACAAAAAAGGGACCATTATTAAGCAAATCACTCCAGCTTAAAAACAATCTTTAAGCCCACTGACGTCTAATGAATCATAAATTCAGAAATATTTGCTGAATCAGAGCCAGATATATCAGAAGATACAATGATACAGATTATTGATTCTCTGATTGAAATCCAAGTGGTGTTTGTGGTTCATGGAGCCATGGTAAATGGTTCCCAGGTGGTTCATAGAACCTTTTAATTACAGAAAACTGTAGTGTTTTGAGAGCTGACAGTGCTCTCTGAGCCTTATGAGCTGGTGGTGAACATATTCAGGAGGTGGATGAATATGCATTCTTGGATTAGAGCAGAAAATTTTAAAAACCCACAGAATGCTATATAAAAGAGTGTTGGCAAGAGATAGCATTAGGGATTTAGACATTTAGACTGGGATACTCCACATTTACAGGTTAGCAGTACATGATGCCCCCTTTTTGCAAGGATCTATCTTCAGGAAATGCTAGCTTTCATTTTCTTTCTTTAATTTATTTCTGTGAGTTTTCTTTTTTCAGATCTTTAAACCTGTAGTCTCAGTTTTGAAAAATATCTCATAAATTATAAGTGATACTCTGCTAACATGGGTTTTCCTTCTGTCCCTCCCTCTCACTGGACACACAAAGTCCTTTGTGAATCATCAATTGAAAGTCAAAGTTCCTTGGTTGGAGGAAAAAGAGAAAATATCCTTTTTGTTTCCACATCAACTTAATCTCAGTGAAAGGTTCCTGTCTTGACAACACTGCAAACTAATGGTCTCTCCTCATTCTTGCAATAGACCAAGCACAAAATGTGCCATTGGGAACCTTCACTTGCTGGCTCAACTTTGTATTTGAAGAATCAATTTTGACTGGAAATTACAGAGCAGGCTACAAGTATGATATTCATCTTCCTTGTCCTTAACCATCAAACATTTTGCCACCACTACTAAACTAAACCAAACCACCAGACTTCAGTCTCTACTGCTCTCTGCAGTCCATGTAGAGAGAAGTCTTTAGCAGAGGTATCCAGTACAGGTGATCTGTTATTTGCCAGTTTACATCTTTCCCCAGTGAACTAGAGGCAACCCAAACTTGAACTCTATTGAGTTTTAGGCTAGGGTCACCTTTTTGACTAATAAAGAACATGGAATGAGCCCACATTTTAGCCTGCATCTATAATGCTGTGTCTACTTTTGTCTTCCCTCAGACAAGAAAAACATCCACAAATTGGGAGAAGTTCAGAAGAGAGCATTGAGATGGTCAGGGTTAGAGGATTGGCCAGTGACATGAGGCTGAGGGACTGGAGGTTGCTCATTCTGAAGAAGGGACAGATGAAAAGGACCTCACAACCAGGAAATTATGAGGAGGTCATCAGGAGAATTGGAGCCAGGCTTCTCACAGCCTTGCAGTGGAGTTAATTTAAAGGTGAGGATATGTATATGGTTGTATCAGGGCCTCTCTCCTATGGCCAGAAAATGACTTTGTTCAACTTTTCATTTTAAGAGACATTTAAAAATTTCCAGGTACTTGTTCTCTGTGAATTTCTGTTCTACCTTAGCAATCTCAGTCAGTTCTATTTAGGAACAAGAGTTGCTGTAGGAATCTGATGCTTCATAAAAGAGAAGAATGAGGGTTTCCGTGAGAGCAAGGTTGTGACAGGAATGGCCATACTGTGTCTCACAGTGAAGTTATGAATGAAAAAATGCTATTGATAGCAAAGCAAATTTCTTTAGAGGGTCCAGGACAATCACCCTGGATGACTCACCTAGGATATGTTTCACTTAGGACATCTGAGTGAAAATGGCAAAGGAATTTCCTCAAATCTCCATTAATTTGGTCAAATTCTTGTGCTGAGATCCTGGCTCAAACCATGACCCTGAGTGTGTCATACCCTTAACTATGTAAAAAGCTGTAGGTTCCAAAGTTTGACATTTAGGCATATATGGAGTAGATGGAAGGTCTAATTTTCCAATTTAAATACATCCTGGAAATTAGATTAAGAAAATGTCATCTTGACTGTGGCAGTCACAGGGAGAACACAGATGTTCAGCATTTACAGAATAATGTTTCTGTTTTAAGGCATTGGTTATTCCTTGCTAACTACCCCAAATCAACACATTTCCATTGCTTCCAGCATATCCATACCAGTTATCAAATTAGGATCTCCAACCATTCATTTCAAGTGCTGCCTTGGCATCAGTGCATCGTGGGCAGCCTAATAGAAAGGCTATTTGCTAACAGATGCAATTGGCTCTCTAAGGTACACCATCCAGTTTTATTCAGCATTTACCTGCCTCAGTTATCTTTATGCAGCTAATTCACAGATGCAGCAAACCATGTATTATTTCATTTAACTGAAGGATCCATTTATCCCAGTCCCACTGCCAAATATGCACAGCATAGGAAATGCTCTCTTATTATTGTTAAAGGGAGCTTTGTTTCATTTTTAAACTGTTATGATTGCAATAATTTAGGTTTTTCTTTGAAGAATATAGTCTTTTATAAAAATTAGAGATAAAATGATTAAAAGAAATAAAGAGTTCAGTTACTGGTTATTTCTGAACAATACTTTGGGTAGTTATCTGCACTTTGGTTCTGTTGTGGTCTAACCTTGGATGAACACCAGATATCCAACGAGCTGCTCTATAGTTCTCCTTCCATCAACAGAACAGGGGGAAAGAGCACAACAAAAAGCTCATGGGTTGAGACAAGGACAGGGAGATTATTAACCAGTTACCATCATGGAAAAAAGATACTTGAATTGGGGAAGATTAATTCAATTTACTGTAAATAGAAATCAGAGTAGGATAATGAGAAATAAGAACCTCAATCTCTCCCTTCTTCCCAGGTTCACCTTTATTCCCAACGCTCCTACCTCCTTTCCTTGAATGGCACAGTGGAACCAGGAATGAGGTTGTGTCCGTCATAATTCTTCAGCTCTGCCTCTCCTTCTCCTTCACACTCTTGCCCAGCTTCAGCATGGAGTCTTTCCCAGGATAGAGTCCCTCACAAACTGCTCCAACGTGAGTCCTTCCATGGGCTGCAGTTCTTTACTGCTCTGATGTGGGTCCCTCCCACAGGATACAGTCCCTCAGGAGCATCCTGCCCTACTCTGAGCGTTCTGCCAGAAAATCTGGTCCTTTGTGGGATCCCCCCATGGGCCTCAGGTCCTGCCAGGAGCCTGCTCCAGCACGGGCTTCCCACAGGGTCACAGCCTCCTTCAGGCATCCCCCTGCTCCTTCCCTGCTCCCCCATGGACGCCCAGGGGCTGCAGGGGCACAGCTGCCTCACCAGGGGATGCAGGGGAACCTCAGCAGCCCCACACAGTGCCCTGTTCCCTTTGTAAATGGTGGTCATATCCATGAAATAAGGAACATAACAAACATCAGCTTCTCAGATCACACGGCCATCCTAACAGCCATCCTTGTGGAATCTTTCTCCCTAGAAGTCTTCCAGATTTGTCTAAGCAAGCCTTTGCAAACCCATGAAGAACAGCAGTCCCACACAAAGTAGGAAGTTGGATTAAAGGACCTCCAGAGGTGCTGCCAAACCATCTTTGCTTTTTCTTCACTATAATGATATTCTCTTCAGTGGTTTGTCCTTCCCTTCACTCTTTTTCGTAGATCCAGGAAGACTTGAGACAATTTTTATTTATTAGCCTGTGAATAGTGACTTTTTTCCCTCAGTTTTTAGATGAGATAAAATAGGGCATTTATCCTACAGGGAAAAAAAAAACAAACAAACAAACAAAAAAACCCACAAAACCAAAACAAATGCTTTCTAGGGCAAATTTAGTTCTAGATTATCTGATCTTTGAACTTTTATAATGGTGGCGGAAGTAACAGAATTCTCCAGTTCCTTCTTCACTGTTTTTTCATGGTTTTCAAAATACTTTTCTCAAATCATTGCTCTATACTGCTAGAACATTTCCCAACAGGAGGGTTGTGCAAGTGACAGTTTCCTTTGTAACCTCAGGGTGTGTGAGAGAGCTGCATGAGCAGACACAGGATGTTTTCATGTGCCTCTTCTGATCCACTTTTTCATTTTCATTGCATCAGTAAGTAATTAACTGTCATGAAGATCAGCCCTTAGAGGGCATCCTATCTCGAAAAGTTATCACCTCACTAGGCAAAGCCACACCAGAACTTGTGGTCACCAGCCACAAGTTTTAAAGTTTTTTTTTTTCTTTTGTTTTAAAGATCTGCTGTTATTTGTGGCTTAAGGTATAATTTCTCACTGTGGTCTGCAGGAGGGAGGAAATAATTAGCTGCTGGCAAGTATGTGGAAAGGAAATTTGTTGTCATCATTGAAAAATGGAGGGAGACACTCTCAACCACAAATTATTTTAAGTCCCACACGTTTTCTCCAAGTCTCAAAGATCATCCTGGAGGAGTGGGTGATGACCTCAGTGCTGGGGTGCCACTGAGATTGCTCAGCCAGGGCTGGGGCTGTACTGGCACTGCAAAAGCAACTGTAAAAACACCCAAGCCCTAAAGTGCATTCACATCTATGAACCCTCAGGTGCTTGCTTTTGGTATTTTTTTTACACACAAGAAAGTCTGGATTTTCCATAGGTGGGAAATAACAAGGACCATGCGGTGATTGAGCAGCACTGAATGTAGTTACCTCCTCAACTTTCATGGTTGTGTCAGCTGCTGCTTAAAAGACTCCAATATTCCATGTCCAGATGTCTTTTTTATGACTGACAAATAAGAAATTTCAGGGAGTTATATTTTCAATGCTCACATCATTGATAAATAGCACTGTCTTGTTATTGGGGGGCAAGAAAAACAAAAGCCATGCAGTCAGGCAGTCCATGGATGACCAGCAGGATGAGAGGTGAATGCACAACCCTACTTACTCTCACACCCAAGGGCTTTGAAAAATCATGAGATATGATAACATTCCAGAATTCCACCTGAAGCCTTTTTGTAATTTTTCCAGCCAATATCCACCTCAATTCTTTTCCTTTTCTGGTCTCTCTGAGGGTATCTCAAACTCCTGGCAGCAGATAGGCAGCTGGTGGGTCACGACTGCTGCTTCTGACACGGGGAGTGACTGTCCTCTTGAAACCTTGTGTTCCCACCATCTGTCTGTCATATTTGCCTGCTGTGTTTTGTTTTATCTTTGCATTGCAAACTCTTCAGGGACGGTTTTCTTTCGACATGTATTTCTGAAGTGCAGAAAAAGGTAGGTTTTTACTTTAAGAGTCCTGGACATATAGAGAAAATAAATAATAATCAACTCTGGGTTTTTTTAAATGGTAAGGAAATCACATCTGGGTTAGTCACACACTCAGAGACATACAAGTCTGTTCCTAAACCTGATAGAATTTTTAGCTTGTAAGAAAAGTAATAACTCCATGCAATTTTCCAAAGGAAAAACTCTTACAGCAGGAAATAAAACTTTAAGTGGAGTGGGCACAGAAGCTGAACTAGAGTGTTACTTATACCTGGTACCTAAGATTTTGCTTTTTTTTAACAACAATATGAAAGTGCCAGACACATTCAGTAGGTGCTATCTACTTCCCCTGTTGCTCTTTAATAACTATTGCTAGATAGCTTTTTCTCTGGGCAGAAAGAGTAATATTCCTGCCATCACATAATATGTAACTGCATGTAGAGAAAATAAAAGTATTGGTGTTACAGATGTATCTTTTGTTTCTTCACTGTCAATACCACTCTCAACATATCCCTCAGCAGCAAGTGCTAATATTAAATAATCAATTAAATGTAAGATGGAAATTAATTATCTTTGATTTTGCACTACAATGTGTATTTTGTGTGCCATAATTTGTGATTTAACTGGGGCATTCAAAGGAAAGTTTTTTAATGAGGGACTGCTCCACAAAGTAGCAGTTTCTCTTGTAGAAAATAAAATTGTTATCAAATCCAAAGCATTGCAATCCAAGTGTCTTCTAGATCAATGTGCCTATTACACTAAGAAGCTGTAGTGAACACCATATCAGACAGGAACATGCACTACAAGAGCACAAAACAATGGTACCACTGTGCTGGAGTGCAAATCTGAGCAGTAATTTGATGGTTTCTAACCAGAAATATCTCTGGAATCTTACCCCTATTTACAAGTACAAAAAAAAAAAAAAAAAAGAAAAAAAATCAAATGAAAATGAAATTATTTTCTATTTGTGAAAAAAATAATTCACAACTGAAGCTAAATACGACATCTATGATGCCCCATACAGTTGTTTACTCTAGAACTGCTCTCTAAAAATAAGTTCTTCAATATTTATAATCTGTCCCACTGCTGACACCAATAAGTGGTAAATTATCTCCCTTGATCACAGGGCATCCTGCCAATACCCAAGTCTTGGTGGAGGTATCACATAGGAAGCATGGGGTAACTTCAGAGATCCAGTAAGGGATAAAAATATTCTTAGTTTACAGAGATCTAAAAGTAAGGAAATATTTTTTGGATAATAAAATGCTTTGTTATTACCTGTATGTACATACAAGTTGTGTAACAGAAGAATGAATCACATTTTGCTTGTTTGTTTGTTTTATTAATGGATGACTTGTGGGCAGCATATGCAAAAATCCATCAGCTCAGCAAAATGATCTAAGGATTTACAACACCCATTAATCTCTGGGAAAAATCCAGAGAAAGAAATATTAAATTTCCATTTTACTGACAGTGCAGTAGAGAAATAGCCATGACTCATGGTGTTCCAGTTCCAGCATCAAAATACAACTTAAAATCTCAGGGTTTGCATTTTTCATCTCTTCGCTCTCTTTGGTGTGTTTTTTTTTTTTTTTTGTGGTTTTTTTTTGGGGTTTTTTTTGTTTGTTTGTTTGTTTGTTTGTTTTCTTTTGATGATTGATTCTGGAAGTCACCTGACTTGGAGATTCTGCTCAGTGTCACAAGGTAGGGCTGGCACAGAGTAGAATTGTGATCAGTCAGAGTAAAGAGAGGCTTCTCTCCAGGTAATACCTCATGAGAGTTGTGTGTCAGTGATGGAGACTGTCACATTTCGTGCTAAATCCTGGATGGCACAGTAGCACCACTGTAAAGAAAAATCTGACATTTATGGTGAGATGATATTTATTTCAGCTTGAAGTTGGTAGAACTTTTTTTGGTTCCAATTTCTGAGTTTGCCCCTGTGCAGGATTTCTCACCATCTCTCTCTACCGGTAAATACTGAGATCATTGCAAGCACATTTCCTATGCTACTATAAATAACACCATTTAAATATTCATCTGCAAACATGTTGCAATAAATTATATAAAGAGTACTCATGATTCACTACAAATTATTGGATCCTAGAGCCCTATGAAAAGTATCTGATTTTGAAAAATCCATGAGTGCATTTTTTCCTAATGTGAGAAAAATAACCAAATTTGAATGATTTTTTGGGATACATCTCTGCCAGCCAAGGTTTAGGCTAACGTTGTGGAAATCAATAAGAGCTCTCTTGTCAATTGCATTATGTACTGTATCAAACCTGCAGAATATTATGCATCTATTTGCATTGATTACAGCACTTTTTATTCCCACTCCTGGAACTGACTGCAGTATTATCACTGCTTCTTAGAAAGAGCAATGTAGCATGTCAGTTTGAAAGATTGCTACCTCTGGTCATATTAAAGTAGGAAAAAAAAGATGTAATTTCCACATTTCTCAGGTCCAGCGTTATACTGAAACACCACTACAAAGCACATTCCTTCTTCTTTAATGCCATTATTCCCACCACACAAGTGCCAGGCTCCGTATCATTGACTTCTTTGTGTCTCTAAAACTTTGCTTTGTGCAGACCCTGGTTTTTCACACAAGAAATCACACAGAATGTCCTGAACCTACAAATTTTTACCTACTCTGGAACAGATTCATATTTTGATAACAATAATTACATTTCAGAACTGTGAAGCATCAGTTTTTTCTCCCAGGTAAAAAGTGAGAGGATGAGAGGAAACAGCCACAACCTGCACCAGGAGTTTAGACTGGATCTTAGGAAAAAAAATCTTCACTGAAAGAGTGGTGGCATTGGAACAGGCTGGACTGGGAAGTGGTGGAATCATCTTCCCTGGAAGTGTCTGAAAAACCTGTGGATTTGGCATCTGTGGACTTGGCTTGGTGGTGGTTGGTTGGACTCAGTGGTCTCAGAGGTTCTATGATTCTGTGGTGTTTCAATCTTTGAGGTCTGGAAAGAACAGCTCACTAGGGGGTGTCAAAATACCATGACAATTAGGAGTTAGGAGGTTACTGTTGCCTGGGAATCATGGAAAGGTGGGAATGACTGAAACAGGACAATGCAGGTTAGCAAAGAGAAATCTGGGCTGGGGCATGGAACGCACTCATTTCATCGGCTGTGTGATGAGATGTCCTAACACAACCTGAGCTCCATGCCATACCTCATATAAGCACTGCTCCCACACAGTTACAAGGGCTTTCCAAGACAGCAGAACAAATTTTTGTTATTTAAGGATGAAAGCTAAATTGTTCTTAGTTGTGTCTAAAATTCTTTCTTGTATTTTAATCCATGAGTGGTGACTTTTTAAAGCAACATGGCACAGAGCTGAAGTTGTTGTTCTCAACAAAGAGGAATGGGAAACCTTGTGTGTGATTAGAGCATAATAAAGAATAAAAACCAAATAAACATATAAAAATAACAATAATAATAGCAGATACTTACAAATATATTTTTTTAATTCCTCATTGTTAAATTATTAGAGTGTGATTTTACTGATAAGTGGTAACTAAAACCAAATTCACTGACATTTACTGTAGACATACCTTCAGACCTGGGGATTCCCCAAAGGAATTCCACTGGAAAAGAGTAAGAGAGGACTAAATTGTAAAATCTCACTGGATTAGCACAAGAGTCAAAAACAATCATTAGGCTTAGAGAAGAAAAGAAGACCTTACCGTCTTTTTAAAATTTATCAAAGGTCTTGTAACCAGCATCTTTGTATGTTCCCAACCTCCCCTTTATTAACTTTTACTGACATATTTTGAAATATGACAGTTATTCAGTGAAACTATAAATAAGCCTCCTCCCCCTACTCCCCCCGATACAGTCTATTAGATCCAAAGCCTTCATTTCTGTTTTGCATAATTGACATCATTATCTGTCAGGTTGCTGGGCTCAGGTTTGCAGTCATTATGAGATCATTAGAAAAAGGGTTGTAATAAGTTCAGAAGGCCAATCGGCTCTGTTCTAATCACTGGAGAAGAGAGTGCTGATAGGGGCCTCAGGGAGAAAGTATTGAAGCAGCTAGAGGATTTTTAATGACCAAATCAAGTTAGGAAAATCACCACCTGTGCCTCAGTGAACAGGATAATTTCAGCATGGGTGAGGGTGAGTGTAAAATGGATTTGTAATCACTTCTATTTTTCTCACATTCTTTTTTTTATTTTTTCTTCCCTCTTTTTATATTTCCTTAGGAGTGGGGTTGGTGACTGGAAATCTACAGAGCAGAGCAGCAGAAAATAAGGAAAAAAATCCAGAAAATAAGGTTATTGAAGGAGAATGAAAACAGTGTCCTGTAGCAGCTGAAGGCAGTTTCAGGTCAGAGCAGAGACTTGGCCAATTTAAGGTAACATTAAGCATTTCAAAATAAAGGGGAAGCAGTTCTGTAATGTAAAAATGAAAGTGCAGGGTTTTTATCATAGTCAGGAGGGGATAAAAAAGCCACACCCACAGATGACTCAGTCCATTGTAATTTTAGTGTCTGAGGTGAGTGAACAGGTAACTTCTCTGGGAGCGTCTGCCTTTGTTCATTCACTCCAGAGGGAATATAAATGAGTAGCTGAGTTAATAAAGCTAATTATTAGACAGTTAAATGATCTCCAAGAGTTAAATGACTCTCAGTCATGACTAACTCTAGCAGACACAGGCACACTGATTCTGCCTTGGACTGGTTTTGTATTTGAGTGTGTATTTGTTTTATTCAGTATTTGTATTATTCAGTCCTTCCTCAAGAAACTGCCACTCCTGTCCTTTGTCTTACCCATCCAGACATCTCCAAAAATCATATTGCTCTCTTCCACATTGCCATTTTGTATTCTTTAGAGTTGTCTATACAATAATGTTCAGAAGACCAGAGCTCACTTTACCTATGCTCAAGAGAAGATGTCCTACGAAACCCTAAGCACAAGTTAAAATACATCTTTCATCAGAACTCAGTAGCTGGGGCTCAACAGCATGTTATTTGTATTCACAAGGCTTCCAGCTAATGTGGAGAGCGGGCAGACAAAATTTCCATCTGCTTTGGATGCAAATAGAATGAGCTCATGTCTGCTTAGAGGGCAAGAGCCCATGTAGGTGCATCCTACGTCTGGCTTATCTCTTAGATAATAAATTAATCAGAGCAAGAGCAATCTCCATTTTGTATGTTTGTACAGCCCTCAGCACAGGAAATTATGGGTCCTGCTGAGGTCTGAAAAGGCCACTCCATTATGAAAACTGAATTTTTGAATGAATGCACTGTCATTCATATCTTCATTAAATAAATATATGAAGCACATTAAAGCCAAGGTGAAAAATATTCAGCAGATATCCTTCTAATGGAAAGATAATTTAATTGAAAAATAATCTGTTCACAATATTCTCATATACAGTATTTTATTAGATCATATTACCAAGAACCCATTTACTCTGCATCCTTTGGAAGGTATTATAGTGAAGGGAAAATTTAGGCTAGATGAATGGATAGTATGTGGGATGAATTAATCTTCCTGTATTAATATATCTCATGTTAACAGAGGTAGGTAATTAAAAAAATCTTTTTAAAACCAGATATAAGTAAGGAGACTAAGAAAAGGATTGTGTCAGGTCTTTTTTTTTTTCTCTTCTTTGTGACTGGTCTTTGTCAAAGGAGGTTGCTTCCTTTAAAGCTTTTTTTTTCCCTTTTTATTCTACACAGAAACCTTTGACTTTATTATGAAACACTAGCATCCACATAAAGGACTATTTAAAGCAAAGAAACATATGGTAGTTCTCTACCTCTATTTATACTATCAGATTTGTGGTTTGTTTTGCTCAAAAATAGGGGTTTAGGCCACCAAAGAGCACTTTATGCCACGTAAAATTGCTATATGAGATTACTTAGTAAATGAATCAATAATGGTCCTGCCAGTTCTCAGGGATATCAGATTTTACTTCTTGACAAAATGAATATATGAAACAGATCTCCCTATTTTTTCTCCTAGAGCTGGAGGAATCATGCTCTCTGCCCCTTGTTAATTGCCTTTGCAATCACTCCTAGAGATGCTGAATTATTGGGAAAATCTTCAGTTATCACAGTCAGAAAAAAGTGCAGAATTTTTTTGACCGTCACAGTTTTGACATGTGTTCTGCACACATTTTTTTAAAAGGTTTTACTATTTACTATTAATTGCTTCTTTATTTGGAGGTTCATGCCCAGAGAGTGGTGATGAATGGCGCTACATCCAGTTGGTGGCTGGTCACCAGTGGGGTTCCCAAGGGCTCAGTACTGGGTATTGTTGTTTCATGTCTTTATTCTTGTTTAATGTCTTTGTGGATGAACTGTACAAGGGGATCAAATGCACTCTCAATCAGTTCATGGATGATGCTAAGTTCAGCAGGAGCGTTGGTCTGCTGGAGGGTAGGAGGGCTCTGCAGAGGGGTATAGACAGGCTGGATCAATGGTCCAAGGCCAACTGTGTGAGGTTCAACAAGGCAAAATGCCAGGTCATGTCCTTGGGTCACAACAACCCCCTGCAGTGTTCCAGGCTGGGGGCAGAGGGGCTGGAAAGTGACCCAGTGAAAAAGGATTGGGTTCAGTTTTGGGCTCTTCATTACAGGGAAGATACTGAGGTGCTGGAGCATGTCCAGAGAAAGGAACAGAGCTGGGCAAGGGTTTGGAGCACAAGTCTGATGAGGAGCAGCTGAGGAAGCTGGAGGTGTTTAGTCTGGAGGGAGGAAAGGAAGCTCAGGGGAGACTTTATTGCTCCCTACAATTCCCTGAAAGAAGATTATAACCAGGTAGGGGCTGGTTTCTTCTGTCAGGAAACTGGCACCAAGGCAAGAGGACATAACCTCAAGGGGAGGTTCCAGGGAAGGTTTAGGCTGGGCATCAGTAAGAATTCCTTCACTGAAAGGGTGGTTAAGCCTTGGAACAGGCTGCCTGGCACAGCGATGGAATCACCATCCCTGGAAGTGTTCAAGCAATGACTGGAAGTGGCAGTCAGTGCTAGGGATTAGCTGACAAGGTGTTTTTGATCAAAGGCAGGAGTCAATGATCTTGGAGGTCTTTTCCAACTTTAATGGTTCTAAGATTATTTTAAATCATATTAAGGATAATTATATCTTTGAATATGTTAGCACATCTCCTGCCTGTGAGCCCTGGATGATCAACAGCACCTTCAGCACCAATGTAAGATTCACCTCACTGACTCAAACTGTTAAACCACTCCTCTGCTCTCCCTAGTCATTAAAGAGAAACAGACACTTAGAGAAAATTAATACCTCTACTACTGCTACTACTACAACACTACTACTAACAACAACAACAATTTTTATGCACCTAAGATAATTTAATTTAATCACCTGAAGGAAATTTTTTTTCTCTGTTAACTATAAAACATCAGTTGCTATTCTACTGTAGGTAACTTTATATCACCCGAATATTTATGTAGCATAGCATGAATTTTTTTTTCCCCAATCTGCCTTCCACGGTCTTATGTCATTTTTATGAAGAATGAAAACTTGAACCTTCTGTATGTGAAAACAGTAGTATTTCTAGACCCTGCATTTACTCAGTATTGACTAAAGACAGTGGGAGAATTTCCACTGAACATGTGACAGGCCACTATGCTTAAAATGTGGCTTCTTTCACAGCTGAATTCAATAATTAAATTATTCTGTAATTGTAAAATCATTCATCTAAAATACTTAGCTATGTCTGCAGCAATATATATATATATATAATATAGACTAAAATGACCAAAGTTTGTCCTATTGGAGAAAGCCTGCCTCACTATCTGTGACAGATATAGCCCTTGGCAACACAGATATGAGAACAGTTTGACTCACACACAGGGTGAATTGTCCCTGCAAAGCCCAATTCCTATTTCAATTCCTTGTCTAATTTGTGAATCATCTTGGTTTGAAGATTCATGTCAACAATTCAGAATAAGACACTTTTTGCACTCATGCAGACTATGTGCATGCTGAGATTTGTTCATTGCCAGAAGCTCTTTAAGGACTTTAGATGAGAACAATTAATCAAGAGAAAATTTATTTCAATGTGTGATTTGATTCAGTTACTGTCTTAGTCTCCAGGCTCAAGCCATAAAGCTGTTCTCCTTTTTACCTTCTACTGTCTGTTTGCAAAACCCCTCCTGAGTTGTGATGTGTGTCATTGTATGAAGCTTTAGTTGATAGCTCTGCTTGAACCAAAGTTTTTGACCTCACTCCTTTACTAATCCAGCTGGTAAATTCTGCTTCCCTTTAAAAGAAGTATGCTATTCAGGAAATTAATTCACTGGGCAAAATACATCACCCTTATTCACACAGAAGTGCCTTGTAATGTAGTCTCACTGAATTTAATGACTCAGCTGAATAAAAAAATATTAATACAAGTCAAATGAGTAACAGAACACAGCCATAATTTTCATAGATAGAAATTAAGGATTTGAATTCTTCATTTTCCCTCCTTTATTTTAAATGAGGAGTTTGTACAATTCAATTAAGAACACAAAGAAACCTCTCTTTTTGCCCTACAGAGATACATTTTTCCTTTTAATGGGGGCTATGGTTTCCAGTTATGATTTGGAAAACCCACAATATCCTGTTATTGATCATCATCTTTCCCTAGACTTTGACCTGATCAAAGACAGTATAAATCATAGAATCATAGAATTGTTTAGGTTGGAAAAACTTCTAGGATAATTGAGTTCAACCAATAACTTAACACTGCCAAGGCCACAACTACACCATGTCCCTAAGTGCCACATCTGCATATCTTTAAAATATATCCAGGGATGGTGACTGCACAACTCTCCTGGGCAGCCTGTTCTGGTCCTTGAAAACACTTTCAGTGAAAATTTGTTTTGAGTGTCCAATCTAAACCTTTTCTGGTGTAACATGAGACCATTTTTGCTTGAGCACTGCCTGTCAGGGAGTTGTAGGAAGTGAAAAGGTCTCCCCTGAGTATCCAGGCTAAATACCCCCAGCTCCTTCATCTGCTTTTCATCAGACTTGTGCTATAAACCCTTGAGCATCCTCATTGCTCTTCTTTGGACACAATCCAGCACCTCTACCTAGTAACTGCAAACTGAAATTTTTCTTTTAAAAATTCTCTTCCTATAGAATTGGATGAACATTCACCTTTCTGTTGCCAAGTGTGGGCTTGTTAGATGGCTTTTCCTGATACAGGAATATTCTACTGCTAATTGGATCTTCTTCAATATTTGTCAGTAAGAGTAAGAACGTACCAAAGGAAACATGGAAAAGCTATCAGAGCCAGAAAGTTTACTTCCTCAGATATCTTCATTCTTTTTCAATATTCATCAATAGGACTAAGAACATACCAAAGGAACCATGGAAAAGATATCAAAGCTAGAACGATTACTTCTTCAACTATCGTCACCCTTTTACACCCTCCTGTTATAAAAATGGAAGCTTATGTACATTTTTTATAATTTATTTTTATCTTAGAGTCAAATCTATGATATTAAATATTTCATTTTTACATAAGTCTTCTGCACAAGAGCTGACGGGATCTTAGGGATATTTATTGATGAAAAAGATGGAAGTAGTTTTGTCTTGATTTGAGAAGCCATTTTGGATCATTTTATGCCTAGTAAATTCATTCTGCAGTGATGAACAGATTGCCCAGTTTGCTTCCAAAAAGAAATCATAGTAGCAGCATTTTAAAATACACTGAATTCTGGAGCAAGTATAAATATACCAAAGGAACCATGGAAAAGATATCAAAGCTAGAACGATTACTTCTTCAACTATCGTCACCCTTTTACACCCTCCTGTTATAAAAATGGAAGCTTATGTACATTTTTTATAATTTATTTTTATCTTAGAGTCAAATCTATGATATTAAATATTTCATTTTTACATAAGTCTTCTGCACAAGAGCTGACGGGATCTTAGGGATATTTATTGATGAAAAAGATGGAAGTAGTTTTGTCTTGATTTGAGAAGCCATTTTGGATCATTTTATGCCTAGTAAATTCATTCTGCAGTGATGAACAGATTGCCCAGTTTGCTTCCAAAAAGAAATCATAGTAGCAGCATTTTAAAATACACTGAATTCTGGAGCAAGTATAAATATATGCTGTTGTTGTTATTTTTGCTATTATAGTAGCTTGATTTCTGCTTCCAAGGTGCACAAACTTTTAGCTAACATGCAGATCTTTTCATCTGAGCACCCTTATTAAAGAGTTGCACAAAACTTAGTGTTGACAAAAAATGTGCCAAGAACATATTTCAGCTTTTTCTCTTTAAGGAAAAGTTTTTCACCTTATGCCTTCACAAGGAGCCTACTTGTAGCTCAGAAGAGGCCAGAGGCCTTTCAACAGGACTCTTTCTGTTACAGCTTTCTGCACACAGCCCAGAAGCATCAAATAGAGGGAAAAAAACAAAACAAAACAAACCACATATAAGACCACAAATGGTGTAGAAGCAGGAAACAAGGGAAATCCCTTGCTGGTTCACAGAATGAAAAAAATGTTTAGGAAATTTTGCTGGATAAATGGTCAAGTGAAAGGAGAAATACCAACTCTACATTTCCTGCCAAAGGCTCTGAGATTGCTGCAAAGCAAATCTTGTACAGAAGTAGACTGAGAGGATATGGATAAATCCTTCGTTTAGTGGTCTACATGACAGAGGAAACACATACAGCAGCTTAAGGATTAGATCTGAGCCTCCTGGGATTCACCTAATTAGTATTTAGCTTCCAACACTGCGCTCTTATTTTTGATGTATGGTTCTGAGGGTGCTCCCTACTGAAAAAACAAGTAAAAAGGGTTTGTTGATCACAGCTGACCATTCTGTAATATCAAAGAATGGTCAAGCCATGCAATATTTATCTTAAATGACTAGGTATGCCATTCAAGTACCTTAACAAGATATCTAACCCTTCCTTTGTGATACCTTATACCTGAAATATCTGATAATCAATGGTTTTGTCAGATTTATACCTAAGTAATTTTCCCCTCCCATCACACAGAGCACATCTGAGTTACATGTCTTATTTCTGAAAACTAACTTGAAGAAAGAACAGCCAATCAGCAGTGTTCATCACCAAGAGATTTTATTGTTTTCTTTTAACTGAAACCTTGGACAAGATCCTATTTCTTCCATAAGTGTTGAATCTTTCAAGTGTTTTTTAATATTGTAGCAACTGAATGTATGAAACACACCACAGTACTCTGTTATCTGATATTTCAAATAATAAATTTCATTTTCCTGTTTTTCTAGGGAAAACTTTCTGGTGACAGATGGCAATTGCTAGAAGATAAAGAGACCACTATATTATCCAAACAGGCTGAAGAGTGATACAAGTTTTCTAATGACTTTTGCATGGGAAGATATCTTAGTAAATGAATTAAACAAACATTTTCTATGAAGATTTGAATTATAATTTAAACTTTTATCACAAGTGCCAAGGCTAAAGCTTTTTTTCATATTCTGCATTGCTTTGATGGGCTCCAACATCAAGAAAATGGCAGGTTTTTATCATACTTATAAGTTTATCATCACAAATTTTATGTGAAATTGTGATTTTAGGAGTCATAAACTTTATTATACTGAATTTTGTACTCATAATTAATACAGGGCAGTCTAGATGCACCTTTTGAGCAGACAAGATGATCAAAACACAGGAGGGGAAATAAGGACATAGAATTATTCAAGCATCAGTGACAGAACTGGAACTGCTTAAGGTCATAATAACTCATTGAATCTAACACTTGTTATTGAAGAAAATAGAATTTCTGCTCCATCAGAAATCAAATGGTCTCTCAATTTGATCATAGTGTCTCAAATGTCAACTCTCACCATTTTCCCTACTTCTGGGATAAAAAGCTCTCCTGCCAAAAGAGTTATATGCCTAGCAATGTTTAGTTGTCATGTATTTTGTAAAGGGACAGAAATATTTAGTGTGAAGAGAAAAAACATCTGTTTCTCTGACTTCCTACCTATTATCACTTGAAGGAAATATTATTCACTTCTACCATCCCTGCTTTTCACTTCTCTCTTTGCATAAGCGACAGAAATGCATGTAGATAAGGATGATTCAAAAACAGACATGCAGATGTATATGAAGTACAGAAATATCTACTCCCCTTCATCAGAGATTTTCTTTGGGTCTGGAAGTACATCAGCAAAACTATTACTGACAAATGGACACTGCTAACAAAGGAGTACTTTAAGATTACACATTGTTAGGAAAAGTTTTGCTATGAAGCAGAATCTAAATAACTTTAGGGATTCTGCATGTGAGGATTTTAAACCAAGGCAGTCCTCAGTATTGTGTCAGTATTCTGCTACCTAAACAAAGAGAAGGAAGGGGGAAAAAAGTGTTGACTTTGCATTACCAGCTAAACACTCAGCACACATGACTGGGCATGACCTTTCTGTTCAAACACATGCTCTCATCAACCAAGACAATAGAGGATGTCAGGCTCAAATGTTTGATATATATTCCACACGCTTGGTGAGCTGGATATGGCCCATTTTACTTTCCAATGAAGTAAGTGGTCCTGAACACACAATCATTCCTGGTAATGGCTTTTTTTTTTTCTTTTTTCTCCTCTCTGAATTGCAGTGTTGGATGAAATATTTTGGGGTTATTTTCTTGTTTTTATGCCAAAGTTTGTACAGCTTTCTAACAAAGGCATTTGCTTTTGTGCTTGAGGTTTCAGTGATATTCAGCTGGGAGTATTATGCAGAGAGAATGGTTTCCTGACCAAATGTCATCAAGTAAACATCCTGGGAGCTGATGGATTTTTAAAGCAATGTCCAGTTACATATGAAATGAACATATTTGTTTCTTATAGAGATGAATCAGTAATGAGCTGTACTATATAAAATGTTTTTACATTCTAAATAGAAAACAGACAAAAGAAATAAGAAAAGATAGACCAAAGTACTCTTCCATAGAGCCAACAACAACAGTGATAAGAAAACTAGACAACCAATTCTCTGTGCTCTCCCTGGAATCAAAATAACATCTGGTAATTAGAAGGGTGATAAATTACCTATTTTTTATCATCCTACCCATTAAATCCTAAGGCTTTGATGGTGCCTTTGATGTGCCACTGACAGAAAAACTGGAGAGAGATGAAGGTGGGAGACAAATTCTTGCATTACAGCACAAGTTGCATCCTGATGCCAATTCTTATATTGCATCCAGAACTCTAGTTACTTCTGGGTTTTGTTTTTTCCAGGAGGACAGTATTCTACCTCTTCATTTCCACCTTTATGCACTCTGAGAGAGAATCAGTGCAGTGGAAACTGGACTCCCTCCATTATTTGTTTTTCCCAATTGCCTTCTTTCTACATTTCATCAGTGCCACTCTGGCCTTTATGGACAAGATAGAATCAAATCTGAGCACAACTTACCAAAGACATTATCAATACCATACTCACCAAATGAAAAAAAAACAAACTGTGAAGGAATAGGTCAAAGAAGTTGATTTCTTTGGAACAACTTTGCTACATTACATGGGTTCTTTTGGTTTTCAGTAAATCTTAATGAGAAAATCTCTATTTTTCTTCTCTAATTACTTTCTTTTTCCTTATCCTTATATAAAAACATCAATTAAGTTCATTTAATGATCAAAATAATATTTTGTACACATTATTTACTTATAATCCATTTGAGGGTACCAAAACATAAGAGTCATTTTACCTGCTTCCACCTAAAAATCCTAGTAATGCTGCATAAATATCCTGTAAGCAATGGAACCCAAAGAATAATTTTCATTGCCACAATGTATTAACAAAACCTGGACTCTGACCATAATGATGTAGTCCTAGCTGTATTTTTTGCTGGGAGTGCAAAGCTCTGTAGTGATAACTACAGATGTGCATCTTGGTTTGGCTTTGTATTTCATGCAAAATATGACTTTTCAGCAGATGTTTCCAGTCAAATGAAGCAGGATTTCTAGTCAAATTCTGACACAGTGTGATCTGGGAGCATTGTGAACTGCTTACCTGAAGGCAAATAAATATCTTACAAATTTATTGACTGGGAAATGCTTCTAAAAAAGTGGTTATCAGACACTCCTTATATGCTGTTTTTGGTTTTCATTCTTTCATGTTTGCTTCATAGTAGATACTCAAACCAGTGTCTGCAGGAGTCAAAATTGTTTCTGGTACTGCACTGATCTGTAACATTTTCTAGGTGCTTCATTAGAACACAAAGATCATATCCTGAAAAGGAGTTCAGTGATAAAGAGAATGGCAAGCCTGACTGAAGCAATAGAAAAGCCCCTTGGAGAAGTCAAAAAAGCTTGAATAGGTCCTGATGCCTCATTCATTGCTGCTTCTTTGACCTTATGACTGAGATTTAACTCTATAGATGCAAGTTGGATTGCTGTGGAAGAAATATAGTTGAAGTCAACCACAAACCAACAAGTGTGGTGCAAAAGTGGAGAAGGCATTGTTACACATCAGTCAGTCATTGACACAATGAATGCAGCAGTGAAAATGAAAACTTCTATAAAGAAATGTGGACATAATTGGATATGAAAAGTAGTAAGGCTGACACAGGACAAACTTGTTCTTAGCATGATCAGGTAGAAGTAGACTTCAGTTTTCACATGGCCTGTATTTCTTCAGAAAACTTTTTGAGAGGCAGATATTACACAATCTGTCTGAGAAAGGCTGCTACCCCCATTTTACACTGGAAACACAAAGAAAGGGTTTCTGATACATCACAGCTTATCTAAACTGGGACTTCAAGAGAATTTAGATACAGATTCTCATTCTGATTGTATCACTATGTTTTCCAGGTGTGTCCCCCAATCAGCCTGGTGAGTTCTTAGGTGTGCTCTTCAACACATGCCCTGGAGAGATGATGAAGCAGTTCTTCTTGGAACTCTTCCTGCTTTGGAACTCAGGAATATCCTTGGTTCCAAGTTTTGAAATAAGTTGAGCAGGTATTTTCCCTGCTATTTCCTCCAGTCATCTTTTAAGGAGAAACACTTTTATCCATTCCACCATCTGTTTTCAGGGGATGATGTGTCTGAATCCTAAGCAGGCAGAAGGCCCCATTTGTGCAAACCTAATTTGGAACCTAAACTCAACAAAACTAAGTATATTCCTCTCTCTTAGCTTTTTTTGCACAGCTTTAGATGCATCATCTCTCAGAAATCACATTCTTTCTTTGGTTGTTTGGAGAAACTATTCACCTTAATGCCTTCTTTGAGTGCCTTATCTGTTTTTGCCAAGTACCTACCTGCATTTTCTTCCATGCTGCACAGTAACTAATGCTGATGGTCAGAAAGAAAATCTACAGCGAAGCAAGAAATAGAACCTGTGTATTTCAAACCTCAGTTTATAATCTTAACACCTACAGCATGCTTTGTCTTTGTGAAAATATACCAAACAAAATGCAAACAATCCAGAAATGCCTCCATTATAGAATCCAGGAGAGATTTATTCGACCATTGATTTTCTGGAATTCATGTCTTCTGAGTGCCAAATAAGGCTCTGTCCTGCAATATAAACTTCACCGTGATAATAAAGGTACATATTTAAAAGTCTGTACGACTGAGGATTAAGAATTTAGGCTGTACTATTTTCCTATCCCTGTTCTTCACTGTCCCAAATAATTCTTCTCCATCATCTCTTCCCACTCTAGTGTTCTTAGACTTCTGGACTGAAAGTTTATTGGGATACTAGTTTATTTTTCAACTGATTTTTTTTTCTATGTAATGATCAGTTAGTAAAATATTGTGCATTGTGTCAAAATGGAGAAAAATTATAACAAAAACTCCATAGGCCTCTGGAGACAGAATCAACAGAGACCAAAATAAATCTCTAAAGAAATTCAGGTATTAGTAAATTAATCATTTCCAGGATGATCTTCTGATACTGAAACCATCTGTCACAGAGTCGGATGCATCCATGTCATTAAACTCTAAAATTGTACGGCTAAATCCAAATGTATTTAGGAATCTTTTCAGATCCAGGAAAGCTACTAAACCATGCTCAAAAATTTATTCAGATGGTCCCAGTTGTCCAAAGCCAAAATCCTAAAATCATAGTAAGGACCATTTTAACAGGAGTGACTGAACAGAAACTTTTCCTGATTCTGTTCAACTTATTCTTCACATAGCTAAGAGAAGCAAAGGCAGCTAAAAACCAGGGATCAGAAGATTCTTAGAGGTAAGAAGCAACACTCAGTGCCTGACACATGGGAAATAGAAGCTGAGGTCTTCAAACCTTTCTCTTTACAACTCAAATTGGCAGAACAGTTCAAAGTTTCTTTGCTCAGGACAGCATTAAATGAAATGCTTCCCTGTTTTTTTCTTAATATTGTTTTTCCTTTTCTTGAGAATGGCACTTAAGACTACCTTGTGCAAATAACATAAAATAAAATTGCTCCTAAGCCATGGCAGGAAAAAATTAAGCTCTTGAATTAAAAGGCTTTCTGAAGAGCCAGAGAGTCACATTCTGAAAGAAACAGTAATGAAACTACAAGAAAATGCACATATTTTTGAAAAAAATACAGTTATGAGACTATGTCTCTCAGAAGAATGACAGAGTGATATTCTGTCTCAAAAGACAAGCTGAGATCATAAGAATTTGATCATGGTTGCTAATAAGCCTGAGATTTTAATTGAAGTTTAATGACATGGAACTTGCACTGATGGTCTTAGAAAAAGAGTGAACTTTCACTTCTCAGTCCTATTCTCAGCTGCTGGCACTCGAGAGTGACCAGCCCAAACCATGTGTCTGGGCTATACTTAGAAGCAATGAGAGCTCTGAGACAAGAAACTCATGCTATTAATTTAGCCTCACTTATTAAAATGCTAATGAAACTTCAGCCACAACGCAGAGCCAGGACAAAAGGAGAAGGAATGAGAAAATAAACCCATTGAGTGAGAAAAATTGTTGGTAGGCTCAAATGAGGCTATGCAGATACCAGGGGGTCTCTTGCTTTAGAGGAGGCAACATATGCATGTTTGGGATAGCCTGAAGAGAGTTGATGGCTGAACTATTACATATTTCCTATTCCATGTTCTGTGAATAAAGGCTCCTAGAATATGTTTCTCATAAATGTTCATAATTTTAGATTCCTATCTGAAAAATTAGAACAGTAATGTTTATATGCCTTTGAAAAAATTGGAAGATTGGTTGGAAGATTTCTTACCTTAGAAATGTAACTATTTTCATCTTTATTTTCCCAGAAGCATTACCTTAGTGCTTGAGGACTTTACCCTACTTATATGCAGGATTGTAGTTTTCTGCCACATTACAGCCATGTCAGCATATTTTGCATTCAAATACAACTTGGAAAGCCTTGTATAGAAAGAAAGACATGGCTGCTTTAAACTTGTTGGATGAGAGGTGTTAGACAAAATGAGCTGCAGAGGTCCACTCTAAGCTCAACTATTCTCTGTTATTTTGCTCCAATCTCACAAACACATCTGTAGTGAAAAGTCTGCCTCTCTGAGCCTTGGTTTTCAGGCATCACTTTCACTTCAGTCACCTTATCCTGGGAGAGGTGTTCTGGGCAGTGATTTGTAAGCACAGCCGATTCACAGCCTCACAGAGGAAGAGAGTGAGGGAAGACAGACAAACAAAGCCTTTGACAGCAGGACAAAATGAAGGAGATTAGGTAGCAACAAATCCAGCATCTCCTTAATTCAGTTTATTCCACCATCAAAACAAATCCCTGACCAACATGGGACAAAATTTCTGAACAGAGAAGGAGCCTTTGGTGACAGAGGACTGTAATGAAGCATCTGCTGTGTTGAATGCACACAGAAAGAGCAGGGGCTGAGGAAGAGGTGTTTAAGGAGACAGAAAAACCACCCAGCAACCAGCACACTGCTGAAAATTAACTGCTGCCTCACAGACCATAATGGGAACACCCAAGCTTTCCAGAGCCACTGAATAAGACTCCTGAGAATATTGATTTTTTTATATTTGGCGGTGATGTTTTGGAATATATTACGGATGTTATTTGCTTTATCAGAACATGTGCCAATTGACAAATTTCTTAATATGCTACAGGACCATGTAATGTCTTTGCTAAGCCCCCCAGGGGCCCATTACACTAATACTAAAGACATTACTGATGTCTACAGTGGTATAAAGATACCTGCAGAAGACATTAAAGTGTCATATGGGAATCCCTCAGCTATTTCTGGGTAGATTGGTGTATCCCTAAAGTATGATGCTCTACCACCCACTGATTGTAATGAGGATCTCAAGGGCAAGAGGTAAAAATTGGAGCATGAAGATTTACCATGTGGCCTCTGTCTCCACCAATTCAGCACAATGAGATGTCTGTTCCTAATTTGACTTGCCTCCTTTGTATTGACAAAGTCTCATGCCTCATGTTAGCCTTATAGCACAGATGAAAAAAGATTAATACATTTATTAACTGGAAACCTTAAAAATAGAGGCCAGTGAGTAGGCCGGTGTTTGTATAGCACCTAATATAATGAACAATGGATGTATGCCCAGAAATCCTACATTTTGTCACAAGAGAAATAATAACTTTTATTACAGTTAATTTGTGCTTTGTTTTACAATCATTATCTACTTTGCTGATAGCATCAGTTAAGTAGCCTTTTCCACAGAAGAGAAGCATCAACAGAGTAAAATAACAACAGCTGCCAATTTAAGGTTATTTCCACCCATGAACTTCTATTCACACTGTACTTTTCACACATTCTTTTTCTAGGGTGGAAAGCAAAAACTAAAATAAATTATACCTCCTCTGTTTCCATATATTGAGATATGTATTTGCCAGCACTAAGATAGTGATTTAATCAGCCCAGAGGGCTTCCAAGAAGCTTGGGTAGCAAGAAAGGAAAGCAGCCCAGAGCAAGTGAAATAACTCCTACCAAATGGAGGACTCTCAATGGGAGCTGGGAAGAAAGTCTCAGACTTTTGGAATTCCACTCAGACTGGTGAGAAACTGTCAGAAAAACAGATACTTACTGTTCTTGAACACTATTCACTTTTTTGATATATGTTGGTGTCCTGGTTTTAGGACAAATTTGGAAAGGAACTTCCAAAGGGATGTTTTCCTAAAGGGCAAAATTCAGCAGTCCTTTCCCCTACCTGTTTGGGAGATAAACTTCCTTTGAGAAAAGTGGAAAAAAAACCTGTTTACTTAACAAGAAAAGTACTCACAAACATGGAAAAATGCATAATACTAAACTATGGAACCTCTCTCTGTTCTGAAGAGATGGCAAATTCAGAGAGAGTCCTTTTTGTGGGGTGCAGCTCAGCTCACTCAGTCTCTTATCAGTCCCTCCAGTGCTGGAAAATGCCTCAGCCCAGGCCCCGGTGGGCCACAGGCGTGAGCTCCCGGTGTTTTTCCAGGTTTTTGGTCCAGACCAAGGCTGATCAGTTCCAAGGAAAAGAAAAGCCACAGGCTGGAGAACTTCTCTGCCTCAGCTAGCAAAAAAACCTAACTAAAAGCAAAGGAGAGCTCTCTCCTGCTGTCTATGCTGCAGACAGCACAGTCCAGGAGCAGGATGCCAGGGAGTCAGTGCAGTTTCTGCAAACAAACTGCAGCTTCTTCTCCCCACCTTCACCCTCAGAACCAGTCTTAAAGGTGCAGAACATATTTCTGGGCTGAACAGAGAAATGGGGTTACAATTCAGCATCATAAAGTCATTCCAGGACAGTTGGTAATATTGCAGAGAAAAACTTTTGAAAATCTGGAAATCCCTTTGCATACAGTAATTCCAATAATCCAAAAACATATTTCACAGTTCTGGGGCTCCATATTGTGGTAGATCATATAAAAGTAGTCTTTCCTCCACCACAACACAGAAAATATCTCCTTACCTCATGTACCCAAAGGATTAGAGTAAACAAACAAAAAAAAATCCTGAAGAAGTAAAGTAACACAGGAGAATTATCTCATTTCTCAAAGACAGTCACTAGCTCCCTGCTTTTCCCAGTTTTCCAAAGATGTAAAACTGGTTCCAATCTTCACAGCATTTGGGAGCATAATAACTCCCAAATATCCACCTTAATCACAAGTCTGCAAGATGCAAAAAAGTTTTTTTCCTTAAGTGTAATTTCTTCTTTATAATTAAAAATGGGTCTAGTTAATGATTTTACCATTGTTGAAGAATATTTGATATTCTAAGAAGTGACTATTTTTCTCTTTTTGTTCCCCCTCTTTCTTTTTTTTTTTTATTATTTAATTAGGTATTGCTGTATTCCACTGAAACGCATACATTTCACTAAAATTATTGGTGGGAAGGTATCTGAAATCCAGGGAGAAATCTCTGCATGCTGTAGCTACATCTACATCAATAACCTATGTGTACCCTGAAGCATTCCCAGACACTGAGGTAAGCTGGCAAGGAGTCCTGCATCCATGTTAATGACCTGTCAGTCACCCAGAAGAGCTCAACACTTGAAACCTGCCTGCTGGGATCCCTGGGATAGTCTAATTGCTAAATCTCATCCAGAACCCTTTGGGAAGGTGCTGCTGCACCGGGCCAAAATCACAGCATAAAACATTTCTGAAATATTACTAGTAAAGGTATGTGACTCCAAATTAAACCTGAATTAAAACACTTGACATTTTGGGAGTAATCCAATTTCACTTTCTCTCTCCCCACCACACACACAGAGAAGGGTCTGAAGGATTTCTCATGCTTCCCAATTAGCAGAGGAAGAAGGACCAAGTAAGAAGGGACACAGAGTTGCCCTCAGTAATAGAGACTGACATGTTACACCCCTAAGAGCAGAGAGATCTCAGCGCAGTGTGTAAGAACCAGCTTGCATGCAGACCCTCTTGTTATGGCAGTGGTGTGACCATAACCCCACACCACCATGGTAACAATTCTGGATTTGAACTTGTTGGCACACGAAGGCCTTCAGTTTCCCCCATAATTTTGCTGTTTGCTGAATGCGTATAATTATAGACCAAAAAATTGCTTGCAATAATATCAAATGATCAAAAAGAATCATATCAAAATCCATGGATTTATCTTCTTATTTCCAGGTGGCAACCTGTCTGGCAGAAACAAGCTGCTCCTGTCATGGTTTGTATTTTGAATTGACTGAAACCCTCATTGCCAAAAGTTTCAGACTTGGAAGCCTAAACCTTAAGTTTCTAAATATGAATATAAATACCTAAATTTATAAGTGTAAGAACTTAAACATTTATAAAATATAACTACAGGAAACTAGATATTTATCATTGTTAAAGATGAGCAGAAATTAAAAATAAATTCAAGCCTAAACTGAGATATTTTGAGTAACAATTCCAAGGCTGTCCTCCAGGAAGACAGATATGTTCTCAACAGAAATAGATACAAGCACTGTATTGAGAATGGAATTTAATTAGACAATTACTCTAGCTTATTTATCATAATATCCAGCATTAAAAAAAAAGTTGGTTAAAAAAAATCTATACCAATCACCTCATGGAAATAGAAATTACTCTCCCTTCTTCTAAAGTCTTCTAGATCATTATGACACCAACCAAAAGTCATTAATAGTTAGTGTAAAAAATATTATGTGTTCTCTTTCTTTGTTCATTTGTTTGTTTGGCAACAAGTTCTAGTATAGGATGCAAAAGTTTGGGTTTAAAAAAAAACAAACTTATAATTGGCAATAATTTTTTATCAGAGATAACTTGAAACCTTTTAAAAATTATTACCTATTTAATTTAAAATGTAAAGGCACAACATATTTGCTGTAGTAGGTGCCTTAGACTCATTTTTTGTTTGTTTTTCAGTGTGACTTTGACTCATATAATGTCGATGTCAATGCTCTGTGAAGGGAGATGTTGCATCCTGTGTGTTTCACCCTCTGAGAGCATCCTAGGAACGGTGTCTTTGTGCCCTTGCAGGGAGTCATACCAGTAAAAGTATGAGAGAACTGAAGTAAAGCTGCTGCAGGATTCTGACACCAGCTTCTATGTGTGGGATTTGTATCAGAAAATTAAAATGTTCTGTACAAGGCAATTTTTACTAACGATCTGTTTAAAACTCTGTCAGAAAAGATTTGTTGCAGAATTTTTGATCTGCTTTAACTGAAGGATTCCTATTGTTGGAATATCAGATTTGACATTTCACATGATAATCCCTCAAACTGACTTTGCATTATGTTGTTTGATCTGATATTGGAGTTTATTTATTTTTTTTTTTTGTGCTAGCAATCCTATAAATATTTTCTCTTTTAATATCTATTCCTTCATTGCTGTCTCCCACCACACACCACACAAATCTGCAGATCAAAGTAAAACAATTGGTATATACAGTGTGACTCCTACCTTATTTTATTGTTGTTGCTGTCAGCAGCAGGATTTTTCTTCAAAAACGATTAGAGAATATAAAATATATAGAAAACAGTTTAATCTACAGCTGTTAACCATAACATTTAACTGAGAAGCTAGTATTAGTTATGAAAAGAATCATTATAGCTCTAATAGATTGGTCCAAATGAAATAAATAAACTCTATCATTTCTACTGATTGAGAAGATATTAGTGTGGGATGTTTAAAAACCATAAAAATGATGCAAAAAGGTTATTTTTTCTTTAATCTTGAACCCATGCTAAAACCCATGCTGTCTGTGCCTTCCTCTGAAGAAAGCCCATATATTTTCTTTCAAGGTAATGCCTGGCTGCATTAGATTCTCTAAAGAACCAAGAGCAGTTCATCCATGGAGGAAGGAAGCTGAAACAGAACAGCTGAGAAGCGTCCAAGAGAACTCTTGGACGATTTCAGATGCCCAGTATTTAATTGTTTTATGGAGGTTCAGATCTCAAATAGAAGCTACACTCCTTCCTTGACTGTTCTAAAGTTTCCATAACCTGAAATTAGACAATTTTTACCATAGGTAATAATCTTTACAAATGTGCATTTTTAGAATCCTTTTAAAGCACAGTCCTGGAAGAAGTGAGACCTCAGAGTGAGGTAATTTAGAGTGCATGTGATGGAAGAAGTGCAGAAGAACTGGCCAGAATTTTTTTGACTGTATAGAAATACAAAGGATGTTAAAAAAAACGTAAGCCCCAACACACTAATTTTGGAGTACAGAAAACTGGGAGCTATGATTGGTTTGATCATTGCTGCAAACACTCTGTTGAAAGGAAGGAAGCTTTTACTGAATTTAAGCCCTCAAGGCAAGAAGAGGGAAGGTTGAGATAATTGTCTGAAGAAGAAAAAATCAAAGTAGAAAGAAAAAAAGAGTATGAGATTCACAGTTCTTAGAGCTGAAGCAAGCTTATGGTCATTGAGGAAGAGGAAACAAGTATAGAGAAAGTGATTTTTGTGAACAAATCAAGATTTTTATGGTGGGACAGTCATAATTAAATGAAAGACGTCTGGATAATAACAGATTCTTCTCAAGAGGTGACTCAATGTTGCAGGATAGATAAAACAATACAGAAGCAGGCAAACATAGCTGCAGCCTCTGAGTACTGTTAGCTGACTGTAAACACAAAGAAAAGAAATCTGAACACGTATTTTTTCTCTGCACCAAGAATTCCTGCGTACCAGACCTGGGGATCATTCAGCCAGTCCTTACACATCACCAACAATCCTGACATTAGGCACTTGGCTGACAAAAATCCATTTCTTTGATGCATTTGTGTGCCATCATTTAATATAATAGACCAAAGTTCATGTTTACTATAGATAAATGTATAATGCTGAAATGGAACATAAGCATCTATTACTCACATATCATTTTAAAAAGAACATCAGGTTTCTCCTGCAAAGAAAGACAAATCACATTTTTTCACTGTGGACTGTAGGTTCTGGTTACACATACTACAGTAAAGTCTTCATGCTTTCAAAAAAATCTGTTTAATTAATACTAGAGCAAAGCCTAAAGGTCACATACACCTTTACAAGTACTTAAAAATCAACAAGAGATGAAGGATTTCCCCAGAAATATTGATAATTCTTGTGACATTTTAAGAGTTATAAGGAAACTCTTGTTTGGTGGAGGAAGGAATGAGAGATATCTTTGAATGTTGTTTACTATGGGGTAGAATGGGGCAGTTGCAGTGATTTCTCATTTCAGTTCTAATACATAAACTACAACAGAGAATTTATTTGTAGAACTTGGTTCAGATTTATTTAACTTAATTTATATCCAAAACTTGACTGTTTTCTTTTTTTTTTTTCTGCTTTTTATAACAAGAAAGGAATTGTGTATTTCCTACGAAATGAAAAATGCAGTCCTTGCTCTCCTCTATTTCTAACACCATTTCTTTGAAGAGCTTGTGCAGGGAAATCTGTTAATTGAAAATACTGACAGGATCCCCAGAAGGCAAAAAAAACCAACTGAAAATTAGTCCAAAGTTTTACTGAAATATCAGAAGTTCTCAAAACTAATTAACTTCTCTTTGTTGAATGCATGCTAATGGAATAAAACTGTTCCATTCACCACATCAACATAGCTGAATAGTTTTCTAATAGATTTTTTCCTCAGTAAGTGTTATCTTATGAATATCTTGCCAGCCACACTCTGCCTGAATAGAGGTTCAGACCTGTAGCAGTAGTTAGGAATTTAATAACTGAAAAATATAAATAAATAAAAGATTCCCATCAAGATGTGCATGGTCTTCTGTCTACCTTCTCTTGGTTTCCTTTTTTCTCCTTTTTTTCTTTTCTTTTCTTTTCTTTTTTTTTTTTTCCCCCTCTGAGCAGGGGACAAGTGTTTGTGTATTTGAAGGACTGAAGGTCGTTGGTAGCAAACAGCTCAGTTTGAAAAGCAGCTGCTTGGGAGGTGCTGACAGCACGAGTCCTCTTGTACTCGGGCAGTGAGGAGCTTACGGCTGCACAAAATCTGAGCTGCAGGGCTCTGGCTGGGCACAGTGCTGAGCTCAGGCCCAGAGCATCAATTAGCATCTGTAATATACTCAAGTCACCCCAAATTAAACCAATTGTCAGATCAATTGGTAATTTTGAAGTCAACATAAGGAATTTTTTGCATTTATTCTCTTATGTCAGCAGTTTTGGTTGGATTTCAGGATTTTTTTTTTAAGTTTTCTAGGAGTTTGGTTTTTTAAAATGTTATACCTCAAGAGACATTTCTTGTTGTTCATACTGCTGAGTAGCTCAAGCATAGCTCTGAGATGATCCCAAATACCCTGCAGACCTGCTGCTGATGGTCCCAAATTCTCCGAGCTCAGGTCAGACTCAGCCAAGCCCCTACACAAAGCCTGGCCTGTGACCCTCCCTGGAAAGCTCTCAGCTGTAGCCCCCAGGAGTGATTTTTGGCACAAATTTCAGCATTCCTGATGTATCCAAAGCATCAGGCTCAGTTTGAGGAGCACAAAGATCCATATTATACCTGACAGAGCAGTGCTGAGTAACAGGCAGTGGCCATGTCAAATATTCTGAGCCACACTGCTTCATTCCCTGAAGAGAATTTGGAGGAATATTTTGTGTCTGGTTCCAATAGAGCCCAAGGCCATTTAATCATATCCATCATTGTCTGGAAGAGATTGCGTTACTGATACACAAAGTAAACATCCATCAGTTTATCCCAGGGATCCAGTGAATTCAAACCATTTATGAAAGGTATTGTATTTGCAGCTGAAATCAAATAATTGATCTCTGTCTAGGTTTACATGTGTTTCACCTTTCATGAAGTTCATCTCATAATAAAACCAGTTCATTCACCAAGAGAGGATTATTAAAATATTGCTTTGAGTATTACATAAATCATTTGCATTTCATAAATATAATCCTTTTGTCCTTCCAGTGCAATTTTCCCTTTTATATGTTTATCATGTTGCAGAACAATCCATGGCAAAAGTATTTCATTAGCCTGTCTTCACTGAACTTCAACCTTTCTTCCCATCAAATATGAGCTAACTTTACAAATGTGACCGTTCTCAGCTGGGGGTGAGGGGGAAAGGAATGCAAACCACACAAAAAAAAAAACAAACTAAAACAAAACCAAAACAAACAATAAACCAAACAAAAAAAGGAAAAACAAACAAACAAACAAAAAACCCAAAACACAAACCCCACACCTAACAGTAAAAAATACAGCCCATATTGCCCAAAGTAAAATTCCTTAAACCTTTGAGCAGCCTTTTGTTTGCAATCCTCCCACTGAAAATCTTTTAGGATTAGTTGTTGGCTAACAATAATTCTTAAAATACATTGAGATGACCTGGATGTTGTTTAGGTCTGTAGTGCAATTTGAGTGTCTGCCTGTCTGCAGGTGCCTTCTGAAGATAACTTGGAGCTGGAATGGACCCAGCCTGGGCGAGCTCCTGGTTTTAGCAGTAGTAAGTCCAGGAGCAGCCGCAGCCTGTGTGCCAAGCATGCAGAGCAGCTCCAGAAATTCTCCATCAGACAAAAGACTGAACAATCCAAAGATGGGAATGACTCATCTGAGGTTATATGGCAAAGATGAAAAGTAAAGGTCTTTTTAATCCCCTTTCTCGGGTCACCAAGCCCCACTGCCCTTCTCATTGGAGATGTATTCTGGTCTTTGGATTTGATAATGTCCTTTCAGAACACAGGATGATGTCAGCTGATTAATGGTGCAGACAGAAGATTGCAAGATCACCCAAGGTTAATATGATAAACAATTAGGGAACTTAGGATGCAGCAGAAATCATATTGTCTGACAACTCTTTCATCGTTACAGTGGTGAAACCCTGAAACAAGCTCCCCACAAATGCATGGTCTGACTTAGCATCAATAATAATTCACATCTCAGTGCTGTCAGAGATAAATTTGCTGATCTCAAGGCCACTGAAATCATCCTGAACCAATAGTTACAACCATCAGTAAGAGAGACAGAGTGATAGAGGAGGAAACACTGAGAGAGAAGCTCTTAGCTTGTTTTGGCACCAAAGCCCTCTGTAACTTTTAGTTAAATCAGTCATGAAAGAAATTTCTGACCACAATACCCACAAAAAATGGGCACAGTGATTCCAATCACTACATATTGGGCACCCTAAAAGAGTTTTGTGTGTTAGAGGCACTGGGAGTTCACAGATGTTAATTAATTTAATATGACCGAAAGTCAATCCAGCCAAAAAAAAAAGGGATGTGAGCATTTAATCAATTCAAGCTCTTTCTTCCTCTCGAGCCAGATTTTGAAGGAGGCAAGAACAGCCCAAAAGAATGTCAATACACATATGAAAGGAAGACTGGAGAATGGAAACAGTCAGAAAAAGGCTTTAGGGGTGAAACATGGAGTAAATTTGCAAAGGGAAAAAGGAACTGAATGGACTTTATAGAAATGGTACAAAGATATTCACAGAAAACAGCTGCAGACTGGGGCAGTGGCGCAGGAATGCACAGCATCAGCACCTCTGTGCTCCATCCATTTTAAATCCAGTAAGTCAGTGGCATTAATTGTCCACTTTTAGGGGAGTGCTGTCTACAGAATGTCTAGTGACCTCTGAATTTAGGTTAACAGTGTTGGGCAAATCTTGCTAAAAATAAGATTATGTGAGTAAAAGAGAATGAGAAACAGCTTTTTCAGGAAACTGACAGAAAAAAATGCTGACCAGGTTTAGTTAGCTTAACTAAAATCTTTTCTTTTAGGTATTTAATATTAAACAATTTGTAAATTTCAAGATTCAAAAAATAAAAATGTCTTCAAATGATGAAGTTAAAAGATTTATTTGGTATTTGTGGAAATTTTTTTTTAAGCTGGAAAAAGGTTTTTTTCAGGAGTGGTTTGATAGGTCCAGCCTCATTTATTAATAAATTATTCAATTATTCAGAAGATTCACCATGTCAAAATCCATAGAAGACAACATCCAGGCAAAAGGAGGCAGTGGTATCATGGCAAACCTACAAAGAATAGAATAAATTCAGAAAAACCCCATATTTTAAAACCCTGAGTTTCTGTAAGTGTCCTGACATGAATCTGAAGTAAATATGAACTACAAAGTCTGCTGATTTCAGAAAAATATTATTTAAATAGCCGTATTGGGAAAAAAAAACACTACCAAAATAAGGTGAAACCTTACATATCTTAATAAATGAAAATTTATTTTATATCTATTTATTTCTATCAGCTCCCTTTTAGATCCCAACAGATGTTCAGCCAGCTGATAGGGCCTCAAAGTGTCATTCTCATTTCTAGAATAGTGAAGGTTGCAAATGACTGCCTGACCATAGCTCCAGATTTACTTATTATTATTATTGATATTTAACCAGAGAGTGATGGGAAAAGCAAGATGGCACAATTTCATTCTAGAAAAGTGTTGATTGTCTTTTAAATTTGGAATAAATATGTGCACATTGATTGCACTCATACAAAGTGTCAGCAGCTTTTTTTTCAATAGTAAAATAATAAAGTGTAAAAAAATAATTTTTAAACAAGTTACTACTAAAAGGAAGTGTAAATCTGGCAGAAGTTAGTCAAAATTTTGGTGCGTGCTTCACAGAGTGAATAATATAATTGCAATCATCACTATCATCATTATTGTGCCATTTACTTTAAGGAAAATGGATGGCTTGCTGTCAGGCTCTACTCAAACACTTCTATGATAATGGTAAAAAGTTATGACAGAAGAGATCCTTTGGTTTAAAAAATTAATTGTTTCAGACAAGCTGTCAAGTTGTTAACACTAACACGCCTTAAATGTAAAAATTTATATACCCAGAGACCAAGATTCACACTTGATTGTACCTGACTAAGAGGTTTTCAATTCTGTAATGATTTTTGGCACTAGAAATATGCCTGCAAGGTTCAAACACTTTACAGAAAAATTGCCTGGCAGATTCTCTGCAGCCTTGTTTGATTACAAGATCAGAGTGAATTGACTGGAGGTGTTAGCAGCAGTTTTAGGTCCTTGTTTTAGAAATTTCAAGAAAATAGTGTGAAAGACCATGAAAACTAATGAGCAAGTGGTAAAATGTCACTGACATCTTTCTTTATCCTAGATGTTTTCTGGGCCCTAAAGGCCATTGTGTTTGAGACCTTATTGAGCTTTGGGAGTAGGTGTGACAGTGTTCACAGGGGTTTTCAGGTGAGGGAAGAGATAAGAATGTTGACTCTATGTTCAGAAGGCTTGACTTATTATTTTATGATATATACTACATTAAAACTATACTAAAAAGAATAGAAGGAAAAGTTTCATCTCAGAAGGCTAGCTAAGCTAAGAATAGAAAAGAATGAATAATAAAGGTTTGTGTCTTGGACAGAGAGTCCAAGCTAACTGGGCTGTGGTTGGCCATTAATTCTAAACATCCAAGATGGGCCAATCACAGATGCACCTGCTGCATTCCACAGCAGCAGATAATCATTGCTTACATTTTGTTCCTGAAGCCACTCAGCTTCTCAGGAAGAAAAAATCCTAAGAAAGGATTTTCATGAAAATATGTCTGCGACAAGTAGGAGTTTCATTAAAAAAAAAAAAAAAGAAAAACAAAATCCTGCACCCAAAAAACTGAAGCAGCTTTACTTTTTCTCAAATATGAAAAAAAAAAAACAGAAAGAGGTTCTCAAGAGATGGTGTGATGCTTAAAGTTGAGGATATAAATAGATGATGATCTGTTCTAGGCTCCACTTCATCTATTCTAGAACTGGAACAAAACGATTTTAGCTACAGAAGTTTTGCTTTTGAAATCTGTCCTCCTTTCTCTGCTTTTTCTGATGCCAGCTGAGATTTAAAGAATTAGCTCCAAATTACTGTGGGAAATGCTGCTGTTGAAGCATACTGAGGCTACACAGAAATAATGGAAAGGAAATCTGTCTTGCTACACCTTCCTCTCACAGAGCTGTAAAGAGTGATAAGTTTTCCCCTGAACATCCCTTTCCCCAAGCTAAGCCCACTCAGTTCTCTCAGCAGCTTCTTATCAGACTTGTGTTCCAGACCCTCCCCCTTCTGTTCCCTTCCCTGGATATGTTCCAGTCCCTCAATGTCTCCCTTGTAGCGAGGGAGTAGGGGCAGTGTAGGGACAGAATGAGTGAACACTTGTTCAGGGTAGGAATTGTCTCCTTTGCCTCACAGCCAGTGGTGTACCCACCCACCCGGGTGTGCTGGGGAAAGAGACAAACAGCCCAAACCAGCCCTGCAAAACTTGCTACCAAGGCTGAAGATAGATAACCCCGTTAATACAATGTCTCTCTCTTTAGCCCAATAAAACAGATTTCACCAAAAGATTTGGTTTGGTTTTCATATAACCTAAGTTGTAAGAACAAGTCCTATTTCTTTTAAATAGGAGGCTTAAAGAAAAGGTTTATATGAAGGCTATTAAAACAAAAATAACAACTTTACAGGAAAATTCCTCCAAACATCAGTAACATATACTTTTTCTAATCCCCTTTACTTTAAAACAGTTTGTTGACCTCAAATTTTAACAAAGCGCTATTACTTTTACAGCAGAGTAAAGGTAAATATTATTAAAAGTATTTAATTAAAAAAGCAAAGAAATATCCTGACTTTTTATATAATGCAAGCTTCCAGCACTGTATCAGGGCTTAACAATAATACATCATAATTCATATGGTGTAGTCTAGAACCATGATCCACCTGAGAAAAGGAGCATGCAGAAGAGCTACAAGTATTCACCTGAAGCTCTGCATCAGTACAAACAAAGAGAATTGGTAGCAAACCAAAACAAAGCATCTGTTATAAATTCTGCAGCTGAAAACTTTCAGTAGCATCCATCCTATAACGCATTTTAGATAGAAGTAGACAAAAAAATGTTGGGGTTTGACTGAGCTTGTAAGGAAACAAGGGCATGTTAGATGTGTTCTGCTTTGAACAAACCCCAGGCTACCTGGACAGAATCTGTCCCTGAGCCCACAGAGGTCACCCAAAGTGGCACAGGAGCTGGGAAAGGCCCCGGCTGTGAATATAAAATTACAGCTTTTCCTTTCTTCTCCTGCATGAGAATTCCCCGTGACTACAAGGAAACTAAATTGATAAGGATAAAAGATTGCTGTGACCTCAGCAGTGCCTGCCGTGCCAAGGTCAGCTCCCAGACCACCTTCCCTGTGGAGCAGCCTGATCCCAGACAGGGAGGCAGAGCTGAACTCTGGGTCAGGGGGGTGTTGAGCTACATTTAATGCATCACATTATTTAGGTATTTAGAAGCTCTGGAGAGCTGCACCACCTCAGCAGTGCTGCTTCAATGTGCCATTTGTTGTCAAATCATCAAGGTGAGATTGAAGGGCTTGGCAACCCAGAGATGGATTTTCCCCATAGAAGAGGGAGCATTTTCAAACACAAGGGTGAACATTGTAGCAGGTGACACAGACTATTTAAAATAACTAAATATATAAATAAATTGTTGTGAGTGTCATTGAGGAACGTGTAACTGAAAACACTGGTAACTACAGACATGGCGATCCAGAGATCTGACCTATGAATTGGTAGATTTTATGAAGTATGTAGAGAACCTCTCCAAATGTTTAGAAGTGCTTTTTGTTTGGTTGGTTGGGGTTTTATAGGCTTTTAAAAAAATTTTGTTTGGTTTTGTTTTTTTGGTTTTTGGTTTTTTTGGGGGTTTTTTTGGGGTTTTTTTTGTTTTATTTTAACACATGCAAGAAGGACTAATGGGAAATATTAAAAAATAAATGCATGTAAAAGGGAAAAAAAGTTACAGCAAAGAAGCAACTTTGCCTTAAAAGCCCGCTCTTCTTTAACTGAATATATGACAAGATGGAAAGATGGAGACTGACTTTTTTTTCTTTTATTTTATAACTGGAAATCTCAAACAAAGAGAAGGCAATGTGAGATTGATGGAATCATACCACAGAAGCTAGAGAGGAAAGCAGACAGCTGGGATAAAGGGGGCAGGAAGTGCTTGGAACTACCAGTGTATGCTGGCGGAAAGAGAAAGGAAGGGGGAAAAATAGTAAAAATCTAGGAGGAACCTCAATTTCCATGACTTCTGCAGTGGAACTATTCCTCCTATGGGCTAATTATTTTCCAGCTCTCTAAGGATGTACAAACTCCTTAGGACCATAAGAAAGCCTTTAAAGGAGCCATGAAAAGCTCATGTGGAAAAAACCCACAATTCTGCTGATTATACTCACTGTTAAGGTTTGACACTGGCACTAGCCAATGCCCCCATGAAAAAAAACTCTCCCCGGTGTCCGCTGTGAGACTTTTGACCAGGAATAAGAAAGAGGCAGGCTCCCACTTAACAAAAGAAAAAAACATTTATTAACTAAACTATACAGACAATAACTAAACTATACATAAAAAAACAAAGAACACACAAGGAAAAACAAAATGAAAGCCCCACAAAACATCTCCCTCCTCCTCCCCTCAATTCCCAACACAATACTCTTCCCAAATCAACAACCATTAGTCCATCACTACTCTGTACACAATCAATTCTCCATTCATCAAGAGGAGAGGAGTCCTTTTTGCTTGGCCATGGTGGCCTTTTCCAATTTCCAGGCTCTCTCACCGCCTGGATGAAATCAGGGCTGTTTCCAGGGTCTGTTTTTAAGGATGCTCTGTCCCATTCCAAAAAGAAACACAATCACACCTTTTGGGACATCTGTCCCCCCCATATTTATATACCCCTTGAGGCGGAGGGGTAAACTCCATCCTTACATCTTCTTCTTGGCTCCGAGACATTGCGCCCCCCTGGATGCAGTCTCTGTCTCACAAGGAAACACGGCTCTGTCCATGGCTGTACAAAAAGAGTCCAGCAACAGCCACTCCAATCATCTCTTGCCACCCGGATGCTTATGCTTCTCTTTTTTCCACACTCTCCCTCACTTGCTCCACTTGCTCATCTCATTTCTCCCACTCACTCTAACTCCTTTTCCGGGGCAGGGTGATGCCTTGTAAGCTTTCATTGTCCACAAAAAAAAAAAAACAAAAGGCTCTAAAAACGGCAGGACTCTTTCACAGCGCCTTCTCCCCCCCCCTTCTTCTCCACAGACACAGGCACGCGGGCAGCTCATATCAGGTTTCAAGATAACAGTCCCGCTTGGTCTCTCTCGGTCTCTCTCTCCCTCGGTCTCTCTCTCTCTCTCCCTCCGGGGGGGAGAGAACTTCACAGCAGCTCCTGGTCTCTCTCTTCCACTTCCACCCTTGGGGGGGGGGGGGGGGCAGGCCTACCTCTCCCGGGCCGGGCCACATGGCTTCCCTCTCTCTCTTCTCAGCCCGCAGCAGCACACTAGTATCTAATTTCAAAAACAAAGGTCCCAGAACGCTCGCTCTCTCTCTTTTGGGGGTCTCCATCTCTCCACCCTTCCACCTTCAGGGTACCCTCTCTCCCGATCTTGGTCTGGGGCCCAGGCCTACCGCGTGGCCGCCCCTCCCCCGCCCAGCAAGCGCCGGGCAGGGGAGAAGCTCCGACCTGTGTCCCTCCGACGTCCCAAGAGGCCGTGCCTGCGCAAACACCTTGCTTTTAAAGTGGCCTCAGAGGTGACCTGTATCCCATAAATCCTATTTCCGGCATTTCCGGGTCAAACCATGACACTCACTAAAAAGGGGGTTGAACTCATCAGGAAAATCAAAGAATACAGAAAATGACTGCTCCAGTTATCTTCAGCTGTGCCTTAGCATTCTTACTAACCACCCTAAGAACCCAAATACTGATCTAATCCATTTAGGTAATTTTTATGCATCTCTTCAGCTTTGAATGGTGCAAAGCACAGACAGCCAGAGGAAAAACATTCCCATGAGTCAGGATCAAGAGCCATTCCAACCACTAAGCCACCTATTCTTGCACCCTTTCACTCTGTCCATTTTCTCCGCAGCTTTCTCTCTGCAGAAGTAAGAACACAGGGAGAAGTTTTGCCCTTTTGCCAAAGTCCATGCAAATCACAATTATAATAAGAACAAATGGACAATAAAAAAAGACATGTAATAATATTTTATTTCCATATTTGTAGATCATAAATTAATCTCAACTCAAGGCATTAAATGCAGGACATAAATATGAACTGTAATCTCATTTCAAAGTATATTTAACTTAACAGCTGTAATGAGGGAACTGCAGTGGTGCTGATAGCCCTTCCTTTCTCTACTACTTAATAACTGTATCTTAGAGGGAAGAAATTGTTCTTGTCCTGTCTTTACTCTGGTGATTCTGTACAAAAGAAGTCTCATGTTTGTCTCTGCATTTAGTGCTCTGCAAACCCAATGAATTGCTTCAGTAAAAGAAAATAAAAAATCCATTAATGAAACCAAAAAACAGTGTGCCCATTTCAAGAAAATATGTTTACTGAATTATATTTCTAGTCAGGCTTAATTTTTGCTGCCATTATTGAGAGAAACATTGAAGAGTAAGGAAAAAGCAGTAATAATCCAGGAAGTACTAGGAAATAGTGTTCAAATGTTTTGTGATCATTCAATTTACAAGCCATAACTAGTGAATATATGCCCATTTCTTTAATAAAAGGTGCACAGTTTTATTATTATCATGTCTTCTTTTTATTGCAGTTCTTCTATTTGAATATGTTTGAATTTCAAGAGTTATTTTAGGAAAGTAAGGGTGGAATTGGCTTTTAGTCATGATACTAGATCTCATTTCACCTTTTTTCACATTTTTGCCCTAAGCTGAAATAGCTGTGTTTATCGGTTAAAAAAGGAATTATTATAAATAAATTAATAAATAAGTAAATAAACATTGCATTTAGCTTCACAGGAATACAGAGCTGAAAAAAAAGATCCCTCAACTTTCCAAAGAAATTATGGACACTATTTTTTCCCAGACTATCAATTGGCATAACTGCTCATGCAAATTTTTTGTGGTTTTAAGCACGCCTTAGAAAAGGTGGAATGGAGAATACTGGAGTGATTTGAATCCGCTCATCACAGTGCAAAATTCTAATGGTGTTCATATAACAGGACCTTAACCTGAGACCTTCAAGACACTTAATTCAAGAAGGAAGATATAAGTAGTCCTGCTTGACTGCACGGAAATGGAAATGTGAAAAATGAAATAATTTCCTGATAGAAGAGGGTACTGTAATCAAGGATTTTAGTCACAGCTTTGAAAGTGAGGTTTTAGGAGTATAATTTCAATACTGGCTCACAGGAATGCAAAGAAGAAATTACTTCCTAAGCTTCTTTTTGCCCTAACATGAATCTGTTTCCTTAGTTGGATCCATTCTTCTTTTTTTCCTGTACAAAATAAATAAATAGTTTATCATATTGTGAGAAGGAGGCAAAGAGTAGAGGAAAAAGTTGTTTATATAATCTGTTGAAAGAAGATAGGTTTGTTATCTGTATAAATACACTAATTAAGGTTGTGTTGTTTTTTGTTTTGGTTTGGTTTGGTTTAAATCAGCCTACAGAAAAATTGAGGTAAAAATACTAATATAACTTTCATCCTGAGTTTCTTTTGCTGTATTTATAAATGTGGAGGGAAATGGTTTGCCTGTGTCCTTCTGGAAAAAAAGGACATTTATTAGTTGAGCTGTAAATAGATAATTAGATCAAACATTGTTTTCTCTTTTTTTCCTCTAGCTAATTAGCCTGAAGTTTGACTTATTCAGTGTATGTGGTGTTAGAATAAGAATAAAATGTTAACATCAATTAACATCCTAGAAAATTTGCAACTTTCAATGTAGCTGAAAGATGACTTTTTCAGAAGTCACACATTTCTACATTATCTCACCAATCTATGTGCAGTTATTTTACAGTAATTAAAGGAGAGATGTTCCCAAATGAAATCAGAATTATACTCTAAAAGTCATCCTCAGTGGTTGCTGCCATTGAAGATATTATATTTCAAGATTTGTAAACGCTTTGGTGCCTTATTCCAGCTGAATTTTGCAGTGTACAGAAAAGATCAAGCACTTCAAAGCAGGTAACAACTCCTTCCATTAATTCAAAAGTCAAATTCTGCAACCTTTTCAAGTACAAATACACTTCCATTCAATAAAAAAAAAAAAAAAAAACAAAACAAAACAAACAAAAAACAAACTAATATAACAAACCTGTGACTGTCTTGTTTTTAAAATGATTGTAGAGTTTAAATAATTGTTTTGAATTACAGTATTATGCAATTCAGTGAACTTTTCAGATGTTCCCGTCCTTAGCCATAGGACAGAGGGAGAAACTACTTTCCCTTACTGCAGCAGATTATGATCATGTTTCACAAAAGAGAAGCTAATTTTCCATTTATATTCTTCTATTTGTGAGGAATATATTTAAGATCCAAAATTACCATGAGCTTCTCCTGGAACACTTCCCTCCTTCTTTAGTCATTCTGAATTTTCAGGATTTATTGCCTTAACACTTGAATAATGTGACATAACATTTTCCCACTTACTCCTGCACTTGGTGCTTGCTATACTGGTCTTGCTTTATTTAGACAATAGGAACCTCTCTTGTTTAAGGTACTATTTTCTATCCTGTTTGTATTTCTCCAAGAGTTCAAGACTTTTGACACTGTTCACCTTTCCTGGTCTTCTTTACCAAACCAGTTGCATTATAAGACCTTGCACTGGATATAGTTTACTGCTTTCAGCTGGAAAAACACATTCCTACCTCCAGTCAAAATATTTATAACCAGTTTTGTTGGGTTTTTTTGGTTTTTTTTTTTTTTTTTAATATATAAAAAAAGCAGCGCTGCAAAACCAGAGAGAAAAGACAAGAAACCTCTTGAAAACTTGGAAGATCTTAATTAATTCTGAAGGCAATTTCCACAACCAGGAATGGAGAAATGGCATGGCTTATAGTGATGCCATTTGGGTTTTGACTTTTTTTCTTTTATATGTTCTTCGTATTCTTCAAACATATATTTGTAATTCTGTCTCCTGTTGTATTAGTAGCTAGTTTTCCCAGTACTTTTCCATGATCTTTCCCTAAGCAGAAAGACAAAACAAATGCCAGAGCTCCAAGACCCAGGAAGTACAAGGCCCTCCACTATCTTGGTTCTTCCTGGGAACCAAGACCAAGAACAACTCATGGACTCTGAGATCCATTCTCATGGACAAAGTGCAGCTAGTGCTGAAGGGGGGACTCCAGAGAAGGGGCTTGACCTGGGGGGAATTGCATCACCACTTGTCCTCCTAACTGGTGCTTTTATCAATTATGCTAATTTCTTAAAACCTACAAAAATGTACCCACCCCTGGGGGTATGGGCTTTTGTTGGCATCTTTCCATAACTGCCCCTGAAGGCCTTCATTAAAGATCCCCTTTCATATTACCTCCTTACTAAAATTATCTTGAGTTTCATTTCCAGGATGGTCAAAAGGCAAGTTATTCTGGCACCCCAGATGGGACAAGAGAATCTGGTACCCTTCTTCCAGACCGAAAACATCGTGCAAGGAATTCTTTGCTACTGGCATCAAAAGAATTCCCTGCTTTAGGGAATGAGGTTGAGACACCATGGTTGCAAGATCCCACTGGAGGTAATATAAAGGTACCTCTTTTTGTTGTGTAGTATGTAGTTCACATCTGTGTGCATATCGTGTATCTGTTTGTATTGTATCGTGTATCTGTTTAAGGTCAGTAATTGCTGCTTTTGGAGCGGCTTCTCAAAGTTTTTTTGTTGTTTTTTTTTTTTTCCCATGGCTTTTCCAACCTGCCCCAGATGGGGGAGAGAGTCTGTGCGTGTTTGCCATCAGTTGGGATTGTTCACTGGTGGAGAAAAGGAAATTACAATGCAAAAGTTTATTTCATGTTTAACACGCACAAGTTTTGAATAGAAAGTTGGCCTGGGGACACCTGAGTACGGAGCAGCCAGGAGAGGCCTGGCCTGGGGAGGCCTGGCCTGCTTCTTGGTGGGAGGAGGGAAAAGGCCCCTACTTCCCACAGGCTGGCAGGATGAGGGACAGAGATCCCCACTTCCCACAGGTTGGTGGGAGAAAGGGCAGAGATCCCCATTTCCCACAGATTGGTAGGATGAGGGGCAGAGATCCTCACTTCCCCCAGACTGACAGGATGAGGGGCAGAGATCCCCACTTCCTACAGGTTGGGGATGAGGGGCAGAGATCCCCACTTTCCCATAGGTTGGTAGGAGAAAGGGCAGAGATCCCCGCTTCCCACAGATTGAAAGGATGAGAGGCAGAGATCCCCATTTCCCCCAGATTGCCAGGATAAGGGGCAGAGATCACCATTTCCCACAGACTGGTGGGAGCTGAGGAAGGAGCCCCCACTTCCCAGAGGTTTCAGGGAGCAAATGAGAAAAGCTGGACTCGCACCATTGCAGGGGAGGGGGTAAGTGCCCCCACTTCCTATGTTCCATCTGTGTGTGAGAAACAACTGCTCACTTTGAAAATTTAAAAAGGTTTATTAAACCTTAACAAAAATACAACAAAGGACAATGTAATATACGTTAGAAATAATTCATGCTATCAAAGAATGTATTTTATAAAGATTGCGAGATCCAAACGAGTCTCTGACCACAAGCAGCCTGAGAGGTGGATGTCTATTCAAACTCTGAAATTCCTGGAGTCGGCCAGATAATGATTGGCATTTAGCCCAAGAATAGACGTACGAGACGTACCCAACGCGATGATCACCGGTATCTCGAGTCATCGAAAACCACCTAAGAGCGATCATCGCCCTGTGGATAACATCGATCAAGATAGCCGAAGTCACCAGGAAGATACATGTGAATATGCAACTTCCCAGGATTCGATCAACACTGGCTATCAGCCAGGAGACGGCTATTGGCCAGCTCTGCACAGTGAAAGAACCAATTATGAATGTGAAGAGTTACAAAACAAACTGGGACTCCTTTGCCTCGGGCACAATAAACTGTATAAAACCTCACTAGAAGCGACTCTCGTGAATGGGGGGGATTCGATGCGATAGAGGTCGGATCCAGGTTCACCCATTGCCGATCCTGGGCTTGACGCTGTCTCTTTGGCTGTGGTGGTTTTGAGGACTGTATTTTGGGGGTGGAAAAAGATAAATCTTTTCACATTTTTTATAATTTGGCTTTCAATTTATCATTTATAACAGACATTTATACATAAGGAAAAAGCTGCAGTGCTGGGAACTGCCCCTCGTGCATACCATGTGGCCAGTTTGCCTTCAAGATGGATGCTCAGTCTTTTATACCCCAGGGGGTTGCATCAGCCAGCCCTGGCCCTTCCCAAAGTCTGTCAGTCAGCTCTTCTTAGCCATTTATCGGTGGAAACTGCTCTCTTGTATCTTGATTGGAAGTCAGGTGTTGCCATGCTGCACCCCCTAAGCACCAAGCTTTTCCATTCCCAACTACCCCAGGTAAGGGACACCTGTGCAGCCTTCTTTGTACCTGTCCTGGACAACCCCGGCTACAGGGGGGAAAAGGGAACTATGGGGAGAACAGAGGACATCTAAACTACAATAACATAACTATACATCACTAAAGCTTTTCTTAATATTCACACAATACTTGTCTTTTAACTGCGAGAGCCAATCATCTCATTATCCATCTATAACATATGGCAGGATTTTTCCCAAGATTTCACGGCAGGATGGGCTCCCAGACTCCCGGGACCGCTCCGCGAGCGAGGAGGTCGCATCCCCCGTGACAGAAGAACGGGACCGGCCGCTCTGACAGGAGCCGAGGTGACTCCAGCCATTCCCGGTAATGGCCGGGGCCTGAGGCGGGGAGCGGTCCCGGCACCCGCTCCGGTGTGGGGCGGCCCCGCTGCGCAGCCACGGCCCGGCTCGGCCCCCGCCCCGGCTCAGCTCCCACCCCTGGGCCCCGGAGTGTGAAATCTGCGGGCCGGACCCCCAGAGTCTCAATCTCCCCGGGCCGCAGCGATTTTGCTGCTGCGGGGGACGGGAGGACAGGCAGAGTTGAGCCGCTCTGAGGAAGCTGATGTCGGCTTTGAAGGCGGGGGCGACTCTACCGCAGTTTCCACAGTAACGAGTTTTGTTTTAGAGACCCCAGAGCCGCTGAGAGCCGCGGCACGGCCCAAGCACGGGTGCGCCCACATCGCACCTCTGCCCCCGGGCCGTGCGGCGGGCAGGGAACGCGCTTCGTCTGCGCTGTTAGATAAACAAAAGGGAAACACCGGGTTCAAGGAACAGAGAGCCCTTTCCAAGCTTCCTTAAAACAAGCTTTAAGTAAGTAGAGTCCTGTGTTACAAATACCTTAGAATGGAAATTGAGTCAAGGTGCTGAAAAGGCTGTCAGTGCCAGAGGGGTAAGAGACATGAGACCTTTCTTCCAGCCTTTGAAATATGAATTAGAAAATGTATTAGTTATTTATCAGTTTCTCTATTTGCCAGACTCTTCTAAGAAGGATCCATTAGATTTTTGCAAAGGGCAGAGAATAACAGATAGTTTAGGATGGTTTACTGAATGAATATATACAATATATACAAATATATACAATAGTATGTACACCTATATTACTTACGGCTCTTAGCCATTATAATTTATTGAGATTAGAGGTGACTGATGGTAGGCTTTGCCTTTATATCATATATTTCTATACATTATGTATAGCAAAATTGTCATCAACCTGGCTAAACAAGAAAATGCTTGGTCAACAATGCATTAAAGTACCTTAAATGTAATTTTGAACTGAATCAGCTACTTTATAAGAATCTTCCAGGAGGTCAGTGAAGTATGAATTCCACAAATAATTTATGTAACATCCTAAATGACCAGATAATTATTCCGGAATGTGGATGTTTGACCTCATCATGACATTGTGCTTATTCTGAGTCCTCTCCTCCTTCTCCCCACCCCAGCATTCAATCAGAACACAAATGAAGAATGTACAGCTGGCTATGAGTCATCCTAATGGAGACATCTCAGTGAGCCGCAGCTCTGAATAGGGGCTGATCGTGATACTTCTTGGAAGCAGGAATCTTATGAATGGTCATTCTGGTATTTTTGTACCAAGCATGAGAGAGCTCCATGTTGGTCACACCTCCAGGCTGTTTTGCTGAATTGGGAGCAGTGCTCCTTGCTAATCTTCTAACAAGTATTTGCTTATGAATTCATGGATCTGTGTCAGTAGAAGAGGCAAAAACCCTCCTAACAAAATAATTATACATATGCAAATGGCATTCATAATGATCAAATAATCCTCTTATAGAAGGGTAAGGAAAAAAAGAATGCCAAACTAAATCAAAATCTTCTACCATTTTCAGTTTGTCCTGGTGAGGATAAGGTTAACCTGCTGGTGATTTCCAAATCTCCAAATAAACTTTCAAAAAGCGAAGATGACCCTAGTGAAAATCCTTCTTTCATCTTGAAAGATATCATTTCACTAAATTCCCTGTACCTAAGGGGTTTGGAGGAAGAAAACTAGGCTGCTTTCCATTGATGTGTGATGTAACTCCTGCAGATATCTCTGGCAAGCAACATAAAGTACCCCAGCTAATTAAATTCAGTACTGTCAGTTTCCTCAGCAAAGATAGAAAGCAACAGATCAGATGTAACTTTACCACCTAAGAGAACTCTGAAGGGCTTTCACTGTGTGTTTTATGTCTGAATTATAGTGTCTTATTCATTTGTCTACTGAAGAAATTCAAAGAAAACAATCTCAGCTGGAGGTATGGAAGTCAGCCCTGCAGACAGAAGATCATGGAACAGATCCCACTGGAAGAAATTTGAAACATATGGAAGACAAGGAGGTGATTAGAGACAGCAAGCCTGATTTCACCATGGGCAAATTGTGCCTTACTAATCTAGTGGCCTTCTGTGATGGAGTGATTGCATTGGTAGACTAGGGAAGAGTTATGGATGTCATCTGCCTGGAATTTTGTAAGGCTTTTGATACAGTTCCCCAAACCATTCTTTCTGCTAAATTGGAGAAATACAGATTTCAGAATTGGACTGTTCAGTAAATAAGAAATTGTCAGAATGGCTGCATTCAAAGAGTTGTGGTCAATAGTTCAATGTCCAAGTGGAAACCAGTGAGAAGTGATGTTACCACTCAAGGGACTGAGTTGGGACCAATACAATCTAATATTATAACTTTTCAATTAAACAACACTAAGAGTAGACCTGAGTACAGCCTCAGAAACTTTGCTGATAACATCACACTAAGGGGTGCAGTTGATTGGTTTGAGGGAATGAATGGCACCCAGAAGTACTTTAAAAGACTGGGCTCATATGACCCCCATGAAGTTCAAAAAACCTAAAGGCAAGGTCCTGCACCTGGGTCAAGGCAGTTATCAGCACCAGTTCAGGCTGGGTGATGAATGGATAGAGAGTTGCAAAGGGACTTGGGAGGTTGGTAGATAAAGCTTGGACATAAACTGACTACGTGCACTTGTAGGCAGAAAATCAATACCTTGAGTTGCATAAAAACAAGTGTGGCAACAGGTTGAGGGAGGTGATTCTGCTCCTCTGCTCTCATGATATCTCACCTGGAGCACTGCATCCAGCTCATGAAAGGCATGGACCTATTGGAACATGTGCAGAGAACACAGCATTAGAGGGCTAAAACTCCTCTCCTATGAAGCCAGACTGAAAGATTTGGGGTATTCAGCTTGGAGAAAAGAAGGCTACAGTGAGACATTATTGCAGCCTTTCAAGATTTAAACTGGGCCTGTAAGAAAGACCAAGAGAGACTTTTTACAAGGTCCTGTAGTGACAGGAGGAGGGGCAGGGGTTTTAAGCTGAAAGGGGGTAGATCTAGACTGGATATAAGGAAGGACAAAAAGGGGTGGTGAGGCACTGGAAGAGGTTTCCCAGATGTGTTGTGAACATCCCAAAGTTGTGAACATCCAAACATGCTGGAAGTGTTCAAGGTCAGATGTAATGGGGCTTTAAGCAACCTGATCTAGTGAAGAGTGTCCCTACCCATGTCAAGGTGGTTGGACTGAATGAAAATTAAAGGTCTTTTATTATCCAAACAACTCCATGAAGTGTTGCTTCAATGCTGGGAGTACATACACACGGGGAATGTATGCACAGTGGAATGGACAGTTTGAACTGTATTTCTAAGTTTTAATTTTTATCTGATGTAGGTAATCCCTCAGAAAGCTGTAAGAAATGATGGAATTCAAAGAGGGTGAGGAGGAGGAAAGAGAAAATAGTAACATAGAAAATAGTATTTTGAGTCTTGTAATATTCTAGTCCAAAAGGTATGTCACTTCTGGCCTCCTATGCACAGCTCTGATTACTTTGGGTCAGCCTGTCAGAGATATTTGGCACCCAATTAAATTTACAAATTAGGTGAGTACTGAAGTATTATTAAGATCAATTGCAAGTCTTCTCAGGATTTAAGATGTCTCTGAAAAGCCTGGCAAGTACCTATTTGCATAATCAGGAGCCTAAAGAGCTTTAAAAATATGCCCTTAACCCCAAAAACAGATTTTGAGCAAGCCAAGAGCAGGCAGAAATGGTCAAAGAGAACAGCTAATAACAAGGATAAGGATATGGATCTTAAGGAAGCAGGGATAGATGACAAAAACCAATTTCTGACTTATTAAAAGAAAAAAAAAATGAGGTTTTATTAAATTTATCAGAATAAATGACCAAAGAAATAAAACATAAAACCTGGCATATACAGAGGTTGCTGTCCACAGAAGCTCTCCCTGTTAAAAATTTGCATCTTCTCTTGGAGTGTGTTTGCTACAAGATGTGTAAGATAGTGCTTTTCAAAGTAAAACAAACTTCACAGTCTTTATATACATGATAATCATCACAAATTACAGCTACATGGGTTCAAAAAACCAGACCTTCAAAACCAACTAAATAAACCTCTCACCTTTTGATGTGTATAATAAACATTACTCTTACAGCCTGCAAAGGCAATCACAGACTAATGGAGCTAAGGGAAAGATTCCTCTATGGTTCAGTTGCTTCATCTTTGTCAACATTTCTTATGCTTTGTGAATACTGATATTGGTGTTCAACACTGACAGAGGTTTGATATGATCTTAATGGGCCCTATCCAGGCTCCTCCACCACAGAAAGCCTCATGTTTACATGATAGTTTTTGATCTTCCCCTGCTCAGTGACATGGCTGGTGAAAGATGCAGTGGAGGGATGGCAACAGTCCTGGCTAAGGAGTGTCCATTGGATAGAGGGTGAGGGGGGAAGCAGAATGGAACAGGCATTTTATTACAGCAGAATGGATGCAAAGACAACAGGAACATTAAGAGTGGCCAAGATTTATCATCATTGACTTGAATGATTCCCAAATTGCTGAGGTTGAGACAATCTTCCTGAATGCTGATGTTGATCTGGCTTTGCACAAGTGATTTAATGCCTTTATACTTCAGTCACTCTAAGGATACACCATCCACAACATATATATTCTTCTAGCTCCAGTCCAGCCATGTGGTGAGATTGGATCTGCTCTTGCTGCCTGCATTTCCTCTATTTCTTTTTGCTCACCTATCTACTAAACCAGTTCATTGCATTGGTGTTGATTCTTTTTTCTTTCTGTCCATCAATTTCTTCCCATTCCTCATCTGCAGCCTAACACACTCAGGTGTGTTAAGCAGATATTTTTCCCTTAAAAAAAAAAAAGGAAAAGAAAATAAGGAAAAAAATAGAGAGAGTGTCTAATTTTTTTGTCCTATTCTCCTGCACTGCAAGAAACCACTTTTGTCCCTTCCCAGGGCAGCACAGACAAAAGCTGACCTTTCTGAGCTACTCATACCTCCAAATCAGGACCACAAAGCCCACATTGCCTCATTTTGGGCCATTGGGTCATCTAACACAGGCATAGTTTACAGGATGGACATGTTTTTTGATAAATCCAGTGCTGAATTAGCATTGAACATGACTTAATAAATCAAAGTTTCCTGTCTTCTAGAGGAGAAAGGCACTCACTTTTCTTACTATGGATTTAATCATTCAAGGAAAAGTAATTTTGATAACAGTTCCAAGATTTCTTACAATTACACTGGCCTAGTGTAGCATTTCATGTTAAAATTAGTTCCCTTACATTCTAGGTATTTTCACTTAGCATCCCAGCTCTTAAGAGCATCTTACCTTTGTTCTTTTACCTTAATTGACCAGTCGTTTTTAACCCACCTTCACCTAAGAAACAATAAAACTTTGCTCTGCTTATGCTTCCTGGTCTCCTGTTATTTCTCTGGGTCCACCAATTAAGGTATTTTTCTACTTTTGCCCTGGCTGCAGTGTGGAGTTGAACACCTGTTCCCCTTCCCCCAGACATTTGCATTTCAGGGACTGGCAAAGCAATCTCCACATGCATGGAGCTCCTTAATGCAGGAGCACTTGCACTTTAGCTCTGAGGACAGCAGCTGAAATAGATGGAGATTATTCTCAAGTTCTTCTACAGAGCATTCCCAGAAATATCTGTGTTTACTCCACCAGACTAACTAGAGAAAGCTTAAAAAGAAACCCAGTGGCAACAACTTCTACTGCAGGCAGAAGCTGCATCTCTCCATTTAGAAATCTCCATATTCTTGTTATTGTAGCTTCATTTCAGGCTGCCTGAGAATGTGAAAGACACTCACACCAGCAACTGCACAAAAAAATCCCTACTACCCCTTCTTTGAAATTAGAGGTCAGGGCAGATGTTTTGAAGAGAGCTATCAGACAGTGTATAAATTCTGGTTTGATTTACAGATCTTGCTGGCACAGTTCTGTCAGTGGCATTACCTTCAGTTATTCCTGCACAATACTTAAGTGCAATAAAATCTAATCCAAAGGCAAAAAAAAGGACATCAAAGCTTTGTCACTGCCATGATAAAATGTAATATCCAGCTTTAACTCACTCTAGATCATTACAATCCAACAAATAACACAGGGAAAAAGCCAGAGAGACAAATATTTGGAGAAAAATAATGCCTTATTACAGAAGTGGAAAGATTTTCACTGCCTGTTCCTTTGTCCTTTATAAAAATATATCTCCTCATCCTGATGCTATACATTTATATTGAGAGTCATCCGAAACCCAGGTCCTGGCTGCAATGTATAAATACTGATACAAGTACTATGGGAAAGTGGAGACCTCCTACACAGGTCTTTAGGTTTTTGTTTTGTTTTAAGTATATTTATGAAACATTACCCAAACATGTCTCTTTTCAAGATTTTTTGTAGGGCAGAGGGTGTAGAAATGATGTGAGGCATTAATAAACAGAAGTCTGTGCCTAACTCCTTCTCCTAGCCCCATCTCTAACACGTTTAAAAAGGAGCCCTCAAATGTAAAACCACAGTAGGAACAATTGGCTGAAGAAAAGGCAGGGAAAAATATCCTGAAGTCAAGGAGATAGTAGACCAGATCTTTATCTGCTGTGTGTGTAGTAAAATGTCTTCATTAATGGAAACTAATTTTGCCTTTTTTTTTTTTTACCCAGTAGTCACATCCAATGTGAGTCGCAAGAGCAGATGTTGCTTCCTTATCTCACTAGAGAAAAAGAAGTCCCTTTCCTGTTCCTGGATAGATAATGTAAAGATCTTCAATGAAAAAAAAAAACCAAAAACAACAAAACGGTAAATGGATGAGATTATTTAAAGAAGTACGTGATAAAGACAAGGTACTTAATTTTATTTTGGGTGATAGCACCACTGTCTGCAAACCATCCCATAGCTGCTGAGTGAACAGCTGGATCAGCATTCTCAAACTGGGAGAGAAAGATTTACCCAAACTTTTCTGAACAAATCTACATATAACTAAGAATAAATTTTTTATTTTGTCAAAATTAATGCTTGGTGGAAACTGAAAATATTCCAGTTCCTGCAGCCCTGGAGGTAAGCTTCCTGGGGTCAAGATTATCAAATTGCCTTCACAAAGACGAATGTCAGTGTTGGATAGGAGGTCCAGTACTCGCAATTATCTTTCTACAGACAATCCCAGCCAAGGTCATGTTCACAGTGACCATTTAGCAAGTGAGCAGAGCAGACTGAATAAAACTGGTGGGTGGTATAACTCCATGGCAGGTTGCCCCTTGTTTGGCTTTGAATTCCTTCCCCTGAAATTAATGCTGTAGTAAAAGGGAGCTGTCTCACCTCATCCTTAAGAGGATGGCACAAGTCCCAGGTGGTTTCAGGAGCTTTTGAGTTTCTTTTACTTGTCTCCCTAAAAACAACACTTGATATCTGATATCTATTTTTTAAAAAATTATTTACTTGTGCCTCAGGGGAGCCCATCTTATTTGCAATTCCTTTCTGGCCCACTCAGGCATGCTGGCAAATGGGGAGTCCAAGTGCTCAGAGCAAAGGTCAGTGAAACATCTGCTTCCCCAGTCTTGTTATTACCAGTGTGCTCTTGCCCAGCTTCTGTTGTTCCGGAATCTTTCAAGCATATAATGGGTAAAGTTCCCTCATATCTAAACCTTCAGCTCCAGCTGACACCTCAGTAATTTGTTTCCCATAGCAACTCATTTGGGATTCTTGACCTTGATGGAATGGCTAATGTGGCCACGCGGCCAACCCGGCTTCAGCGCCGCGGAGAGATTGCGAGCCAATCCTGACAAGTGTGTTTGTTTTTGTGTTTGGTGCTTTCATTTTATTAACCCTGGTTTGCTGTGGTTTCAGCAACAGTGGCCCATAGCAAAAGCTTTCTCTCAGATCTCTTAGTTTTAAAAAGAGACGCCTTTCTTATTTTAACAGGTTGATATAAAATCAGACACTGAGGGCACCTGCATTTTCTGAAGGTTAGATGGAATCAGGGTGTTTCTGGTTTAATTCCAAAATCTCTGATAAGTTCCATATGAGCAGCATTGCTTACTTTGCAGAGGCAAGACAAGAGCCAAGCAATTCCAGAACACAGTAAAATGCAAGTATTTCTGAAGATGGTTGTAGTGTAAATCAAGAGGATGAAGTTCACATTTTCTGTTATTCCTTTCTGTGAAGATCTATCAGCTATATAATTAAGGAAGCAGTTTCTTATTGTTGTTGATGCCTTAGGTGTGAATGCAAATTCCCATTATCTTAAATAAGCCATAATTTTAAAAATACATTTCTTAAATTAACATTTTTCCCTTTTTCTTAAAGTAGATAATGTTTTTAGGGCTTGAAAAAAAAAAGTATATTTATGAGTGAAACTTCCTTTTTTTTTTTTATTCCTGGAAAACAGGAGCAACAGAAAATTGAAAAAAAAAAAAAAAGAAATACTTTGCCAGAAGTTCAGAAAATTTCAATTTAGAAATGCTTTAAGTGAACTCATAAGCCAGTCAGTCCACTAGACTCCAGCTCATTATGTCATGGAATGAATTTCCTGTTTGATTAAAATACCCAGAATATAGAGATTATAATTTAATAGATTATGACAGCCTGGATGAAAAGAAGTGTCAGAATATCATGAACAAAAGATTTGTCATGGAGTTTGACTCACAGATAAGAAGAGGATATATCAGGTATCAGATGTTTAACTTACATAAAGCAGAGAGAATGCCTTACTAGATTTATTAATAAAAAAAAAAATCCAAACCCATACAACTACCACAGATTTTTCTTAATGAGACCTTGTTGAAAAAGAAGGAAAAAAATAACTGAAAATATTTCCAACATAATGTGTTTGGTGATTTCATTTGAAACAAAACTTGTATATTAAGCTGATTATAAAGAAAAATGTATTTGTGATTTAAAAGGAAGGAGAATTCATGTTTGCCTGTATGTGTGTGACAGGGAACATTTTCCTCTTCAGAGTTGTACCAGGATTTACTGACAGAAAGGGGACCTGGATACTGTAGGGGAAATGAATCCCAGGTCCTGTGTTAATGGATGATGGTTAAACTCTGCTTCATGCAACTGTTTCGCTGTGCAATCCTTGAAATTTCTTTTGATTCAAAAGTAGTTGTAAAAAAACCCACACAAAAATAGAAAGATAAAAATGAACAGAGCTGAAGCCGTCATGCAACATCCATCATACCCACAGGATAAAAACAATGAGCAGCCTGTGAACAGTAATTGTAACATTGACTACAGTCAGCAGAACAGCTGGAATGAGAAATCAATTATTCAGCTAGAAAAGACAATGTGGAATTATTAAATTATGAGTAATTAGTATATGCTGGCTTACATCTTACAAGCCTGCACTTTGAGGAATGCTGTGACTAGGCAAAGAAAGCTACAGAAAGCTTTCCTGGGTCTTCCCTGTGCCATTGTTTAGCAAGAAAAAGACCCTCAGAGAGAACAGAGCTTTCTGCTTACACAGCTAAGATGCCTATCCAGACACATTTCTGAAGCTGACTTGCAAGTGGAATAACAAAATTCCATCACCTCTCTACAATAATATCAATAATATGTACTTAGTACCTTTCAAGCCAGAGGAAGTAACATTCATTATACAAAATCATTCACATATATACTGATATAAAATCAGTAACAGGAAAAAGACCCCATCCTGTATCCCTGTGTCCTAACTCTTGTCTTGGCTACCTGACTGTAGTGCTCCTTCAGCATTCTCTTTCTTCCAAAATAATGGATGTGATGTACTGATTCATCAAGGGTGTTAATTATCTTGGTCTGACCTGAGCCAATGCTTGAGTTTCCTGACTTTTCCTCTGGCAAATGAGGTCACTTTTACTTTGTCCTTTATTCTGTAGTACACCTCCCTTTTTACTATCAGCTACCCATTACTATTGATTTTAGAAGAAAAAAACCTGAATAACAGCAACGATAAAATAAAGAGCCAAATGACTTTTCCCTATTCTTTTCTGTAACCACAAGACTTCCCAGAGTGAGAGAAGGGCAATGTCTTTTGTACTCACAGCAAATCTTGCACTGCTAGATTGGCTGGGCGCAGTTTCACAAACCAGTGCCACATGGAAATGTGCATATGTTCTAGAAAGCACCATGTCATTTACACAGTTCAAGTGGGTGCAGGTGGAAATTAAACAAACATCAGCTCTAAGCAGCTTCTCAGCTTCCCTTGCATTTAACAGATTGGCCTATGGTGTACAGAAAAGACTATTGTTACTTTTAATCTCCTTTCAGTGTAGGGAGCTACTGTTCTCTCTCCTGCACTGATAACACACAAATTGCTTATCCGCCAAAGCAGCCTTCACCTGACCACCAACTGCACTCTCCTCTTGCCAGGTTTCTGATAATCTCTTCCCACTCGTTTTTCAGTCTGTTGTGTTCAGCTTAAGGCATTTCTGTGGCCCCATACAGATGGAGAATTAAAAAGGATCTTTTTTTTTTTTCTTTTTCTTCCCCTGCTCCCCTCCCCGCTTTCCTGTCTATCTGTGAGGTGAAAATCCGCTGGGAAAAGGAAAGAAAAAACAGTGGTGGTACTAGCATGACAACTGAAGCTCCAATTTCAAATCACATTGTGAAGCTTCACATGTGCTGTGAAGTAATTAGAGGGCACAAAGGAGTCCAGATTCTCAGTAGTGGAACCTGGTGATATCTCAAAATCTGCCCCCATGGCTCCTGCCTTGTTCAGCTGAAGCCATTTGGCAACATCTAATATATAACTTTCTGAAGATACAAGTTTCCTCTCTTTCTTTAACTCTGGTCACTACATAAGTCAATGAGAAATCCTTATCCTGAATGCTGTGTAGACATCTTCTGATAAAAACAACAACAAAAAATATATTTGAAAAGATATGTAACAAAAGGTATTATAAAATCAAAATTAAAAATAGCAAAATTATTTCTGAACAACAAAGACAATAAAAACATTGTATGGAAAATTGCAGGAAAACAAGTAAAATATAAGGGTGTTTTTTCTGTACTATATAAAAAAGAACCTGGAAACCAAAAAAATTAGAGGTATCAATTTATTAAAAGAAAATCTGTGGAATTTAGTTTTTTTCCCCATGTAATTAAAGAGAATGAAGTAATTGGCGTGGGAAAAAGTTACACGCTTTTTACTTAAGGGAACTAAATCACAGTAAAATCTTGCCAGGCAAATTTGATTTACTAGTTCTGCTGAAACTCATGTGCCTTCCTTAATACTGAATATTTGTTAATATTAGGTGTTCCATCTCTGCCTTGTGATGAGCACGCAGTGAAAGTCATCAAGACCTCTGCTGAATTAAATGAACTCTTCAGAAACTTTGATGCTGCAGAGAAGGGACCCAACTTCAGATCCTCAGGAGTCACTCCCTGCTCTCCTGTGGAAGTCAGGATCAGTGAGGCACAGGCAGGAGCTTCTCTGCCTCTCCAGTGCAGCAGTGCAAAGGATGAGTCTAAGGATGAGTCAAAGGAATTAACAATGGCTTAGCTCTGTCCCCAAGATGAGAAGCAGAGACACAGTGGGACCTCAGAGGGGAGGCTGCCAGGCCCAGGCCCAGCTGATCAGGATTCCCAGAGCTCTGTGTGTGCTGCTTTCTGCCCCTGCAGTTATCACCAGCGTGTGCCAAGGTGCTGACTCGGAGTGAAGGAGGAGCGTGGCTCGTCACCCGAGCAGCGTGTGGGCTGTGGGAAGCCTTCTGTGGGAGATGATTCATCCTGACACCTCTGTTAGTGTGATGATATGTTTTTCCAGAGATGTCCCAAGCACTTTACCATGTGCCAATCCCATTCCTTGGGAAGACTTCAAATAAACTGAGTCAGACAAAAGTCAGTCTGGTTTGCAGGGAAATATGACAAGGTCAGGGCAGTGATATCCTGTCACTGGAGCAAGTTTGCATTTGTATTCCTGTGTCTGGGCACACACACGGAAGGGAGTAGGAAATTCTGTTGTCTTTGTTCTTTACAGGTCAGACTGAACCATCTCAGAGCAATCTGTCCCTCTCCTGACAAGATCTTTGGTACCTGCTAAATTCTTTCTCTGTTACCTTGGGGTCTTGCGCCTGAAAAGTGCCATCAGGCACTATCAAGCTAGGGGGTGGGAAAGGGCAGTCCAGGGGTGAGATGGACAGGACAAGAGTGAGATCCTCATACCCTACATTAAATAAACAGAATTACTCTGCTTTCCTATTATCTGTGTGTAGTAGTTTGCAGCAGCACCTGCTCCAAAATGATGTGGCTACTCTTTGGAGGGAGAAAAATGTGCACTTGGCACCAGCAATGGTCATGGGCACCAGTTTCCAGGACTTACACTGCTGATTTCCAGGGAATCATATCAGTGCTACCCCTCACGAGACAGCTTGGCTGATCTCCTGGCTCCCTTAAACCAGTCAGCAACTCAGTTCTACCTCCTTGACCTGCAGTGTCAGAGCTGGTGCCACCTGAAATGAGCATCTGGTTTCTGGAAGCCAAAACAAGATGGGTGTAAGGGTTCTGTTGTGACTGGAGGAGTGTTGGCTGTGGCCTCATGTCTTACAAAAAACTAGAATTATGCCTAGGATTTCTGGAAATTTGAAACAACATGAGTATCCTGATGATGACCAGAAGGGATAAGCAGCTTGTTTGAGTTTTCAAAAATCAAGGCAGAAGGATGAAGGGGAACAAGTTGGTTGTGTTCTGACATGAGATCACCTGGCCAGAGCATGGTGCTAAGGTCACAGGTTTGATCTGTGCATTGACCATTCACTTGGGCATAAGAGTTGGACTTGATGGGTCCCTTCCAACTGAGACTATTCTGTGATTCTGACACAGTCAACTTGAGCAGTTATAGTCTTCTAGCTGCCTTCAGAAAGGAACTGAAGAGCATGGTGAGGGCCAGGGCTAGGGTGCCCTCATTTCCTTTTGACCATGCTCCAAAAGGTGCAGCAGCATTGCTAACCAAAGAGTACTACTGTCAAAAGAGTGAAAATTTAGCCTCGTGTCCAAAATTTGTTGCAATTCCCTACTTTTTTAAAAGTCTAATTGTTTTCAGCAGCCAGGCAGCCTTCTAATCATCCAAAACCTGGCCATGCAAACCCAGTAAAGCCAGCTAGCTCTGTTACTCCCTTAAATAATGCATTTGGCAGCATCCTGTCATACAACTTCATGTTGATATGACAATTTACGGAGTGCAAAAGTGAATCACAGGCATCAGAATGATGCATTTAAATAGAGGTGCTGTTAGACAAAATGCCTGTACTGCATTTCCTAAGGAGGAGGTAGTTTGGATTAAAATAGACTCTCTAGTTTTGGGCCCAAGTACTTTAAAACCAGAGTTTAAAACCAGAGACATGTTCTACGTAAATATGGAGGTCAAAGACTAATCCTACTTATGTAATCCTAAGGGAAATAGTGAGGTAATTATGGAAAGTCATTAGGCAGTTTTAAGAGTCACAGTAGTTTCAGTTAATTCTTTTAGACAAATCAAAAAATAATCTCAAAAAAGAAATCTAAAAAAGGAATTTGGCATTTTTACCTGCTTTTGAATAAAGTAGTTTGAAGTGATTTTAACTTCATTTTTAAATATCCAAAAGTTGTAGAAAGCTAAAACAGCATCCAGTCTTTTCCACTGGGATTAAACAAAAATTTTATGTCTTCTGAAATTTTCTTTTTTCCAGATTTTGGGTCACAAAATGCTTATCCAGAACAATTTTATGCACATTATTCATTTTCTGGGGGGTGAGGAAGGGGCAGGGGTTTTGTGAGTCTATTCAACATGAACAATTATTTGTATAATAATACATTTTGGTGAATTTATTGTTCTATATAGCTGACAGAACAGCTGCTTTTCCCCCTGGTATCCCAGGACAGGATGCATGGGAACAGCTCAAAGCTGCATCAGGGCAGAGTCAGTCTTGACATTAGGAAGCTTTTATTTACAGAGAAGGTGCCAAACACTGAGCAGGTTTCCTAGAGATGTGTTCAATGCCCAATGCCTGTCAGTGTTTAGAGGCATTTGGACAATTCCCTTATCAACCTGCTTTATCTTTTGATCAGACCTGAATAGGTCAGGCAGCTGGACTCATCAGGAAGCTGATTGTTGAAAGCCCTTCCAACTATTCTATTCTATTCTATTCTATTCTATTCTATTCTATTCTATTCTATTCTATTCTATTCATTTTCCACTGTGACTGTTTCCAGTTTCTAAGGATGTCCATTTCTAAAATCCATTTAATCCACAAAATTCTATCAAGTTCCTCAGCATCATTTAGTTCAGAACAGTGGCCTTTATGATTCAACAGTGTCAGAATATTCCAGACCACATGTTCTTTCTGAAAGAAAGAGCCTATGTGTGTATATTGTTCTAGTGTATTTTTGAGATACGTCTACTGCTTGTGGGAAAATGCATTGGGCCATCTATTTAGTTTTAATTTTGTGATTATAGGAAGGATATGGAAAAAGATGGAGTGCTAATTTATTCTAAGCACTTTTGTTGATGACATATAGGTTGCTGAAAAAGCTGGAAAGTCAAATCAGTTTTATAAGCAATTAAATGGGGTCTGTTGAAAGATAATTAATTTACCTCTACCACAATTAATTTTATGGTAGAGGTAAAGCAAGGTGGTGCTATAATATTCTTATATCTCTGATGATAGGAGGAAAAGAGAGTTCACTGACTATTAAATGTCTCCAAATGTTCAGGCTCCATAGCATTATTTATATTTCAGGTCTGTTCACTGTTTTGCTGTTAAATGTGCATGGTTAAATGTGAAATTTATTCACGCTCTAATGAATATTTTATATACCAAGGTCTTGATGAAAATTAACTATTCACTTAATAGACAGTGGCTATCTTCTGCTCATTAGCAATGTGACCAGCAGATGTGTATCAGAGAAAGCCAAGCTCCCTCTGATTTCCAAAGATGAGGGAAGAAAAGACTGATAATGAGCCATAGCTGGTTTTCTTAAAGACTGAAGGTGGAAAATTTGAGAATGCAGTTAATTACTTTCACAAAATATAACTGGGATATTCTGCAAGATGTGTAATTAGATTATATTCTCAGAGCAGTAAAAGTCAGAAACAAATATGAGAAAAAAGTCTATTCTGAGCAAGACCAGGAAAAAGAGATCTAGGAGTGTTTTGTTGCAACCTTACATCCAGCTTTAAGGCTTATATATTGAAAAGGTTTACATTTTGAAAACTTGCAGTAGACAATTATGAACAAATGCATTCTTTTCAAACAGTCATCATCATACATTCTCTTCAAAAACTAAGATGTTGTAGGTGTTGGTACATGTGCAGTCTGAGCAGCCACGTTTCTTTGGTAAAGATTTCTTTCTATTGTTAAATTTGGTATCTTAAACAGATTTTCTATGGAAAAAAATCCCAAATTTAATTAACTGTTACATGAAAAAAGGATGACTGATTATATAAATCACTAAATCACTTTATTTTTGCTAGGTCTGTCAAAAGGTGTAAAGGAGCATTGTAGGCTGAAGTTATACCCTTTATTTGTAACATCAGTCAGGGAAAACAGAAAAATTATGTTCCTAATCAATATTCATTCTAGTTTTTTTTTCCCTTTTAGGGAGTTGATTCTTATTTGTTTCCTTCATGATCTTATAAGATTTTTCTTGTTTTTCACTGAGGGGACTTTCTATGTCCTTTATTAATCCTGCTGATTCCTTTAATTCCTTCTTGTTTTGAGTTGTCCTTCTGGAGAAATGTTCCACCAATGTTCCTTAGATGAGATCACACAGGACAGGCCACTATGCAGAGCACAGACGGGGACTAAATCATGATCTGAAATACTACAACCTTATTCTTTGTGCATTCCAATATAAACATTTTCACTGCAGCTGAACATTGAGGAGAGATTTTTAGAAAAGCCTTTGCTCATTTCTTCATCCACTGCTGCTACTCTTGAATGCTACAAGGTTTGAAAAGTGATTTAAGAGGTCCTTGTGCTTTATTATTTTAATTATTTTTTTTTTCTGTACAGAACTTCATTTGCCATTTAATAACCCATTTATGTCAGATGAAGTCCCTCTGAAACTCATCAACAGGATCTTTGTCCTTGAGTAAGGTTGTAGGAATAATTAATATTTTGGTCTGGCTGCTAAACAAAAACAGATTAGCATTTAAACAAGAATATAAATGTTTCATTGTTTCTTTCCAAAATGAAAGCCTGGGTTGAGTAGGTTACTGTAGCCGACAATACTCTCATGGAATCTCAAATGAAATACTCCAGTGCCCACGTATTTTGAGGAGTCAAATCAATAAAGTGTTAACTATCCAAAACTTCTGGGAGAGGTTCACCAACAGAGCTTCCAACAGTTAACATTTTGTCAGAGCATAATGGTTAGAGGATTCAAATAATTGAACTTTCTCTAAAGGAAATAGAATAATTATATTGTTTCATCTCTTTATGGCATGTTCTAACTACCAGTTTATTGGAAAGAGGAGTAGAAACTGTTTTAATGGTCTAGTTTTTCAGACATTTTTGATGGTCTAGTTCTTCAGACATTTTTTCTAGAGTGATCTGATCTACATTGGACATTGCAGTTGTGAAGAAAATCAGAAATTGTTTTGGCAAAATAACTCTTATTTTCACCTATTCCCTGTGCTTCTTTTCTTCTTTTACCTTTCTATCACTTTCACCTTTCTCTAACTTGCCACCTGTGCTGGTTATTACTAAATAAACTAAGCAAAAGCCAGGTAAGTTAATTTTTAAGTCCTTGCTATATTGAAGAATTTCTCTTTTATCCTGTTTTTCCCACTCTTTAATCCAGTTCATTGCTTTATCATAGTGTCACACCTTAAAATGTTTTGTTACAAATATTTTCAAAAGTCTTCTCTCAATTTTATTTATCTTTACTTAGTAATTAAAATTAATCTTATGTGAAGTGAAATAAAGTACATAAAAAACCCAAACCCTTGGGTCATCTCTAATTTAAGGGCTATTTCAAGAAAATAGAAGAAATTCAGTGATCACTGGGCCTTATGATTGCTAGATACTGGTGGAGAAAGGGTTATTTACTTTCATGCATGAATTTCCATGGTCCATCTGTTTCACTGCATGAAGATTATTACATTTTGAAAAATGCAAATAAACATTTAAGACCTTTAATAGTTATTTGCCTGTTTATTTCAAAGGCAAATGGTGGTAGTTTAGTCAGGAAGGTTCACATTTGCTGTATACGTGATGCTTTACATGCAGTTCACTTCTGCCAATGACTTAAAGGATGTCAGAGGGGTTGTATGCAGACAGAAAAAGTTTATGGGACCAGGACCAAAAGTAATGAATTTTGATTCTTTCAAGACCAGTGTCCTGTAAAAGCTCTGAGTGTTTCCAAACTAGGGTATTTCTGGAGTGTATGAAATATACACTGAAAAATCTGAGATATTCATAAGGTGCTAGCTGTCACTTTTGATTTAGAAGAGCAGCTTGAGTGCTCCATGAAGTGCTTTTCTCTTGTAATGCAGGAGTTAGAGCGCTGACCCAGGGTGGGAGGCATCCACCTTCCACTCTCTACTTTGTTAAATGGAACTAATTCCAACCTCCCTCAGCTCCAAGGAAATACCCAGATGTGGTGCCTGAGGGAAGATGAGCCCTCCATCTCTTATCATGCCACTTCCTGGCAGAGCTTGAGAAAGTTCAAGATCTATGGATTTTAACACATTGAGGAAGAATTGACTGTATTCCCTGGTAGCTGGCATTCACATGAAAGAGCAACAGTTTGTCTATGTCCAAAATAAAAAGGGAAAAAAAAAAAAAGGAAATAAGAATTAAAAATGCAAGGAAAACATTTAGAGGACAATTGGCTCAGTTGTGAATGTGAAGGAATTTCTCAGTACTATCCATGTGTACCTGTCACCCCTTTGGGAGTATAAGACCAGGCTTGCCTAACAGCAGCTTCATCCCATAATCAGGGAGATTGTTAAAAGATACCTGTCCAAATCTTGCTGTCAGCTATGATTCATGACCTTTGATACAGTAGGTAAATGAACAGAAAGTGAGATTTATTTAATGCTATATAACAAGCCTTGGGGTTAGAAGTCCAAGCTCTCTGACACAGTCAGCCTTAGTCATTAGAAGGAAGCTATTTCAGTAATGAATTATTACAACCTCGGGAGTACTTTGGTCATGGTTCATCACCATGGTACACTGAGGACCTTAATAGTGTCTTACAATGTCAATATGTGCTTTATTTAAGGTTGGAATCATTTTAGCCAGTCAGAAAGGATGAAACTCCCCCCTGCTCAGCAGGTCAGAACATGGCCTATTCATCTTGCTAGTCCCACAAGAGTCCTCAAAATGCTTTTTTAACTGAGATGGAAGTGACACATAAAGCTTCTCTGAGGTCTTTTGCACACAGATGGATTTCAGCTGTGAATAGGAAGCCACCAATTTGCAAATAAGTTATTTGATGGAAAATTCTGCCATCAATCAGATTTGCTAAATTGCATGAATAATTCCTCTAGCCTTACCTACAATATCTGAATCTTGTCTTCTAGTATAGTTTTGGGCAAGCAAATTTCATGGAAAATAATGGCAGAAAAGAATAGTTAGAATGGAGCAAGGGATCATTTAGATTAAATACTTTGGTTTATCTCACTTTAGGCCAAAGTACTCAACATCAGACATCCACTTTCTGGAGGATGGCGAGAAAATTAAATTTCTATCAGCTGCTTAAAGCCATTACAGCTCCCTCATTCTTTCTTAGATTTATGCCAAATTTTGCCTTTAAGCACTTCTAACCTCTCATATTGGTGCTCATACCAGTTCCTAATATCATCAACACAGTTTATGTTAAGAGCCAGTCTAGGCTGTGGTGCTGCAGCATCCTGAAATGACATAGGGGGATTGCAATGTCACATCTGTCAGGGACCACTGAGCAACCTTCTGGTCTGAAATGAATCCTGCTGGAGGAGCTGGTTAAGTGTCCATTGGAAAATAACTGAGGAATGTGAAGGAGTGAAAAATACTGAATGCCTTTTTCTCTTTCGATGTGGTCATCATAGATTATGTCCATAAGATTATCTCTGGAAGATATGGTAAAAGAAAAAAAAAAAAAAAAAAAAAAGAAAGATTAAAAAAAAAAAAAAACTTTTTTTTTTTTGTCATTCAGAAGAGTTGAATGACTCAACACAGAACTTGAAAGACCAAAGAATTATATTTATTTATGTATTTATTAATTTATTTACTTATAGCATAGAAGAGAGGTGTCGGTACAAGCTTCTGGCTCCAAACTGAGAAGAATTCAGGGCAGGTATTATTTTTTTATTTGGTGCAAGCACCCACATGGGTGCGTGCAAATTTCATCCTTCTTTTGTCATCCAGCACAGAGGAAATGTGAACTGACTGCAATCAGCTGCTTTTGAACTTTGAAATTTTCCTTTAGCCCTATCTGAGACATCAGTTTCATCATAAATAGGCCCTTGCTTCCCAATTAGGCCTGCGAGCAACAGGCAGAAACATAAACAAAAGGCTCTGCTGGCAGAAGCAGGAGGAGAAATTCCACCAAGGAATTTCATCCTTGACATGCCATATTGGATGAAAGCCTTACCGAGGTCTGCAGAAAATGGATTAAACACCAGTCACTCCTCTAAATGGTCTCCTGTGGTTCCCTTCATCCACACATGGCACATAGTAATGAAAACAGGCACTGTTACTTACCCTCTCAGGGTCCTACTTAGCCCAAATTGCAAAACCTGCAGCCTGCTTGTTATCCAAGTCTTTGATTAAAAATCAGGATTTGGATCCCAGTGAGGCCTCAGTTTGTTATTCTCTAATAATAACAATAATAGATAATCTGCTGCATTCAAAAAAGTTTGGCCTTGATTGTATAAAGAAGAGATCTCCCCAAAAACCCAGGGAGGTATTTTCTCATTCAGATTTTAGAAGCAGTAGTAATTTCATCATATCCCTTTTAATCCTCCATTACAAAGTGGTGCATGAAAAAAAGAACAATCAGATCATGGAATAATAGAATGTGCTGAGTGGAAAGGGATCCATTAGGATCATTGAGCCCAAATCCTGCTCCTGCATAGGACACCCTAAGAATCCCACTATGTGTCCAAACACTTCTTGAGCTCTTTCAGGCTTGGTGCTGTGATCACTTCCCTGAGGAGCCTCTTCCAGGGCTCAACCACCCTCTGGGGAAAAGTTTCCCTGATTTCTAACTCTTCTATGCTGTTTTCTCAAGGCACTTGTCACTAGAGTGAAGAGATCAGTGTCTGCCCCTCTGCTTCCCCTCATGAGGATGTTGCAGACCACAATGAGGTCTTCTCTCAGTCTCCTCTTCTCCAAGCTGAACAGATGATGATTTCAGCCACAGAAAATTACTTCAGCCACATTTCACATGGCTTCTCCTCCAGACCCTTCATCATCCTCGTGGTCCTCCTTCAGGCACTCTCTAATGGCTTAAGGACTTTATGGTGTGGCACCCAAAACTACCCCCCAGGACTCAAGGTGAGGCTGCCCCAGTGCAGAGCAGGGCAGGACAATCCCCTCCCTTGCCAGGCTGATGATGCTGTGCCTGATGCCCCCAGGACAGGGTTGGCCCTCCTGGCTGCCAGGGCTCTGCTGGCTCAGGTTCAATTTGCCATCAACCAGGACCCCCAGGTCCTGTCTCACAGCTGCTTTCCAGCCTCATTCTCCAGTCTGTCTGTACATCCAGGTCTCCCCATCCTGTGCAGGATCCAACACTTGCCCTTGTTAATCTCCATGCTGTTGGTGATTCCCCATTTCTCTGAATTCTCAAGGTCTTCTCTGCAGGGCCCCCCTGCCCTCAAGGGACTTAACAGCTCCTCCAAATTTAGTGTTGTCAGCAAACTTACTCAGTATTCCTTTGAGACACAGGTCCAATGTTAATGTAGATGCTGAAAAGAACTGGGCCAAGGATCTGAAATATGCCTTCTACCTCCTTATTTTTCTCACTCAAAATTTCACATATTGACTTTAATTTAAGGGGAATCATCTCTTGGAATGCCCCCAAATCTTGTTGTACAGCTTTTGTTATCTCTCTCTGAAATACTTCCTGTTTATTACAGCTGTTCCCTGGTACTGAAATACCTACAGCATTTGATTCCTTTACCTAATATTGTTAGGATTCAAGTCCCCCAAGATTTAGATGTTTAAATACAAAATCTTTTAGTTCAAGCCCATCTCACATAAACTGTTACTGATAAGACCACAGTCACACACATCTGACTGTCACTCAGGTGTTTATGAAGGCAGAAATAAAAATCCCATTCCACCTCAGTGTTAATCAATCTTTGTCACTCCACCAAGTTTTTTATCTGATAAGCTCCCCTGTGGCTAGGAGAAAGAAAAAAAAAGAGCCCTGTGAATGGAAGCCCTGCAGTCCAAACCAGCAGACTGGAGGAAATAGGAATACAGCTACATCTGGCAGCTGCTGCTTTTCAGGCCACCACAAATCATCCAAACACTGGCCGCTGCTGGAGCTGTGCTGGCCCTTTCACCAACACTTCAGCTGCTCTCCTCTATAGCCACCAGTTCTTGGAGCCCAAGGTGTCATTTTGTTTGTTCAAACCATGGTACACTCCACAATCCAGATTTATGTCTTTCCTTGTCCTTCTCACCACCTCCCTGAGCCAATCCTCACCATAAGAACCGTCACAGGGACAATCCCTGCTGGCTCTCTCTGCCTACAGGAGCGAGCCAGGAAGGTGATAATCCATCACAGGTGGCCCAGGCACTATTCCCATTAAGGGCTCAGCTGGTTTTTGACAAATCCAAATTATAACCCAGAGGCTGCCCTCACCATTGTGGTGTCCAAGACCAAGCCTGCACTCCAGCTCAGGCTCCCTGTGGTCACTGCCAGTGTTTGCTCATGTCCTGTGCTTAGCTGAGGTCAGGTCATCCCTGTCTTCCTGACAGGAAACCGGGGCATGCACAGGATACAGGGACATGGCCTGGCTGTGGGCAGCACCCTGAGATGCACCCTGGGCAGATGTAGTCAGCAAAGCATCTTGCCATGCAGTGTCCAGATGCATTGTTGGCTCTTTTCCCTCTCTCCACATGATGGTGAGGTTGAGTCAGACACCAGTGTGTCCCCACAGGCAGGAACAGACCTTGGATGGTGCTGGGAGTTTTACTAGCACTCATACAAGTCATCTTCTAGTGCTGATGTGAGGGCTCACCTCGCAGCAGAAGAGAGGAGGAAAATGAGGCTCCTTTGGAGACTGGCAGAGACATGAACTACACACAATATCTCTAATGTCTTCAAACACAAATAAGATAAATTGTACCAAATGCAAACATGCTAATTTCTTCTGGGATGTTTCCACAAAGATAAACAGAGTTTGACAACAAGGTAATTATATGAGTAAAAAGAAGCAAGAGTATAGAAATAGCATTTAAAAAAAGAGTAAAGAGATGGCCTGGTGGGCAGCAAGTGCAGGGAAGGGGAGAGCATTAATAGAGAAACCTCATTCTTCCAAAGAATATCTTTGAGCTTTGTAGGGAAGACTTTCTGAGTGAGTCTTATGCAAAATATTCTGTGGTAACACACTGAGTTTATAATAAGGGAACTGCAAAGGTGAGGAGAAAAGGTAAGAGGATTGTTTTGGGATGTACCATGAGGGAAAATACAGTGTAAGCGCAGTCTGTGTGAGTCATGCTCAGAGTTTGCATTGTCTCTTTATGATGAAGGAGTGAGTGTGTCACAGCCTGCACTTTTCCAGGGAACTGGAGCAGCTCCTGAATTGGACAATGTTGGCCCAAAGTGCCCTGTTCAACAATTTTGTCAGAGTGGCTCCTGCTGGGCTAGCAAATGTTGTTTTAACATGCAGGAGACTGTGACAATGCATAATGGCATTTGAGACACTGCTGTGCAAGTGATTATTTTAGTTTGTTGTTTTTTTTTTTTTTTTTCATGAAAAGCCCATATGGAGACTGAGAACCAGAGTTTTCCAGGTAGAGCAAGAAGGGGTTTGTGATAAAGCCATGAACTTTTGGTCTCCTGACCCTGGATGTTCCAGTCTGAGAGGGAAGGGGGTGCCAGCATTGCTCAGGGCAGATGGGGAGAGCTGGTGACTCAAGCAGCACCCACGCATCCAACATAACACATGTCAATATTCACTATGGCCCTCAGAGGCCTGGGATTGCGTGACAACATCTAGAATTTAAATACTTATAAACCCCTTTGCAAGGACAATGTGTAAATTATATAAATATCATTTTGTTCGTTGAATTGTTGGGAAAGATTCAGCTAGTGATGTTTGTTACCAGGATGGGTATAATCTCTGCCTAATGGTGCCATTTACCTCTGTTTTGGTGTTGCTAGACATAGATTTCATTCTACATACACTCTTCATCAACTGTTTGGAAGGTCAGGTACCGAGATTTAGAAGAATAATAGCTTCTCTCTGGGGCATTTTTCTTCTCATTGGAATTATATTTTAAAATTTTTATTGCATATTAGATTGATTCTGATCAACTATTCTAGACCCAAATATTTCTCTCAATAAAACTTTCAGAGATGCTCTTCAAAGATTTTCTGTTTCAAATTCTTCCCATTTCTCTTCATTCCATTTCTCCTGACACACCACAGACAGGAAGTAAAAAAAGGCACAAATTCTGTGGAAGGCAGAAGACTACCTATTGCAGTAGATGACTAAGTTGATTATATAGTTTCAATCCTGTCCTGAGGTGATATTTAGTTGTTTGGTTTTTTTTTTTTCATTTATGATATGCAGGTCTGAATTTCTGATACAAATTAATTTGGTATTTAACTTTGTCAAATATTTTTGATAGGCAGAAGAAATTAGTATCAGGAATATATAACATTGCTACACCAGCAAGTATGAAAGGTAGGAATATGAAAAATACATTATGTAAGGCAGTAGAGAATCTGAACCAAATTATTTTTATTGCAAGGGAGGAGAGAAAGATGCTTAGTTCTAGCTTTTTTTTTAAATAAACATCAAATTGCACAAATTTTAATAGCATTTTTTCCCAATTATTGCCTGAAAATTGCATAAACACATGAAAAAAAAGCATATTTAAATCCATAGCTCATTACTATTTATTGGAATACTGTTCTTGCTTTTCAACTCCTTCCTACAAGTTATTAAAATATCTTTTTCCTGAAGATTATAATACCTTAAATTTGCACTAAAACTAACAGCTAAGACTGGAATCAGGATTGAATTTGTTTCCTCTCACATCATTTCTGCAAGGTTTTAGCAGCAATTTCATTACTTTTAGGGGACAATAATTATTATAATTTAGTTATTTGGAAGTGTTTAGTTTGCCTCTGTCTAGCACTGGCTTTGTCAAGGGGTCAGTTCTTATAATTGTGAAGGCCTGGACTTCAACATTAATGTTTTTAACATGTTTTTACAATATTTGTTATCTAATTCAATTTTATTGATGTGTTGAGACCTATGACTTGATTATTAACAATAAAGTCATGAGTTTCTAAAGAGGTGAAATACATGACATTAGAAAATTAAATTAAATTATATGCTCACATTTTTTGATTCTTTCATCCCACAGTTATCTGGGTAAAGCAGGATGACAATTTCTTTTTCAGATGCACAATTGAGCTGACAGCTACAGCTGAAGTGAAAGTGCATTTAGAAAGTTGTTTCTCAAAAGAACAAAACCTCTGATCAGCATTTTTGACAGGAGGTGTCTCAGGTTCATCCACGACTTTTAAGAAAAATTATTGGTCTCTATTTTTTCCAGCCTTGTTTTGGTAAAACAGTAAGACAGTTGTTTGCACTCAGTGGCCCCCTGTATTGGGCTTGCATGGCAGAAAAAAGAGGGAGGGAGACTTTTTATAGAGTGATAGGACAAGGGGAAATGGTTTCAAAGCTAAAAGAGGAGATATTTATGTTAGATGTTAGGAATAAATTCTTTACTGTGAGAGTGGGGAAGCACTGGCTCAGGGTGCCCAGAGAAGCTGTGGATGCCCCATCCCTGGGAGTGCTCAAGGCCAGGTTTGATGGGCCTGTGGGAAAGATTTCATAGTGAGTGGCATCCCTGCCCACAGCATGGCAGTGGGATCCAGATGATCTCTAAGGTCCCTACCAATTTGAAACATTCTATGGTTCTATGTAAAACGTTGTCTCCCTAATTTGATGATTATAGGGAGCACAAAGGGAAATGACCATTGTTAAAGGGACCATTTGCTTTTTTGAATTAATTAAACCAAACCAAAACTCCAAGCAAAACCAAGCAAAATGAATTTACAGATGATTCTTATTTTAATGTTAAACCCTGAAGTGCCATTTGCATTCAATTGTCAGATATAGTAACTACCAGAAAAGCATACAAAGCACAATTGATGTTAATCTGGTTTTAGTGGATGACTATGAGAAAATATTACTCAACTAATTGTAGTTGCTTTCTGCTGAGAAGAAAGGATTGAGGGAGGAGGAAAAAGGTTAGAAAGTAGGATTGACAAAACACTTCCAAAACTGGGTGCTACATAGATCAGTTTCTCCTAAAAATACAGAGAGTAATCTTGAGTTGCTCCTAGAGGTTTTAGTTAGAGCTGAAAGAAAGCAGAGATTTAAAGTGTTAGTTTGTATTAAGACATTTTTCATCCTAGAACCTCGCTCTAAAGTTTTGCTAGTTAGGACATGTTACAATGGGATTCTTCATTCTTCACTGAAATATTTTTTCCTTCAATAAAAAAGCAGTTCATGGAGGTCCATTCATAAAATCACAGAATGGTTGAGGTTGGAAGGGACCACTGGAAGTCATCTGGCCCAATCTCTTTGCTCAAGGAAGACCACCTAGAGCCAAATTTCCAGTCTTATCTTCTGAACACTAGTAATAGAAGAGTTCTGATGTCTATCACAGAATCTTCCATCATTTTCACAGGCATAAAAATAAATATATTCTTTTAAAAAGAGTAGGGTTACCAAGTGTTCTCACATAATTATATTCAGCCTCATTATTCAGAAGTCCTGTTTCTGCTCCAGTTTAAAATATAAGAAGGAATGAAGAAGTGGAAAGGAACAAAGAACAAGTGAAAAGCAATAAAAAAAAAGGCTTGAGATGTATTACATTTATTTCTCACCATTTATCTGCTGTGAGGATGAAGTAAAAATAACAAATGCCTACCTGGGGTTCTGATGAACAAGAAAGAACTTATTGATTTAAAACTGGAATAGTTATACATTTGTCATCCTTTGGGGATAAAATCTTTGATCTGGTGGAATACAGCAGAATAGGAAAAGATCTCTTCATAATCTCAGTAATGATATTTGTCATAAAACTTGTTGGTAGGTTGTTTTAAAAGGCCAGATCATCCTGAGCTATCCACTGAAACTGTTACATATAGGCAAGACATTTTCATGTTGTGCTTGTAACATTAAAGTGAAGTAAAATTAAAGCATCTTTCAATCTCTTTTTGAGAATTGATTTCTATTTAAAATGTGCCATGATTTCCCTAACAATGCCATTTTCTATCTGCAAGCTCTACACCCCTAATTTTACTTTGAACATATTTTCTTCTCTCGGGTGGGAACTAGATTTTTACATTCCCTTTAAATGTTCCCTTAGGCATAAGTTGCACAGCTGTAAAACGAGGCAAAGATATTGGAGACTGCACATTCAACAGCTTCAGCCTTAGCAAGGTCAGCTTATTTGCATATATCACTGCATTTTACTCTGCAGAAAAACACTGATATTTTAAGCAGGCTCTGGGCTCTTCTTTTTAATGAACTTTAAGAAATTTCTAATGGAATTAGTTAAATTTGCCCTTCCTGCCTTTAGGACAACATATAAATGCTCACACAACTGCTACTGCTTTCAGAGGAAACTCTACCAATACAGCTAATGGAAGATTTGGGGAAGAAAAAGGTTCAGAAAGCATAATTAGTATATTTATTTGGAGGATTTGGGGAAAAAAAAAAAGCAACCACAACCTTCTGAGTAACAATAAGAGATTTTTATCTACATGTCCAATGGTTTTATTTTTAATCTTACCTTATTTCATAGTATCACAAAATAATGCCATCTATCATTGCTGACATACTACAATGCAATATAAGATAGAATCCCAGAATCACAGAATATCCTGATTTGGAAGGAACCCATCAGGATCATTGAAGTGCAGCTCCTGGCCCTGCACAGGACACCCCAAGGATCTCACCATGTGTCTGAGAGCATTGTCCAGGAGCTTCTGGAACTCTGGGGCTGGGACCACTGCCCAGGGGAGACAGTTCCAGTGGCCAACCACCCTCTGGATGAAGAACCTTTTCCTGAAACTCAATTTAAACCTCCCCTGACACAACTTCAGGCCATTCCCTTGGGTCACTGTCACCAGAGAAAAGAGATCAGTCCCTGCCTCTCTGTTGCATTTTCAGGGACCCCTGACGAAGGAATGAATGATTAATCTGACTCCATGTTCTTAGAGGGCTAATTTATTATTTTAAGATATATATTTTATTAAGAATGCTATACTAAACTATACTAAAGAATACGAAAGGGATACAGCCAGAAGGCTAGAGAGATAATAATAAAAAACTCTTGACTCTTTCCAGAGCCCCAATCAGCTTGGCACTGATTGGCCAATGAGTGAAAACACTCAAAGCAAAAACCAATGAAACCATCACCTGTTGGTAAACAACGTCCAAACACATCCCAAAGCAGCAAAACAGAGGAGAAGCAAATGAGATAATATTGTTTTCCTTTATCTCTGAGGCTTCTCAGCTTCCCAGGCACAAAATCCTGGGCAAGGAGATTTTTCAGAAAATATGATGGTGACGCCATGCTCCTTCCCCTTGTCAGAGAGCTGTGGACAGATCTGAGGTATCCCCTCAGCATCCTCTACTCCAGTCTTTGAGTTTATCTTGGTAAAGAAATGTAAGGGCGTCTGCTAGTTAACAGTGACTGGAACAACCTATCTGATAATCAATTTCTTTCCTGTTTCCTGTAGTGAAATGCTTGAGCATCTAGATTAAAGAATCTTCTACTTGTGGTATAATTAAATAATTTCTATTAGAATGTTGAACATTTTGATGAATAAAGCTACATATGAGGACACTGATTCATCAAGGGAAAAAGGATATTTCAACCTTTACTAACAGCAGTTGTCCTTTATAATTTGGAAAATAATTATTATAATTATTTCAACAGCCCCATAGTCACTTCCAGAAGTCACCTACATTGACATATAGAACTAGATAAAGTACATTAATCACGTACCATGAAAAGATGTGAAAGTGATTGAAATACACAAAGTAAAAATCAATCTGTCAAGATGTTTTAGAATCTCAATTATATTTTGACCATTTTATTATTCATTAAATTTAAAAGAATGTTTGATTCCACTCTAACTTAGAATGAAAACAAAAGCTTAAATGTCAAAATTTCTTAGATATTCAGACATTTTAGCTTGGTGCTTTTCTAGTCTGTCTTTGAATTCTTTTGCACTGGGTTTGGCTTGAACATGAGGGAGAATTTTTTTCCCAAGCTATCTCAAAACAAACTAATGGACCCTCTGTTTCTTTCTGAAATTAACTTTCTAAATTTTGACAGGAACTTGGTTGTCACATTCCGTCTCAGTCTTTGCATTTCTTCCATTCTCCTGCAGCAATACTTTTTGATTGTTTTGTTTTCCCTGATTTTTGACCCAGCATCCACCATCCCATCATCTAAACAAAAAGATTCTGATAGAGACTTCATACTGACTTTCATGGAAGACCACGTAAGCAAAAAAATCATGGATATAACTCTGTTGGCCTTATCAGCAAACAGCATGGGAAATTCCAGCCCAGAAGGTTCTGCACTCTCTCCTTCAGCTGACTAATTCCTCTCCAATAGAAAAGATTAAACAAAATTTAGTATATTTTCTGTGTCTTCCTTGGAGTAGAGTCAAATCCGGAGGGAAATGAAGGTTTTATGGCTGTGAACAGGAAAAGTGATTCATGTGGCTCTTTAGTTTTGGGGTCACCATGGGGTACCTTCACACAAGGTCCTTTCAGAACAGGATCAGCTGAAGGCGTATCTACCTTAGCAAATTTTTACAGCTGAAAACATAAAAATACAGATTTGTTCATGCACCTGTACATGTGAGAGAAACATCACTTTTGTAAGATGAGAACCAATCACAGAAGAAGCATCTTGGTATGTGTCAGTTGATAAATGTCATATAGTCCTTGAAGCAGTCTATGCCTGAAGCAATCTTTTGAGCCATCCAGCTTTGCTATGTGAAAAGCAATTCTTGCTTTTGTGTAGTCTAAATACCTTTAAAACTTCTTTCACTGCTGAAACTTTTCTTTGCACTCAGCCTCAGTATGGTGAACTTAATGTAGTTATTTGGAATGCTGTTAAAACAGACAAGCAAAAGTTCTGCTTAGAAATTTTAGTAATTTCAAAATATTAGATCACTGTAGAATTTTTCCAGCAAGATAGAGATGAGAAGTAACAGGGAAAGCTTGGGGGGTTTTGTTTGTTGTTTTGGTGCCTTTGGTGAGGTTTTTTTTCAGTATTCAAACTTCAACCTACTTGGGTTCTAAAGAAGATTCCCAAAAGGTTTCTCAGCATTTTTCTGACATTTTACATTTTTCTCCTCTCACCCAAATAAAAGCCGATAAACCGAACCAAAGAGACAGAGTACAGCAGAGTTTCACCAAAAACATGGAATAAGATTGCTGGCAGGAACTGCATACATCAGGACTATGATGTTAAAAAGCTGGAGAGGCTGCACAGAGGATTATCAGGATAATTGGGAGTCAAGGGTTCACTACCTACAGGATGAGCTTCAGGGAGCTCACACTTCTCACCCATGGAAAGGAGGCCAAGGGACAATCTGAGCTCTGCTTTCAGCTACTTGGAGAAAAACTACAGAGGTGGTGGAGCCAAGGTCTCATCCACAGTGACAGGAACATAACAATAGGTGACAGCCTGGCATGGGATATTCAGACTGGACAATGGGATGAATCACAGCACTTGCAGGGCAGCTCAACAGAAGAACAGGTGAGAGCACAGCTGTAGACCCTCCATCCATGGAGGTTTTCACATCTGGGTGTGTCAAGCACAGCTGGCCTGATGCAGATACATTGATATTAATAAAATCCTGCTCCAAGCAAGCAGCTGGACTAGATGGCTCCAGAGCTTCCTTACAACCAGCATTGTTAGGATTCCACTCTAACATACCATAGAAAACATGATAGAAAAGGAAGATTAAATAAATTACATGAGGATTTCTTTCATATCCAATGACAAAAAAAAAAAAGCCTTCAGCTTTTGAACCAGAGGCACACAATTAAGAAGGGTCCTCATCCTATTTCACAATGATGTATGATGAAAATTTTATAAACAACATTATGCAATGGAGGGTGCAAAAAGAAAAATGCAGTGATTCAGACTACAATTCTCAAACAAAGCATTATTATTCCCTTTGCAAACAACCACCTTCTCATAGGGCTCCTTACTGTCTAAAACATATTTGCCACATGACTGATGTTGTCACAATGGATACAAATGGAACCCAGCTGGAGGAAATATCTGAGGGAACCAGATGTTGAACCAGAACCAGATGTTGAACCAGCAAGAAGGGTTTCTTTGGGCTACTGTGTGAGAAAGCAGTAAGTCCCTCTAATTTGAACTCTGCTAAGTGAAACTTGGATTCCCCTTCTGCTGTTGTATAGAAGATGAAAAGGTACCTTCCATCTTTCCACAGCCCCAGGACGCTCTTTCACTGGTATAATAATTGTTGCAATGCATCTGTGATGACTACAGCTGGGCAACATTCTCCTAACAAACCAGAAATAATTTGCAAAGCTTTCAGTAGTCTTGGGCCAACTTCTGGCTGGTTTTCATTCAAATTTAGCCCATATTCTGAGCACATTCCCATGCCAGATTTTGGCTTAAATTCATGCAGGATTGCAGGTTTTTCAAGGTCACTTGGAAGTCACACCAGCTGGTTGATTTCCTGTTTACAAAGACTTAGTAAATGGAAATTGAGTAGTTTCAGATAAGGTGTATTTTTGAGCCCCCTCAGAATGGAGCTGATATCCAAGACTCTTGAGTCCCAAACTACGTAATATAAACCAGAAGTAACAAAAAACTGTCCTCTAATCCCTTTGGCACAGAAATCCTCTGGTTCACACAGCCTCAGCTGGAATTTCTTTGCTTGTTTAATTAGGTCCATATTTTTCAAAAGACTATTACATGCAACTTCTTTCTTTTGCTTGCCTTTTCATAGCAAATAAATTTAAGCCCACAAGTTCAAGACAACCCCCTGAGACAGGTGCAGTTAGCTCTGAAATGGAGGAGAAAGCTCCAAGTGTAACAGAAAGGTCCCTGTGCCTGACATGTCTCCTTAGATTTTCATAAGTACTTTACTTATCTGTCTGTACACAGCTGTCCAAGAAGCAAGAGTGTAAACGAGCCACAGATGGCACAGAGGCTGTAATACAATTTCAGCCCTTCTTCCCCCAAATATATATACATGTATGTGTCTTTAATATGTGTATATATCCATTTGTGCATGTATGGAGAGAAAGGAGAGGGGAGGAGAAGACTTGTCCATTCACAAAGGCTCACGCTGGTCTTTGACAATAAAACAGACCATGGCCTTGGAATAACAGAATCACAGAATGGGTAAGATTGGAACATGGGTGGGACCATCTGGGTCCAAGCTCCCTGCTCAAGCAGGGTCATCCCAGAGCACACAGCAGGGATAAAGTCCAGATGGTTCTGGAATTTCTCCAGTGAGGGAAGCTACACAACCTCTCTGGACAATCTATTCCAGTGCTTGGTTACCTACGACACTAAAAAGTTCTTCCTCATGTTCAGGTGGAGCTTCCTGTGCATCAGTTTCTGTCCATTGCCTCAGCACCACCAGGCAGAGCCTGGTCCACCCTCCTGGCACCCTCCCTTCAGACCCTTGTCTGCACTGTTCCCCCTCAGCCATCTCTCCTCCAGGCTAAACTGGCCCAGCTCCCTCAATCAGAGAGATGTCCTCTTAAGAGAGATGCTCCAGTCTCTTAATCATCTTTGTAGCTCTCTGCTGGACCTTTTCCAGGAGTTCCATGTCCCTCTTGAACTGAGAAACCTAGAACTGGACAGAGTACTCCAGAATAAAAGCAAAAAAAACCCCAAAATTTAAGGAAAAATTGCAAATTTTGAATAAAACAGTCAGCTGCTCTGTTGATATGCGTTCAAAGATTTTGTCTAATTAGCTAATAAATGCAGAGAACTACTGACAGTTATTTGAAAATGTTATGGAGTAGTTCCAGAGATGTAGACGTGGTATCAATCTTCTAGCATTTGGCCTTGGTAATTATTGCTTTGTAAGTTTAATTACCTTCCACACAACAGAATGATTTTCAGGAGAAAAAAAAAAAAAGAAATCACAACAGAGAAACAAAACCAAATCCTTAACCATGTACAAGATATTGTATCTCTGAGTAACAAGCTCTGTGAGCTTGTAAGAAAAGAAATCATAGCAGTCAAACTTGATTGCTTTTCTCAAGAACCAGTGAATGAAATAAAAAACCAACTATAACAGATCAGAAAATATACCTGGATTATACTAAGACACTGGCTATGGCAGCACAGTAATTTTGAACTTAAAAAGTGACAGCTTGAGCACAAGCAGGCTATGGGGCCACAGAATATAACAGTGGAACAGAAAGTTTGTGGGATGCATCTAAAGCAGCACAGGAATCATCAGCATGCTGAGTCCCACCAGCCTCCCCAGCAGTGACTTGACAAAACAAGGTGAGCAGCAGGTGGAAGATATTTGTGGCAAGTGATGCTGCAAGGACCAGTGGAGTAAAAATTCCAGCAGAAAGGTATGCTCAGCTGCTATACAGGCTGACAGCAAATAATTAAGCTATGCCCATGTTATAAAATACAAGGCAATATGCTGTCATGGCATGAGCAAACATGGCACCATACTGGGAACAAGAACACCTCAACATTAATCTTATCTCTGCCGCCGATTTCAGGTACAATGGTGGGCAAGGCCTCTTAACATTTTTGAATCTCACCTTTTCCTCCAGCTGTTGGCCATTTCATGAATGCAAACTCTAAATTCTTTGCAATTGCAAAGATTCCTATTCAGGATTTTTACCTCACCCATCACACTAGGACAAGATCTGTACCACAGCCACTGTCAACTATATTCCATATAAAATCATGGAACCAATGCATACAGTCAAAATTTACTTACATCTGGTATAGCAAGAGAATGAATCAGTGATTCATTGATTCACTGATTCATATGATTGAGGATGACACCATATGTTCTATGAAGTAAAATACAGTTTCCCTTGTGAAGCTGCATTTATTCACTATTCATTCAAATAAGGAACAGAAAATGATCTCGTCTAGTAGAAAAAAAGGCATTTCCTTGTTTCCCATGTATCTGCCACTGTTTAAAAAAAAACCCAAATCAAATTCTAATTTGAATATTTGGGATATTTATGGAAAAAAAAAGTAAAAAAATAATTACATTGTCCATGTTCAGACAAATGCTAACAAGTGAATGTGGAGAGGATATGAAACCTCATGCATGAAAAAAAAAAGCTGAAAGCTGAATTAGTTTACATTTCATCCAGGGTAGGGGCTCAGTTTCCCAGGAGCAGGTGACTCACTGATATTTCAAGGGTTATATTGACCATATGGTGACACATTCACTTTGCTTCACCTTTCCACCAGAGGATCAGCCTGCCTTGCTTCTTGCACAGTCTCCCTCCCTGGACCATCTCTGCATCCAGCACATCCATCAGCAGGATTCAAGGCTCAGAAAGTCTCTGAGTTCAGTCTTTGGGCTCCAAACAGACTCTTACCCAATAATCTGTATGAGATCATAAAGCAACAGTGATCCTTGGAAACAGATGCACAAGTAAACAGAATGCCACCATTTAAATAACTTTTACAGAGTAACATTTATTCCTCGAGCCCAAAGCAGAATAAATACAGACAGTACATCCATTAGCTGCAACTGAATAAAACGTTATTTATAAAATGGGTAATTTAGATCTGATTAATGTTTATAAATGTGTTTACATAAGAATCAGATATTAACCTATAGCTTTAAGGGATTTAATTAGCCTTGGAATATTGTGTCAGTGTACAATGAAAAATAACTAATTCACAAAGGACATGCGAAGAAAATCTGCAAGCTCAAATGAGGTCAATTAATTAAGCAATTTGCATAAATTTGAATGGTTATTTTCAGGGCATTACTGACATTTTGCACTTCCTATTCCCATCACACCGGCAAAAGTAGTCTTCTGTCACCCTATTTATATGATACATCAATCATCTCATGGGATCCCAGAATACCAGCACACACCACAGTAAAACAGCTTCTACACACAGGCTTTCTGAACCGTGCAGAATCCAGCATCCCATTTCCAGCTGTACTATCTTATCACCAGCAGATGCATTTCCAGGCTGTTATAGCTTCATTCTTACCTCCAAATGGAGGAAAAAAATATGAAATATGACTTCATCTCCTTTACATTTTTACATCCTGAATACCAAACAGATGGTAACAATTACAGATGGGTGTATATTTCTTACACAAGAAGCCAAATGTTGCACAGCTCACCAATTGAAATCTGGAACGAGTCACTTAATGAATTTAGTTTATCCAGAACTAAATTGGTGAAAAAGGGCAGAGGAATTCAGCCTAACAGTTACATATTCCCATGGTTACCCTGGGAATACAGTAGCAGCAAACTCCTCCTAATACAGCTGTATCCACACAGATCCTTTGGTTTCTTCCTATTACACATGGAACAATGAAAGCACAAATTATTTTACTTTAATGAAATATTGCACCTACTCCAACATCTTTTTTGCAATACATTTGTCTGTATGTTTCACAGACTGCACAATTGAGAACTGTGATTAATTTTCTTAGTCCTGTTTTGTCCCCATCTGTTTATTATAGTCACAAGTGAATTTTTCAATGGTGTATTTATTTATGTAGCAATTCCTAGGCCAGAACTTCAGCTGATACAAACAAGCATTTGCTGTACTCAAGCCAGTGAAATAAAACTGCCTAACATCAGCTGAGAACACAACTTTTGTACATGATATATGTCAAGTGTTAGCATGGAACCAAAAATACAACCCAAATATAATTAAAATAAACACTAAGGCAACCTGGAATAAATATTTTTAGTTTGCTTCATTTTGTATGACCTGGAGACATCTGGGATTTTCAAAATATCCATTTCAAAATTGATGCTGATGTGAAAATATTTGAACATGTGCCCTGAAATCTGTAAAACTTTCAGGAGCTGAAAGAATGCATTTGGACTGTTTCATGTTTTATTTGATTTTTATTCTTTTTAATGACTACAATTCTTTGTCTCTAGATTAATATATATTTCAAATTCAATACAAGTTTAGTTACAAGAAGATCAAAATTGTTAATTTAGAATATGTAATTTTCAATACTTATCCCCTTGCTTTTTTTTACCAGACTAGCCCTTTTTCTACAAGCATTTGTGATCAAACCATTCCAGTACTGTAGAGGAGACAGATTTCTTTCTCTAACTTGCTGGTTTCTTTCTGTTACATGAAATTTCAAAATTCCTACAAACAACCCAGAAAGTAAGCTGTCACTTTATGCCTTGCCTGCTCATTTTTCCTTCTTTATGCTGTTTTTACCACTAAGTCTCTCAGGTATATTATTTTAATTGTAAAAAAATAACAGCAGCAGAAGTTATTTCTCCAACTTCCACACACTGCTGGCTCCTCAGCAGAGACTGTTTCTTCATAGCTCATCGTGTTTCCATCTGTCTCAGGCTCAGCCTAATCATGTAGAAAACAGAATTTCCAAAGAGCATAAAGGAATAGATGTATTAAGAAAAGATGTGATTAAGACAAACAACAGCTGGTAAAATGCCAGAGAAAGTCCATAAGATCAGGAGATTAACTTCCCCCATACTTTTTCTGCTCCCCCTCTGCTTGAGGGCTGAGCATATTTTTATTTAAATTGTCCAGCAAAACCTATTTTATGACACCCTGGATCACTGAAATCAGAATTTCCTCCTCTTAACCACTTCATGATGAAACCGAAATCTTTCTAACCCAGGTGGAATTTGTAGTGATAAACATGTTAAAAAAAGAACACCTTTTCAGTACTCTCATCAATTTGGCAGTGGAACAATTCACCAGAGATGCAAGTGTCTTGTTGAACCTTGGATCTGTACACAGTTTGGGAGAGTGGTAGAAGTGCTAACTATAGTTATGGTACAGGTCCTTATTCTACTATTTTCCAACCCCCTTTTTTGATAAAATTGGAAGATGTTACTGTAGTCCTGATGGAGAAACAAGATCAACAATAATAAAAATCCAAAATATTTTACAAGATGGTAACAGCATGACCTTCCCCTCTGTAATTCAATGTACATTCTTATCTGAGGTTTTTAAAAGCTGCAACATCTGTTATAAAGTTTACAATTCTTTGGGAATTAGTCCTTTCCTCCCATTAGGAAACTGAGTTGAAAAAGGTGCTTGGTGAGCTGAAATTCAACTGCTCAGTGAAGAGAAATGGAGAGTCCAAGCTTGCCTTTTCAGGATGAAGGCAACACTTTTATCTGCTGCACTGTTTGCAAGAAAAAAAATTGCTGACATCCTCTGATAGAGGATTAAGAATTAAAGGACATATATGATTTCTGGAGGAGCCAGTCAAGAAGGACAATTTAAAATAGTCTAAGCTATCTGCCTGTATCTTTGGCTATTCTTATGGCATTAAAGTTCATGCTAGTCATCCATTGAAGTGTGGAGGATGAATATGCCACAAAACCTTGCAACACATGATCTGCATTCTGACACAAGAGTCTCAGAGAGCACGTGGGGATCTCTAGAGAAGCAATCGCAGACCCTGGGCTGTGCTGTCACAGAGCACACAGTCCTTGTTCCCTCACACACATCACCTCCACGGTATTCACTCTCCCACCCTATTTCCTCATTTCCCAAAATAACTGGAATCAACACCAAGTTGGCATTTTACAGAGAGAGGTGCCATGCTTGCAGAGTACAACTCTTGCTCTGGGGCATCCAGCGGCGGCTCGGTGCCCTGGCTGTCCATGTAATGAACTTAGCAAAGATCTGACTGCTGCACCTGCACCTGCAGCTCTGGAAAACACACCAGAGCACTGCTAAGCGCTGCTGGCTGGGGCAGACATAGTTCCAGACAAGGATATAGAGATTTATATAGAATTTGGCAAAAGTGGTTTTGGTCTGTAAAGGGTTTAAATGCACATGCTACCAAGTTTTCCTTCAAATTCTCTGCAGACGCTCCAGCTATGTCTTAACTGATAAATCAGAGACAGAGCAGAATTCTGAGCACTGTCCTGAGATTGTCACTACAGATTAATTGCTACCACAGTTGCTGGATTGGGTTTTGCTCCAGGCAAAGCTCAGGTGTGTTCTGGGATTTGTCACAGTAGGCTGTATGGATGAGGCTACACTGTTTTGAAAGGGGAGAGAATTAACTGTATGAATGTGAGCAGTTATGTCACTTGCCTTCAGAGCCAGAAAGCAAGCTCTGTGCCATACTGTCTGTTCTTTTGACAGAAATATCCTCAGTGTAGGGAAGAAAATCGGGCTTGAGAGTTGCTTCAGAGTGTCAGAGGGTTGTCCAAGCCCAGGGCACACAAACCTGATATCACTGTACCCCTTCTGGACCTTGGGAGGGTTCATGCAATAACTGAGTTGAAAACTGGAACTAAATTTTGTTTTGTTGAATTGATTCACTCCAAAAGAAAACTCAGAAGGCATTTTTGCAAATTGGAATAGCAGTGGATCCAAGGTGTGGGGTTGCACTGGTGAGATATTTATTTAGCTGTAAAAACCCAGCAGATCCTCAGCTGGTGTAAGTTTATTCCATTACTATTGAAAAATCCATCATCTATCTCCAGGAACAATGAACCATGACCGAGGCAGCAGGGCTGCTGCATGAGGGGGTGACAGGGATTACTCCTGGTCTTTCCATGTAAAAAGTGAAATGGGATTTGGGGAAGCCATGAAGCCTTCCAAACCCAGGAATAAGCCCAAAGAAAAAGGAGAGGGAGCCCTGAGTCAAACACAGATGATGAAAACTGGAGAGGGCAGCATCATAAAAAAGAAATCCAAAGTTTTCCAGTAATCCTGCCTAACTCCACCAGATTGTCTCTAGTAGAGCCACGGCTCAAATGAGATCGAAGAGAACTACATTGACTGAGGGCTTGATCCAGGGTCCTTTCACAAAGCTTTTTCCAGAGCTGAGAGAAACTGATGAAACCCTCAATAAAAAATAAGATAGATTCTCTTGCCTTCATGCTAAAATTATTTGATAAAAGGAACTCCTCAAGGGTGTTTCAATACTCTAATCTGAAAAGTGGCTAAGCATGAAATGGATGTTACTGGACTAACAGCTTCTGGGTGACTGTTCAGAGGTAATGGAATAACATCCAAATGCATTGAGAAGGAAAAATATTTGCTGAGATAAGTGAGTTTGGGGTGATTTATGAGTGAATTTCTGGGTTTTCAGCAGGACTATACAGTTTCATAAAGGCCTATATGAAGGTGTATTTTCATCTATGTATAATGCAAATCAGAGAAACAAGTATTGAGAGGAGAAGAAAGATACATTTCTTAAGTAGAAATTTATAGAAGTTTTTCCCACAATGAAAACAGTTATTACATGATTTTGTTGTGAATACACCACCTCTGTTACAAGCCCCTACATCAGATGACCTCTAAAATATGAAAGCAATCACTCTTCACTAGCTTTTCCTAAGTCTCAGCTCTGGCAGACAGACTCATCAGCCTCAGGTGCTACTCCAGCCGTCTCCCCATGCCTTAATCATTTCAATCTCTGCTTGAATTGTAAGCCTGAGAGCCCCTGAATGCCCCCCGGCTGGTGGCAGCCAGACTGACTTTGTGAAGTCTGGATGAAGACAAGAAGCTGGTTAAGCTTGTGAGCTCAAATTAAATGGCTGACAGTGAAATCTGCTAACACTGCTCCTTAGAAAAGCATGGGAGGGCTTTGGATAGTAGCTAGACCTGACAGCTTCTTACAGATTTGTGGCTTGTCCTTGGAAACAAAAGCAACAGGAAAACAAACCCTACCACAATAACTTTTCCAAGCATTCCTCAGTTTGATAGTGGGTTTTATTGCTTACAATAGAATCTTGAAAATATCCTCGTGACAGCCATCATCAAATGTCTTTTGGTAACACTGAGCACTGCATTTTCCAAAGGCATTTGACAAGGGCCAGTAAGAAACACGTTTGATGAATTTAATTTGCTGTGGGACGAGAGGGAACATTTGATTCTGAGATTTCCTGAGCCAGAGGTTGTTTCTCAAGAGTTTTGGTGACCTTTTCATCCATTCCTTTTTTTTTTTTAACTTATATTTTGTTTACATGAAAGCTTTTGGCATCTGCAACATCAAGTTTAACAGGTGATCTGTTTGCAATAGCAGACACAATGAACCATCATTTCCTATTTATCTTCTCCAGTCTAGTCATGACCATACAGAATTAAATCCTCTGCTGTTCAAGCATCTCTTTGCAAAATCATTCTGCTCCTTTTTTTCTCAGAATCTGCAGCTGGCCATTTGCAGAGGAATTCTACTGGGCTGCAAGGATTTATATGTTACCCTGCAGGTTATGGCCCCATCCCTGTAGCAAAGGGGGAAATGTCACTCTGTCCCTTGACTGTAGATTCCCTGTGTAGAAGTCAGGTTGTTATCTGCAGGTACAAGGACCTCACAAAAGAGGCGTCTGTAGCATTTGGGAGATCCATGCCCAGGTTCCCCCACTAATTGAAACCAACACTGAGGCACCAAAATTCAATCCAGAGGAGTTCTTCTTTCATTTTATACCATGGGACAAATTTGTGGTTTATGAATCCTCACCTGAAGCTGGTTAAAGTCATCCCTCCCTTCAGCATGTATTCATCATTCACTACTTGGTGTTGGATTTTTGGAGCGTAACCCAATTAGGGAGATCACAGGTCTGGCTGAAGTTAAAGGTCCTTTACTTTCCTCAGCATTGAGAGGTTTTTGGGGAATATCTCTGCTGGATTTTCTGCAGTATAATGTTAATTGTTCAAGTGCAGTATAGAGTACTAAACACTTAGCTGGGAAACTGCTGATAATACTTCATAGCTTCTTTATTAACTTTCAGACTGACTGGACAGCCTGGTGAGTTTCTGGGCTAGGCTGTAAATCCTAGCTGATATCCCTAAATTTAGTGAATTTTCTAGGGCTAATTTCACCTTGTCTTTAAAACAGATTAGTAATACACAGATTCACTTTAAGGCCTGCTTCCACAAATGAGTAGTTTAAGGGTTCTTCATCAGATCCCTCAGAAGCTTCTGATAAGCCCAAGTAGAAGCTGAAGCCATGAGCCATGTCTGTATCAAGTTCAGAGTTTTTTTCACAGCGCAACATTGCAATCTCACCACATTTCTAAGCAAAGCACAAGAAACAGACTGAAAATAAGAATGTCAGCGTCACTGTCTCTTGCACCAGCCTTCTCTGACACTTGATATTGTTGAAGCCTCATAAATAAAAGAAGGGTGACATACACAGTATTCCAGTTTAATGGGGATATATTTCATAAGTCACACATTTTAAAAAATGTTTCTCCTTTGTAAGCAAAACTAAAGCCTCCACTTCAGCATGTTTCATTTTCCTCTCCCGATGAAAGATTTCATGATTTTTCTTTAATACTCATTCAGAAGAAGAGTTCAGATTCATCAAAGTTAAAAATGAAGGAGAAAAAAAAAAGAGGAAGGAGATAAAGATGATGTCAGCAAGGTAATATGTACACATAATTTTACTTGGTTGTGTCTGGAACATCCACAGTGCTGCTGTACTAAAGCTGCAGGAGTTTTATCCAGGTGATCTGCCAAGAGTTACCGCTAGACCATGAAAGGTCTATTGTACATCTACAGTACTTTCTAATTCAATAGTGCCTAAGCAGCACTGCACATCCATACCACTTTCTCCTTTTGTATATTATGTTTTCAGTTTAGCCTGGAAATATTTATAGGTGAAATCTCAAATTACAAAAAAAAAAAAATCTCAGGTATATATTTTTTTAATAAGATGAAAAATGTGCAGAAATTACAGGTTAATTTTCCCTGCTGTTCACGACAGTTTTCCATCAGTATTTCCAAAAGGTTCTATGTTTTATTTTAATAACAGAAATCTTCAAAACCTTCCCAAAGCTCATTAGGTTTCCTCTTTCCATTTACAGCTCTAATGTATTTCAGGGAAAACTTGGCATTCCCTTTGACATGTTTGAGAGAAGACTGATATTGTATCATTCTTTTTCTTTTGTCCTTCTCATGTGTAAATAGAATAATATTAACTAGGTCAGATAAGGTATGTTTTTATCCCAATAAAATAAGTCTTTTAACATGGATGGGCAAATATGTTTAACTAATAAAAAACTCCCAAACACATAGATACTGTAGTCAGGGAGCTGTTTTAGCATTCATTTGAAACAAACCTGAATTCTGAAGACTTTGGGAAAGGCTGTTTACAAAAAACATGGGAAAAGATCTCATAAAAATTATTTTAAACAGTTTTACTTTAAAAGCCTTATTTTTTCAAACCTTTGCTTATTTGCATACATTATGCAAGACTGGTAATGAAGGGCTATTTTTAACAAATCCACGTAGGGATAGCCAACAGCATTTTAATCCACAGATAAAAAACAAATCCATAAGAAAAGTTCATATGGAAGGTAATACCCCTTTTTAATTTTTTTTTCCTAAATTTGTTGCTATATATTGCGGGTAAGAAAAAAAAGAAAGAAGACACTTTTGAGTTCTGATCTGCTTTTTGTTTGAAACAAATAGTAGAATTCAGATTGAACATACATTTAGAGTTTTAATCGATCAACAAAGTGATATAAATACAGTTGGTACTTAATCAGAAAGAAAAATTCTTAAGCACATCAGAATGATGCAGAGAAAAAGGGATTTTCACAGCACCTCTAACTGCAAACAAAAATAAAATGGCAGTTCTTTAGAATTTTTAGTTCTGTAAAATATCTCAAGGGTGTACTCAAATGAAGTGTGCATTTTTGTAGAATGACTTTATGTATTTTTGTATTTTTTAATCAATAGCCAATATTTAAAGCAATTAATATAAATTGAGATATATATTCAGACCCTTTTTTGGCCCAGAGATTTAGGGCTGCTACATATTAAAAGTAAGTCTCTGCAATTCTCCTGAAAAGAAAAATACCTCTTTACTCTTCCATATAATATGTTAAGAATCTTAATTTTATTACAAAAAGGGAAGAGCATTTCATAAAATCTGAAAAAAAAATCAGGGAAAATCATCTGCTCTGTGCCTCCATCAATAACTTATCACATTGGACCATATCCATCATCCAGGAGAATTTCCTGAGCAGGTATAAGCAAAGAACTGTTAGTTTCCAGTGAGGCAGCCAATGAGCTGGACATGAACCAAGCTTTTCCAATGTGTATGTCATAATAATTTGCCTGCAGTTTTTTATTCCCTGATTTGGAAGCATCAGAAAACTGTGGGGTGAGGGGCAGCTATTTTAATGAGATTTCTACTGCAAAATAATGTTGGAAAGTGTGCAATTAGCAGTGTGTATTTGCCTCAATTTCTCTGAGGAATTTGAGTCAGAGAAAAATAAACCACCACCACGAAAAAACCTCCAAACAGAACACAAACAAACCACCCCACATGAAAATCAAGACTGGGATGATATCTTATAGTAAATCACTGGAAAAACTAAGACTATTCAAACACAAAATAAAATTTGCATAACAACAATTGTCACAATATAAGAGGGGTTTTTTTTTACACTCTTACAGCAAACATTAAAAATACCTTTATAGGAGTTAAGGGTCATCCCTAAAATTGGATCACATGGTATTTCTGATCATCCTTCACTAGTTCTGAGCTCTGTTGAGTTAGGACCTAGGTAATTTGGAAATATTTTTGTTGTATTTTGATTTATCTAATTATCCCCTCTTCATTCACAGAAGTAATATAAGTCTATCATTTTTGCTTTACCAAATTTATGACAGTATTCTGCTTCTTGGCACTTGAAAGTGTCTGGAAGATTCAAATAAGCACTCACACTTGATAATTGTTTTCTGTATTTTATATGTAAAATGTAAGACCAACAGAAGGCTATTTTATCTGACAAGGAAAAAGTAATAAAATTAGCTTTCTATTGATTTCCCCCTGCTGCCCTCCCAAGAATGACAAAGGCATAACTCCAGCAGGAACATCATAGTTTTGTTGTCAGTTTGAATCTAGAGAAGCGCCTTACCTGTAATGCTGTTAATTAAATGTAAAATGTTTTATGTAGTTCTTTATATATTGAAAGGCTGAGCAACTCCAATTTTCTAAACCCGTCTTCACAAGGGAGGTGTTCCAGCCCTCCCTATTGTGTGTGGCCACTGCTAGGAGCCACTCATTTTTCTTGAGCTGTATTAAATACTCAAAGTGAGGCTTTCATGAGAATGGAGAAGAGGACAGAATAACTTCTCCTGACCTGTTATTCACATTTCTTTGGCTGCAACCCAGGATATGATAAGATTTCTGGGCTGGAAACAAATTTTTCCAGTCCATGTCTAACTTCTTATCTACCAGCATCGCCAAGTCCTTTTTGTCAGAGTTACTCTCAGTCCATTCATCACTTGGCCTTCACTGACACTGGGGATTCCCTCAGCCCAGGTGCAGCAGCAAGTATTTGGCATTTTTAAACTTCGTGAGGTTTATCTGGGTACACTCTTCCAGCCTGGCAACCACAGCCACTCATCTTGGTGTAATCTGCAGGGAAGCTGAGGGTGCACTCAATCCCAGTGTGTGTCTTTGGTGAAGACAGGAGTGACTTGTCAACTACACCTGCTGGTTCTGCCAGGACCTTGGGATGTGCCTCATCCAGTCCCAACATCTCCCAGGAGTGTTTCAACTACAACCCTCAAGCTTTGATTTGCCTCTGTCAAAAGGGAGAATTCAAAAGGGCCTCTTGACCCAAACAGACTGAAAAGCATTTGCTTTTATAACTAAATATTACACAAGGAAGTCAAAACCCATTTGATATATTGCATTTGTCAGGTTATTTTTCATAGCATAGGCAAATCAATGTAGTAGTCATTAAATTAATGAGATACTAAAATTATCAAACTTTATGAGTGTCATCAGATATCTGAAACTAATCATAAGAATCAGTTTCTACAGTTATGAACACTCTTAACATTATCAATCAGTACCTAATGCTGATAGTAGGACAAGTTAAAGGGATAGAGTTATAGACTTGAAAATCAATAGGACTCATCAGATTTCATAATACTAAATAAAAGTTAGTCAAGTCAAATTCAATATCTGATTTTTGAGAATAAGGTCATCTCATTTTGCTAGACCAAGACTTAAGTAAGCCTTTACTTAAATTCTTCTGTCTCAGTGTGTCTCTAGTTCATTCTTGTTTTGATTGCAGTGCAGAAGGAAGATATATTGTGTGTTGAAAAGATTAAATGCCTGAGAAATATATTTTCTTTATTTTCCATGTAAAATGCTAGCTGGAAAAAGTCTCTGTTTTGCTTTGTTTTACAAAATCCAGGAGCAGTGGGGAGGAATTGTTTAGAATAATATTGAACAACTGTAACAGCTTTATGACTTCAATCTAAAACAGGCATAGGAAATTTTCAGTATTACACAAAAGGCAATGAAATTATATGTACACAGGATTGTAAGGAATTTGTATCCAATATATCCCTTTTCAGCTGCACATTTCTGTAGTCTCTATGAGCTAATGATGTGTTCAAAGTCACTACTTTATGCATTGATAAACAAGTGTAGATGTGTATGTTGTTTTTCCAGTCCATTGCTTTCAATCCTATTTTTTTATCTTGATGTTCTCTCCCCATAGTGAACAGAAAATATATTTTCTGCCTGAAACTGTAGAGGTCTTGTCCAGCCACAAGTAGGCAAGAAAGAGGAACCATAAGGAGTTCTTGGACAAAGCACTGCAGTACTGGATAATAAATATAATGTAGAGGAGGATCTGTAAATTGTTCAAAAAAACTGAGAAGCTGCGTATATCTAAACTGGAAAAGAAATCACTCAAACCCCAAGTAAACTGTGTCTTCAGCTGCTCAGACTATGGGAGGCAACTCTGACACATGTCATTTCTCTAAGAGCAAATGTGTAGAAAAAAGAAATTTTTTCTCTGATTCAAAGGAAAAAATTCTAAAATTAACTCCGTAAAAATAAATACACTATTTTGGAGATATTGCATAAGAAAAACAGATTTATTGATTTTTCCAATGGGAAATGAAGCTAACAAAGTAAAATAAATTATAAAATTAAATAATAAATAAAAATCACCTGCAAAGTCTGATTTTTCATAGAAAATATTTTAATTATTGCTTACTGTTTTTTATTAGGCCTTCACGTTTTTCATTTATGACATTTATATTCTGGTTTGCAAAAAAAAAAAACCAAAAACTTAGAGCCAAAAGAAAAGGTAGATCAGTTAAACAGCTGAGAAGTCTGTGCTGGCCAGCCAAGCTTCTTAAACCCAAACTTTGGATTTTACTTTGCTAAGAGGGCTAGAGCATTCAGGTAGCAGAAGCACTGAAACAAAAAAAATAGCTTGTTTTCCATATACAAATTTGAGGATGAGTTCAGTTGTCTGAAAAAAAGAAAAAAAAGATGTCCAGTGCTTGTTAAGAGATTTGAGAGAAACCAAAATACTCACAAAGAAATTGCGTGTAACACAGAGCTGACAGAGACCTTTTTGGGACTGGCAACTGGAGATCAAGCAGCGTGGGATGTAATATAATATATAATATATTATAATTAGATAATATAATGTAAGTATCATAGGATGTGATATCATATAATATAAACAATAGATAAAAGCCCAATATCATACAATATTTTATTGTAGCACAATATTCCTTGCAAAATTGACATTTCCTCAGGGAATATTTTTTATTCTTTTTGATTTTTTTTTTTAATATTTCCCTTCTGGAAAACACCCTTGGGCTGGCTCAAAAGATCACAGGCCAGTCACTAAATTGATCCCTTTCTTCTTCTACACTGAATAAAACTGAATATAGCTGAAATAACTTACAATTTATTACACACCCATTTTGTTTTTTCATGTTTCTATGTTAACCAGTCATCATATTCATTACTTTTTGTTCCTCTTATAAAAGGTGTCTCACTTCCTGATTGTTGCGACTGGTACCTTCTAAAAATAAAAATTAAAAAAAAAAAAAAATAGCTGCTCTTTTTCATGATCAGATGCCATCTCCGAAAGAGGAAACCCCCTTTAGGCAGTGTAGACCTATTTTAGGCATCTAAATGCCTATTTATCTGTATATATTATTATTTATCTATACTAATATCATAGTACCAGTGGTAAAGTGCACTGGGTTGCTGTGTTTTGAATACATGAAAGCAGTTCTTTTTGCATTTTGGTAAATAGATATTTCCAGACCCTTTCAAAAGCACATCCCCTGAGAAATAGTTTTTGTGTACATGTTGGCTTTTATTTGAACCCATTATAACACTCCAGATTTTTTTTTCTCCTTACAGGCTTTTTCATGAGTTTTTAAAAGCCTCATAGTTACTCTTCAATAACTGGAAACAACTCTGAATTTATAATTGGCTATTAAGGGAGGTCAGAAGTGCTTGTACTACAAAGCAGTTCAGATCCAAGGGAGATTATGTTATTACATTATTTTTGAATTGTTACTTTTGCAAATTGGCAGATTTCTTAGACTAGCATGGCTATAGCTGTGTATATTTTTTTTTTTTACTGGTAGATACATTCATCTCACACTAGCAAAGAATACCAAGATTCAACAGCAGGATGTGTGTAGGAATTGATAACTCTGAACAGAGCTTCAACTAACAAACCTCAGCTAACAAACTGTGCTGGGTCAGTGCTGGTTCCACAAAGCTCATGTGGAGGTTTCCAGGGAAGGCTGAGCCAGGGAGAAATCAAGGAAGCAGCAACAGCAGCAGTTCCCAAAATATTTTGAATGTTGTTGTAGCACTTTGGTAGTTGAGTGAAAAGTGTTTCACCGGACCCTTGCAAACGTTGGATTGTCGGTGAAATTAACCTGGATTTTGTTCAGCCTGGAAAAGCTGATTCTGACTTTTTCAAGTAAACCAGCAGAGGATTTTATAGGTACAACATCCAAGGTGTAGTTGTCTCTTTTCAGTGAGGCTGGCAGACTAACAGCGCTCTGAAATTCCACATTCCTTTTTGCATTGCAATTAATAAACAAATGAGGACTAGAAATCTTGACTTTCACTTAATGCTGTTTCTAATCCTCACATCATCAAACCAACGGCTGAGTAAAGCCAGGAAGTGTGTGTGAGGAAAAAAAGTCGAAGTAAAATATCTTTACAGACAACATAACTGTGTTATCTGAGCACTTCAAAACTGTTAATGGACTTTATCTTGACAGCTTCACTGTGAAGTAGGGTAGTGATAATAAATTTAAGAATAAAGACCTGTAATACAGAAAGACCAAGTGTCAATATTAAAAACAAGCCAACCAATAAATATATCACAAAACAAACAAACAACCCTCCCACAAAAACATGAAACAAAGAAATGAGCAAAAAAGTTTTTAAATACACCTAATCTTTCTAGACTGTTGCTCTGAATTTTGTATTCTATGATTAACATGTATATCTTGGACATTTTGGAGAGCAAAAAATACCTGGATAACTTACAGTCACGCTCTTTCTTAAATGTGGACTGAATAAGAAGGCAGTCCCAGCTCTCCTTGGTTTTAGACACCAGACAGATCCTGTACCTGAATTGCATCACTGCGGGTCTTTGAAGGAGGAGTTTGGTATTTGTACAGACGAAACATAGGGAAGTCCTACTCTTCCCTAAAAAAAGGGAAAAAAAATCAGCTTTCTTGACCCTAAGCCTAAAATAATTCAAATACCTTCTCTACAATATAACAGCTGAAGAAATAATATCTAAGTATTTGTTACTAAAGAAAAAATTACTCATTAACACAGGTCATATATGGGCTAAATAAAACCCTAGTCCATTCTGTCTGGGAAATGATTGTGGGAAAGACAATAATAATTAAACATTGAGAAAAAAGAGAAGGTTAATCTGACCTTTCTTTTCATCCTAATTGTTTCATCCAGACCCCCAAATTTAAATCCTTGTATTTTAAAGCTGAGACTTTTTAGATGTTCAATAATCTGTTGCTGGTATAAACATCTATTTATTGCAAGGTTTTGGTTGTTTACTTTTATATACAAAATATTTGGACTTGATTGCAGGTATGTGAATATTGTTGCATGCATAATTGAGATTTTATGTAATATTCACACACAAAATTCGTGGTGATCTATATGCATATACACAAGGAAGTAAAAGCATATTTAAAGGAGAAAAACAATTAAGTAAGCAACATTAGCTATTAATTAATGGTCCATGAAAGTTACTGAGGTACCCACTTTACTATTGAGAAATCTTTTCTCTGAGTATTATTGGAGAGCCATGCCCAACAGAGAGCTCAGCTATTGAGCATCCCATGTCAGTGCAGTCCCATTGATTTTGGTAAGATTTTGTGTTACTGAATCCAGGTGCAGAATTGGAGTCAAAGTCAGACTAGAGGGAACATTGATCCATGATGGTATTGTGATTCCTGTGCCTCTGTGCTACTGAATCACATCATGTTTGAAAGTCATTGCATTAAAATGAATATGCTTGCAAATAAGCGTGAGGCTTTTGCAGACTGCAGCACAAAGTATGTCGAATTACCTTCTGAATGATTCAGCCAAAATTTCTAAATGACTGGCTCACACAATCCATGCAATTTATAATTGACAGCATGCAGGTGCATGAATATGGGTGAATTTTTCTTGGATGTGTTTCAGAGACCCATAAAGCCTCAGACATTACTAGAGATGTGCCGAATCAACCATAAATAATTCAGGTAGCCCAAGAACCTCTGCATCTGCTGTTTTGCAAGGAATCTGCATGTACTGCTGTTAGCTTTCCTTCTACTCACAGCAATTATTTTCGAAACAGCAGCTTGCTTTTTAGATGTGCAGCAGTTATTTGAAAGAACAGTTCTTAAAAAACTGAACATCCAGATGTGCTATGTCGAGTTTCTCCAAGATGTGTCAATACATTATTTTGGCATCACAGACTGATGCTATGTGATTCTAATTGTCAAACGTGAAAAAAAATAAATTATTTCTCTGCTTTGGACAGACAGACTTGTTCTTATACATAATATTCTATCTAAGATTTTGATTGCTTTTTAGAAGACCATGCCCCTCATAAAAATTCTCCTTCCACATTTTTGACTTTGCCTCATCATTTTTGTTTTCCTCCCTTTGGTAAAACTGATTCATGAGGCACATTTGTGGTTCTCATATGCACTTAGTTATCCTAGAAGTAGAGTAAATGCAGGGAATTAGTTAAAACTAAAAAGAGCTAAAAAAACAAAGCATGTTACTTTAAATCCAAAAGAAAAAAAAATTGAAAGAGACTCTGACTATTTTGAGCTCAGTTCAGTTGTATGATCTGTAGTCCCTTGAGTAAAGATAGGTGCAGTGTGTTTTCCTCCAAAAATACAGATTTGTGTCCATCATAGAAGCCATTAAAAAGTAACTTAAAATAATTCCTTTATTTCAAGACATTTAAAATAGATTTTTTTTCATTAAATTACTTTGCAAATGAACTTGTGAAAGCAATTTGAGGCAAAAAAATTGTTTTTCTTCTGCAGATCTTGAAATAAAATGTATTTTTAATAATGATCAAAAAATCTTTACTTTTGAGAAAAGTAACATAGTTTGTTCAGTCCAAAATATTTTTTCCAGAGCTCACACAAACTCAAGATTTAATTGTTTGCTCAGCTCTACTCCTGAGTTTAAAGGAGCTCCCTAAAGGCTTTTATTTAGCCCAGGTATTTTATTGATTCCTTTTTTCAATGACATTTTTCTTAACTTTTATACTTATATATTAATTATATATATTAACTTATATACTTACATAAGTGATGTATTTCAGGAGAGGATGATAATCTTGAGATGACAGTCTGCAGTAGACTGCAGTGATCTCTGTTTATGTTCCAAGGTGGTCTTAAGGAGTTTTTGCATTCTTGTGGTTGTACAGTACCCACCAAAACTGGCTTATTCACTTGAATTATTGCACATCAGCTGAAAGGTTCCTGCCTCTCTCGGGTCAGACCACCCAGCTGAGGTTCACTGTCTGACTCACAGACTGGTTTTAAAATGAGACAGCACAGGAGACCCTGCTGAGAGGATGAACCCCTACTCCAGCTTCCTTCAAAGCACAAGTGGAATGACACAATAGAACCCCTAAGGAATCATTTTATTATCAACAGCTATACATTACATCAAATGTGTTTATTCTAAGCAAGCAAAACTGCAGCTGAAGGAGATTTGATCACTGGAGGGAATATTAAGTTCTTATAAGTGTTGCTTCTGGAGTCCCAATGCTGCTCCTTAATGATGTTTTGGACCTCAGTTTCCACTGCTTGTTCCTCTCCAAACCTTATCACCACTCTGTTTAAATTCTTATGTACTCTTCAGCATTAATTTATTTTATCCACTTTCTTTTGGGTGTTTAATGACTCTCAATCCTCACATCATATTCACTCCTACTTGTGGCATCCACAACTGACTCTGCCCACTTCCTGTTGCTATTACCTGAAGTACAAGGCAAGAGACACATATTTATATTTTTATAAAGCTTTTCCCTCAGTTCTTTGTTTGCCAGCTTAGGCTGGGTGGTTATTAAAGGCTCCCATACCACTGGGACAATGTTGACTCTGTAAAGCCCATTTAATATTCATGATATGTTGCAAAAGAACTTCTAGGAAGATTAAGTGCACAGGCTGGATGCTGCAAAGTTTGGTGACTCCATGGAGTCAGGATCAGCAGGGGATTCTTGGGGGACCAGAAGGAGAGATGGGAACAACCAAGAGCAACCCCCAGTGCAGAGCCCCCAGCACTGTGGGGTTGTTGCAGCTCCACAGAACAAAGTTAGGCCATTTTATATACCAGAGCACATCTGGTAATCTCTTTCCAAAGTCCAAGATAAACAAGAAGAGGTCCAAAAGTTACTCCTTTGGAAGCAACTGTAGTCTATTTCCCTGACAGAAATCTTTTCTGGAAAGTAAACCCATTATTTTGCTTAATATAGGCAAAATGAATTGGTCTCTGTTTTTCTCTGTACTAGAAAGTAGTTTTACTAGGATGTATTCTAGTTATCTCTCCAACTGAATTTCTCTTCACTATATAACAATCAATACTGTGATGAGCTTTTACAACTTTTAAACTTGCTCAACAGTTTTGGAAAATAAATTTAACTGCACATGTGTATTAAAAAGTACACATTTCAAAAGACACATATTTAACTTTGAAAGCTTTAGGGTATTTCAAGATTATAAAGATAATATAAAATATTATGTGGGAGGTTTTATACAGGGGAATACATGACCTATCTGGAAAAGAAAGGGAAACCTAAATTATAGAACACAGAAACCCTTAAAAAAAGGCACAAGGCTACTGGATATGGAAATCTAAGGATTTTCAAGTTTCTGACTTTCGGCTTCTTTATTTTGGTGAGCATTAATAGCAAAATTGCCCTGTTAATGTAAATCCCAGCAGAACTTGCAAACCTTGAATCAGAATTCATTTCCTTTTGTGTCTGCTGTAATAATGAGTACATATGGAAATAAATCTCCCATTTCTGCTCTCTTAAAGCCCTTGAAGATTGGTGAGGGGGGGGGGATTTTTAGCTAGATGACAAAAGTAAGGCCGTGTGCAGCTCACAGTTCTATGTTGCACATTTGCTATTTATTTTATAGGGGCGCACACTGGGGGCAGAAGTCCACTGATTCACAGTTAGTGAGTTTTCAGATTCCAACATTATGCCAGGCTGGCAAAGTCTGTGCAAACACAAATGCCAAGACATTTGCCAAAGGTCATAGAACAAGCTAATGGCAAAGCTCAGGAAATACTCTTTTTTTCACCCAAGCAAGGGCCTGAATGACTTGACTGGGCTGGTTTTCAAGACCTGGCTTTGGAGGATTTTTTCTTCTGTGAAACCCTGTATCTGAATGATGCAATTTACATTCTGATCTGTTAGGATTCAGCCCAGAGTCCAAACCAGCTGCTTTGTGCCTTGCTGGTGATGAATTTCTGGACCTGTTAGGAACGCACCCATCCTTTCCATGCTGAATTAAGCCTGTCTGTACACGGCACATGTTTTTCTCAGGTTTTTGAGTAACACCAACACAATCTCCCCTCAGCAGTGGATCTAGGTGTTAGAAAAGTAGTGATAATACTGCCAGTATCCCTGTGTTGATATTTTCCCGATATTTCTTGTGAATCTGGGTACAGGAATTAATAAGCTTATACTATACTGATGCTTGAATAAATCATCATGTCAAAATAGGTTGTACTCAACCCTATATATTATCGCTCCTCTAGTTCTGTGGAAAACAGAGCAGTTAAATAATTTCAAGATTCCACTTGCCTTCTTTCTGGGTACAGAAATTCAATATAATTTGTGGAAGAGAGGGCCAAAACCTATAAAACCAAACTCTCCTCCCCCATTTACATACAACTTAAGAGGAAAAATGCAGACTTTAGCCTGAGTGCAGCCCTCTATACCAGGAAACTAACAGGAACCACATTATTGTTATAATCACTGTCAAAACATGAGATTTAGAGGAGAAAAGAGTTTAAATTTTAAAGGACTTTTATGAAAGGACTTACATTTTCCCAAGTAATATCTCCCATTAATTTAACACGTTCATTGTTCTCTTACCCGTAGCCATCAAATTATTCTTCCTTTTTCCCATATAGTGCTGATATCTGCTGATGGATTAGTTTGTTTACAAAGTCTGCAGCTCAACAGATTTTGAAAAGTGCTGCAATTCAGAATTTAATAGCTGGTTCTCTTGAAAGTGGAAGGTCAGAATTAAAACTGTATACCACGAGGCTGTCACTGTGAGTATGGGTTTGGTAATGGTCTCTGAGGCACAAACAGAATACACTACAGCAAAATTTATTAGATAACTTTTAAACACTCAGGAATATGTTTGAGATTGATATGTAGGCATTGGAGGCACTTAAAAAATGGATCATTTTGGAGACCATTTTGACAAATGATACTTCCTTCAACAATTGGCCAGCAATGGAAGCTGTGTCACTTCTAAGTGCATCTAAATTGCCTAGTACTATTAAGAAGTCATTTAAGCTTCAGCAATGTTTTGTCTGATTCTGAAACTGAGCACTTAAAATGTATGTCTTGTCCAAACACACAATGAAAACATTATTTTTAACTTTCTTTTTAAGCCTGTCTTTCTCCACAAACATACACACATCCCCAGCAGAAAAGAAATAAAATAGTAAATGATGATGACATGTTCTATCAAATGCATGAGTGGAATAGGATCTATCACTGTGTCAGTCTGGCTATAAGAGCTTTCTTCTAGGACTCAAGGGGATATTAAAATAAGAAGGGCTTTTTTTAGCACTTTACGTGATTCATGATTTAGACGCAACACCTTGAGTTTCATAAGCCAAGGAAAAACTTAGGTAGATACAGAGTAATACAGAATAAGTGAAATAGATTTTTGATTTAACAAACCACTCAAATGGACATAGTAATTTAGACACATTTCTACAGTAAAATGAGTGGGAGAAATCTTCTGTGGAAGTTTCTAGGTATAATTTACAAAGTCAAACAGACTATTGCAATTTATTTCTCATACATCCCTATATGATGTGCTGTGCTTAAAACTGGTAAGAGTTAAAGCAGTGATGGGTATCAAAACCAAGTCCTATATTCAGTAGCCAGTGGAAATTCAGCTTTTTTCCTTTGACGAATTTGGCAGTTATTTTCTCCACCTCTTCCAGTGTATGGGGAAATGTATAGGCAGTTACAACACAGCCATTGCTCAGTCTTACAGTCATGCACAAAACAATTTAGAAATTGATGACAGTATAAGTGTTGATAGGTGGCAGCTCAATGAATGTAGAATAATCTGACAGTCTATTCTTATGAAAGGATGAGGATAATAATGTGTTGGCTATATGAACATCTTACAATGATTCCCATTGCATTTCTTGAACTCCACTTTTCATCTGTGTCTTTGCATACTGAGTAGGAAGACTTACTTGTTTGAACAAATGTAGCTACTTTTTTTCTTAGGGTTCATCTAAAAATTCACTTTTGCTCTCACACAAAATAGATAAATGAACAGCAATTGCTGTTATGCCATGAAACAATTCTGGCTTTCTCAGGGTCTCCAAAGCTGTCTGTATTGCTGAGATTTCTACTTAGATTTGCAAGATTTCTTAGCTAGAGAAAGTCTTCTTTTTCTTCTTTGTTCAAATTCTGTGTGGTCCCCACTCCAACAGGAACCTTCTTCCACAGCATGGGCTTCCAGGCAGTACAGAGCTTGAGACATCTATCATTAGGAAAGTGGTGTATAAGTACTTGTTAAGTGACTGACTCCTCATGCACTGAGGATAACTTGAACAGTAGGAATGTTCAGAGAGCACTGGGATGGCACAGAAATTGGAACAGCAGCAGCTGTGTTCCCAAGATTGAAGACTTTGTCACTAGAAATCTGCAGCTATGAAGGTACAAATCCAAAACTATCTTTGGTTTACCATATGCAATCACTGAAGGCAGAAGAAATTAAAAGAAAGAAAGAAAAATCTGTACTGCTTCAGTGGAGAAAGGAATGTAGAAGAGTTCCTCTCCACACAGAGGTCCAGAATCATCAGTGATTTAATATTCAAATCAGTTTTGGATCTGCACATGCTTATCTTAGGAATTAAATGTACTGTTATTTGCTTGGCTGGATCAAAATCTTTGCCTTTGAGATGCTAGCACAAAATAAGCAGGGAAGTGATTAAATTTAATAGCAGGTAAGTAATTTGCCCTTGTTTTCCTGACCACCAAGCTGGGATTGTTTGACATGCTTTTTCCATTAGTGTTCTTGAACAACATACCTCCTGAAGAAGACACTTAGATGCATTTTGAAAATTTGTGGAGAAAAAAAGTTGTTTCAACCAGGCAACCTTAAAGCCACAAGAACTCTTGCTGATGTATATCAGAAACCACTTCTTTTTAACAACAATATCTGATGAAATGCAATGCAGTTTGAAACAAAAGCATTGTTTATAGTAAATTATAGTGAAACTGAGAACCTATCTCTAATTATCCTTTGAAATACAAACTGCATGGTGTACTGTAAAAAGGACTGCATAATAAATGCAGACATACCACTGCATTGTTGGACAGCTATTTCATCTTTGTCCAATTTATTTATTTAGTAGTTAAAATTAGAACTGGATTCTTTCCAGAAGGTTTCAGTACCTGATTTGCTCTAAAGCACAGTATCAGAGCCCTGAATACAGTCAGACAATATGCTTTCACTAAAATAATAACTGAAATTCAGCACTGACGTGCAAACAGGTTCAACTGAGAGTCCCTTCCTTCAGCTTTATTAGACTACAGCTGACTAATTGGTGACTGAGTCAGCCCTTGCTGCACTTGGTCCAAGGAGATGAAAGTAAGAAATACTGCCCTTGAAAGTATAATTTTCAGGAGATATTAGTTAAGGGTTCACACTTACATGCCACCAAAGCACTGACTCAGCCACTCATATAAGATGTCACTGGGAGAATTCATCCTTGGAGCAACATGAAATTTTTTAATATCTACAGAGGTTCCTCTGGTTAGACTTTTCTATTCAAAGTGCATGAGGAACAGGAACATGAGAAATACTGAATTCAGATAAATCAGTAATTTATCCAAGAATTCATTTGTTTTGGAGGTATGTGTTTCTGAATCATTCCGATTCACCCTCCAAAAGGAAATAGAAAATACACCAATACTACATATGCACCATTAGAGTTAACTGATTGGTCAAGCATCTCCCAATTCACAACAAATTGTCAGGCATTTATCATAAAAAACCCAGTTTCTGCTATTGTGAAACAGGTCAGGAAGAAAAAGAAAAGAAACATATATTTTATTATCTATTTATTCTTTGTTATCCTTTGTTTTTTAATTTCAGTATTTACAGGAAATCATGAAACCAAGGCAGCAATTGTCAAGGTTTGACACTGGTGCAATGCCAGTGCCCCCATGAAAATATACTCTCGCTGGTGTCTGCTGTGAGATGTGACCAGGAATAAGCAAAGCAGGCTCCCACTTAGAAATAAAGAAAAGAAAACTTTATTAATTAAACCACAACTATAAGTAAAAAGAAACACACGGGGAAAATGAAAACCTTCCAAAAACATTTCCTCCTCCCCCCACCAAATTACAATATATCTATCCTTCAAATTCCACCTCTCGGTCCATCACCACCCTTCAGACAATCAATCCTCAGTCCATCAAGAGGAGAGGAGCCCTTCTTGTGCTATAGGCTTCCCCTGGAAACACCATTGAAACCTCGTCTGTTTCCGTGTCACTCATGGCACTGCCCGGAGAACATTTGCCATCCTGACCTCTTCCCTTCATGTCCAGTGCTCTCACCACTGCACATGGACCAGAGCTGCTTCTAGGGTTGTCCTTTTAAGGATGCTTTGTCCCGTTCCAAAAAGAGCACAGTCTCACCTTTGGGACACCTGTTCCCCCAAATTTCACCCCTTGGGGCTGAGGGGTCTCAACACTGAACCCTCTTGCCTCTGAGCCATTGCCTCCCCCTGGATGCAGTCTCTGTGTCACAGGAAACATGGTTCTGTCCATGGCTATAACAAGAACAGTCCAGCAAAAGCCACTCCATCATCTCTTCCCACCTAAGATTCTTCCCTACTCTCTCGAGATCTATCACTTGCCCAGACCTTCACACTTGCACATTTCCTTCTTCCACTTCATCTCTATCTCTCTTCTAGGAAAGGTTAGTGTTCTGCAAAGTTTCATTGTCCAAAAAAGGGTTAAAAGCTCGGGCTCTGCCCACCCGGAGACTCCCACAAGGAGCCGGACACCTTCTCACTGCACTCCCCGCTTCTTCTCCTTCTCAGCTGTGCTGCCGGCACATGTTATCAAGTTTCAAGGTAACACAGTCACAGGCACAGGCTGTACTCTCTCTCTCTCTCCTGGGGGAGCTGCCCGATACCTCCTGGTGCTTCTTCCACCCTTCCATGCCGGGGCCTCTTCACCTCCCTTCTCTGTCCCAGCCCCGGCCTACCTCACCCGGCTGCATGGCTGCTGCTGGGCCGGGGGAGGGATCCGGGCCGGGGGAGGGATCCGAGCTGTTTCCTCACCAGAACCCAAGAGAACTTTCCCTGGGAGTGCTCTGCTTTTAACCCCTGCGCTCTCAGAGGCGTATCCAATGTCCCCAGTGGCCACACCAGGTGCCAATATTCAAATCTGAGCACCCATTGGTGTGACCACAGCATCCCAGAAAACTTACTTCCTCTCAAACCACGACAGCAGTTTAAAATAACCTGCTTAAATTTTCAAAAACCCTCACCAAAGGCTCTAGTGAGCTTGCTTATTCTAGTTTTTAGACATAGCAAATGTTTGAAGTACTTACCTGGAAGCCTGAACTAGGATGCGGCAATCATGGCATCAGCAGCTCTGTTTGTGTTTTTGACTCCCGGTGCTTGCTCTGTGGCTTCTGGCACTCTTCTCTGCACGCTGCTTGTATCACAGCCTCATTCTCCTTTTCCAAGGACCATACTGTTTGATGTGTTTCAAAAAGTATTCCTGCATTTGCATTCCTGCAAATCTGCAAAAATATTCATAGGGTTTTTTTTAGCAAAAGAAATGCTGGAAATTTAAAAAATAAATAAAGAAGAAAACTGGGAGAAATAATGGGGTTCTCCTAATGTTTCTGTGATGAGAGGCTTGTTCATTTATTTCACGTTCCTTAAAGAAATTATGTTCATGCAATTATACATTTATTTGTACATTTGTGAACAAGTTTATCTTATATATCTCAGGAAGACAGTTTTCACACCCAACTGAAAAGGCCTTTGTAAAAGGCCTTAGCTATAATTCTCTAGTTCCTTAAGTGGCACCTGAAAGGTGCTTCAAAGAGAAGAAAGGCTATTCACATCCCTTTCCCTGCTACAATATCCTAGGAAAAGACACGACACAAATTCTGTGACAAAAAACCCTCCAACCTCATGGCAAGTCCAATAGCAGAACCCATTGCCAAGAGAGCAAGGCTTCAGTGTTCCTCTGTTTCATGAGACAATCATTAGCTAGTGAACAGACATGTCTAATTTGAATGCTTTCATAAAAAAGGATCTAATGAAACAACATTTAAAGGTAGTTAGCTATCATCACTTAAGCAAAAAGGAGACCATCTATTTTTAAATGGAATTATTTTTAAGTTAGGTTGCTCATTTATAATATTTGGGGTATAACTCCAGAAGAAATAGCCAGCCATAAGATTATAATTTTGGGCTGAGAAAAAACATCTGCGGCGCTGTGGACAGGATGAGGATTGCAGGGCTGACACTGGCTGCAGGTACAGCACTGACCCTGACCCCATTAAGGTGATGGGGAAATGTTGCAGTAAATTTATTTTTGAAGAAACAAGTCCCCAGACCTTCTGTGCCATTCTTTAATATTGGAAAAATATGTGAAATGTGCTTATTTTGTATAAATTCCAGTTCTATTTCCAAATGCTCAAGTCCTTTGGAAGGGTAAAAGTACATGCTTAAACTGATATAGGTATGATGGTTCTTCCCTTCCTGAGGGTGAGATAAGACACAAAATCAGCTGCAGGAATTCTTTCCGGTTTTTTCAAATCTGGGAAGCAAAAAATCCCTCATGCATTGAGTTATCTGTTAGATCAGGAAAAAAGGGAGAAGAAATTATTAACCAAATGAAGTCAAATCAACCAAAGCATCACTTCAGGATCAGGCAAAAAAAACCCCAAAAAAACAGGTTGTTTACTATGACTGGCCCAACTGTTTGTTTTTGCTTGTTTTGTAAATTAATTTTCTTTTCCTACAGGCGTATCATTGTCACCTGTGCAATTCTTGTCATCACAGGCCATTAATAAAATAAAAAAATGAGAAATAACAATTCAGTATGAGAGACCATTCCCCTTTTGCAATGGCCTTCTGTGTAGTGGCTGCCACAGTTCAGTAATATGACAAAATATAACACAGAATATAGCTGGGGTTTTTTTTATTTAATTTTCATAGTTAAAAGACCTTTCTTGAAATTGCTTTTCATTGTTTATCTTGTTCTCACTTTAAAAAGACAGGACCACCTGCATATAGATAACAGGAAGGGAAATGAGTTTTGGTATCTCCTATTTAAAGTACAAACATTGCTCTTTATAGTCCAAATCTTCTAAGGGATTGATGGTATCTTGACTGTATTTGTTTTACTTCTCCTCAATTCAATTTATAGAAAATGTCCTAGTGCAAGAAGCAACAGAGTAAATACAGTGATGCAGAGAATAACAGCATTAAGTTTCTCTCATTTTGGTCACTTGCCAATACTCCACATGAATATGAAACAAATATTCCAGTGTCTCAACAATTCAGCCTTAGACCTTTGTGATTTGTCTGAATCACTTAGTGATGCTAGGACAGAGAGCACAGAAATGAATATTTTTAGACAGCTGAAAAACCTGCTGTTTGTCATATAAATCCAGCTGAAAAACCTGCTGTTTGTCTCCCCATAATCTGGCTGGGAGACCTGCAGATCAGCCCCTGTGTCCCTGCTTCACTGGTGTGAAAATCCTGTCAGGAGAGAGGGTAGAGGGGAAAGGAAATAGATGGCTGGCATTCACATATCATTTTGCTAATTTGGGATATTAGTCAGGACACAGAGTCCCTGGAGATAGAATACAATCCTAATTTTTAGTATATACTTCCTTTTATCATCTCAAAGTACCATTTATACCCTGGTGCAACTGGCATCTAAACCCAACTTTAATGATCTAAAATAATTCTTGAAGTCTCTTCTTGCTTAGCTTGAAATATTCTTCCGTGTATGAAAAGCATGACTCTGAACAAGTCTAGAGCTCTTCTGTTAATGATTGGACGGTCTTGGAACTGTCTTAGTCCCAAGGGAGTCAAGATACCTTGGCATATTCTGCAAGGATTCTGAAAACTCTTGAGGTTTATGTGGAGACATGGTACAAAAAGCTGTCATGGCAAAGCATTCAACTTTCTAGGTGACTTATTAGCTGGGACAATCAATCTGAGTTTTTGTCTTGGATCCAAAAATGACATCTACTTTCTGTTCCAAAAACTATTTGGTGTGAACTGTGTAAAACTGGAGAAGCAAGATGTATACTCAAAATCTTGCATATAGTTCAGTGGCTTTAGCACAATGCAGAGAGTTCTTCCTGTGTTTTTTTTTGCCTTCTGCTTATTCTTCCACTCCATGTCTGAGGATGTCACTCATCTTTACTGACAAGAAGTGTATCTACAGTAAAAAGAGCAAAAAGGTAACTTGCTTTTTGTTTGTTCAAATTATGCTGCTACTAAATTTAAGGAGAAACCTAATAATGTCTTTAGTGTAAATTTTCATTGGAATACAAACTAATGTCATGATAAGTTCTGCTTTAGATCAATTCAAGACTCCTTATAGTCTTAATATATTTTTAGATATTTTTTGCACTGGATTGCCTTAATTCATCCTGGAGTAAGAGTGAAGAGCATCCCTGAGAAGAGGTATACCCTGTTTTCCCCAGCTATTTCATGAATAGTTAAGAATTTCCTGCAATTAACAAAATAAGCACTGAAACACATTATCTTGTGAGCATGACTTCTGATATTTTGGGATTGCAGTTGTTGGTGTGTTCTGCTTCTCCTGTCTCTTCTTTGCACTCGTACAGTACATTTGCTATAAAATAGTAACAGAGGGATGGGGTTTACTTTTCAATCAAGAACAATTCATAGTTATGTTTTTCACTTTTCAAACTTTTGTTTTTTCATTTTAATTCCTTCAATGCCAGGAAAAGGGATCTGATTGTGGGATAGTAATTTCTGAATTTGGATGATAGAGGTAGCCTTAGGAGGCTGACTTTTGGTATAAATTCTCCAATAGGCTTTATCTCTGTGTTTTGAAAAGCCCAATTGGCTCTTGCTCATGAAACACATTGGATTTAAAGAAACTTGGCAACCTGAGAAACTTGGCACCTATTTACTTTTTTTTTTTCAGCTCTGAACTTCAAGTTCCCTACACACTGATGCAAGGTGAGATGTTACTCATAATTTTCCTGCATAAATTGTAGTAAGAAAGAAAACTGCTAAGCAAATCTGCCACTAGGTGTGAAGACAAAAATAACAGGGAATATGTATTCCTTTGAAATCAACATTTTCTTTCACACCAGCCACTACCAGGTAACTTCACTTGGACTACAGACTTAAGCTAAATTAGACCAAGGACTTAGCGTGATATCTTCATGTCCCATTAGCCAGATTCCCTGAGTCCTGCTTGCTGCTAAATGAAAAGTCAGTTGTTTTATTTCATTGGCTGGGTTAATGGCAATGAAATACTATTGCATCAGGAAAACTTCTGACCTTTTGCTGCATCTTTTTGAGAACTGAACTGCTAATGACTGTTCATATTAATTGGAAATCTGGAAAACAGATGTTTCAGTACAATTCTTCATTCTGTGATGTTCAGTCATCCTGCCACCCATCAAGAGATAATAACCTCAATATAGTGCAGCAGAAATAAACCAAGTATTTGACTAACATCATTGCCTAATCTCTGTGCCAGGCAACTCACCCAAACATTTAAAGAATTTTTATTTTGTTCACTTTGTTACATCACACATTGAACCTGAACCTCTTAAAAAGCCCAGGGTATTATCTAGTGTTTGAAAGCCACAGGGAACAGGAATTGAGGACTTGGTGCTTGCTTAAATCTGCCAGTCCTGCTGTCAAGGCAACAACCTTTCTTCAAAGACCAGCATGGGCTGGGTTATAACTCCTAAGAGAGCCTCCACATACTTCATTTCAGTTGTAGCATATTTAGTCACTGTATACCAAAGTGGTTCAGTTGTTCTGATGAGCTGGATCAGTTCAGTTAGCTTTTGTCTTTCCATTTGTTCCATTCAAAGGGTGAAATTAGGAAACTAAATGTAAACTCATAATGCACCATAAAAATGAGGAAACACATCTTTCAAACAGTATTTTGATAAGATATTCAAAATATATTCCTATTTTTTCCACTAGAGTTAGTTTTTAAGCTTGAAGAGCTTGAGGTGTATCCCAGACAAAATCTTGGAACCACATTCTTTTTAGATCAGTTACAGCAAATGTGTATTATGTACACACATGTAGTATGTAGTTGTTTTCCAATGGTTAACAAAGGGTCATTCCCTGTTCATCCCTATTTTCATCCTGTGGATGTTTTGACCTAATGAGGCTGCTCTTTCATATCAGGGATACAAATTAGTCTTTTGAAAGCTCAAAGGGGTGGGGTCTTTGCTTTCAAACCAGTTGAATATGTCTATATTTCTGAGGGACTCATGCATTAACAGAAAGAATAACATAAACCCAAATCTAACTGGTAATATAAACCCAAAGCTAACCCAAATTAATATACATTATTTTAAGACTAAATTAAAATCTAAATTAAAATTCAGTTCTGTTCAGAAATATGGAAGCAATGGGTGTGAACCTGTGGCTGTAAGAGCCTTCCTGTATATACTGGAGTTTTACTGTAAAAAAATGCTATTGCTAAGAGGTGGAAGAGGTAATAGCAATTGTCCTGACAAATTGCCTCCCTGACTATATAAATAGCACACTTTTGCAATATTAATTGAAGAAGGATCCAGGAATAGTAAATACACATTTTATTCTATAAATCAGTTTGACATACTATGGCTCACTTGAAACATATCCATCAGTGGTGATCAGAAAATTAATTAATATAAGAAAAGGGAAATGAGAACAGAAGACATCCTGTAAGATTGTTCAGATTTCCAAAGGAGCTTATTAACAAAGATATATTCCTGTTGTCAAAACCCTTTTTTCAGCCATCTTTCTTCAGGGCTTGCTATGAATAGAACCACAGCCATTTACAGGAGAGCTGAAGACATATGGCAAATCTCTTACCAGAATGTCTCTCTAACTTCACTGTGAGACTACACATATTTTCATAACTTTCTGAGCCATAAATCTTTAAATCAGGAAAAGAACTTTAAGTCCTTAAGTTTCATGTGAGACTCTATGACTTCTTATATACCATGTGATGTCTCATAAGGTTCTTTTCATGTGACCCAAATTCAGGGAACAACCCTGCCATCCAAGTTAGTGATGCCTGAGGGAGAAACAGTTTCCAGAACAGGCAAAGGCAGCAGTGTCAGAGGAGGAGGAAGCCAAGGATGGAGCAGCAGCAGAGAGACCCGTAGGGGGATGGAGGACAAGGAGGGACAGAGGGACTCCAGGCCCAGGGCAGGAATCCCTGGTAAGGGATTTCCCTGTCCTTATCTCAAACCAAAAATTTTTCCACCGAATTTTCTTCCCGATCCTATTGAGGATAGGGAATGAGATGCTCTGTGGGAGTTTGACCCTCAGCCAAGGTTAACCCTCTCTGGTCCTGTTGACTTTTAGATGTGATGAAAGTTTAAGGGTCTCACAAGAGAAAGGGAATAAGACAGTTCCCAGTTTAGAGTGACACCTTCTGTGAATGCTATTTTAGCACTTGGACCTCCTATACTCTTGGGCTTACCCAAGGTGGCTCAGATTAATGAACAATGTTTTTTTTTCACAGTCTTTAAGTCTGTAGAGTTGGTCTTGTGCCCATCAATAAATAACAGGAAGAGCCTTCATGACTGCCAGAATCCCCTGTTTCTGTGCTCAACAACTTCAGCTCAGGTTCTCATGGTGAGTTATATCTCACAGCAAGTAAAATGTTTCCTTTTTCATCAGCTCCTGCACTGGTTTACCCTGCAGAACCATGCTAAGCACATTGCAGTCTCCTCTTGTAAAACCACATCACAAGGATCTCAGCCACAGCAGTAACATCTGATGCTGTCAAAACCATCAGAAAGATGTGAAATAAAGTTTTGCTGACCATTCCCAAATTTGACTAAAAGCACCTGCACAACTGACTCCGTTAATCTGTAAACAGCAATTATTGTCTGTTCACATAACAGAACATTAATTGCAAGAATGAATGCTAATGTAATATATAATTAATGTAACAGGATTCTAAAAACACATGCATTAGCAAGGAAGAATAAGTCAGTCATACCTTTAATTATCTATTTATGTTTGGGTTGTTTTCAGTGAGAGAGAAGCATAGATTATAAAACCCAGAAGAGCCCATTTTTTCTCTAGTTCGTTCAGCAACAAGCTGTATATTTGGATTAATATTAAAAATTAAATTTCTTGCTTACAGCAGAATATAACCTGCAGACATATAAATCTGATATGAGTCCTGTTACTAGTGAACTAGTTACTAGTCAGGTTTGTATTCCTTAAGGATTTAACCAGTATTTACACTACTATAACTAAATATTTTTCATTATTTTGACAAATTTTAGTTGCAGAAAATGTAGCTATTTAGCATTAGCTAGCTGGTGAAAGAAGCATAGCCATGGTAAACCAGTGCTCTCTAATTGAGATGGACTGTGTACTCACAGACTACATCTCTCAGGGCTTGGGATTTTTCCTATGAAACTCCTACACCTGTCAACAGGAATTGTGTGGATGTATGTACAGCAGAATACAGCCATATTTCTTTATAAAGAGTAAAAATACAAACAAAAATATTAAAGCAACATTTGAACCATCTTGTTGAGATAGACGATTGAAGAAGATGCAAGGACAAACAAGGATAGGAATGGAGGGAATGACTTTAAGCTGAAAAAGGGCAGATTTGGATTAGATATTAGGAAGAAATTCTTTACTTTGAGGGTGCTGAGGCACATGTTTCCCAGAGAAGTGGGAAGATGCCCTACCCTGGAAGCCAGGCTGGATGGGGCTTTGAGCAACCTGGTCTAGTGGAAGGTGTCCCTGCTGGAGGGGATGTGAGAGGTGTTTGGAAAAAGATGATCATCAAGGTCCCTTCCAACCCAAACCATTCTATGATTGTGTGAATGTGTTCAAGATCAAGAAGCTTTTCAACAAGATCAAGAGCCTTTTGTTTGAAAAGATGACAGCTGGAAGCAGAGGAAGAAGGGACAGAGAAAAAAATTCAGTACAGTTCTGTTAAACCAGATCTGGTGTGGATAAGGTAAATAGGGAAAACTGGAAAACTTGGAGAAAAAAAATGTCAGCATTAATGGATTTCTAAGATAAGGAACTTTTTGACATGGATTAGACAAATTACTGAGACAAATATATATCACACACTATTAAATATGAAGAAAAGTCTTCTGATTAAGGAGGCCTCTGAATCACCTATCATGGTGCTGGGAAAATATTCTAGAAATTATTACAATATCCTTGTCCCACTTTTGTCCCTTTTTCTTACACCATTCACAGTGGTCAGTTCTACAGACTGATTATAAGGCTATATGAGCTTTTAATCAAACTCAGAACCATTTCCTACTTGGAAATTAAAAAAAAATTGTTATTAATAACACAGAGTATGTCATCTGTAGGCATAAAAACAATAGTTCTTTTGTCTTCAGTGAGCATTGCAATACATCCTAATAACAGTAAAAACATCTTAATTACTGAAATCTATTATAAGTTACCTTTGTTTTTAAGAGCTGTTGCCAGTTAGTAGAAACAATCATCATGCAAACTGCAAAATTTCCGCATTTTAGAAGGTAATACTTTTTAAGCAGCTTTCTTATGTTTCCAACTTTTAAAAGTTGCTTGATTCCTAGCAAGTCTTGTGTAGAAATGTTCTGGAATACTCTGAGATTATTGTCAGAGTGAGCAAAGGTCAGGCAAAAGAAGTGCACTATTAAATCTTTGAGGAGATGACAAGAGTGTTCAGCAGATGTAGACTGACTGAATTATGCTAATAGGCTTTTACTTACTGCCCTGGTTTTGGCTGAGGTAGAGTTAATTTTCTTCCTGGTGGCAGATACAGTGCTGCATTTCAAATTTAGGATGAGAATAGCATTGAAAACAATTGGTTGTTTTGGTGGTTACATTCAGCCAGGGACTTTTCTGCTTCCCACCTCACAAGTGAGGAGTCTGGGAGTGCACAAGGAGTTGGGAGGGGACACAGCTGGGACAGTTGACCCCAACTGGCCAAAAGGATATTCCAGACCACACTGTGTTGTGCTCAGTGTATGAAATGGGGAGGGAAAGCTATCTGGGAGCCACTGCTCAGAATCCAGCTGGGCATCAGTCAAAAGATGGTGAGCAATTGCATCATGCATCACTTGTCTTGTAACTTCTAATTCTTTTATTTTTGTTACTATTATATCTTCCTTTTTCATCCTATTACACAGTCTTGATCTCAGTTCATTGATTTTACATCTTTTTATCCTAATTCTCTCTCCCATTCCCCAGGGTGGGGAGAGTGTGCAAGTGACAGTGTGGTGCTGAAATACCTGCCAGGCTAGACCCCAACACAGCTCAAACATGCAGTCCCTCCAGATGGGCTTTGAATAAAGTGCATTTTGAACAGGATGAATAGCAAAGCTTATCTTCCTGCAGGGAAGATTCCAGCAATGGTGTCTTACTGAACTGAGTGGACAAGCCTCTGTAAATGTAGATGTGCATTCCTGCAGGGATGTGCGCAGCATTGATCCAGTGTGATGAGAGGAGAGTGCTGTCTGCACAGCCAGAAGCTCACCAAGACTTTGGTGCATATTAGAAAAGTAAAGCTTTTTAACAGTCTCACCCACACCCACTAAATATACATACTCATTTACTCACGTTCATCCACTGCTTTGATTATGTGCTAATTTCTCCATTTTTTGTATTGCAAAGGGCTGTGAGGTAGATAATTTGTGACTATATCCTTTTTAACTGGAAAGAAAAAGGATTTTCCATTAGCCAGAGATGCCTCCATATTCTAGGCTCTGACTTGTAGGTCCTGCTTCTCCCATTTTCTGGAAGCTTATTCTCAAAGTGGCTGAAAAGAACAGTCACTGGGATTGAAGGAGATAGCCCATCCATTTATTCTCATTTCTTAATAGTTTCTCTGATGTAGTTTAATTTTCAATTAAGTTCCAGCATATGCAGAATCAACATTTTGAAACATGAACTTTAATAGATAAAGAACCTTGTATCTTTGAAAGCTCTGTTTTATTACACTTTTAGTTATTCCAATGAGCAAAATCCTCTACAATTATATTTATCTTTCTATTCTATTGAAAGGATCAAAATCTTTTATATAGCTAGCAATATAAAACAATCATAGTTCATATCAAAATCAATACTCATTGACTTTTCAAGGCAAAACTGTTTCTACCTCAAGAGTCTTGGTTTATTTTTGTGTTGTATCATGAAACATCACTTTATCTAGCAATTCATATTTTTACTAATAACACTTATCCAGCACATTTTCACTTCAATTTATTTCGTGCTGATCATCCAAGCATAAGAAAACACTTTGTGAACATTATCTAACTTCAAAAAAATGAAGAATGTTAGCAAAAATAACAGTTTTCTTCATAGTTCTTTTCCTTGCATGTTTTCAGAGCAAGGTTTGTTGAGCTAGCTAGCAGTTGCATATTTTTCTTACATTTATTTATATTTTTCTTGCAGAAGTCACTCAAGGTTGTGAAGGCACCACAGCAATATTTTTATTATTACAGTGAATCTATCTTTATGATTCTAAATTCAAATCTCCAGGTCTGCAGGAACCAGAAACCCAAACTGAGCTCAAGACCTGTTTTATTAGATATTATAGAACAATAGTGTAAGGATGGGATTCATATCTTAGCTTTATGATAAGTGATGAAGTAATAAACTCTTATAACTACCACTACTACCAAGGATAACAAAACTATCACAAAGGTCCTTTAAGTAGGTGATACTCAAATATTCCTGTGAAAATAACTCATAATTACTGTAGAGAAATATATATGTTAAGAATTTATTTCTGTTATTTGCCATAGTTAAATGGTACTAAAGATCCTAAAACAAAAGCCCTAATATTCTTCTAAAATGGAAAACCAACATCCATGTCTTACGTCCTCATATTTTACTTACTGATATAACTTCATCTGTTCACATTTACATTATTTTTATGTTTCAAAATGTAGAAGGAATTTAAAAAAGAAAATGCATGGAATATTTTGGTTTCTAGATAAGGTATTTTTCGGGTTTGTGTGTAATAAACATTTTTTTTCTGAGTATCAATGTTTATTGACCTTTAGGGTAATTAATTTTCTTTTCAGCTTAGATCAATATTTGTAATGTTAAGTCAATATGCCATGACAAAATATTTGAACTTTATGTGTATTGCTTCAAAATACATTTTGCATTCTCTGTAAGGCAGTGTTCAGTTCAACAGTGGACAGCTCATGCCAAGGTTAAGGTTGTCCGTGCAGTTTGGAAAATCCAGAAATGGTCAGCATGGAGTGAAACCTCACAGGTTTTTTTCCATTCACAGAATCAGAGGAACACAGAATTATTAAGGCTGCAAGAGACCTCCAAGATTATCGAGTCCAATCCCCACCTTGTCAACTAAAGATTTTTCATTATTTTGAAAAATTTTAGTTGCAGAAAATGTAGCTATCATAAATGTAGCACAGCATTGAGTCCCATGTCCAGTTGTTTCCTAAACTCCTTCAAGGATGGCAACTCCTCCAGCTCCCTGGGCAGCCCCTTCCAATGCCAAATCCATTCCAATGGTTTCAGTTCCATGCTGTGCATGTTTCCTCCCTGTGACCCAAGTCGGGTTTTTCTGACAACTCTGCTCTTTCTCACTTGCAGATCTTTGGGTTTGGTATTTGTTTTCTGCTTAACTTGAATTACCTGCAGTTCAGTTCATCACCAGATGAAGATGAAAACTTAACTCTGTCTCTCTCTTCTGCCTACTTATTTACTCCCTCTTTTGACCCATTCCATGATGTTTTATGGCTGAACACTAACTCCATAAAGTTTTACTCCCCATTTGTTAAAAATAAATATTCAATTCCCTAATTTCTGTGCTCTATTCCACTTAATGTTTGTCTAGGAACCACACAGTGGAACTTACCTTTTTAAACTGGATCTTCTGATTGTATCCTGCTGTAGCACAAGCTGTAACTAGGTCTGTAAGTCTGAGATTTAGTGGTCTTTTACCAAGGTGACAATAACTGAAGAAATATTTGCTCTGTGTCTTTCTTCCTTCTTCCTGCATATACAACACTTCAAAGACCTCCTGTTTCATTAAGAGAGCACAGCAATGCAAGTGGGTATTTGTACCAGCATTCAGTACTGAATTTCTACTGTATTGAGCCCTGAATAAGTGTAGATATAATCCTTACCTGAGAAAAAAAAGACTACCAGCAAAATGCTTCACACTCCAAACTGGAGGGCACATAGCAGGATAAGAAAAATTATGGTTTTCAGGACTGAATCATGAAGTATCAGCAATAAACAGGTAATATTCTTCCAAGGGGATATAGAAATGAAACACCATACTGCCTCAAAAGGTAGTTTAGTAATTTATCATAGAATACCCTGAGTTGGAAGGGACCCACAAGGGTCATCAAAGTCCAGTTCCTGGCCCTGCACAGGGCAGCCTCAGGAATTCCACCACATGCTTCAGAGCATTGTCCAAAGACTTCTTGAACTCTGCCAAGTTTGGTGCTGGGACCACTTTTCTGGGGGGTCTCTTCCAATGCCCAGCCCCCTTCTGGGTGAAGGACCTTTCCCTGATATCAAGCTTAAACCTCTCCTGATACAGCTTAAATTTCCTTGATGCAAAGCCCAAGCAGATGAAAATTGTCTTTCCCAATTATGACAATGATGGCAAAAACTTCCATTAAGGTTTCCTAAACTCACAAAGAATATGAATCAAGGAAAAGAAAAGATGCACATGCATTAACTAGTAAAGTCCAAGCTCACAATCACTATGAGACAGGCCTTTTAATTAATGAGGTTCTTTTAAGAATTTTTGGGTTGCATCTTTCTTTCCTTCTATTTTCTTTCCTTATTCTTTGTCCAGGTACAAAAGCCTGAAAACCACACTGCAAAAGTACTTGGATCTGCAGTTCTTGTCACGAGGATTCTTAATACGACCTTTTCTTTTTTTCACAGGTCTTAAGTGGCTGTGAAGATAAGTACACCTCACACCACAAATGTAATATTTTCTCAGAGAGTATAGATAATGCAGTTTCAAAGGCAAGTCCTAACTAGGAGGCTTGAGAATTATTTAATGAAACATATTTTTTTTGCTATTTTGAAATCATGTGTTTATTGCAGCAGACAGATTTTATAAAATCAAATTATCAATAAAATTCATATCAGAAAAGGTTTCTTGGGGTGCAAAATTTCTGCTCAACACGGCAGACATATATTACACTCAGAAAAATTTGGTGAGGAGGCAGTTAGGATGTTTGGGGGGAGGAGAAAGCAGAGCTGAAACTGTCCCTAGATTGTCATCCAAAATGAATTCCCACAGACATACAGTGGTGGAAGGGTCTCACAATTTCACTTATGTTTCACACACACCTCAAAATAAAGTTCTTATTATCAAGAACTTACCAACAAATATTGTTTCTCACAACTCAAAGCTTTCACATTCCTCCTTTTACTACTCTTACCTAATATATCAACTTTTCACATGATACCTGTATTTTGCACATGGACCATCCATACCAGAAAAGGGTGCATTTAATAGGCCTCCTGTGCTATATCTGCCACTGCCATGGATTTAGGTTGTGAATACCCCAAAGCATCATAAATAGCAATAGGTATTTGTTCATAGAATGCTAACTGAATCCCTTGAGTACAGGAGTTCAGAGGAGCATTCAGCTGACTTGTCAGTAAGTTAAATTTAAAATAATTTTCTCTCTAGTCTCACAGAATTCAAAATCCTATTAAAAAAAAAAGGGGAGGAAATTGGGTACGGATGGCATATGAAGACACCACTATCCACCCATCTTAGTCTAGATCCAAAGTCCTAAATTTAACTTTAGATTCATTTTAGAATTTCCATGTGATGTCTCGTAAATCAACAGCAGTTTTATACCAAATATTCTTAACTTAATACATTTAGTTATGGGGAAAGGCACTGTGAATGTACATGTTGTTGTTAAAACAAAGTGATATAAAAACCTAGATGTATATATTTTTCAGAACACTTATCTGCAAGGTGTCGTTTACAGAAATGTTTCTGCCCAACTCTCTTTTTCATAGATGACAAAGGCTGTGCATTTCAGGATGAAGTAAGTAAGAAAACAATACTGTGAGGCTGATGATCTGCAGTACTGCTCTTGAACAAATCAATAGATCTATTCAGCTTTAAGAACAATGTGCAGCAAATGGGACCCTAAATTATGTGCAAACTACAAGCCTGCAAATCTGCTAGCAAAGCAAAGTATGATTTCGCATAATTCAGTGAAGTTCTTGTCATTAGTTATTACCACCAAACAAACACAAAACAAAAATAAACATTGAAGAATTTTACATAATTTGGTATCTCAGTATTCATCTCATGGAATGCATGACACCAGCAGGATTTTATGAGCTGTACTAGGTCACTACTATACCTTGTGGAGAAAGATGGATGTTTTCACCAGCAAGGCATTTTGGCCTACTGTAGGTACCTACTTTAGGAAAAATTCTCTTGTTTCTTCTCAACAGATAGTATTTTACAATCTGTTTTCCTATAACAACTGATAAAAGCTCACAGACACTGAGCTCAAAGCATTTATTTTTAATGCTTGACAAGGTAAGGTTGTCTCCATATGAGTGTTTGCTGTCATTTTGGGCACTGTGGGACTGGAGAAGAGTTTGGCTTTCCTAAGCTCTGTGACACAGTTGCCATGTGAGTGCAGATGTCTTTAGTATCCCAGAACATTGCTAAAGACCTTAAATGCCCATTTTAAAGCAGCTTGGTTTACTCTGGTGAAGTCTTTCTTAGTCAAAATTAAAGTCACTTTTCTCTTGCTCAGCCCATCTAGAGCAGCCACTTCTCATTCAGTCTTGTGTTACTTCAAGCCTTTTTCTACATCACACCTAGAAAAAAATAGGACTGTAAACAGGAGTTAGAAAATAACCAAATTATTTCAGATCACTTACTATACCCAAAAAAACCCCCTAAAAACCAAACAAAACAGCAACAAAATCAGTGATAAAGACAAACTTGGAACAGAAGCAGACAAAGAACATTTGAATTTGGTCTGCCAAGAAGTATGTTTAATTTGAGTGGACTTTTTAAAAATAATTCCTTATTAGAGTCAGAGTACAGATTTACATTTTTAAAGTAAATATATGCAAATATAACCAAAATTAGATACTATATTTAAATTCATGTTATTTTCCTATATTTTCAGAACACAGAAAATTACCCATTAATGATTGTTTTGATTGCAGCATTTTTTGCCCATTGAAAGACAAAAACTGAAAAAACCCCATCATTAATAGACCCTCTATATTTTCTGCTATGCAAAAGCATAAAATATTTAATTCAAAACCTTGTTTTGTGCAAAAGGAAACATAGCTTCTATGAAAAATCCAGAATGTGTAATTGAAATCTTAACAACCCACACAAAGAATTGGAACTAGTCTAGACAAAAATAAGGCAGGAAAAACTACATATAGCATTTTATGCATATTCATTGGTGCTTTACACCTGCTTTTTTCATCTGTGATTTGCTGCTCCATGCTAATATTGAACTTACTGTATGTGAAGTGTCTTACCTTTTCTCAATCTAAATTGTGTTGAGATTCTGGGAAGCTGTGGTCTGTATGAGAAAATAAAATTTACTAAACTTCAGGGTTACAGAAGTAAAGTATAATGGCATTTTCATGGCTAAGGTTGTTTAGTACATATACCATGACATTGGTAATTAAGACATTTTAATTACTTTCCTTAGACTTTCCCAGATGGATCATGACTTTTACCTTTCATAGTTCATTTTAGTGTCCTAAAAACAGAGCAATATTGCATTTGTTGCAGAAATATCATGAAGATCAATTAAATAATCCTTCAGAAGGATTTCAAGATCCTCTGAAGAGCCTTTATCTTGTGAAGTGCAGAACACCACAGCTTTATTGCAGCATTTGAACACACATTTATTCTGAACTGCTGGGACTTCTCATACATTTAAATTTGAACACAAGAATGAGTGTTTCAAGGAAAATAATCAGAATGCACAGAACTAAAAGCACCCAGCAGGGTTGAACTCAGAAAGGTAACTATACAAGATTAAAGTATTATTTGAATTATGTTCCCCTTCCCAAATCTTGCCAAGAACCATGAAAACCAATGTGCACTGTGACTGATACCTTGGGTACTTTAATCTGTGATGAGCATCAGTGAGACTAAGTTTGCATTCCTTGATCCTCTGCAGCATCCTTAGGATGTGTGTCAGTGAAATCACTGGAAATCACTTTTGCCTAAGCCACTTCTTAGAATTAGTATCACTATCAGAATGTAGAAATTTTATTTTTTTCCCGTCTCTTAACTTTTCTTTTGTCCTATATTAATCTATATTTTTCTTTTTTCCCCCTTTTTCCAATCTCCCTCTCCCTTTTTCTTCATATCGCCCCTTTTTTTCCTATTCCTTTTCCCTTCCCATTTGCCTATTAATATTTTATTCAAGCCTTTCTAAAGTAAAACTCCCACTGAAGTCAGAATGGGAAAAATGACCATGGGAACCACAGGAGCCAAGCAGGACTTGTCCTTTTAAATAAGAATACTAGAAATATGCAAGGAGATTCCTGAGATTTCCTCCTTCAGTGGCTTTCAGCAGAGGTAATTCAGGCATTTTCCTGGGAAGGAGATACTTTCAGAGATGCAGAGCTGCCATCACATCTCTAATTTTCTCATACTACACCTCAAGACTGTTTTGGAGGAAGGATGATGGGTGGGACAATAAGTCCTGAAGTTCTGGAAGGACAGTAGCTCATACTGCAGAAGTGCCCACAAGTGACATAATTTTGTTGGACAAATTAAGTCCAACACAATTTTACAGAGGGAGCTGATGCTAGGGGAAAATAGCGAACCAGACCAGAACATGTGGGTGTTCTTGGTTGCCATGAGCACACTCTGCCCATTCTTGAGCAAGAAGCATCTTCAGGACAAGAGGGAATGGCCTCAAGTTGGAGGAGGGGAGGCTTAGATTAGGTATTGGGAAAATTTTCCTCACTGGAAAGGGTGGCCAAGCATTGCACCAGGCTGCCAAGGGAAGTGTAGGAGGGATTTAAAAGATTGCAGATGTGGTGGTGGGATGTGGTTTCATGGTGAACTTGGCAGTGAGAGGTGAAGGGTTGGAGTGGGTGATCTTAGAAGTCTTTTCCAACATTAATGATGTTGTGATTTTAAGGAAGACTGTTCTGCTCACTGAGCACAGCTTATTTAAGATAATATGCATGTAGGCTTTGCACTTGGCCTGAGAATCCTGCAGGACACCATCATGCCCTCCAAGCAACACAGTCCAGAAGGGAATTGGAAAACTTAGGTATTTAAGAATGTTCCTAATCTTTTTGCATGCAAGCTCACAGTCAATGGGCTGCCAGGCCAGCAGCAGATGGGTTCCCAGTCCAAGTGCATAAACAATGCACAGTAGAGCCCTTTTCTGCCTCTGTGGGCTGCTGGGCTGTTGGAGATTTAGGATGTCAGATGTCATTGTGTGGACCTGTGATGTGCGGATACGTTTCAACACAATCTGTGCTGTTACATTGATTAAACTAATTCAGTTATCTGGGTTATCAGACCACAAGGCCAAGTCATTGATTCATTGCACAAGGAAGGAAAGGAAAAAAGGTGGGCATTTATTTTCTCAAGTTTTATCCCCTTATCGTTGCAATCAAATTAATATATTATTTTTACATTTGCAAGACACAAAGGCTTTTATTTTTTACACAAACTTAGAGAGAATTAGCTTGTAATTTAAGGTCTGAAACTCTTTATTCAGTTCAAAACCATGAAACCGCAAAATTTTAAGTACCCTTGGGGGAAGCTGCTCTGGCTCAATTTTCAAGAAAGAGGGAGTTTAATTTGTTGCATTATTTTATATCTGATACTTCCTGAGTCCTTCTCTTGCTTAGTGAAAAAAAAATTAATATTTGATTAGTTTTTCACTGATTGGACAGGATTTTAATGTATCCACACAAATATTTATATTTCTGAAAAGTAGAAAATAAATATTAAAAAGACAATAAAATATTATTAAAATGAGAAATTTAATGGTGCTTCAAGTTTTTTTTTTTTTAAAACATAGACAAAAACATATCTAAGTAAAGTAGTGCCATTGAGTGTAACAATTTAGAACTAGCTAAGGAAAAAATACAGATATTTTTAATCTTTTTTCTTCTTTTTTACATCTACTTACATGCTAAGACTTCACAGTTAGGGGGAGTGATTATAACATGCAGAAACAGAGCTCTAATATATGGGCTTTGAAGTCTGTGGCAAATTTCCCATTGATTGATAAAACCACAGGCAGTAAGGCAGCCTGGTGCTTGGTCTGGCCTGCAGACAGCCAGGATCCCACAGACTCAGCTTTGTAGGAAGGTGAACCAATATAATCAGGTTATCAAATACCTGCCTTCAACAAGTGTAACAAAATGATTAAATTTTGAATAAAACAGTGGAAATTCACACCAAAAAGAATTCAATTTTATCTATCCATGAACTTCAAGTCTGGGTTACATGTGTACATCCTCACTTTCAGGTAGTTAAGAAAGAAGGAACTACATCTTCAATGGATGGACAAATCACGTTCACCCTTTTCAGACTCAATTGTTATTGCCTTTATGATGTTTCCCTTTTCAGAGAAATGCAGCTTATTTTTTGGACCATGTGCCTGAAGGTGGGGAGGGTGCTATCAAATCAAAACCTTCCATTTTGCAGACATGGGGCTTGGTGGTTAAGAAAATGGTGTAAGAAGCGAGAAATTTGGTCCCAGTCTGCACACCATTTTCATCTATATTTAAGACAGTGAAAAAGTCTCTTGTTCCACACTGCATCCTGAACATCCTGATCCTGTGCCTCTTCACATTGCACAGAAATCAAGGTAAAAAACCTGCACCTCCTTGGTTCAGCCAGGTACATAGTTTCTTTATCTTTCTTATATGATATATGTTTTTGGCTGAAGGTTTTCAAAACTTCTGCCTTCTCTTTCTGCTGTACTGATCAGTCTATGCTTTGGTAGGTAGGGGGATAGAACAGCTCTTCTCTGGTCTGGGAGGTAGATACAAGTCTCTTGCTCCCTGCAGAAATGTGCTGACTTCATGCAAAGGAGTTTTCACTTTCTCTGACCCCATTTCCAAATGTCCTGTCTGAGCCTGCTGCTTGACCTGTGCATTTCTGATAGAGGAAGCTGTAGTTTCTTCACAGCAACAAATTGCTTTACCACTCACACTGGAACACTTTGGAACCAGCTCTAAATGTCAAAGTATGCTTGAGACTGTGCTCCAATGTACAAAAACTGATTAAAACTGATTAAAGTTCAGATAGTCCTAAAAACTGGCCAAAATCCTCCCAGAGTCCTGCCTAACACAATAAGTAATCAATATGAACTTGAATTTCAGATATTAAAGCTGTAGAAAACGAGATTAAAAAAAAAGTGATTTCTCACTGATCTTGACTGCCATTTAAAGCAGGAAATGCTGAAAGTATCATCCAACACCATGAAGTTTCAGCAGCAAAGACAGCAGAATTGGATTGGAGAGCTCTGACAACTATTCACCAGCTAGAGATTAACCAAGGACTCCTTGCTGGAGAAGGAGGAAGAGACCTAGAAAATTTGTCAATTGCCTTTTGGCCAGAAGAATGAAGGAAAATGTTCTTCAGAAGTTTTTAGTTACAAGTTACGCCCTCAGTTCTGCTTTTAATGTTTACTCTTCAGAAAGAAACCCCTGCTGCCTTGGAAGGTTCACAGTCTCTGCTGTACCCACTCCTTATGTTTACCAGTCCTTGGGTGAGTCACTGCTGAGTTACTTCTGTATTTAAATGTGTAGCTGTCAATTCTCTTGGCATCCTGCATAAAGTAAGACATGCAACAATAATCTGAGATGATCAACATATTTCACACAATAGCAAAGAGGAAAGGTTAACTTACATGCACAATTTCTTTTTTCTTATGTTTTCCGGCATTCTGTTGGTGCCAACAGAGGAAATTATTGTCTTTTTATAGCTCACTACTCCCCTCACCATCATTGCTTTGCGGCCTCAGGTGTTTTTCATCCACCTGATGGGATGTAGCTTCATATGTACTTCTAGGTCTGAAAGTGCATCTTTCAGTCAGCAGATTTGACTGTTCCATCACTCCTCATTGACTCATCAGTGGCACCCTTGCTATAAACATTCACCAATCCTGCTGTATCTGCCTAGGGTTTTCTGAAAACACTTTGTGGGATGAAAGAGACTCTATCAGATACATTTTCTCCAGGATTTTATTTTGTAGTTAAATTCTGTGATCTATTATGCTTGCTGAGCTAGAAAATCTCTGCTACTGGCCTCCTCCTCTGCAAATTACTAGGAAATTTATTTCAGGAAACAATTCATTGTCATCACATATTCATATCTTCACCCTTTTAAATACTTTTCAGGCATAACTAGAAATTTGTTTCAGCCTTCATCCAAAAGAAAGCATTTAAAAAAGTACAATATTTCATACCTTGATATACAGCTTCCTTTAGCTGGATATTCTTCAAAGACTATATTATATGGAAATTCTGTAATTTAAAAAATTTAATATGACCTTCTCTATGACTTAATCTCTATCAGATTATTTTAAGATTACAAAATATTAAATTTATTCCCTGTCTTTTTTTCAACCTATGTGCTTTTCCATCTTATTTTCTACCTCTGTCCTGTTGATGAGGGGGGTGAGAGAGCAGTTGGGTGGACTTCTGATATCCAGCCAAGGTCCACTGGCCACTGGGTAAATGTATTTTCAATGTTTGATTAAGGAAAAAGAAGCTTGTCATCAACAGAAAATTTAGGAAGTTTTGGAGGACTTTTAATGTGAAATAAGAAAAAAAAAAGTTGTGGAAAGTTGTTAAAATGACACAAGGTGAAGTGTTGCAGATAAATTAATGCACACAAATGTGTATTCTACACTGTAAATTCATTTAGTTGTTGCTGTCAACCTTGGAGAACTGTCTGTGCTCTTTAATAGAGATCTCTGTTCCTGAATCATGGAAACAAATGTTGGGGTTTTATTACCACTTGACAGAGAAATATATTTGTATTTAGACATTTTTAATGTTCTTTAAACATTTTTAAATATGGGTACATTTTTTGGAAGAAAAATATTTATTTTCTCAATAAATAAAAAATAAAGCATTAATTGTAGTACTTTGTAAAATAATTTAGGACCACACATGGTCTTGCTAGAGGTAGAAAGTGGAGATTTCAAATGCTACTGTCATTAAAAGATTTGCTCATGTTCTACATTAAAAAATCAAAATACAGATGTAGGCCATCAAGAAGAAACATTGGGGACATAAAATTAGACCTGTCTAGTTGTAGAACAGCCTTCCAAATATTTGAAAAACCTTTCAGTCCTGCAAATTATCTGCCTCCCTCAGGCAGACACTTTTAGGGCCTTCTTGAGGGACTCATCCAAGAAAGGCATCCATAAAGGACACACTTTTGTCACTGGCCTGTTCTGAGCTTGAGCCTGGCCATCTTCCTGCTTGCCTTTCCTCACCTTTGTTCAGCTTTACCTGAGGGAAAACACACCATAAACTCACAGGGGTGCTCTTCATGTGAAGCCTGGTCCATCTCAGCAGCAGTTCAAGCCTTTCAGAGGTGCTGTCAAACCACAGCCAAAGGCGAATAAAACATGAATAAAAATACATGCACACGTGTTCTATCACGTCATGTCAGTGAGCCTCATCCTGGAATTGTGCACAATTTACAAGAGAAACAACACTTCATTGAAACTTAAGAAACAGGATATACAAATAAATAACATTTTAAAATATATATATTATTAATATTTTAATAGAATTCAATAGAAAGAATGTTTATACTGATTACAATAAATGGGTTCAGAGTCACATGATGTGTCTTGGCAGTTTTTTCTTTTTAGCTCCTGTAAAAGGCAACAGATTGCAAAACATTAAAGTATCACTCAAAACGTTCCAAAATTACTCCTAACAAATAGATCTGGACAGAAAGCCTTTATTTCCCCCTTCCATTGAGATTTAGCAACATGCTTTTAGTAAATTACAAAGTAATCCTATCACAAGGAGCACGAATGTTTCTCTGTTACAGCTTATTTCCAGCAATTGACTTACCATTGGGTGTGTGGGTGTGATGGTGAAAAAACAACCCTTAGAAATCTATTTTGTTTCATTAATTTTTACATAAAATTTAAGACCACACAGTCATATATCATAAATCAGGTGTCATACTGCATTGATCCTTTACGGAAAAGGAAGTGGATCATTCCTGGTTTATTTCACAAGGAAATTATTTGACCGGATTACTTGAATGTTTAATTAAATTGTCATATAACATGAATAAAGTATAAAATATCAAATAAAGTAGTCTTTTGCTGTGACACAACATTAATTTTCTGTCATCAGAAGTGTTTATCTTGTTAGCTGCTTAACTTAAACTTGCTCAGCACCAATTAAGTGTTATATCTGAACACTCTTAGAATATTTTAATTCCTTCTTTTATTGCCCTCTTGTTAAACTTTTAATTTTCTTTTTTGTTGCAATTAACATTTAGGGAGCTCAATTTCTTTAATAGGCTCCCTTTAATTTACATTTTATATTACTCTACTTGTTTTTCATGAGATCAGTGGAGCAAGTGCAGATTTGGTTAGTGGAAAAAAAAATGTAATAGTATACAGTTTATGAAATATTTAATTCACTTTCTTTCCTAAGAAGGAGAGATTCATTCATTAGTTTTTTTGGGCTTTCTGTCTTCTGAGCCCCCATACCACTCAGGTCTGACTGCAATATTTAGTGTATTTCAAATCTGACATAAAGGTATAGATCTCAATGATAATTAGGTTGCTATCAGCAGTCCCTAGAATATTTCCTGCCCATGGCAGCATGGTCAAAAACATCTCATCATGGTACAGAAGTTAGAACAAGCTGAGGACTATTTCCAGTGCACAGTTTGTTGCCCCTTTCTGGTGACTGAGGAAGTTCAGCAGCTACTATAGTAGACAACAGACTTTCATGGCCAGCAAGTCAGAGTGTTCCAGGTATATTCCATGCACTCCCCATGTCAAAGTGTGCCTCAAGTATCACCTGCATTGCAAGCTCAGATCCAGGCACCTGGATAAAGGCAAGAATAAGGCAGGATTTGCCATATCAAAGTGGCTCTTGTTTCAGGGCAGCACAGAAGTAAATGTGGGGAGTTCATGGGTTTGTAGCTGTGTGAGGTCAATGTCCAGAGCAGGGAATTTACATAGTTACTTACGTCTCCCAAATGTACAGACAGCCCAGGTCACCATCCCTGGGTGTCAGACACTGTGCTCTAACAGGGACATCCCAGCCTTGTCTGAAGTTATCTTGCTCTTGAGTCTGGCACCCTTAAAAAGTGCAAAGTTAGACAGTGCAATTAAGATCAAGCTCTTGATTCTCTCTTCTCAAGTAATAACACTTTGGAGAAATATTTGAAGCTTAATATTTTAACATACTTTGAGATCATTTGCTTTAAATGGTGTTACAACGGCAGACAAAGCACTCAGAAAACGTGGATGCATTTTTCAAAGGCAGGAACACATCCATTGCTTTAAATTAACCCGAGAGCCAAAGCACTTTTATCTACTTACTGCCCACTTGCTCCAATTTACTAGGTAAACTTCTAGGGAAACTCAGTCATTTTCTCTCCATTCAGAAATAAGCTAAACAAAAAATCCTCCTTTAGTCATTGTCACTCACCAATTTTGTCCAGGCATTTGAAATAAAGAGTTTTTGAGAGAAGTTGGTGCTTGGTGTGGTTAGTTTTAATTAGTTACATGTCTTTCCCCCCAGTCACCATTATCCAAAGTAAGCACTATTAGTTTAAAATTAATGGGAGGATAATGATGCAGCACAGGTTGCAAGAACAAGAAGCTTGATTGTGCTGGAATACCATTTTTTTTTTCTCCTTGCTGGAGGCTAACACCTGGTTGAAGGAAAAACCCATTATGGCTTGTTTACATAACACTCAAAATTGTAGAAATTCTGATGGTTACAAGAAACAAGAACTTCTTGCCTCTGAATAGCCTTTAAATGGCCTTTGATACAGGAAGAGGTGGATGTAATATGAAGAGAAACAGCAGAATGGCTGAGAATCAGCTCAAACACATATTTCAGTGTGAGCTGAATAGATTTTAGATGCCCTAAACTAAACCCCACCCCTACAATGTGAATGAAGTTGGATCCCACCCATCCAGTCTGTCAGTACACCATACACTTCAGGGAGGGAGTTCTTGATCCCCACTTGATCCTGGCCCAGGTAACCTTGCAGTTTCTGTCTGCTGGCAGAGTGACAATTGCAGTAAGTGGTTATTAACCTTGGCAGCCATGGTCCCAGCCTCTTCAAACTCTAACAGACACTTCAGGAGCACCTCCCCTATGGCATGCTTCACACAAAAATGCCAAGCAACACAGAGTAAAACATCACTGAATTGCCATGAAACACCAGCATGTGAGAAAGAGACACTTAAGTGGAATTAAGTAAGATTAATTGTATTAAATATGTTAAGTGGGATACACGATGTGGGGCACAAATGGGTGTATTGACAGTCAGTCTTAGGAACTAAAATCCTCTACTACAAGAATCAGAAAAATATGTGATCATTTTTATTTCTAAATTCTAAATTATTTGTTCTAAGATGGGACTCATTTGAATAGTGGTTGAACACATTTGTAATATTTAAGTCCTGAAATCATGAACAGAAGTTTCCCCATGTTGTCACATAAAAGCTGCAGGCACTGAAGAGAAAAGACAAGATGTACTCCTAGAAAAGCAGACACTTCTGTCTCTTCCATAGCATAACTCTGATAAAGAAAACTTTAAACCACAGGATCTCTATATAAATGGGACACATTTTTCTCCTGAAAATGCATTATGCTCTATGCACAACACTGATGACACACACCTTGTTTCCACCTCAGACATTTTGAAGCATTAATTATGACTTAGCATCCTTGAGCCGCCTATCAAGAGACAATAAAATGTTAATTTTTTTGTCCAGAGCTAGAAGCTTTCAATATTCAGCTATGCTATAAGATTTTTGCTCTGAGTTTGTTTTCCTTTCTTATTCATTTAAAGGCACCAGCTGCCAAAACCTGGTGATGTATTAAGAATTATTTTACTTACCCTTGATTGTAAGCATAGTTTGAGACCCAGAATTGTGAAAGAATAGTGTTTCAGGGCAAAAGTAAAGAAAAAAATGGGTGTCAATTATAGGCACAACTTGATTCACAAAGCAGCAAAACCACTGGTGTGTCTTAATGAAGCCATTGCCCTTCTCAAGGTAATCCTCCAACAGTCTTTTCCACCAGAGCAGACCTTATCCAAGCAGGGAGTTCTTTTGAAATCCATTGAATAAGCTCCCTCCCACTGCATGAAGAGGTTTATTGGTAGCTCTGAGATGGCAAGACAGGGGTACAGCAAATATTTCTGCTATTGTTGCAACCCAGCTGCAAAGGTTTAACATAACCCACAGCAGTGGGTGGTGCTAATACCAAAAGGTCACCAACTCACAGGAAGCCAACTGGCCCCACTGTATCTTATCAGCTGACAATCATTATTATCTATTAATGTTCTCTATTTACAATAAATACATCAAAATCTTGAAAAAAAGAATCCATTTGGAGATGTAAGAATTCTTGCCAAAAATAAAGTAGGCAATTTAAATTAAACCCAGCAGCTGCTCCTAGTCAGCAAGCCAAAAAGAAATAGCCAATAGTAATAAACTGAAGTCCAGCCCATTCCTACATTTCATGCAGATTTCAGACCTTAATGTGTCACTTCCTGAGATACTGCCTAAAAAGACAGACTGCAAGCAAATCCTTGGAGTTCCTTTTATTTAATCTGACCTGCAGTACCAAATTTCTCTTCTATTTTACAAGGATGCTTTTTCTTTTACTGCCAGATTGCATTCTGGGTCACCTTTAAGACGTAGCTTAACATGCCATTTATGTGATGCTCTGGTCCCAAGGGCACAGGAGAACAGAATATAGCAACTAAATCTGCTTTCTTTCCAAAGCTGGCTTCTTTGATATTGCTGTTGTGAGGTTACTGAACAGCAGCTGGGAATTCAACCAAAAAAACCCCAGAGGTCAAACGTCAGTAGCTAAACACAGGTGCTGGATTCAAGCTGTTACTTCTGTCTCCACTATAAAGCCAGTGAGGGCCAGTTAAACATGGAGTGTTGTATCCTCTGTGTGGCTTGTCTGATGTCTCATGTAAGGGAGATAAATATGTTATTTAAACCTGGGTACCAGAAGGATGTCAACATTACAGTAAAATGTCTGCTTTTTGACCTGTCCCCTTTTATTTATCCTGAACAGAAGGAAATGTGGTACTGTTTTGAAATTTTGAAATTGGTATAGAAATGTCCCTCAGAACAAAGAGAAATTGTACAGATCGGGTTTCTGGGAATAATAAGCCAAAAAAGACTCTAACCCATGCTGACAGCTGTATCACTTTCTCTTCCAGTGTGGTCAAACAGGCCGCCAATCCTTATCACTGTCAAAGGAAATTAGCAATATAAAATATAAAATTAGCAATATGAAAATCCAGTTTAATTCAGAATCGTTTTTACACTGAACATTCATGCATCAGTGGAAAACATAAGTCCAGCACATGGTGATAACTTATGCAGATGAGTTGCATAAAATACTCCTTCCTATATAAATTTTTTGATCACTTTTTCAGCTTTATTTTTGTTAAGTTTGCTGAGATTCTCTTTGAGTTTATATTATGGCAAAGTATAGTAATGGTTTTCTGTGGTATTTTCTCTGTCTCTGGTATTTATACTCTGAATTACCACAACAACTGAATTCTGTTTTAAAGACTTGCAAACTAATATTCCTAATAAAAGACTCCTAAATAATTTTTCATCAAACTTTCAAAGTTCACAAACCTGCTCCAAAATAACTGTCAGGGATTTGCATAATCAGTAGTATATCAGATAAAGCTTGCAGAAACATTAATGAAAGAAACAAAAAGCTCCAGTAAAATTCCTACCTTTTCCCTGAGGTATATTAGAAAATTTTCTGTAGTTCTTGTATGTTCTCTTTTCTTGGTTCAAGAAAAATTCTCATTTATGAAAACTGTTCCATAACTTTTTCACTATTTCTTCAATGGTTTTTATGAGGAGGGTTGGCTTTATAACATTTATTTTATTTTATGACATTCAACACTGAAAATTTTTGATCTTGCTTCTGGCATTTAGGCGCTACTTTATTCTACAAAGCAAATCATCCAAGGAAGGAAAATTGCAGTTTTAGTAACCTTTTCCATGAGTGCTGTAAAATGTCCAAATGCATCATTAAGGTCAACACTCCTATATTTGTTTCGTTACTAAACTGATATAAAACTTAACATTTCTTTTCTACTTTCAACCTCTTTCCACAACTTTTTGTTTATCTTTGGAACTTGTATGAAGCCATCTCAACTCCAAATATATTTTAACATGTATATAGTCTTTGCTGGTTCTATTTTGTTGGTTTTGTAACATAACATGATTTTGGTCTTTTTAAGCACTGTCCTTTAGAGAAAACTTTTCTTCCTGTTCTGTTTTCATTTTGAAATGGTCCTTCCAGGAAAACATGAGTGGTAATGAAAACAGAGTTTGAATTCCATGTGCCAATGGGAAATGTACCTTGGATGGATGTTGCATCAACAGAGCCTCGAGCAACAGCATTTCAGCAACTAAATGAGGCAATCAACCAGCTGCTGGCAGAGTGACTCCGGATCTGATGGTATTCCAAGTGCACCCTTTTCATTTGCTGGAATCATCTGAATACCAATCTCCAATTTCACACCAGCATTTCTCCAAATTTCCAACAGGAAATAGGTTGGTTTTGGGTGCTTTTTTAAGCACACCATTCCTCTTGGTAGAGCAGTGTTCATTGAATGGTGATGTGTTATCATCTTAAATTGGGATAAGGTTGTTTTCTTTTTGTTATTATGTCTATTTTATTTTTGTTTGCTTGTTATTTGTAAATTCTGTTATTTCTGTTGTTTCTCCTCATTTCTGATTTTAATATTTACCTTGCTGCAGTTGCATTTAAGAAAGCCCCAAATGCCTGCAAATCTTTGCTGATATTAATGCACATGATGGAAATGTAAACAGCCTTTTGATTGTTACCTCACAGTAAGGAATTCTTATTTTTCTTTACTCACCCTTCTTCACTCTTTTTTATTTTTCTAGTGGTTCCACTTCTTTTGCATCTATTCTTCATCACTACAGATATCTTAGTGCAGAAGGAAACACTCTCAGCTCTGTTCCTGGGAAGCTGTTGACACAATCTCTGTTTACTTTACCACAAACAGGACTTGTTTGTACTGATTGAGCATTTATTTATATTCAACTTTAACATAAGACTCCATTTTAAAAAGCGCTGAAGTTTCACCATTTCAGGATTCAAGCTACCACAGGAACAAGTAATATTAACCCAAATACATTAGCAAATACTTTGCAGTGGTAAGATTCATCAATCAATTATGTGAATTATAGATTTTTAATTTAAACAGATTAGGTGCCAGTAATCAAAGTTCCTAACAGGGTACTTTTTAGGCAGAGAAAGAGGAATCAAAGTTAAGCACAACCATGATTTGTCCCTGCTCAAGTAAAGCCAGGACAGACAAAGCACTGAAAAGATAAACTACGTTAAGATGCTAAGGGAAGTTGCTCTTTCAAAAGGCAATTCTGTAAAAAATCTCTTTACAGGATAGCCCTGACAGTCTAGATGAATGAGCCTAGGGCTAGAATGTGAAACTTAATGGCCTGTGACATAAATGTAGCTATATCAGGAATTAATTTGGGTGAACAGAATGCATTAATACACAGATAACTCCCAAAGTAAGGTGAATCAAACCAGTATCAATAAATTAACAGGCAGAAAAATTTGATATTCTGTCAGACTCAGTGTTTGTGCTGGAGGAGAAGTAATAGTCCTGAAAAAGACTAGGAGGATGTTTAAACTGGATCCACTTAAAGGACTGAGTGTGTTTTGATATATCCAAATAAGATAGTGCGCAGATTACAATGCTCAATTTCAGAAAACTCTTTGAGTTTCAGAAATCGAGTTGCCCACTCCACAAAGGAAGAAGAAAATAATTTTTCAGGAGCTATTCATGGGAACTCGCTCCTGTGATTTACCCTGCATTTTCAAGGCTTGCTGTGTCCACCTGCGGAAAAGGGAAGATGCAGCTCTGTGCAGAGGAAGGAGTGCTGACCCTGCTGATTTCTGTGTCTCTATGGCCTGTAGGGGAAAGAACTGTGGAAGCAGGATCTGGCTCCCAGCACTGCTGAGTGTAGGTAATTTCTTTCTTACTAGAAGAAACCTGACTTGTCAAAGGACCATTAAATACACCACAATAGGAAAAAAATGGAAAACCCACTCAGAAACTTTTGTAGACAAGTTACATTTTACAAATCGTTGTTTATTAAGTTCCAGAAGACGAGACTCTGAAGGATCTGGCAGAACCTGAACATGGTGACAGTTCAAGATTCTTACATGTCAGCTCCTAGAAATCTGTAGGCTTTCTTGTCCCCAGATGATATAAACCATTTATTAGAGTATCATGAAGGCAACATTTAGAATTTTTTCAGCTCAACAAAGATGAAGGACAATATTCTAAGAGTTGTTCTCTTTCTTGGTTTGTTTGTTTGATTGATTGATTTATGTTCTCTTTCTTGGTTGTTTTTTTTTTTGTTTTTTTTTTTTTTTTGGTTTTTTGTTTTTTCCTTTCTTTCTCTTATCTGAAACCTGTAAACAAACTGGTACATTTATCCATTTAGAAATTTTAATGCAGAAAGTCATTAAAACACTGGCAGAGATGAACCCAGTGAGGACACAATGCTGCCTTGCCTTTGTACGATGTTTCAAAAGTGTACAATTAGGACAAGCAGTTTTGTTAAGGTTTGGTACAATTAAAGTTTTATGGGGTTTCAGGTCATTTCAAGCTATGTCATTTTTTAAGTCTTATTTCCCCTTTCAATCTTTTATAACATTGGACATATATAGCAAGAACTGATTTTGTTGATCTAAGAAACAAAAAATTTGGAGCCTTCTGTTTTCTGCACAGACCTAGGAGGACAATAAATATGGAGATATGAAAGGTCTAAAGTATGCTAGAGTACAAAAGAAAAAGTTATAATTTACTCCAGCTCAAAAGCCCCATCCTATAGATAAATTGTTTTGTTTTTTTTTTAATCTTCTCAAATGGATAAGCCAGAAATTTTTAGTGGTGCTAGAATTAGAGGAAACAAGAAAAAAATGAAAGATTTTTACTTTCTAATTATGAATTTCCACTATGGTAGTACATTGCATTTATTTTGTAGCCATCCAACTAATATTAAAGGAAATCTATTTATTTCATTAGTGTTACCAGTTAATACCTATGTGATAATATGAGATTTCAGAATTTTTCAGAAAAGTGACAACTTTCTTTTCTAGGGAGCAGTTCCACTACAAAGTGGTTTAATGTTTGAAAAAATGCACTCAGAAAATTTACCAAGCATTAATTTTATATAATTTATTTGTGAAATGTGTTGCAAGAGCATTATCTTCATGAATATATCAAGGTACTTAAGATTCTGGAAATTCCTAATAGAAAGCTAAATACTATCTACAGGAAGCTGTGTAACATTTGAGATATCAGAGTAAGTCTATAAATAGATGAAAATTCATGTTTAGAATTACTTGACATTTTAGAAATGTCTATTTGTCACTGTCAAATTTCTTTTAAGGCTTCCTAAGTGCTACAAATTGCAAAGAGCAGACAGGAACTTGTTCAATATCTCTTCACTGCCATCAATGGCTCTGTTTTCTTCCAGAAAAAACAAAAAACAAACAAACAAGCAAAAAAAAAAATAAAACCTCTTGCTAGTTTTATTCCAGTTTCAGAATAAAAAAACATTATGCCTGTAGAGTGTTTGCATTAAAATTGTCTTGGTTCCTAATCTCACTGCTGTGTGTCCAGCTGAAAAGTTGAAAATGACTCCTGGGTTTCTTGGTGTCTGGCATGAAATGTGGAATACTTCATAATACCTTTAAATTAAAAAATCTCCAAACCTTTCCCAGAATGAGCCTGCAACACAGTGAGTGATATATATTATATTGCACAGATTCCCCTGACCCTCTTCAAAGCAGACAGGGCTATAAGCAAGTGACGGAACGAGAGGAAAATTGCACCAGGGGAAGTAGAGAAGTTACAAGAGAAAGGGCTGTAAAGCATTGGAACTGACTGCCCAGGGAAGTGGTGGAGTGACCATCCCTGGATGGGCCAAAAATGTGTGAACACAGCACTTGGAGACATGGCCTAGTGACAAACATGGAGCTGGCGCTGGGTTGGTGGCTGGACTTGATCATCTCAAAGTCTTTTCCAGCCTTTACAATTCTATCATTCTGTGGTTCAGCCTAGCTGGAAATTGGTCATTAGTTGCCTTCCTATGCATAATTCCTGTTATTCCATACTAGATGTCCTAGAGTGTCCCACAGTTCTGTGTGTGCTGGAAGACACACGCCAGCATGAAACCTGTGTGATGCAAGATCAGCAGTTCAATGTTATGCAGGATGACACAGACATTTCAAACAACCATAAATGTTTTGGTTCAGACAGCTTCATCATGCTCATTAGTTCAAAATGCTTTCAAATAGCAAATAGCAGGAATATATTATGAAAATAAACATCTTTCTACCACTATACTGTGTGTGTGTGTGTGTATTTGGATTGTAGTCACTGATATCTGAACAGGGAGTAAAAAAAAAAAATTGTGATGGTATTTGTACCCCCCCAGGGAGTAAGTCTCACTGGTGAATTTGAATCTTTCTGAGAGAAAATCTAATCCAATTAAATACTAGAACATGAGAAATCAGATAGTGAACTGCTGCAGAAAACATCCAGGCCTGATGCTTGCCTTGTCACCTCAAGTGGAGAGACACTGAAGTGCCTTCATTTTCTCCTTGACCTTAGAACAGAATCAGACTTTCACTGCGCTGCATTCACAGACACCCAGAGTCAGCACTTGTAACAAAAGTGCCCAAAAAGTTCAGAACCTAAGGTTCTAATGCTATTGCTGTACCAGCATGCACTGATTCCTGCACATGAATAGCCCTGTTGAATGAGAGAACAATTATCTACACGAAAGGAGGTCTGAGCTTTTGGAGGACATGTAAGAAGCAGTGTGACAAAAGCACTCCAACATTGCAGAGGAAAGCAAAAGCTCTTTTATCCATCCATCAACACAAAGGGCAAACCAAGAAGTTGTTCATTTAATCATAATAATCTTGCTGCCACTGTCATATTTGTTTTTCCTCCTCTGTAAGCTTACTTGCTGCATCAGTCATTCTGATGCAGCACAAGCATCTTCCCCTCTGTATATTTTGTCACAGGGGAGTGCCAGCATTTGTGCCAGATGATTGTCTTTGCAGCCATGCTCTATGTGTGCATCTTGAATTGTAGAGAAATGTCTGCAGCATATGGCAGTTGCCACTCAGAAACACAGGCTGGCTTCTAAAGAAATGATCATAGTTTTTTATCAGTTTGGTGAAAGCTTTTATATTGAGCTCTCCCATTTTCACATAGGTTCACTGCACAAATTCTAGCATAAAGTAGCGCTTTAAAAAGCTTTCTGGCTTTCAAATGAGAAACTTCAGAAATGCAGTGATGTGGGTGTCTTCTCTCCTCATTTAATTTTTCTTGCTGTAGTATGTTTTCTGCCATTTATATGTTTTTCTCTTCACAGAGGTTTGCAGGTCATATGCAAAAAAGATTGGCTCAGACAGAGGAGAGAAATCAGCTACAAGAAATCTGCTACAAAGAAATCAGCTGTAAGAAATCTGCTTCTTGCTTTGCTGCTTCTTCCTCATGCTTTTCATGCAAGTTCCAACATTTCCCAACTTTTTTCTTGTATTGTAATTTTTTCGTTTTTCTCTGTCTTTTGAACTTTTCTTTCCCACTATGATAAAGTCTGCCCATATTCTTTTACATCCTCCCCTTTTCCTCCTTTTTTTTTTCTAACTCTCAGAAGAACAATTAAACCTGGAACAGTTTTGTTGTTTGTTTTTAATTGGTTATTTGGATTTAGTTTTGTTTGTTGTTTTTCTTTTTAATGAAATTAATCTCTTTAAACTCTGGACAGAGTATGTCTTATGTCAGTGAACAAATGAGATTGTGGTATTCTTTGCAAAGTTCTTTGCTTCTCAAAACTGTCACTGAAATGTCTGTTTGCATATTCTGGCTCTGAAAATTTTAGTTTGTATAAATGAAATCTACTAGAAATCTACTCTAGTATACTGGTACACTAGAGCAACCAAAAATTAGAATTAAGTCACTTCTTTGCTGTTACCATGCAACATTTGTGAACTGCTGAGCAGTGATGATTTTTCTTTCATGTGAGATTCAGTGCTCAACATTCTGGATAAGGTATTTGCTTATATTAAGTATTGTGGTGAAAACATTGATAAACCTATGAGAAATTCAAAAAAGGCAATGTTGTCATTTTGTAGCAATCATTGCCTGCAGTAATTACCAGGTACCTCCTGCATCAGCACTGACTTGGAAAAGTGAAAAGCTGCATGGATCAATCTGTTTTGTTGTAAAACTGTGAAAGATGTTGAAAGAAATCAACAGATTCTCGTAATTAATTTCTAGAATATAGAAATAAATGCTCAAAAGCAATTAAAGTGCATCACGTTAAGAACAACATTAAAGGAAAATATTTCATACTTTAAGTATGCAGTTTGGTGATTGTCTTGGCTTGGTTCATTAACTTTGCCCACATTAGAAAAAGTAAAGTTAGAGTACTCCCAAGCAGATACAAAACCTGTTCATTGTTCAGAGAATGACTACAAATCTCTGCTAACTACACAGGCCTACAGGAATGTAAGAAGTGAGATTTTATGCCACCTTCTCATAATCTTATATGAAGACCTTGGGAAACCACAAGAAGCACCAAGAGGCTTGGGTCCCAGGAGTGCAGAGTGGATCACCAGCTACTCATGGCTGAAGCTGCGGTCAGTTGCATTTTGAGAAGCAGCTATGGAAAAAGTTAACAAATATAGATACTTTGCATCTCTTGTGAAAGAAGAAATAGAAGCACAAGGTATTCTGAGGAAGATCTGGGGCAGCAAGACACAGGAATCCTCTCAGTAGTCCACTAAGGGTATGTTAGTATTCTTTCCTCAGTCATAACTCCCTTCTGTCTGTAATTAGTACAGAAGTCTGAATTTATTAAAGAAAGTTCCTTTTTGTTTGCTGACTGATACTTTTGCTGATATGTTACTTCCAGCAGGATTTTCTCCTTTGTTCCCAAATTCAATGGCTGTGAGATAAATTTCTTCCACATGTCCTCCTTTTATTCTATAAAATTTTGTCTCTTCAGTAATTCAAGAGAACAGCCAAGATATGGGTTTGTTTTTCTGTCTAAGGGCAGCTCTGCAGTGCAAATAAAACATTATCAAATTCCTTTTTTCTTGTTACATAGACTGATTACACTAAATCCACTAAATCATTCAGATGAGGAATGTTAGCAGAGGATATGTAATGTAAATATATGCACAGCGCAATCACAGATTTGCCTCTTCTCTCAAGCAGCCAGACAAGTAGAATTTGGTGACAGAACTATCCTTTTCCTCTTTTTTTTTTTTAACTTTTTTTTTAACTTTTTTTTTTTTAAATTGGAATCTTCAAAGCCAAATCATGGTAAAGGTACACAATAAAGAGTCTGCCAGGAGAGTAACACTTCCTCTGTTCATTGTGAATCTCCAATATCCTTCACCAGCCAATACTGCCTTCAGTTTTCTCTGATATGTTGGATCCTATTTAAATTAAAAACTCTCAAGGGTACAGATACCAGGAGTGCCTACAGTACCACATATGTCTTCAATGTGTTGAGCTGCTGCCCATCCAACTATTTCACCAGATGTAAGAATGTTGCAGTCAGACTGTGCAAATCCTGAAAATCCATAGAGAAAAAAAAAAAGGGGAAAAAAATAAAAAAAAGAAAGTAAGTCCTTCAATTATAATATTAGCATAACGCATCTTTCACTTCCCCTTAATAGCAATTGGGACTGGTTTCATTAAGATAGTAATAAATTGCACTGTGAAGATTTCTCACCTCAGGGGGGAACAAATAAATCTTCTGCATGTGTTTTTTGACCTCAGTCACACAAGTAGGTGATGCTTTTCCAATGTGTGGAATTCAAAACACAGATGCGTCAGAATCTGGCCCTGAGGACTCAGCCACCACTGCCACAACCCCCTGCATAAACCTCTAAGGTTTTTATTTCCAAAGCATATGGGTAACACATTCCTGTGACAGTTCAGCTGTAATGTGGATGTTTCCTGACCATGGCAACACCTCTGCAGGGATGTGGGCTGAAACCACCAATTTCAGTCATGCAGGCCACAGAGCTATTTTCCTTTGCTATTACTCCCTTGAACTGGTATTGAACTATGTTACCCAGAGGTTAAAAAGATGTTACTGATCCCCAGAGCCTCATGAGGCCCTCTGTGCCAGCATTTATTTGTACAACAGCTAGTTCCCTGTGTTTTTACAGTAATTTAAAGGATGGCACTGAAACTTGTGCCATCTGCAGCTATGCATCTAAGCAATGGCTGCTTTATTTCCCAGTAGCATATTTTATATTAGAAATATAAAGCTGTACTCACCACAACCAGCTCTGGAATTAGATAAAAATATACCAGCTGGGACAGTGACTAGCCTGAAGAAGGCATTTTTTGGGTTTATACAGGTATTCTCTATCACTTTCATAGACACTTGCATGATCCTAATGTCAAATGGTATAAACATGTTTCCTAAGCCTGGCTATACTTCTGCCTTTCACTCATCATCATTTATTTAGTATTTTTCAGGTCTTTTTTTTCCAAGTTTCCTGGGATAGAAAGGGGCAGGGAACTTTTGTTTCCATATCTTTGAGGTGTTTTAGTCTCTTCCTGCTGATAATGTGCCCCCTCAAGGTGATGTGTGGCTGTCTCTGAATCTGGGTCTTTATCCAAGCCTTCTGTATGCCTCCCTGACTCACAGCATGCCTTTTCCACTTTTCTTCTTTTGGGTAATCACATTTTCTTCTCTCCTTAGCTTGCTCATATTGAACTTTCTCTAAGCCAGTTTCTTTAACTGCATATAATTCATTAGTTCTTTTTCTATGCATGGACTTGAAAATTTCCTGCCTTTTCCCTAACCAATTTTATTAGTTTCATTCTCTTCTTAATTCTTTTCACTCTTCCTGTAGGCTTTGTATTTGGGTGTACTGAAGGCAGAAAGCTGTGCAGAAATATACACAACACTTCTCAGTCTATTTCCATTTTTCTCAGCAATCCTACAACCTTCTTGAGGATAAATCCCAAATATTATAAATAAAGATGTACTTAGCCCTCAGAGATTTCCCAGAAGGGCCGGAACCAAGCTACAGGATTTGTTAGCTTGGATACAGACACTTACTGCAAACCAGTTAAACTGAATATTGGATCATGATCCACACTGCATCATAGAAGGAAGTAAACAGTTTCTGAGCCATGCTCTTAGTCATATGATTTGGTTTTAGGCAGTCCTTCAAGGAGCAGGAAGTCAGATTTTATGGTCCTTTTGAGTCCCTCCCAGCTTGAGATACTCTGTGATTCTGATTCTATGAGTGCTTTTTGTGGGCTTCAAAGCTTCATCTCCCAGTTTTTCCACACTCCAACATTGCTGTGCCCAAATGCCTTATTCCTTCCATAGCTCCTTCTTTTAAAACCAAGATTCCTTGGGGTATAAATAGCTGAGGCATAAACCATGTCACAGAATTGCAAGCCAGCTTCAAGGAGCAAGCTGTGCTCGTTTATTTCACTTTACTCTGTCTCTTCTCCAGTTTTGAAATTTAAATCAGATGTATTAAAAATCTTATGCATGCAATTTTTAAAAGAACTCACCATCTGAAATCTGAGTAACATTCTCAGGTAAGTCCTTATTGAGGTTTAAAAAAAAAAAAAACCTGAGGAGAACAGATTCAAGTCAAACTAGACATCCTAATAAGCTCAGTCTGCCCATTTGGAGAAAAGATTTTAGGAAGCAGATTCACTTTTCAGGCACTAAACATGTGCACATGTAGAGCCTCTTTGGAGGCTCTTTCAAGTATTGTTGACTTTTAAAAGCTTACAATGACCATAAGGATTTGACTACAAATCAATTAATTCTATTGATTCACCCCATATTCAGGCTCCTAATTTGTATTTTACTAAAGTATATTTTCCAGTAAGTTGTGGCTTCTAATAACCAGAACTGGAGAATTTCCTGTTTCCCTTACTAGAGGGTGGTTATTTTTTTTTTCAGTTTTCTTTTCTTTTGTTTTGAATAAAAGTGGATTTAAAATAGTTTGTATTTCCATATGCCAATATAGCCACTTTGTCAGTGAAAGCAATAACAGCTGAAAGTCATCACATCACAGCAACCCATAAAGAATGTGATAGAGAAATACAAATAAACAATTCCTGTAAATACATGATTGTGTCCTTAAGCAGTGATTTTGCATGCTAATTATGTCTGACTCCAGTTAGACATCAGTACAGTTTGTGCTCCTCTCAACCTGCAATTAAGAGACTCACTTAACAAATCTGAAATTGAATGAAGATACATTATTTTGTCAAATGTTCCCAAAGACGATTTCTTCATAAATGAAAATGATTTAAGCAGCATTATTTGCTTTGTCGCTGGAACTCAGTGTGCTCTTCCTGGCCCTTATTATCTTTTTGATAAATAGTTATCTGCTCTCCCATTTCTGTGATGTAGACATTTTTTGTAGAAAAAAGAATAGGTTTGGTTATTAATTACATGAAGGTATATTTAATCCCTTCAGCTCTTTGAATTTTAATGGACACATTAAAGAGAAAAAGACCCACTAAGAATTACCCTGTGACTTGCAGATGATTACAGAAGTTTTAACATAAAACTCCACTACCAGCCCTGGGAGTGATGTGGAGTCTGCTCAAATTTCAGTATAAAACCTGAAGGCCCAGAACATAAAAAGTGGAGAAAATATAGTAAGATTCAGTCTAGTTTAATTTTAAGCAGGAGCTGAGGGAGCTGGCTGGTTTTAGCCTGGAGAAAAGGAGGCTCAGAGAGAACCTCATTCATCCCCACAACTACCTGAGAAGAGATTGTATCCAGGTGTATGTTGGTCTCTTCTCCCAGGTAAAAGTGACAGAACAAGAAGAAATGGCCTTATGTTGAACCAGAAGAGGTTAACATTCAATATTAGGACAAATTTCTTCACTGAAACCATGATCAGGCATTGGAATAGGCTGTCCAGGGCAACGGTAGAATCACCATTCCTAGAGGTATTTAAAATAAATGTAGATGTGGCACCTGGGGACATCGTTTAGTGGTGGACCCGGCAGTGCTAAATTGAAAGGTTAGACTTGGTGATCATAGGGGTCTTTTCCAATCTACACATTCTATGATTATATTATTCTATATTTGGGAACAGTTAAAATAATGTTAAAACCCCAATATTAGACAAATACAAAAAAATAGTTGAAGGACTTTTGACAAGGCTATATAGTGAGAGAACAAGTAGTCATGGCTTTAAACTGAAAAAGGGTAGATTTGACTTAGATATTAGGAACAAATTCTTTATTGGGAGTGTGGTGAGACGTTGGAACAAGTTGCCCAGAGAAGCTGTAGGTGCCCATGTGCCTGTGTGAAGGGGGTGATGGTTATTCGGATTGTAATAAATAATAAATAGTGCGGGACCTGACATGATGTAAATGGCATGGAGTAGAGTGTAAGGTGCTGGTTTTGGCTGGGGTGGAGATAATTTTCTTCATGGTGGCTGGTATGGGGCTGTGTTTTGGATTTGTGTTGATAATACAGAGATGTTTTTGTTATTGCTGAGCAGGGCCTACACAGACCCAAGGCCTTTTCTGCTTTTCATATGGCACACTGGGGAGGAAATTGGGGGTGCAGGAGAGGTTGGGAGGAGACACAGCCAGGACAGGAAACCCAAACTCTGCACATAAAGGGGAGGAAAAGGAAGGGGAGACATTCAGACTGTTGGTGCTTGTCTTCCTAAGTCCCCCATTACACATGATGTGGCCCTGCTCTCCTGGGAGATGGCTGAACATGGGAAGCAGGTAATTAATTACTTCTTTAATTTGCTTGTTTGCTTGGATTTTGCTTTCCCTATTTAACTGTCTTTATCTCCGCCCATGAGTTTTCCAGGTTTTACCCTTCAGATTCTCTCCCAGATCCCAGTGGTGGAGGAGCAGGTGCTCTGGCTGCACGGGGCTTGGCTGCTGGCTGGGTTACACCATGGCAATTCCCCACCCTTGGAGGTACTCAAGGCCACCTGGATGGGGCTCTGAACAACCTGGTCTAGTGGAAGGTGTCCCTGCTCATCACAGGGGTTTGGAATGAGATGATCAATAAGGTCCCTTCTGACCCAAACCAGTGAGCAAGTGAGGCACATCTTCAGACCTCACACATTACACTTACTGTGTCTGGATGAAGTGACACTCAGATGCACACATGCAATCAAAAGGGGTCATTTATCCAGGTGAGCAGATACTGCTGGGCTGGATTTCATCTGAACTGAATTTGGAGAGAGAAAATTCAGCTCCACACTCCAGACACACGTGTGTAAAGGTGCACCACTGATCAAGATGTAAAGGAGCTGATTATAATTGGTGATAGCTTAGTGGCTGAACTCTGGAAATCTGTGTCTCCTTCCTCTGAAGGGAATCCTTCTCTGACAGGACACAGAAGATGCTTTTCCAACACCCTCTTTCCTTTGTTGACTGTACTGGTGAAATAAAGAGACAATAACTTTGGGAAGGGCAGGTTTTATCTCATGTTTAGTTGGTCTGAAATGTAAATAGGATTCCTCTTCTTCCCTGCTATAAGCAATATCCCCTGAAGAAAAGAACTTGCTGAATCTTTGCTTTGTTTTTCTTACCACTCTCTTCTTTAATCAGCTTAAAGATTAGACTGATTTTCAGATTTAATTAGTAACAAAAACATAAAATCACACAGACATGCAAACCTCCCCCCCCAAAAAAACCACCCAAAAAACCCAAATAAGCAAAAACTCTCTAGTTTACTTCACATGTATCAATATTACTCAAGACAGATTTAAACCTAACATATTTTTACCTTCAGTGGACTAATTTGGCTAAAAGCTTGTCCGTGAAAGAAATGTATCATACAGAAAGCTTGGGTCCTGATGTGTTTTGACAGCTACATATAAAACAGTAGTCCAGGCATGTGGAAATTATGAACAAAGAATCCTCTTAAGTTCATGACAACCTGAAAAAATTGTATGCTGAGAAGAGTTTTGGAGTCAGTAAAGTTGCCCCTAAAACCCTCTGCAAATATGCTTCTTAAAAGTTAGACTGAACTCTTGCAGTTATGTTAGCTGTTAGAACTGAAAATTACTATGATGGCTGAAACTATAAAAGGAAAATATGTAAGATCTGAATCTGTGCTTTTCCAAAGAGAAAATAACCTGATATGTCACTCACAAAGGCAGCTGGACCTTTTTGTTGGCAGCCTCCTCCAGTGGTCTAACAATTTCATGGCTTTCACTACACAAAACTTTGCCAGAATAACACAAAACAACACAAAAGATTTTGATGAGGTGAAAAAAAAAGAAAAAAAAAGGCACTGTCTTGATTGTCTGCAGTCTATGGTGGTCTGTGTGTTGTCTGACAAGGAGCTAGTAGTAATTTTCAACTTTACTTCTATTCTGAAATGGTCATTTGTGACATTTATTTATAAATATGACGACTGAGTCAGAAACTCAAAAATGTGAAGCCTGAATATATGATGACATTCTCTGTATTCATTAATTTACCTTGAGGATGTTAAAACATTTTGCAAGCTATATAGAAACCAGGCTATTTTGCCTTCCTAGATGGCCTGCAGCACAGTCCAGGTGTAGAACCTGAATAATGGACAGTAGCACTATTCAGCAGTGGATGGATGAAAATGAGAAAAAGTGTTTCCATGTTGTTTAGAGAAAAGAATTTGAACCAGAACAACAGAAACTCCACCCTTAATGTATATTAAATGTGAGGGAAAAAATTTAATGATTTCTTAATTATTTCAATAGTGTCTTATTACATTAATTTCTTAATTTAATAATTTCATAAATATTTTAGATTTATCTTGTCTTATTCTTGCTTGCTCATGGACCAGTTTCTTTTAGGGTCAGTACTCTGCAGATCATTGGTTTGACCTGCTAAGGAAGCATCATCACAAGAGGAGAACTGGATAGACCAAGGATCTACCTGGTCTGATAGTGAGTGTTAGATGATGTTTGATAGTGGGTATAAGGATTGAGTTATGACAAGAAAAGATTTAGTTATGACAGTTTCTGAGAAGCAGTAGTTTAAGGGTTTCTTGAGCTGAAAGTTTTAGCAGTGTTTTTAGTAGTGTTAGATAAATGTACCTCCTTGTTTTGTTTGATTTTGTCAATTCATGCTCTTTCACAACACATAATACCCATTCCTTGTAAGTTCTGCCATTAAAGCCTGGTATACACAAAATTACTTTATTTTTTCTAGTTTTTAATGTGTTTACTGATGATCTCTTGGGGCATTCCTTGTTCTGGTATTATAAGTGCATTAGATAAGTATTCTTTCATCATCTGTTTTTCCATTCTCACCCTCTCCTCTCCCACTTCCCAGAATACCCATGTTTTCACCCTGGTCAGAAATGATCATTATCTTGGATGGCTTCTGAAATGTTTTATTTTCTGAGATTCTATAAAAAATGAAAAAAGCAGAAATGAACAGAGAGATTGCAATAAATCAAGAAGCAGCTAAAACAATACATATCCTTCTCTGTGGGCATTACCCATTATTCCCCTCTGGTCATTAGCACGGGAGAGCTGACTGTGCATGAATTCATACAGAGGAATTAATGGGCCACATCTGAAAAGATAATAGCTGAGCTATTAAAGACAAAAAAGAACCTAAAGAAAGAACAGGCAATGCTGAGGAAACATTAGATGAGAAAATACTGCACCAGGCACTTTGTACATGAAAAAATACCCATATTCTGTGTTACAGTGTGGTTGGTTGCATCTCTTCTGATTGCTGCAGTTTCATATTTTCAGAGCGATTGGGTGTAAAAAACACAACAGAATGAAACCACCACAATCTGTCCACCAGCAGCACAGAGGGTGCCCCTCAGCAGCCTTGAACAACATTACATAAGTGAGGAGGTCTCAGAGGAGACCTCATTGCAGCCTCCCAGTACTTGGAAGGGGCTTTGAAAAAAAAAGAGAGAGAGATTTCTTGCACTGCCAGATAGTGATAGAAGGGGAGACAGTTTTAAGCTAAAAGAGGAGAGATTGGATTACATGTTAAGAAGAAATTTTTAAATGAGATGATAGGGAGGCACTGAAAACATGGTGTCCCAGAGGAGCTGTGGATGCTGCTGGATCCCTGGAAGAGCTCAAGGCCAGGTTGGATGGAGCTCTGGGAAACCTGGGCTGGTGGAGTGTCCCTGGCCATGGCAGAGGTTGGACTCAGATGATTTTTAGGATTCTTTCCAACATATTCTATGATTCCATGAAGGGTTCTGCCAGGACTTAGTTAAAAGTGAAATTTGAGGGTGGTCACTTACTAAAACAAAGAAACAAAAAAAACCAACCCCTCCAAAAAGACAAAACCAAAAGCAAAAAACCAAAACCAAACAAACAAAAGAAACACCAATACCACCCCACATCCAACCAAACAGGACTATTAACAATTATACTGATTCTTCCAATTCTAAATTAAACATATTTTTTTCCTTTCAACAAATGTGAATAAGGGAGTCAGTATTTTCTTCTTTTTCTTTTTTTTTTTGTTGTTGTTAGTGATTATGCTTTTGTTTTGGTGTTTTTTTGTTTGGTTTTTTTTTTTAAATATAAAGAGAGGATAAAGGATATCAAGGTTGATAAAGAAGCAAACAACCTGTTTACATCACTAACTAATTAGACCAGTGGCAATCAGCTACGCCAACCAAGTGCTTTCTCTTTCCTGCAGCAGTTAGTTTTTTTGCACTATTTTGAAATGTTAAAGTCTTCCTGCTCACAAGAGGCAAACAGCAGCTGAACTGACCTTTTGATGTTTTGACTGTTCCAGCAGTGCCTTCCTTCACTGTCTCAACACAGCTGAGGTTTGGTACCAGAACCTTCCTCGACCTGCTCCCCTCTCTCATAGGTACTTTAGTGCCAGCTTAAGAGCTTTCTACAATGTTTTTTGTACGACATCAGAAAATAAGCACGGATGATCTATAGCCTCTACTTTTGTCCAGCTCTCAGGGGATACATTGATAAAAGATCAAAGTCCTCTCTAGATCATACTGCATGAAAGATCAGTATAAAAAAATTAAGATTTCCTTCTATTTTTTAATTAAAGAAAAAAGCTTCCTTCCTTCCTTCCTTCCTTCCTTCCTTCCTTCCTTCCTTCCTTCCTTCCTTCCTTCCTTCCTTCCTTCCTTCTTCCTTCCTTCCTTCCTTCCTTCCTCTTCCTTCCTTCCTTCCTTCGCTTCCTTCCTTCCTTCCTTCCTTCCTTCCTTCCTTCCTTCCTTCCTTCCTCCTTCCTTCCTTCCTTCCTTCCTTCCTTCCTTCCTTCCTTCCTTCCTTCCTTCCTTCCTTCCTTCCTTCCTTCCTTCCTTCCTTCTCCTTCCTTCCTTCCTTCCTTCCTTCCTTCCTTCCGTTCCTTCCTTCCTTCCTTCCTTCCTTCCTTCCTTCCTTCCTTCCTTCCTTCCTTCCTTTCTTCCTCTCTCCTCTCCTCTCCTCTCCTCTCCTCTCCTCTCCTCTCCTGCTCCTCTCCTCTCCCTCTCCTCTCCTCTCCTCCTCCTCTCCTCTCCTCTCCTCTCCTCTCCTCTCCTCTCCTCTCCTCTCCTCCTGTAATTTTTACACCTCTCTGCTGCAAAACAAGTGTTAAGTTTATGGTAACTTTTCCCTTCCTCATGAATGGGCTCAATAGATTTCATTGGGTTGGATTTCTGTACTTAATTATAAATACAAGTCTTCTCTACTTTATGCAACTTTTGGTTTTTTTTTGCAAAATAATTACCAAAAGGAAGAGTGTGACATATGAAAAACTCTTCTTTGTCATGCCCATTTTAGTTGTTTCAATTTATCTAATGCTTTGCTCCATGAGAGGCTTCCTTCCACAGAGCATTCCTCCTCTGTGAACTCCCTTTCCAGGTTACTCTTGAAGCAAAGACAGAGGATTTACTCAGACAATTTGGCCAGACAGCAGTGCAACTCCTGAAATGTGGTGAGTTAGATAAAACATGATTTTCTCTCTGACTTATTTTATGCACTACAAATTTTAAGGAGGGTTGAAATATCCACCCCAGGTGTAGATGTGGCTGCCAGAAAGCATATAGGCAGTGGAGGGTTTGTTGTGAGAATCTGAATGTAGCAGGCATGAGTAATGTGCTAAAGCTGTGGTTCTTACATGCAAAACAAGACAGTTTTCCTTTAAAACCAGCTGTAAAGGAAGAAAACTATTTCCATACTGAAAGAGTGGGACAAATACTCTTGGTGTCTGTCTTGGTTTGAAAGACAGGAGTCTGCTAAGGAAGGCAGGAGCCTCCCTGAAATGGAAAATTTAAACCCCCTCCCTCTGAATGGCTATAAATTTTAAATTAAGGGGCTCTCCGGCTCTCCCACAACATGGGAGCAGGAAATAACAGTTCTTTACTAAGGAAGAAAATAAAAAGATAAAATAAACAATGTGGTAGACTAAAACAACACTGTCTGAGTTAGAACACAACCTGACACCCTGTGGGTCAGGGTGTTGGTACAGTCCAATTGGAATTGTGGCTGCAGTCCTCCTGCAGCGTCAGGTGTGGTTCTGCTGGAGCAGGGATCCTGTAGAAAGATGTAGGTCTTCCTCTGAAGATCCAGTGGAAGAGGCAGCTGTTCCTCTGGGAAATCCAGTGGAGAAGCCATGCTGGTGTTCCAGAATCTCCAGATCATATCCAGCTAGGAATGCTTGGCTCCTCCCTCTGGGCAGAGCATCTCCCAATGGGATGCTGTAGTTCTTATCAGTCATGCAGTGACATTCAATAGTCTCTTATCAACAGATGTCTCCTCAGAGGGAGGATTGGTTGTGGAAGAGAAAAGGAAAGCTGCCCACTTAACAGAAGACAACTGCCATACAGATGGCAAATAGAACGCAATTTTCTTGTCAATCCAGGACAGTGCCTCAGACAGTTTTGTGTGGTCTGAGACAAATGCTTCCAGAGGGCAGCTCAGAGGGCCCTGGACAAGGTCCCCAAGGTGTGATAATCAGCTTCCAGAGCTGAATTTTACCTCTGACCTCACAGACATACAAGGGGGGTTTGGGTTTCTTTCTGGCTATCTGCCCACCTCGTTGAATTTTAAACGTGTCACCATCCTGCACCAAATTTCAAATACCCTGGGGTGTAGAAGTAGGAGGCTCATGGAGAAGAACTGTTGGGAGATTTTGGCTCTTCTTGACAAGGCAGAGGGACTGTACCCTGAAATATTTCAAATGATTACAAATGCCTGTGTGAGAACATTAATCAATAACTTAACAATATGGAGGACAAATTCCACCCTAACTGCAGCATTTCAGATGAACAAAATTACAGGCATTTAATAATACTATGGTTTATAAGACAACAAATAAGGATTCAATGTACAGCTTAGATTCAGTAGTACAATAATGGATTTATATGTATATATAAGTACAGATTTATTTCAGATTTATTTGCATTTTCATTTATTAAAATGGAAGCAATTGGGTAGATTTTACTTACATCCTTAATTAGAGCCACTTCACATTTTGAGCAGTGGAGAACTACTAAACAGTGTGCAGAAAATTTGACCTGAGTATAAACTGCCTGATTTTACACTATGAAAATAGCTGCCTAATTCTCTGTGGGTGACCTTTGTCTGATTCAGTAAAATTGCATTAAGACAGATGAAAAAAGTTATGCATTCAAAATCTTTTCTAAAAAGAGATTAGACCAGACTTATTAATTTTCTTGGTTCCTGGGCTATTGAAGTGGCTTTTGACTCCTGGTCATTGGTGTTTATTTTTTTCAATATGTATTTGCATTTTTGCAAATTATTTGCAAAAATATTTACATATTTATGGCCATTACTGAAATGACCACGTGAAAAATGGGGAAAAATTCCAGTAAGCCTGATACAAATAATAAATTCCAGCAGAAGAAAGAAAACACTAACACGTCTACAAGTCTGCAGGTTTTTAACCTAAAACGGAGGAATGGGGTTGGAGAAGGGGCTTAAGATTGCAAAGCTTTCCAGCTTCTTTCTTTTTGTTGGTTATAGCAATAGAAAATACTTTTAAGGAACCTTTCTAACTTGCTTCACCAAACTCACTGAACTTCTCATTAGCATTTTCTAAATTATACAAACTGACAATTTATTATAGCAAGTGCAGATTTAGAATAAATGTCCCCTGTTCTTCATCTTCACAATGTGTCCTGCTGTGCTGTGGAGTTTGCTCTGTTCCAGCTCCATGGAACAAGAGCAACAAACTGTCTCTATTCATTTACCTTTTATCTCAGAGTTACAGCATGTGACACAATCTTCTTATGTGACCTACAGCAAAGTAGTTAGGGCTAGATTTTCAAGTGATCAGCACCCTGTGTTCCACTACAGTCTTTTGGACCCTTTCAGAAAAAGCAAAGGGGTCTTATCAATGAATAATCCACTGATATGTGTATGATGGAAAGTTGTCTTTTCAGGAAAGACTATAAGAAAATTACTTGGGGAAAAAAAAGGGGGAGTTCTGAAAAGTTTCAGCTGGAGGGAAGGATTTGCAACAAAAATGTAGCTCTTTTTGGATTTGTACACATTCCCCATGGACTCATTAGTGTCAGCTGAAAAGATCACTGGATAGGTTATATCTCCTGCAGCCCCAATTTTTGCTTGTTTGTGTTTTGGAGGATGGGAAGTTGTTCCACAGGAGTTTATGAACCTTGATACATACTGGCAGATAATACTTCACCTCAGGTCACAGCCTATCAAAAGTGAAGGTGAAAGGAATGAATTATTTTTTTCCAGGAGTGTCCACAACTTCCTTTTGAAGAAAAAAATCCTTCCCTCACTTCAGAGTTTTGTGGGGGAAATATAAATAATTAAAATATATAGTGATTTCAACTGGAAATAAATATACTCTTGATATACTGTGAAATACTGTGTTGCTGAGTGCTGTTGAAAACCACAACCATAAATTCTACATTCCTACAGAAAATGTGGAACTATTTAGACAATTCATCTGCAGAAATCCATCCCCACCTCCCAACTGCTTGTTGTTTTTCCCACCTGCCAGTTTACAATTCCTGTAATTTGCCTTATATTTGGACTGTGTGCTCAGCAGGGACACAGAGCTCGCAGGGTGTGTAGAACTGCAGAAGATTGCTCCATGGCTGTGGTCACTATGGACTACACTAATTAGAAAGGCACAAAATAATTTAGCAAGCTGTGAAATGTGTACAGCCAAACATATCTGTCCCAATGGCATACTACAGGAATTAATTTATTTATTCTTTCAGTGTGTTAAAAACTGCTCTGGTAAGAGGTGCTACATAAGATCTAAGAATTAGCCATTTATTATTTATTAGTCATGTTGCCTCAGTTTATTATATGTGGAGAGAAAACAGATAATGAAAGCCTGATTCCTTAAGCTTAGCATTGCTCAGTTTGCACTTTAGGCAGTTTTTGCAGACTCCCTGGATTTATTTGTAAGCACAAAGAAATTGTCACATAGAAACAGATCAATGGACTAGCTGGGACAAGTAGCTGTCTTTGAGTTTTCAGTAAAACTGCTTCAGAGAAGGAAAATTATTGCACTGAATCTGATTGTGTGGTGTAAGACACTGCAGGACAATTTTCCCTAACCTCAGCAGGTCATGCTATTCCTTAAAAATAGATTGCATAGCTCTTAAATTTGTTCTCTTGTAGTTGGACCACTGTTATTTGTGTTTATGGCACGATCCAGGTCTATTCTTAAACCGACAAAGCTACCCAGTGGTATTGACACCCCACCCTCCTGTAGCAATGGATTATAATGGTGAGTTATCCAGGTTTCACTGGAATACAGTCTTTGAGCAATTTTTACAAAAGGATATGCTTTTGAATTGAATTGCCTCCTCTCCCTGAATTTGTTTTGTTTACTTTCAGGGAAAAGAGAAAAAGGAGAATCTCAGTGTGGTTTTATGCACATTCTTCTGTAGGATCCTCCTGTTTGGAAGTTCACTAAGTTTCCCCCACAAGTTTGCTGAAGTTCAGAAACTCAGCAGCAGGGAGTTTCCTTCTGATCTTGAGCACAACTTTCTAATGGCCCTGAGCTACTGCACTATGGAACAGCTGATGGAGACAAACTCAACAGAGGAATGGATTTGCAATGCCAAACTCATTTTATCTCAGCCAGATGTGACACTGGCTCTCCTGGGCTCCAGCTTGAATGCATTATCTTGGTCTTAAGAGAAGCCAATGTTCTACTCCCCCATGGAATATTCTTCACAGCCATCTTTTTAATATGCTCTGAATTTCTCATGGCACTCCTTGCTGTTGACTTTGCTAAAGCCTGTGCCTAGATGTTTTTTGGCAAGCCCATTAAATTTGTCCTTTTAGTGACTTCCTGTGTATTTCCTGGTTTGCATCCTTTCTGTCCCAGAGAGGCTAGCACATGCTCAGCCACATGTTCCTCTCTACCCCCTGACACTGCATCTTTTACTGCCCATACTCCCTTACATGTGACAGACAGAGAGGCCACTGCTGCAGTTCATATGTCTGAAGATATATTACTTGAGTGTGTGACCAAGCAAGGTCATTTAGCACACAGAAATTCATTATCAGAGGAATGGTATTTTCCTGATGTATTTGCTGGGGTTCATTAGAGAAATGCAAAATGGCAGAAAGGCTGTACATGTAGTGATCCTTATGGATGCAAACTAGCAAGGGCATGTCTTCAGCCAACTGAAATCTGAGGATCTCAGCAGGTTTTCAGACTAATGGAGGGTTGCTTTATGGATTTCTCTATGCACCCACATGGATACATTTCCTTTTGTACTGTCTCCCTGTCCTGTCCTGCCATGTGTTATATTTTTCATTAATATTATTCCAGAATCTAGGTTCTGCCTACTAAAAGTCTTATGTTTGTGAGATTGCTCTAATTTCTTCAGCAATGCACAATGAAGACTCAGACAAGCCAGGGAAGCAAACCCTTCTGATAATTGCACAGCTCAGCGCTACAGATTTCTGCCACTGAGACCTTGATAACAAAAGTGATATCAGTCTTTACATTCTGAAAAGGATGAAATTATGTGCAAGATCAGCTTTAGATTGTCTTTATTGCCTGTAAAGACTGGTTTTTTGTTCCCAGAGGAGCAGTGGGGGTTGTGTCTCTCTGAGGCAGAGACTTCACTTGTCCATCATTGCCCCTCTGTCATTTCCCCATGGATGCCTTTCCTTCTTTCTGTCTTTCCTAGTCCCATGACAGACAGATCACCATTCCCACCATCACCATGGCTGTACCCCATGGAACCCCATCTTCTGAAATAGCTAAGGCAGCTCTATGCAACTGCCTGGAAAACCAGAGATCAATCACTCCAGGCATCATCTCTGCGTTCACATGGCTACAGGAAGAGAGAATAGAGTGATTCCTGTAACTGCAAATTAAGTCTTTGGACTTATGCCAGTGTCATTCATGCTTGAAGGAAAAGAAGAACAAAATAAACAAGAACAACTAATTTTCAGGGTTGACTCTTAACACACAGTGTTCTTCAAAATTTTTATTCCCATTAAAGGAGTCTGAAGCTTGGCTGTGGAACAAGTTCTTCTTCTACTGCTACATAAAAGGTCTCTATTTTCTTTAGGTAGTTTTTGCACCCAGACTGCCACAGTAAGACCCTTGCTTAGCACAAAATAACACTTCATATGAAACAGGAGGCATGAATCACTGCATTATAAGAATAGCTTCCTCACCAAAAGCTCTCCGGTAAGTAGGTTTTCTTGAAATCAGATTGTAAAGCAAGAGGAAAAGACACTCTGACTCACAGAGTGGAACCAAAATCAGCCTTATATTTCTAGCAATATATGAAAGACATTATCTGATTATTCCTTACTGCTCTCCTGCAATTTATCAGAAATAATCTTGTTGTCACTTTGCCCTTACAATGCCTGTTTTGAGTTACCCTTACATGAGGTAAATCCAGCATATGGCCTCTGAAGTCAGTGCAAGTACACCGAAGGAAAATGAGAGGGAGGTAAGAACTAGACCTTCTACTTGTTCACTCCACATAATTTTAGAAAGATTCCCATGATTCAAAATATTCTGTCTCATTTATGCATAGATATCTTTTTAAAGCTTATTACAGGATAACTGTTGAATCTGTTTAACCAGCTTCCATAGCATCAGGAGGTATACTTTGATGTACTTCTTTGATGTTCAAAAAGAAGAGCTTTACCATCTTATGAGACATCATGACTGGACTTCAACAAGCTTTCTATTCATACAAAATCCCTCAGCTGATATCCTTGCAATTTTGCACCTTTCCTGCACATGGAAAAAAAAAATTTACTTTTATAGTGCATGCACAAACAGGTGTGAAGGTTAATTGCAGACATACAAACAAAATACAAAACAGTTTGATATTTTTAGTGCTCTGTCTGTCCCTTTGCATTTGTTCAAAGCTCAGAACATCTTCCAATCCCTGTCAAATCAGCTCCTGTGCTGATGTAAATTGGTCTTACTCTATTGACTTCAATGGAGCTATGCCAATATACACTGGCAGAGAGTCCTCCATCATGTCTAGATCTATAATTAATTCCAACTATTGCTTTTTCACTCTCATATATTACTTTTTCAGAGATTAAGGTCAATAGAATGCCCTCTTTTTAATACATTACACACAATAATAAATAAGCCAATGAGATAATAGTGCTTCCAGAACATTGAGCAGAGATTATAATAAACTAGCAGATTATGAAGATGTTTGAATCCATCATTTTAGATGCTAGCAAAACAACAAGTTCAAAAGATGAGTACATTTCATGCAGTTTAAGTATTCTACGATCATGAATCACCCAGATTAAATATTACAGCTCGAAATGCTTTTTAGCCTTTTCTGAAGAAATATTCATCATGTTCTAACTGCACTTTTTTATTTCTTATGGAATGGATTAGTCCTTAAAATATTTCTCCATACTAATTATGGGTACCCATCTAAAAGCAAATAGCATCAGAAAAATGTTGGTGATCTGTTAACAGCTTCCTCTTAGAAGGTTACATTTATTCAAAGATAGATCTGTTTATCTAGCATATATTCTCCTTTGAACTGGCAGAGAAAAACTGATTTGGAACAAATTGTGGCTGATAAGGTTTTGAGCAGCATCACCGCTGACATTTCCCTGAGAGAGGCTGTCATGCTAAGGCAGCAGGCTGAATTTGGGTGGGTGGGATGCTGTACCTTCAGAACCAGAGAATCTGGATGGTCCACTCCAGTCTCACCCTGGGAATTCTCTGAATTTCATTGTCAAAGGAAGGTCAGTGGCCTTGCCATACCATAATTCCCCTTTAAAAAAGAAGAAGAAACACATGGAAGGGTATTTCCAGCTGGGTTACCCAAAAAACAGAAACATTTGCTCCCTTGAAGCAATTCTGCTGTTGTGGACTGCAGAGCTCCTCAGAAACACCGGGCAGGAGAAACCAGAGACATTAGTAAGACTTTGAATTTGCTTTTTCTCCCAAAAATGCCATTAGTGACCATCATAATTCAACCAAGTACATCTGTATTTTTGATTTATTTATACTTAACACGATATTGCATTATTTGTCAAGAGGGCAACATAATACTTCATCCTAAATGGATCGGCAAGAGAAATGTTTTTACAATGTCATGAATTGTTGATGGCTTCCTCTGTCAAAGCTGACATCTGGAAGTTTAATATAGCAGTATGTTGCCAACAGCATTTATACTCCATAATGACCTTTTTTCAATTTGAAAAGCAGTAGGCCATATTAAGATTAGCTACATCTGGTGCCCAAGGGAAGAAAAAATCCTAATTTGAAGGGAAAAGCAATGAATTTAAGGTGTCTGTTGTTGCCTGTGCAACGAGTCTGCTCTATTTTCCTTTAAAATGTGTGCATGATGCTGTGTTAGTTGGCAGCTGTGGCAACAAGTTGGAGGAAGATATTTAGCCAAACATACACTGATGATGTAAATGTATCTTTATGCATTAGCACATGCAATAAATACAATGCACAATTCTGCACTGGAGTGGGTAGATTACATGTGCTCTGTGAAAGAACATGTGCAATTTCTCAGGTAAGCAAATCTGTAGTTCTCCCTGTCTATGTGAGCAGGTACAGCACAAAGAGAATCAATGCAGAAGAAGCAGATTTTATCAGCTGTTACTGATGAAAATCAGTTTCTAAAAGCAAAATATTGAACTGGCTGACAGCATCCAGCCAGGCAGCCAGCCCTTGGCTGTGGGTATTCACCTGATTAAGCAAACCTGCCTACAGCAGAGATAGCTATACTTGAGTAGCTCCTGGTTTCCTTTAAAATCAAACAAGATCTAGTCAGCTTGTTTACTGTGTTCAACTCTCCTCATCTTAAGGAGCAGTAGAAAATTTATCCACATGACAGGGGAGAGTTGTTACCCAAATTTCTATATATGTTTACCAGCTACAGAAACCTGTCTTGTTTTAATTGTTGCTGGTCACAATGTTGATTTGTTTGCTTTTGCAGTTGTTTGGCTTGTTTTCAGAATTCAGAAGAAAATTAAAACTCTATTCCAGCTGAAGCCAGGACAAGAAGTGTTCAGAGCAGCAGAGCTTTCACACAGTTTAGTGTAGAATTGAACTCCCATCTCTCTGAAGCCTAATTCAGAGCCTGTCAACAAGGCTGGCTCACCAGGCAGCTCAGGGGAGGGAAGATTCATCTCCTTGCTGAAGGGCTGGATACTGAACATAGCAGGATGAAATATCCTGGTGCAGCAAATGGATATTCTGGGGTTTTCAATGGCTTCAAAATATTTTTGTGCATCCACTTGAATTTTACTTTTAAGAAAATGAGGCAAAAGAAGTGTTCTGTCTTTCTGAGGTTTTTCTTTTTCTTCTAAAATATGTTTAAAAAACAAAAAATATTTTTGACAGCAAATATACATTCATCCTAGTTTGTCTTAAAAGATCACTTCTTCCCTGAACCATGAATTAAATGCATAAACCCTTTCATAGCAAGATATTCTGGAGATTAAAGAAATAACTATCTTTCATAATTCACATATAGCAGGAATGAAAAATAATCTGTTATTATCTAGAGCAAAGAAAGTAATTTTTATCCAGACATGAATACTTAATCATTAGACCAAGTGATGTTGCCCATATTAATACAGATAAAATAAATCAGCCTTCCATTCTACTGCAGCCTTTAAAATAAAAGGAAGATAAATCATCTGTTCACCATCAAAAAATGATCTTTTACAGAATGCAGTGACTACCTCCCAAAATTAGAAAGGAGGATTAGTTTGATTATGATAGGACAAATTAATTATAAAAGTTTTGCTGATACCTGCTGGTTTGCCAGATCAACATGATAGAAGGACATTTTCTTGGGTTTGGGAGCATATCTACAGGCTTGATTTTTATTTTGTGTCTTTTATTCTTATCAAAACAAAATGTCCTGGAGAAAACATTGTTTTCTGAGGTCTCCAAGTCCTCCTCAGTGCTATGGTTCACATGGTAGCCCATCAGCATCAATCAAAGTAAAGGGCTTCCAGTAATCTTAAAGTCAAGCCCAAAAAAAAGATACCTGATTCTGGCACTCAGTGGTAAACAAATAGGTCACCTTCTTCACCAGCAGACAGCCTGGGTGAGGGGATGGATTCAGCAGCCATGCAGGAGATGAATATAAATGTGTTTTTTGTGAGGGTTTTTTACCGAAATTTATGTTCATATTATTCCACCTTACTGATAGAGTGGATCAGGAATTCACTGGAAGGGGGATTTCATGGAACTGTTTTGCTTTACTCCTCTTGTGAGTCACACATCAGGAATATTAATGTCTTGGAAATACTGTTCTTTAAATGCTTGTGTGACCAAAAGAAATCATAACTTGGTACCTACTGTTCATGCACCCAAGTAGTCAAAAAGTTAATATATATTCTTGGTGTATTTGTTTTCAAATTTGGACTTTTGGCTGGGGACAGATTGCAAGCTTGCCAAATATGTCTTCCAAACACAGACTGAGAGCCTCCATGGATGCTTTAATCATTTCATATACAGAGTGACCAAATATAACATATTGTTTTCCCTCTGTGTTCTTTGCCAGGCATAGTCCAATCAGACTGAGGAGTATAACAAAAACATTAGTGAGTCTCTAATGCATCATTTCAGCCACACCTGACACTTGTAATTTTCAGCAAACACATCCAGCTATACCAGTGGAAGGTTTGGCTGCACATCATGGTGCCACACAGACCTGCACACACCCAGCAGAGGTGTGTGTTAAATACATTGCATGTTCTATCCAACATTTTCTAGGAAAAATAAATATATCAAGTTGACTTTATGAGAGGAGATTGAGAGATCTCTAGGAAGGGAACAGACCTACCACGTCTAGTGAAGGCTGTGGTATAACTTTTACAGAAGAAACAACCTCAGTGCAGAGCTTCCTTCAGTTATTTTAGTGTACCTTGATGATGATGAAGACAGATGAAAAGTCATGAGAATGGGAAATATTTAATGCATGTCCACTCACTAGTCTGCTGAGGGTCACAGATAAGATACTGCTAAATTTGTACCTGCCTTTGTAAAACCGTTTTTATCTGTGTTCATAAAGTACCTACAACAGTGTTTCCTTGTAATGGAGTGGTTCCTCTTAATAAACAGGAGCCTGACAGGACAAGGCAATTCTGGGAAAACAGAGACAGCCCAGTGATGAAAGTTTCAGGCTGGACAGGAGGAAATATTTCTCTTGAATACCTGTCATGGATGGAAATATATTATTAAAACAAGATGATAATAGTGAAGATGAATTCTACAAAACATTCTTAGTTGATGAAAATAATTCTAGTCAAGGTGTGAGAGCAACTTGACAAAATATCAGGAAAATTGTAATGATTTTAGTCAGGCAAATATTGCCACGTGGATATAATCCAAAGTGCATACATGCTTGTGTGAGTATATGAAATCAATTATACCATTTTACCTAATTTATACTTACATTAATTAAAATTAATGCTTCTGCAGTATTTTGGTAATGTGCAACAAAATGGTGGGTTCACAGAGCACAACAGAGCAGAGTTTTTTAAGGTAATCTGCAAGTTTAAACATATTTATAGTAGTGAAAATCCAAACATAGCCTACAAGCATGCAAAAATAAGAGTGAGGAACTTAATGCATGAAGGTTATTTTTTCTTGCAGTATCTAAACTAAGCTTGCAATGCCTACATATGCTTGGAAATAAAGAGATGTCATTAGAAAAGAGAGAAGAAACATTAAAGAAAAATAGCTAGCCAAGGAAGAGTTCACACCACAAATAATTTCATTATCAATCCTCAGAATATTTGGTTCTTAAGTATTGTTTCATTACTTTGAAAGGTTCATCATGAAGAGACCAAGGGGGCACTTTGGAGGCCTTCTGCTGCTGAAAGAGAAATCTGGTACAATTTAACTTCACAAAGTTCGTTCTTAGTTTTTTTCTAAGAGATTAGTTAGAAACATTCCTATTACAGTCTTTGGGGAATTTTAGCAGAGTAGAACCAAAGACCTGCTTTAAGCAATTCACCAACTTCAGAAGAGCTCAGCAGATAACAAGGACTCAGGGGTTAGACCTTTGCCCTGTAAGAAAAGGAAGAATATTTGGGATCAACTTGCCTGCTTAGCAAAACTGTGCCTGGGACTCTTCCTCATCAGGAAAGGAAAGGAGAGTGTGACCTCTGCCCATATACTAATTAATGTTTTGTGTTTCCTTAAATTATACTTCAACTTTGTTAAAAATATGTATATTTATAATATTTATTACAATGTAACATTTAGATATGAATACTTCCCTCACAGTCCTTTCTCACCCTTCAATTCCTGCTTCTCTACTTCAGGAGTACATTTATTTTTTATCACTGTAAGCATAAGATTTGACTTCTAGATCCAAAGAGATTTTCATTTTCTATCTCTCAACAAAACTGTGAGCATTAAACCTTGTTCTGTCTTTGAAGTAAACATTGTGCAGTGTATTTTTGTCTTATGTTATTGTGAGAATGTTGTGCATCTACAAGAAAAATTGGAGAGTAACTGAAAAATAAACTTATTTCCCCTGGGAGCTAGTTAATTTATAAAAAATTGATATGTTAATAAGAGGTGGGGTTTTTTGTTTCTTTAATTATGATTTCTGAATTTACAAGGAAAATATGTGGTGATTTTTGGTTTGTTTTCTTTGGGGGGGGGGTTGATTGGGTTCTTTGGTTGGTTTTGTTCTTGTTGTCTATTGGTTTTTTTATTTGTTTTTTTCTTGGAGGGGGGATGTAATGTGATAGCTGCTCTTTTTATGTTATTGTTCTTCTTCCAGAGAGGGTAATTCCATTCATACACCAGAATGGAATGGAATGGAATGGAATGGAATGGAATGGAATGGAATGGAGAATAGAATAGAATAGAATAGAATAGAATAGAATAGAATAGAATAGAATAGAATAGAATATTTCAGTTAGAAGGCACTTACAAGGATGATCTAGTCCAACTGCCTGACCCCTTCAGGGCATACTTGTGACTAAGTTAAAGTGCATTATTAAGGGCATTGTTTAAATGTCTTTTGAACATTGATGGACCCAAGGCATCAACCATTTTTCTAGAAAGCCTTTTCCAGTCATTCAGGGGCTTTGAAACTGAGTATTCCAATTTCTTCATCTATGTCCTTTAACTTTGCCTTAAACTGAAGGAATCATGGAAATTTACAACAGGAAAAAGAAAACTGTAATGCAAAACCATCTTTGAAGATCCCATGAGAGACATATATCACCTGTACATTACAACAAAACATTCATCACTAGGTTACCCCAGATACAGAGTGCCACTCTGATGTCACAGTTTTAAAGACCCAAAAATACCCCCAAAATAAGAATCAGCCTCACCACATGACCTCCTCAGGTGTTTGTTCAATAGCAAAGGCTTTCAGTGGATTAAACAGAAGAAAAAGAAGGTTTATTTCCTTGATTGGGTAAAGGAAGAGGTGGAAAGGGATGAGGCAGAGCCTGCTGAGGAAAGCTGCTGTTCCATGAGCCTTCCTGTAGCTGATCCAGGCTGGAAGAAGCCCTGCTTCAGCCTGTACATGAATTATTAGAGTCTTACATACCCATGTAACCTCAAATGCCCCAAACTCTCAGGGCATTACAAAGTGTAAATTAAGGAAACTGCAGGGAGGTGTTTCTGGTTTTATACCAAAGGAAAGTTGCTGTATATCTAGGAAAGTTGCTGTAGAATAGCAAAATAAGGCAATAAGGTGGAATAAAACCATTCTTCCCACAATTTTATCCACTCCTAGCTCAAGAGAGAAATAAAACTACTGAGCATCTGCCATCAGAGAGAATTCCTCCATTAAACATCCCTGGCAAACTCACTGTCCTGGTGGTTCTGTCTCCAGGAAAACATCCAGAAGAAAAATGGCCTTGTGAGCACATCCTGTGAAACCAAATGTCACAGTGAAACCTTGGATTGGTACATTTTTCAGGTAATACTGAACTCATTGTTACTAGCTAAGGAAATCTGACTGTCTGCAAGCCTGCTAGGGTCTATGCTGCTGTTCTTTGCAGGGATCATGCTGACATCCCTCCCACAGTTTGCTTAGAAAGCAGATGAGATCTTTGTCAGAAACCACAACACCTGCCATAACTCCCTATCTAAAAATAAAATCTGAACCTTGTAGCTCATCTTTTTCTTCTCTCTTTTGTTTTATACATCAGGGGATGACATCAGTAATTCAGACTATTTGACTGTTTTGCTGGAGCTTGCCAAAAATCCGGCTTCTCACATATTTTCTAAAAAGAAATAACACTCTGAGATTTTGGTGAAATAAACAGGCTGGAGTCTCAGGCACACAGCAATGCACATTACATAGTGGCAGAGAAAAGAAAGGAGAGGATAAATAGGCAGGAAAGGCTTTTGTGAATAATAAAGAGTGAGAAGGATAACTGATCTCATACAGATCCAGAGGAAGAAATCATGTTAGTTTCATGAGAGAGAAAAATAATCATTATTTTATTCAAAATGGTAAATTCCCGTTTTACTGTACATTTCTCCTCTCTCCAAATGTGACACACTGGGGTAATAGAAAGCAAGAATCCAAAATTAATAGAGTAAGAAGGTATTTTCATATCTATCCACCATGACAAATTAACAGACTTACAAACAACTAAAAAAAAAAGAAAAGAAAACAAGAAAAGAAAAGCTTAACTATAGAAGGTCCTCTCCATCTGTACAGTACAGACATCAGATTCTGATTAACTGTGATGCAGAACTAATCTTTTCAATTAATGCAAACGAGCTGCACTTTTATGTAGACTGTTACCAGAGGGCATTCAATGATATTTTTATTCACTACATTTGACCTTAAAAATGTTTTGTAGTCATCAAGGATACAATTTTTCACACAGTGGGGATGTAGGAACAGCTAATTAAGTGGTGTTTAATGACATTTGTTCCTTAAAGGAGGGCTGATTAAATGTAGCATGTAATTTTTTACCAAATCAAGCAATTCAGCCAATTTCCACATGTGCTTAATAAGCTAGGCCTTAATAATTACACATCTTGCATAGATGCACCAGTCACAAAGATTTGTGGGCTGCTAAATGTAAGGTTACTTATTTGCAAGCCTTGGTTGGTTAGAATGCAGAATTCTGATTTTTTTTTCCAACTCTATTAGTTTCTGAGAATAAAGGAAATTTTGTCCATTTTAGCAAGTGGAATACATCCTATATTCACTTGTGAGCTGTTACTGCAAAGAAACTGAGAAAGAATTTCTCAAATGCAGAGTTTTCTGAGATCTTACTTTGGCAATTTTAAACCACCCCTTGGAAGCAAAAACACAGCTTGCCTTGGCTTTGAGCTCTGACCAGCATGGCTGGTTTTGAAAACCCTGATTTTGAAAAGCAAAATGTCAAAAAAATCAATGCTGTCTGCATGTCAGCACAGCATACATGGTCTGAGAGAAAGTAACAAGGGTGAGTGAGCAGGTGAGTAAGCTCAAACCCTAGGAAAGCTGGAAGAGATGGAACAGGTAGTTTTTTTCCCCACTGAAAATAAAGCACTTTTTGCACGAGGAGAGGAGAGGAGAGGAGAGGAGAGGAGAGGAGAGGAGAGGAGAGGAGAGGAGAGGAGAGGAGAGGAGAGGAGAGGAGAGGAGAGGAGAGGAGAGGAGAGGAGAGGAGAGGAGAGGAGAGGAGAGGAGAGGAGAGGAGAGGAGAGGAGAGGAGAGGAGAGGAGAGGAGAGGAGAGGAGAGGAGAGGAGAGGAGAGGAGAGGAGAGGAGAGGAGAGGAGAGGAGAGGAGAGGAGAGGAGAGGAGAGGAGAGGAGAGGAGAGGAGAGGAGAGGAGAGGAGAGGAGAGCCCTCACTACTGTCTGCATCTTCCCCAAGGGAGGCAGTGGGATGGGGAGTGCTGATCTCCTCTCTCTGGTAACCAGAGATAAGATATGAGGAAATGGGATGAAGCTGCATCAGGGGAAGTTCAGATGGACATTGGGAAAGGTTTCTTCACTGAGACAGTGGTCAGTCACTGGGTACCAAGCCTGTAAGGGTTCAAGGAGTGCCTGGACAACACTTTTAGTCATATGGAGGGTTTATAGGTAGCCTTGTAAGGAGCAGGGTGTTATACCCAATAACCCTTGTGTATCCCTTCCAACTCAAGATATGACTGATAATTCTGTGATCTTGCCCTCCATGCTGTAGTGACTAAAGTTCAATTGATTAATATTTAGGTGAAACACCTAAATACTAATTTTTACTGACTGAAAACCTTATCCAATGTCAGAAAATACTTCATTGATTCTCAAGAGTTACAAATGCACACTCTTTCTATAGAAGCAATACAAAATATTCCTCTCCAACAAAAAAGTCAGGATTCAAAGAGATATGACTCAATTGTATGGCAATGAGTACCCAATTTTTCAAATGAAAAGTATCTGCAATCCTCCTACAGCATGATAGTTACAGGTCAGGGATAATGATACATAAATAAAATACTTAGCATGTTCATAATCAAAATGTTACTGGTTTACAAAAACGTTAATTTTACTGTTATAATTACAAGCACTCTAATTACACTGTAACAGCCATCAGGGGTCATCTCCCAGTTCCATCCACCATCCGGCAGTGGCACTTCTGCCAACTGCAGGAACGTATGTGCATGTGTGTTCAGAAAAATAATAACAGTTTTCACCTACTTTCAATGCTCTTTCTAAATTGTTATGGGCCTCCAGTGTTCTGAGGAGCTCCAGTGAGGGGCACATATTCAGGAGAATCATAACAGGAACATGGCTGTATTACATACTCAGCCTTAGCTCTCATTTTTAGCTCACTTCTTAGTGATGATAAATGCACATTAAGCATTATAATGTAAAAAATCAACTGTTAAGGTCAAAACAGTATTTATCAAAGATTGATGTACATGATGACCATTTTGAGATGATGTAGCATTCCTGGCCTTTCCTATTCATCGGGAAGGATGGTCTGTGTTTGTTCCATGTGTTTGATTAGGGCCAATGGCCACATTAAAACAAAATTCCTACTTGTCTGTAGCAGTTCTGGCACTGTATTATCAGACCCTGATGCCTTGCAGTACTTTAGGGCGTGTGCTACAGTCCAAATATGCACTGTGGAAGCCCAAAGAAGTATTTCTGATTAGAAGTTTCTGTCTGTATTAAAAAAAAAATAGTTAAAGCAAACAATTAAGGAGCATGCTTTAAGATCTCTGTAATGAGAGATATCAAATAACAATCATTAATTCCAAGTAATATTTGCATTTCAAATCTTTTCAGGACAATGAAACTCACCTTGCACCACAGATTCTCAGCAGCCAATTAAAGATGATGTAAATTGACTCCACTGTCAGTATTTTCTGACTTAGCTGCCTAAAGTCAATCCCAGAGGTGAGGTGTTTTTTTTCACTTTTCTTATTCAGTATTCCAAGTTTAAATCAATTTCTTCCTTCTTCCTCTTGAGAGATTCAGATTTTCAGCCTCATTTTTTTTCCTGTGAGCACCTTCTCACCAATCTTTTTTCTGAAATGTCAAGGGCAGAGAACCCAGTATCTGTAAAAACTGTCAGTGACTTGAACTCATTTCTGCTTCATCATTGCAATGTCCCACCTTTAAGGGGAAGGGAGCACCCAAGATTCATAGATTCCTTGTACTCAAAAGAAGCAACAAAAGTCAGAGGTTTTACAAGGACTCGCCAAATTGTATTGGTAAATTACACTCTTGGCATAGAAATTGGGAAAATTTTTATAAGCACAGAGCAGTGGATTATAGCTAGAGGGGGAAAATGATGAAAAAATAATGAAAGAAGGAAGGAAGGAAGGAAGTGGCGGAAGGAAGGAAGGAAGTGGCGGAAGGAAGGAAGTGGCGGAAGGAAGTGGCGGAAGGAAGGAAGTGGCGGAAGGAAGTGGCGGAAGGAAGTGGCGGAAGGAAGGAAGGAAGTGGCGGAAGGAAGGAAGGAAGGAAGGAAGGAAGGAAGGAAGGAAGGAAGGAAGGAAGGAAGGAAGGAAGGAAGGAAGGAAGGAAGGAAGGAAGGAAGGAAGGAAGGAAGGAAGGAAGGAAGGAAGTGGCGGAAGGAAGGAAGTGGCGGAAGGAAGTGGCGGAAGGAAGTGGCGGAAGGAAGTGGCGGAAGGAAGTGGCGGAAGGAAGTGGCGGAAGGAAGGAAGGAAGGAAGGAAGGAAGGAAGGAAGGAAGGAAGGAAGGAAGGAAGGAAGGAAGGAAGGAAGGAAGGAAGGAAGGAAGGAAGGAAGGAAGGAAGGAAGGAAGGAAGGAAGGAAGGAAGTGGCGGAAGGAAGGAAGGAAGTGGCGGAAGGAAGTGGCGGAAGGAAGTGGCGGAAGGAAGTGGCGGAAGGAAGTGGCGGAAGGAAGGAAGGAAGTGGCGGAAGGAAGGAAGGAAGTGGCGGAAGGAAGGAAGTGGCGGAAGGAAGGAAGTGGCGGAAGTGGCGGAAGTGGCGGAAGTGGCGGAAGGAAGGAAGGAAGTGGCGGAAGGAAGGAAGGAAGTGGCGGAAGGAAGGAAGGAAGGAAGGAAGGAAGTGGCGGAAGGAAGTGGCGGAAGGAAGTGGCGGAAGGAAGTGGCGGAAGGAAGTGGCGGAAGGAAGTGGCGGAAGGAAGTGGCGGAAGGAAGTGGCGGAAGTGGCGGAAGTGGCGGAAGTGGCGGAAGTGGCGGAAGTGGCGGAAGGAAGGAAGGAAGGAAGGAAGGAAGGAAGGAAGGAAGGAAGGAAGGAAGGAAGGAAGGAAGGAAGGAAGGAAGTGGCGGAAGGAAGGAAGGAAGTGGCGGAAGGAAGTGGCGGAAGGAAGTGGCGGAAGGAAGTGGCGGAAGGAAGTGGCGGAAGGAAGTGGCGGAAATGGCGGAAGTGGCGGAAGTGGCGGAAGTGGCGGAAGTGGCGGAAGTGGCGGAAGGAAGGAAGGAAGGAAGGAAGGAAGGAAGGAAGGAAGGAAGGAAGGAAGGAAGGAAAAAACAGGAAAAAAAAAAAAAAAAGAGAACAAGAAAAAATGATCACAAGTCCTGGTTTCAGCTTCAATCCAGTTGATAGAATGTCCAGGATCCTGAGTCACACAGTTGGGCTTGATGGAATCATATATTTATAGAGAGGCTTTCCCTATACTGAAGATAGGTTTCTCACTTTCTATATAAATTATTTATGCACAATCTGTTCTTTCAGACTTTCTGGAAATTATTGGAGGCATCAGGACCTTGGGTCTTGTTCCCCCCTACATTCCATGCCCACTTCCTGTACTTGCACTGGACTGTGTTGTGCTTGTCTCCAGGAACTTCAAAAACCATGTTTGTCCTGGAAAAGTGTCCTACCTCTGTATGGTAACTACCAAGGATTCTTTGTTATTGCCAACAATCCATCCAACCAAGGAGTGATGTTTGAGCCACGCACATTAAACCCTTGTCTTCTGGGATTCTCCAGTCTTCAGTTTCCTTTGCACTCACAGCATTTCATAGTCTGAAAAAAGAGAAATAGCCTGGTGATTCCATTTTAATAAAAGGCTTGGGGGAACTAGACTCATTTTGGCTTTTGACCTGGCTGACACTAAAGGTTAAGGTGCCAAGTCATCAGCAGAAATGACCAGTCAATACCAGACTCAGCATTTCTGAGAACCTGAGCATCAATGAGCATTGGCTGCCAGCAGCTGATAACAAGGACCTGCTCAGTAGCTGTGCTGAGCCTGGGTCAACACAACTCAGGGAAGGAAAGCTGTAATTATAACCATAGAAGCCAGAGATGGGAGAGACCCCTTGATGATCAGCTAGTGCATCTCTCTCTAAAAGAAAACTTTACTTTTCACAATGTGTTTTCCTGCAGATCTGTCCAGTCTTATTTAAAAATATTCTTATTTTAAAATATTTTAAATATTTTTTCTGAGATTATTCCGCAATAGATTTCATGGCTGGGAACTAAACCCTAATATAGAGACTAAATGTATTGAGAATCACAGAATCATTTAGGTTGGAAAACACCTCTAAGATAATTGACCCCAGCTGTTCACTCAGCATCAGCATGTTCACCACTAAACCATGTCCCCAACTGCTAAATCCACAGGTCTTTTTGATGGCTTTATTTAAACTTTTCTCATTAACTCTTTGTATGAAGTGATACCTCTAATAGTGTTCCTCATAAAGAGTGGTGAAATTCCCTCTATTACAGCTTTGTTTCTTATTTACTACCTGTGAGTTCTCTCATTAAGGGGTTTAGGTTTTAGGGGTATTTTTCCTTTTGTTGTCTTTGTTTGCTTTACTCCATCAATGCAATCAGCATAGCTAAATCAGTCACATGCCACTGAAATTTCATTTGGCACTTTTCTTTAAGATTTGTGTCACTTGAACCTGTGACTAGGGCATGGGTTCAGCATTCCTTAAACCTTATTTATTGTCACATACTGAGTACACATAGAAGACTCAGTTTCACATCACAGTGCAATTTGTAAAATGAGTAGAAGATACTTCTATTTCAGCCTGTTCATGCTGTGAGGTCTCCAGGGAAGATTTGAGAAAATAGTCAAGAAAAAACCACATGGTGAGAAATTATCAAAATATTAAAATAATCACAATCATGCTATGCTTAATTCTGACACAGTATTACACACAATATACGTATCTTTGGCAAGATACGTATTTTGCTTCTAGTAGAAGACTTGCTAGTTAATTGAATTCAGACACAAAGAAAAATGTTTCCTGATACTTTATCTTTGCTTTGAGTTTCTGGCACCGGCTTGTGACGGCTATTGTCTTACAATACCATAAATACTATTTTTTATCAGAAAATTCTAAGTATACCCAGTTGTGCAAATCATATTTCTAAACAACTGATTTATGTATTTGTATACTGGTCCCCCATATTTAATGGCCCCATATTTAGTGGCCCCAAGCAACATTAGCACCTGCCCTGTGATGTTTGAATCCTGGAATCCCAAATTATCATTGTTCAGTCTCAGAGCAGAAGTAACTCTTTTAGTATAAAAATAAAGGACTTTATGTGTGAAAGCCCAGGGATCACTTTTGAAGCCATAGTGCATTCTCTAGCTGGAGAAAGTATTTAACTAATTTGCTCCACTTGCGCATGATTTCATGCAAAAAAACATGAAGTCCTGAGATTAACTAAGTTTGAGATTTTTTTTTTAAATAAAAGTAATTTAAACTGATTTAACAGAAAGTTGTAAGTTTAGTAATACCTTAGCAAAAAATAAAAAATAATACTAGAAGTTTTAATAAAAACAAAGGACAAATAAATTGATTTGTTTTATGATATAGCTTTCAATCCACTGTAAATGAGTTCAAATCTTTACCAAAAAAAAAAAAGTTGACTTGCAGTTTTAAATACATTGATTTTTTTTCTTTTGTATTTCACTTAAATGAAGAGACCACAAATGCAGTTAGATTTGTTGCCTAGTTTCAATGTCAATGCTAGAGCTAGCAAAACTCTTGCAATGCTAAATATCACCAATCTTGCTTTTTCATCCATTCTTAAGGAAATACATTAAGTGGCAGTGGTAATGACCTCATATCACTTTAATAGTAGGTGTTCAGTGTGAGTTTTTCTTATACACTCTAAACACAATGCATTTTCTCATTCAGTCAGTGTAGGGAGTAGAGCTCACGTGATTAAATAGATGTGTTCATTTGAGCTAGATAATGAATATGTTCATTAATGTGTAATAAAAACACAAGATGCAAAAGCCTGCATTAAGAAAGATTTCTGAATCCCTTTTGTGGCTGCAACTCAGGTTTCTTCTGCTCAGAAAAATGGATTTCACATTATTTCTTTGAAATACACCAGTTCTCAGATTCATTTTCTTGTATTATCTCTGAACCTTGTCTAGCAAAGGATACTTGCTTTCCATAACTGGAAGTTTTTATAAACTAGAATGTGGCAGTGTTTGAGGGTCCCCCAGGACAAGGGAAGAGATGAGACTCTTGACTCCATGTTTCAGAAGGCTGATTTATTATTTTATGATATATATTATATTAAAAGAAAATTATATACCAAAACTACACTAAGGAAAGAGAAAGGAGATATTGGAAGGCTAGAAAAGAATGATAACAAAAACCTGTGACAGACTCAGAGAGCCTGACACAGCTGTCTGTAATTGGCCATTAATTAAAAAACAATTCACATGCTGGGTAAAACAACTCTCCAAATCACATTCCAGAGGAGCAAAACATGGAGAAGATGAAGCTTCCCAGCTTCCCAGGAGAAGAAATCCTGGCAAAGGGATTTTTTCATAAAATATCACAGTGACACTGGAATACTTCCCTTTCTGCTTTCCTTTTTCTCAAAACAGCAGACTTTTTCCCTGATAAGAGAATTTTCCCCATGAGCAGAGAGAATTGTGGCATCCCTGGGGCCAGCTGAGCTTTGGAGTTGCCTAGGCAGCTTTCTTTTCCAACAGGTGTCCAAGCAGGATAACTTGGCTCCACGGTGCTGTTTCAGCACTAACTTCATTGGCAGTAGCTGCAAACATTTTCAGGATAGGAAGCAGGTGTTTCCACATGCTTCACTGGGCAGAATGCAGAACAATTCCCCTCCCTGGTGCCAGTGCGCATGATATATTCAATGATTGCTACTTTCTGATCAGGAATACGTGCACTCATGTAGTAGAGAGCAATCGGTCTGGTTTTGTAATCAGGAGTGAGTAGCTGAAATACAAAGTCATTACTTTGGCAGGGAGGAGGGGAGTAGTGTCTGGCAACTGGCTGAGCATGTTTTGCTTAACTTAAAACCAGCTGAATGCTGGAAATATGGCTAGAATATATGAGAGTTGGGTTTTTCTTTACATATAGCATATGTAAGTGGGAAGAAAAAAGTTGAAAGATGAAAAGAGAAGTCTAATTAAATGGAATAAAAAAAAAAAAATCTTATAAGCATCAAATTCTTACCCAGAGTCTGTTCCAGAGGGAATGTAGTTGTGCTGACTAATGTCAGCCGAGGGGTTTAATTATGTGGCTGGAATCAGTGTAGTTTGGGTTGGAAAAGAACATTAAAGGTCATCTAGTCAAACCCCACTGCAATGAGCAGGGACATCTGCAACTAGATCAGGTTTTCAGAGACCTGTCTAGATTGACCTTGAATGTTTCCAGGGATGGGGCACATCTCTGGGCAATCTGTACCAGTGTCTCACCATGGTCATTGTAAAAAAATATCTTCCTCATATCTAGTCAGTCTACCCTTTTTTAGTTTAGAAACTGTTACCCCCCCCGCCCTATCACAAAAGGCCCCCAATAGTAAGGGATTCCCCATCTTTCTTAAAACCCCTTTTCAAGTACCAAAAGGCTGCAATGAGTTCTGCCTGGAACCTTCTCTTCTCCGCGCTGTACAACCCCAACTCACTCAGTCTCTCTTCACAGCAGAGGTGAAGAGCTCTCTGATCATTTTTTGTTCCAGCTCTCTGATCATTTTTGTGGGGAGGTGATTCTTCCTTTGCTACTCCACTCTCATGGGGGCCCCAGCTGATGTGCTGGATCTGGGGTCCTCAACACAGGAGAAACATGGACTTGAGATGCAGTGCTCTAGCTGGGGGCCCCCATGAGAGTGGGAGTAGCGAGGAAGAATCACCTCCCCCAACCAGCTGGCCAAGCCTCCTTTGATGCAGTCCAGGACACAATTTGCTTTTTGGGCTGCAAGTGCACATTGCCAGCTCATGTCCAGCCTTCCACCCCGTTATGGCCCCAAGTCCTTCTCAACAGGGCTGCTCTCAATTCCTTCATTCCCCAGCTGGTATTTGACACCAGATGTCTCCCCAACCCAGGCATGGGACATTACTCTTGTCCTTGTTGAACCTCATGAGGATCACATGGACGCACTTCCCAAGCTTGAGCAGGTTCTTTCCGTCATTGTCACATTTTCTGGGAAAATCCCTTTGCCAGGGATTTCTTCTCCTGGGAAGCTGAGAAGCCTCAGAGAGGAATGAAAACAATAATTATCTGATTGCTTCTCCCTGTTTTTGCCACTTTGTAATGTGGTTGGAGATTGTTTATCCAACAGGTGGTTGTTTGATTGGTTTTCATGTGAATTGTTTTTTACTTAATGACCAATCACAGCCAGCTGTATCAGGGCTCTGGAAGCAGTCGCAAGTTTTTAATTAGTATCTTGTTAAGCCTTCTGTAAGTATCCTTTCTGTGTTCTTTAATATAGTTTTAGTATAGCATTCTTTAATATAATACACTATCATAAAATAATAAATTAGCCTTCTAAGAACACAGAGTCAGATTCTCAATTCCTCTTTCGTCCTGGGGACCCAGCAAATACCAACATCTTTCCTTCCAGCATTTCCTTCCTGCTTGGTGTCATCAGCAAACTTGCTGAGGGTGAGCTCAGTCCCACTGTCCACATCTTTGATGAAGCTGTTGAACAGAACCGTTTAAAATGCCATATTTAGAATCCTGCTATCAATTTAGCAGTCCACACTACAAAGTCTGCAATACCCTTACTTTACCAGAAATACCCAATTTCCTCTTGCAAATAAAGAAAAATATTTAAAGTACTTTCTTACAACAGCTTGTTGGCATATACTGCCCCTACCTAAGGGTGATCTCAGTGACAATGTAACACCTGCATTACCTAGAAAAGCTCAAAATTGGCTTTTGATGAAGAGAAGGAGAAAGTGATTTAATGATGAACGACATTTAGCACAGTGCCATGGTGGTGGCCATGGGAAAGCAGTTCAGCGACCAGAAACTCATGTTTGCACCCAAGAAACACAGAAAATAGCTTCCCAGGATAGCTGCTTTTATTTACTAGAAGCAGATGTAAATTAAATGGCATAGCATTCTTTCTTCTAATAAATGGGTAAAAGTGTTCTTTTACTTACTTCTGCTTAAGAATTAAACTAAAAATTAGTACCCCCACCATTGTGACCTCAACCCGGTGGTATCATAGCATAAATCACGGTGATTCTTTTGTGCTCTGTATCTTTGAAATGCACCGTTTTGTAACAGCAAATTTGGCATCTTAGACCTAAAAATTGTTTGGGCCTTCTATTTTTCCTTTATTTTCTTTCATACAGATAGATAAAGAGGCAATCATAAAGGAACTATGGAGTAAACCCTAAAGAAGGAGGACAAAACAAAGTAAAGTAACAATCAGTTATAGCAAACTCACTTTAATATTTTTTTTATTCACTGAAGATGATTTTATTAAGAAAAATGTTAATATTTTGAGATAGGTTATTTTTAAAGGGCACAGAGCAATTTCATGGTTGTTTTTCCTAGTTCAAAAGACTGTAGGGAATGCTTGAACAATACGATTTTAAACTTACAACCTGGATTAAAGTATCAAATGTATAAAATTCAGTGCATGAATTTAAGAAAGTAAAAAAAAAAAAAATGGACAAGGGAGATAACATCAAATTCTTAGCCTAATAGTCTCTTTCTTCATGGGGGCAAGAAAAAAAACTCCAAAAGATTGCTATGCTTATTTACTACAGAAACATGACTGCTAGGAATTCAAATGTACTTATCAACTTGTCCTTAATCTGAGTGTATTTAGAAATTGTGAGCACTTACAGATTTGAGAATGATTGGAAAATTGCCAGATCAGGTTTTTTTTTTTTTTTTGGTATTTTAGTACTACCTCTCAGAAAAAAAAAAAAAAACTGATGGTAAGTAATTTTGCATGGGGAGAAGATGAGTGATCCCGTTGATGGGCTCTCAGCCTGACATATCCTCAACAACCTTAAAAAATTCTCCAAACCCTATAAAATATGTTGCATAGGTCCCTCTTTTCCCTGTGATTATTAAGATTATTTAGACAGGGAAAAACCAACAGCCTACCCTGTGAAATTAATCCCCAATCCAAATAAATTTAAGATCACGCACAAAAGGCCAAAACATTAAAGTTAGTGAGAAAACTTCCATCAGTAAATCAAAATTCCCTCATTAGAGAATTGTTCGGAAACTTGAGGATTTTAATAGGGCATTCTGATGCTATGAGTTGATGACACTCAGAGTGCTCCTTTGGCAAATCCATGCTTAACCCACAACTCAGAGGCAGTGAGAAGTTTCTGTTCCCCTCAGTAAAAAGGTGCATTAGAAGGGGAAAAGAATCAAGGAAGGCAGAGAGTATGATCAGAGGCATGGAAGAGCTCTTGCTGCTGAGAAGCAATAGCAAAACTTCTTATGAGAGCTCATTTAAAGGAGATGTGACAGGTCTGCAGAGCCATGAGGGGCACGAAGGAAATGGACAGGGAGCCACTGTTACTCTCCTTCAGTGTAAGATCTGAAGGCAATCAAATAAAGTGAGTAGGAACCCAGTTCAAAATGAAAAAAAAGTAAAAGGAGGATTTAGTTCTTCACACACCAGGTTGTAGATCTGTGTAACTCCTTGAGAAATGATGTCAGTGGATGAACACTGGTTTAAAGGAAGATTGGAAAAATAGGGGAAGTAACAATTAGTGATTATAACACACACTTAAATAGAGGCACCACAATTTCTCTGCTCATATTTGCTTCCGTGCTTCCACTTCCAGCTGGAGTTGAACACGAATGGAGGACTAAATGAATGGTTTCCTGAACCAGTACAGTCACTTTTTATGTATATTTATAGGTTAGAAATAACAAGTCTATTCTTTAAAACTCTTATTAATTATTTTATGTCAGTCTCAGAATAAAACAAGTAAATCCTCCTTGATTTTAAAAAATCTTCCAGAAATGTCACAACTTTACTTTTTGCTTCCATTTCTCAGCCAAGTAAACTGCCTTTACAAGAAGAGAAATATTGTATTTTATTGTCCAAGATTTTATTGTAGAATTAGTTTGGTGAGTAGAATCCATTTTGTTACACAGATAATAGGAAAAGACTTCAGATGAAAAATTTTATCAGAGTTGCAGAGAACAGAAATACCCATGATGTCATTTGTGGCTATACAATTTCTTTCCCATAAGCTTGTCAGCCCATATTAATGTTTGCTTTTGTCAGTATGGAACTTGTTAAATATGGCAGGAAACTTGGGAGAGTAATATGTGCTGCAATTTATTCTCATCCCATTGCAGTCTGCAGTCAGAGTGACTTTATTCTTACAAGCCAGATTTTTTGGGGAAGAAAGATGTTGAGATTTTGTTTTTTCCCCATTAAGTGAATGCAGTAGAATCCAATAAGACTTGCATTGTTCCTTGCAAAATAATAAAAGCATAAATGAGATGTGTCAGACAGATCCTGTTGTATATTCATGCAGACATCTACAGCTATTCTGGTGCATTGCTAAAGAAAACAACCCTGCATTGTTTACAGTATTTTTTTTATTGATGTAAATGAGCAATTGAAACTAAATTACAGAGACGTGCTTTCTTCCTATTGCAGTTTGACTCACCCATATGTTCCAAAAAGGAGGTCTCTTCTACTCAGGCAAAAAAATCTCACAGAGGAATAATTGATGAGATATGAATCACTCAATTTCTCTGAAAGAAAGAGGATTGGTTTTATAGTCTTGCATCCTTTGGTCCTTCCTCACCTTTAATGACATTCACATGGTGCCAGCTGGAATAAGTATCATGAGAAATAGGAACAGTTTGAAACAATCAAAACCTCTTTTTTTAAAAGAATAGAGAATCTTAGAATAGAGAAAGCCTATAAACATATGGTGTTTAGACAGGTGCTCTGTAAAATACAGCTTTCCTCAGGTGAAGCTGCTGTCAATGCTTTTAATCAAAAGACTACAAAAAAGCATATTGTTTGTCCTTTTTCTTTCCCCTTTCTCTCCCTTGTGCTTTTTTCCCCTTCTTTCATGAAAAATAAAAGTCCACCTTTTGTGTTTCCATGTGTGGGTTTGTTGTTTTGTTTTTTTCTCAAAATAAAGGAAGAAAGCAGGGGGAAAGAATAAATTATTCTAAAAAAACATCTAAGAATTGTAAGAAAATTATGAGGGCAAGGGAGATACAACTCCTTATTGACCAAGGAAGGGAATACAAATGACTTGATCTTCCACTGAGTAACAGCCCTGCAGAGCTCTCATCAGCTTCCTTTGAGGTGGCTGAGCAGCAGCATGGACTTGCTGGGAGCAAGATCTGTTGAATTTTAAAGGAATATAGGGAATTTTAAAGGAATATAGGCCTTGGTTTTGGTTTGCACTTAAAGGCAGGTGCATGGTGTGTGCATATGTGTGTCTGTACATGTAGATAAACACACAGGTCTGCCTCAATACAGAGATTTCATTGTCATTACTGGAACATCAGTCATCCTCCTCTCTTCATTTACTACTAAATTACTACTGAATTCCAACAAATTTATGCCCCAGAAATCCTGCAGTGTGCCTTCCTGCTCTCTTACCTAAGATTTCAAGTGTCCCCCGCAATTTCACTGGACAGATTCATTTCATGGAATGCAGGTACGGAGAAAAAGTCCCTAAGAAGCAGACAAAAAGTGAGAGTGGAATTCTCCCCCAGACTGATTCAGCTGAACTCAGGTTTCTGTCTGCAATGCCCACATTTGTTCAAGTTATCCAAACTCCTATCAGGCATCAGGGCAGTCTAGGTTTGCACATACATATATGGTACTATCTAAATCCCTGAAGATCATTCAAGGCACATCCATTCAAAAGAAAATTGGGAAAGATTGTGTGCCAGAGACCCAGACCCAGATTTTGCAGACACATCTGGAGATGAAGGAGAATGGTCTAAACCTTTTGAGATATACCTGGGCTACTGAGTAAAGCCTGTATTCAATACACCCCTGACTGCAACTCATCTGAAATAAGTTCTTCTGCCTGGCCACCTCAAAGATGGGCTCCATTCAGGTCCCTGCTGAATGCAGTGGGAGCAGGCAGTCCCAGACAGACTGTGCAGAGCTGGATACACCAGTGCCAAAATTCAGTTGTCTTACTGAACATAGGTACAACTCTGGAGGCACGATCTGGCTGCAGAGATGTAGCTATGCAGGTGTCTGCTGCTGTGTGAAACATCCTTGCCTAACCTCCTCTGCCTTTAGATACTGATCTTCTGCAGGTCCCGTCTCCAGTGTCCAAGCACAGGTGCCTGTGTGGGAAGAGGCCAGGACCTGTCCTGTTCTGGACACAGCATCTTCAGCCAGCTCCAACAACCTCACTTCAGGACACATCTCACTCCAAAATTATATTTTCCCTTCAATCTAGATCTGATTGAGATCTGGAAGCACCCCCCTCTATTAAAATGTCCAATATCAATACTTTACTTCCTCAGAGAATTAAAATCCCCCTTGCACCTGCAAGTGTCTCAATCCTGCCATTTTCTTCTTAAGTGTGCATTTTGAAAGCTATTCTCAAAAGAGATCTACTAATCTATAATTTTCTATAATAGTTTGAGTGCTAACACCAAGCGCAAGATGCATGAGAAACTGCCAATTTATTTTGAAAAAGGATGGGGAGATATGGTGTCCTGTAGCAAGATGACATCCTGATGCTTAAACAGTCAGTCAATCATTTTAGACTGCTGCCTCTCCAGATAAGATCTCCTTTATTTTTGTTGGATAATAGCTAAATGATTACAGCTTCATTTCCAGCTGGATCTTTGGCCACTGGTGCTATGGAAGTAATAAACAATTTCTCTCTCTCCATGCTTCTCTTTTTTCTTTTTTTCTTTTCTCCTCTTTTGCACTTTCTTTTTTTCTATTTTTACTTTTTTTTCCTTTTAACCTTTTCCATCTTTTTCAAAGTAGCTGGATTTCCATCCTCTTTCCATCCGTTTCCATTTCTATCTGAAATAATCGTCATGTAGAAGTCCCATGCTGTTAATCAGCTGCTTCTGAATGTCTATCTTCCTCTATTTCTTTTCCTTAATTGAGAATTTACCCTCTGACAGAGCTTTCCACGTTTCCTCTGAATTTGATTTGCCTGTCAGGAGCGGAGAGAAGGAAATCTCATCCGAGTTGAGCCTGGGTGTTCTGAGCAGTGGAAGGGGGAGCGGGAGCCGCTGATGCCGCGCGCGGAGCAGCGCCGGGAGGTTACCAAGCAACCAGACAGAGATGCGGCACAGGGGCAGGGCAGATGGGGAAGATGAACAAAAGTGTGGACAAAGGATTCGACAAGATGAAGGAAGGCGTCGCCATGGCCTGACCTCTGCCTTATTTCTAATCTTGTGTTGCGATGGCGCCTGTAAATACGGGCTGTGGAAAGATCCCAATTTATTTATGGACCCTTGGAGGCAGCAGAGATGGGGAAAGCCTGGAGAGTGATCTTGTCATCGAAGGATTGTTCTGTCCAGAGTCCAGTACATAAGCAAAAGGGGACAGATTGTGCATGTGAACACAAAAAGTCCATGTTTGTCATTGGGAGAGAGGGAGCCATCATACAAACATCCTGTTGTATTATATATTGACTAAAAACTATTAGTCAGAACCTGATTCGGCTTCAAAGGATTCACAGTCCTTAGAAAGGCTTAAATTTGGAAATTGTAATTTCTCTAGTTTATAAATTCCTTTAAAATTGCTCTTGCACCAGTTTCCCACGTCTTTGACTCCACACAAATAATTTAAATTAAATAGGTCTTCTCAAAATGAGAGAAAAAGAAAAGTTGCAATGTAGAATCCTTATCTGCTTGCTTCAGTTTTGGCAAGGGGATTCATGTCTATCAGACCTTTTAAGCATCTTCTGTTCCCTTGTTAGGTTTCCAGGCTTGAACAAACTGGGATACAATAAATGTTTAAGGAACTGTATTTGCCTTTTAGAGAGTAACATGGCAAGATAAAGCATCAACAGCTGTCTTCAGCTCCTCCTACACTCTTTAAACCAACTTAAACAAACCACTGATAAACATAAGAACCTCAAGTTTCCCTAAAAGGTTACTTAAAAGCATCCTAAAATGCAAGATAGAGGGAACAGATGTAGCTCATTATATTATTAAGTCAGTTTAAATTCATGGAGTTGTCTTCACTTGTGGATATAAATGGCTACAATTTACAGCACTTCTTCTAAAGTTAACAAAAAAAAAATCTGCATAAGTATTTTGTATTGCCTGATATTGTCCCAAGATATTTATTTGAAAAATTATAATATGCATGTAGTGGTCTATCCAAAATGTTCTGAAAGACCATGAAACTCTTTTTTTTTTTTCCTTAGCATTCTTCTTTTTCAGCTTTTACCAATATTTTTCCTCAACACTCTGGGAAATTGAGAACTGATTTTTGAGCCTGTGACTACAATGATCCAGCAATTCATGTGAACAAGTCAATTTTTTCTAGGTCATTATGACAGAGTGATGTTTTTAGAGCCTGGTGTTCAGGGAAATGCAGCAATTTCTTTCTCCTTGGAAAAAAGCCTAAAAATGACAGTGACCATTGCAAGATAGTGTGTTCCTCAGTAGTCCTCTCTTAGTGGAATATAAAAGTTTGAGCAAAGAAATAGCTCTAAATGTTGCTAAGTCAGTGTCTGAAACACCTCTGACACACAAAAACTGGTTTCCTTGTTATTCAGCCACCATTTCAAAGTATTTCCCCAAGGTTAGCTTGAGGGTGAGCTGCACCAGCAGGAGATTCCATCATATGGTCTCAGCACTTTTCTGCTACATCTTAGTGGCAATTCATGTCACACATAATTCATTATAGAGCTCAGGGACTCCCAGACCTGCCAATTGAGAGGTGTGTCACCTGCACTTACAAGCTACAGAAACATGGCCTGATCTCTCAGCCCCTTATAAATTCAATTTCTGGGCAACCTTTAGAGCCAACAAGTTGCCACGTGACCAGCCTCTGTTAAGTTTTCACAAAGGCTTCTACAGGGGAGAGCACAGACTCGTATTATAATAATTTTACGTATCTCCCTCAGTAGCTGGTAGAAACTTTACTGAAGTTAGAAATGTGGCATCAACCAAATAAAATGCATTTTTTTAAACTTGAAATTACCCACCCAGTTCATTTTCTTTTGCCCTGCTTGCCATGAGAATGGCACTCAAATTGTGAGATGCCCTATTTGGGGCTGCAATCCTATTTGTTTATCAGCATACATCATGCACACATTAGAGCCATGCATATGGCCATCAGGATAATCAGAGGAGAAAGAAAAGGTACAGATTGCATCTGCCAGTGAAACAACCTCCTACAGCCCTAATTGAAAAAAAATAATAAAGAAATAAATGTAAATCCACAACTCAGTTATCTCTGAGTAAGACATAAGCTGGTATTTGTTCTCAAACAAGATGATCATTAAGGAAATTTATGTTACTTAAGAAAACATATATACTTCTAAGCTGAAGTAACAGGAAAACAAACTGATTGAGTAAAGCCTGTGGGAGTAAAATAGAATATTGTAAATTGAGAGACCAGACTGGGCACAGAAAGGCAGCTATCTGAAGAAACTGTGGATACACCAGATACTCTCCTTGGAGCTGTCTTAGGAAAAGGATTTCTAGCAGAGCAGAGGTCAAAAAAGCAGTTTTTAGAGTTTCTAGAATGAGAATGCAAATTCAGATGCTGCAAGTTATTCAAATTGAATAATGCCCTGAATGTAGGACTGGCAGGGAGGGACTCCTGTATCATATCCGGAACTTTAACTTTTTAGAGAGAGGACACAGCAGGGAATGAAGGAAACAGATGATCCCACATCTGCCTGTTGGGGAGCTATTTTTGTAAAGGCTGCAAGCAGAGATCTGCCTAAATCTTTTTAGCAAAATTATTCTCCTTAAAATATGCTACTTTGTCTTAACTGAACCACTTCATGATGAAATGTGTCAATTGAATTTTAATCAGATTTTTTTGTGTGTGTGTTCAGGGCAAAATTCCCAGTGAGAGAAAACCTACTTGACAGTATCCAATATCCTAATGATTAAACCCTCCATGATCTCTGCAGCTGAAGGAAACCTTGATTCTCTGTCTCAGCTGAACATTTTCCCTGTTACCAGTGAATATTTTAACCATGGGCTAACCACATCCTTACTATCCCAGGCTACTACTTCCTTCCTCCCCAGAGCTGCATACCAAGGATTTCCAAGATGCTTTTTACAACCTGAAATCGAAGGGCAAAAGTCGTCTCTCTCAAATGCTGAGCTTTTCTTCCCATTAAAGTCTTGCAATATGCAACTCAGCAAGAGAGATTGGGAAATTGCCATTTCCCAGCTCCTGTGCTCCTGAGCTGGCACCAAGCACAGTTGGCACTAGAAAACTCATCTTTAGTTTAAGGTTTTTAAATGGCTTCAAGATAAAAGATGGTAGATTTAGATTAGATAGTAGGATGAAATTTTTATTGGGATGGTGTGAGACACTGGCAGAAGTTGCCCAGGGAAGTTGTGGATGCCCCATCCCTGGAAGTATCCAAGGCTGAGTTGGATGGGGCTTTGAATAAATTGATCTATGGAAGATGCCCCTGTTCAGGGGTATTGGAACAAGATGATTTTAAGGTCCCCTCCAATCCCAGCTATTCTGAGATTCCATAATTCTGTGATTCTCTTGCACAGAATAAAGAGTCCAAGAGGATAAAATGGCCACAACTTTGAAAGGTGTTATGGATGGTGCTTTATTCTTGTCATTTCTCCTCAAATGGAGCAGTTGGAGTTCACAATTAATCTGTGCTGACCTTATTAGGCTGCAATAACTACAGAGAAGCCACGACTCCTGCCTGTATTTTGCTCAGTAATTCAATTACAATGCATGTGGAACAGCCGTGTAACACCAGCATTGTGTATGTAGGCCACTTGAAATATAAATGGACACTATTTAAAGAGTGGAGGCATTTAGATATAAATAACTGAGTGCAATCAGCTTTATACCATCAGCTTTAAAAAACCCAAGCTTGTCATTTGCTTACAATCAACTGTTTCCCATTTGCAACAGTTATTTCTGTAAGTTTGCTCTTCTGTTTTCAAGAATTCCTTAACCCCAGTTTGAAGTGAAACTTGCTGGTGTCAGCTATTGCTGGGGGGAAGGAGGAGAATCTTATTTCAAGTAAACTGGGTCAGTTCCCTTCTTTGTCATTATGAATAATTTCATTGCTGCAGTTGAAAAGAACTTATGTAAGTTGTCTGGATCAGGGAGATACTCAATTCACACAGCAGCAAATGGCCATGAGATGTGTGGGGTTGCATCTACCTATAGCATATAACCCAACTACACTATATGTATTCTCTGATGAGTCAGAGAATTTTTTTTTCTTTAAGACATACTCATTACAGTAAGTAAAATCAGTTCCATTAACACAGAAGTTTATATCTGTATCTAAAATAAAATATTACCACACATATATATTACAAACATGGCCCTTTTCATTTATATTACTTTTTTGTTTTGTTTTATCTACTGAGTTTATTTAAATTATGAATGCATAATTCATCAATAATACATATTAACATTCATTAAAATGTTGTGCAATTTAATGCAAACATAAAATTCTATGTTGATTTCTCCATAAGCTTGTTGTGATTCTCGTGAGTCAGCAATTTTTTACTTTTGCAGTCTTTGAGGTGTTATTTCTTTCCAGATTTCTTTATTTCCAGGTTTCTAGGGGATTTTCTTGGTTTGGTATTTTTTGCCTGAAAATATATTATGCATGATCCCAAAGAGGTGGAAAGAGAAGAACAGTAAGACTCACAAATAACATGAGTTCTTTCAGAAGAGCTTTTCCATAGGGTTTTAAGATACCAAAATATTTATGCATTGTCTTTGAGTTCCAAAGTTATCCTACTAAATTCTGTTTTCTGTTATGCAAGTGAAAGCTGTCTCAGAGAATCTAAAAAAATATTATTTTTAAATACAGTCAGTCATCAGAGATTTCAGTTTTGTAAAAAGCATTTATATTCATCAGATACAGAGAATAGATGTGAAAATTCTACAATTGTTAAATATCTTCTTTTTTTTTCTGGAGGACTAATCTTTATCATTGGCCACTGCATCACATCAGAGGGACCAGCTTCAAAAAACAAAGAGACCATTTTCCCAAACTGAAGGAACTAGATCAGGATTCAAGAGATTAAGGTTTATTTTTTGGTGCTGATACAGGTTTCCAAAGCACCCTTAGTTAATTACATTGGCTAAAATGGTTCCATTGCTTGTATGAACAGTACTGCTCATCATGAATTCTCTCATTTATGTGAATAAGATTAATTATGAATTATTCATGTCAAGTGTACTGAAAAAAAAAATTCCTGGACGCAAATTAATTTTTTTTTTTAATTAAAGAAAGAGTGCTTTACCATCTGATCAAATTCCTATTCTTCTATTTCTGTTATTAGAGCAACACATTTTGTCTTTTTGTTTTAGAAATCAAGGTAAAGATTTTATTGATTGAACCATATTTTCTTCTTCCTCATTACTACAGCAGTCTTTTTAACAAATTATGGTAGATTATGTGTGGTATGATTTGCAGGTTGTGGTCTCAAGACACAATGTTTTCACCCCCACAACACCGTGCTTCAGTCTAATGTACTGCACATATTCAAACATTTCCTAAATATTGGCACACTGCCATCCTGCCTTTAGCATTACACTTTATTTAAAAGAAGTCATGGTCTAACAACCACCTCACTTCCTTTTCCAGCTGGCACATAGATGGTTTGGGTTCGAAGGGATCTTAAAAGATCATTTGTTCCAACACCCCTGCCATGGGCAGAGACACCTTCCACTAGACCAGGTTGCTCCAAGCCCATCCAACCTGGCCTTGAACACTTCCAGGGAAGGGGCATCCACAGCTTTTCTGGGTAAGCTGTCCCATTGTCTCACCACCCTTACAGTAAAAAATTCATCTTAACATCTAATTTAAATCTATCCTCCTTTAGTTCAAAAGCATCCTGCCTTTTCTATTACTATCTGCCTGTGCCAAAATTCATTCTTCCAATAAATATCTTTCTTACATAAATATCAATTCATTATTATTTTGGTCAATGAAAAGTTTAAAGAAAAGTCGCTTTTTTCTCCTTCAGGTCAAAGAGCTTTAAAACCTTCAGTTGTAAGAGCAGAAACCACCTAATCCCAATCAACAGCTTTAGCAGTTTCTAGCTTGGACTAAACTGGGGAACAGAATCTTCCAGACAAGGTTTTTCTTCCAAAACGGACATTGCTTCTTTGGCTGTTCCCCTAGATGTCCTCACAGGCCATCCAAAGTCACTCACGGGCCTGTGAATGTCCAGTAAACCTTAATTCTTCACAGTGCTATAATTTCACTACTCCTACACCCTCTCTCAGCAGGCTTTGATGCTAAGGCTGTTTTCACTAAGCCCCACAGGCTCCAACCTTGTTATATAACACTGTGAAAGACCAAATTTGACCCCTTGTACAAGGCCAGATGATGTGAGAAAGTTGTTTTCTTACAGGCAGAATCAAATACATGGGAAGGTGACTCAAACATAACTAAATTAATGGTAGATTTAATAGATGAAAAAGCAATTAATAACAAGAAATGTTTGTGAAAGAGGGATGGGGGTTCATGTGCTTTATGCAGTGCATTGTACTGAGCTGTCCCAAACATTAAAATGACCACATGGAGAGGTGTCTCAGATGTCTCCCCCGCACAGCACTCAGTAAAATGCAGAACAGGGACACCTGGAATATCACAAGGTGAAATGGACATTGGCTCTGTGTCAAGAGAATCCTTGAACAAAAAGGGTCAAGGGAAAAGAGGAGTGAGAAGAAAGCAGTATGGGTGGTGGACTGAAATAAAATGCTAATAAAGATATTAGAAACTTCTATTTGTAATTAGCTTGAATGAAATCTGCATAATTACAAGTCTGAATAGAAATGCTCATGGGGAAAACGTGGAGGCTGCTGTGCCCCATCAGTGAATATTCTTCAACAAAAGAAGAGGAAATGAGTCCTTGATTTCTGCTGGGATCCCTTGGCAATAGCAATGTCTCATGGTATTTCTTAAGGTATAATCTGCCCTTCTGACTTTGCAGTCCCTTTCCACTATGATAAAGTCCTGTTCACTTTAAAGCCAGAGACTGACTACTTTCTAAAGGTGATATATCACCCACAATTTGGAATAATGACTGGAACTAACAACATTTTATTTGTGCCACTAGGTCTCTTAGAAGAAACTGAACCCAGTCCTTTAAATGATAAAATGCACTAAGGTATACCCTAATGCTTAAGTGCACTAAGAAACTATTAGAGAAGGCATCAAGGACTTGTATCCTACTTTATGCTTTGCTACATTTGCATTAATGAAACATTATAAATAGGTGTCACCAGGACTGACAGTGCCTGCCCAAACCCTCTATTATTGTAACATCCTGCTAGATCTTGTTATTCATTACCTATGGTTTCATTATCAGGCTTACAGTCCATGGAAACCATTACATCAGGCTGCATCTGAGTATGATCTGATGGATTTATTAAAAGCCACTTCTGGAACTCTACAGCACTTTACAGTTTTCTCAAAGTTAGTGCAATGGGTGATTCATGTTCTATCCCTTGCCTTTAAGGATGATGGACCTAATCCAATTTGGGGGTGGGAAGGAGTGAAGCCGACAGAGTAGTGATGCACAAACACCCAGGGTTCCTAGATGGTATCTGGGGATGCAACTGTCTGAGTTTGGGAAACAGAAAAACAGGAGCACTGAACTGCTCTCTCATGGGTAATGCTGGGAGGCTGCAAATGCACCCTGAAGTCAGGCTAAGGAATGCATTTTCCATTTTCTAAATTGTCATGTTCCCAAATGGGCTCTTAGAGATGCTTTGCCATCTTAAAAAGTAAAAATCAAAAATCATAAGGTTTCAAAGGTCAATTACATTAAAAAATGCTGAATCCTTTTACATTAATGCTCTAAGTGTTTTTATTCCAAGGGTTTTCACTGGGATGTCAAATTCAATTTCTCTTTTCCTTCTCCTGGGTCACGGATACTTAATATTTTTTACTGACACATAATGAACTCTTTTCTTTAATATGTAGCTGCTTTAAAATTAGTCTCTTAATGATTAGCTCAATTTATTGTGCAACGCTTGGGTGACAAGGGCCTTCTTGGGGGTTGGGTTTTGAGGTTTTTTTATGTTTTCTATTAGGTCACTGTTATTACAGGTACTGTTAGGAAGAAATTAGATCAAGCAGTAACACTACGATATCATCAAGCATTGCCAACACAAAAATGTGGGGAAAATGAAATGTTAAAATCACTGATATGTAGAATTTTGCCTATCTCTTCTTTTGAGAATATCCTTTTCTTCCTCTAAGATAAAATAAGATTCATCAGTCTTTGGTGAACACCTATCTGGAAGAAATATTTTTCTTCTTATAGTTTTGAGCTGTGTACTACCATTTGTATTAAACTATCAGAGTAAAAACTGAAGAATCTGGAGAAAAAAGGGGTATTTCGAAGAAGGTCTACAACTTCTGCACTGGTGTAGCTCTCCATCATCCTGAAAGGAAAAGGCAGCTGTGGTAAATGCTACACTGAAAGCATCTAGAAAGCTTCAGATTTGAAAACTCTTTTTTCCCTTCCAGATATTTTCTAGTGCTCAGCATTAGCTATTCTCAACCCTCCTCCTTTTTCTGCCAATCATTCACACATGAAGAAGATGAAAGCAGCAGGAAAAGAGGACAAAGGAGAGAATTGCAGAGAGAAGTGCAGTACTCTGAAAATAATTTAGAAGTCAATGAAATTAGGATAGCTGTATTCATGTGTAATAATGGACTCATCTCTTAGCACCTTTTAATGTCAATATTCTCTACATGTTGCTTGGGTTAGGACATTGTGCAGACTCATTTTGACTGAGCCTCTTCTTTGGCCTGGATCCTTAGATCTCAATTCATTGTTCCCAGCATTTACCTGATACGTGAGCTGCTCACCATATTATTGCACATTTGTTTTTACAGTGCAAACAGAACGGGCTCCTATTCCAAAAGCTTTGGAAAAGGCAGCTACTAGTGGTTAAGAGCAAACGTCTTGAAAAGTGGCAGGCTGGAGTATGCTAAATGCTTCCTCAAGAGGCTCAGAGAACATCTATTACCAGATGAGGGTTGTTTGCTGAGCTGTGTGGGACGAGCTGCTGGATGTGGTACCCATGGGCTCTGTCTGGCTACTCCCAACAGAGTCTTTTGTGTCACATTTAGTAACAGCTTGATTGCCCCGCCAGTGGGAGTTAGCCCTGTGCATTGCCTTTACTGAGACCAGCTCCCACTGAAGTCAAATTCTTTCCCAAATCAGAGAAATCTCACTGCTGGTTTCTCAGGTCATCATTGTTAGTTGTATCAGCAATGAAGCTAAGAGAGATGGGAAGCACCCAACAGTCTCTAAACCTTTCTTGACTCTTAGACATGATTTCACTTCTCAAGTGAGCTTGTCCCTGGGGTAATCAATAATAACTTCAATAAAGTTCCATTTCCTTCAATAAAGAAGGAAACAATCATTATTTTCTGTGAATAGTGAAGGCATTTGAATAATGTGGAGGAAAAAAACCACACAAACAACCAAAATAAAAAAACACTTCTAAATTAGAAATAATACCTTTACAAAAGACTGTGCATTGTCTTGAAGGTTTGTTGGGTTTATCCAAGTGTGTAGGTTACTGTGAGTGAGCACCTGCTGCTCTGATCACTGTCATCAATCCTTAGAGAAACAATTAGTTTAAAAGAAATCACTGCTGCTCACAACTCTATTCTCTACTCCCCTCCCTTAGTATGGATGACATTTCTATGGCACACTGAAAGTGAAAAGGGAACCTTCCCTGTCCTGCCAAGTTCTTGCATATAGAACTGAACAAAGCTTTCCTACAGCACAGATTCTTGCTACAAATTAAACATTTCACACTTTTCAAGAAAATGCCAAGATTGGTGACCACTTTCAGTTCATTTCCATAAAATTTAGGAAATTATTTGCCTGCTACTTTAGAAAGAAAATATGCTTGCTACAAGGATTTTGAGATTGTTTCAGCTGTTCTTTCCAGCATTTACAATGTGCTTAAGAAACCTATATAAAAATATTGGAGGGCGAGAATGCTGGGTACCTTGATATTGGCTGTTTGAAAAATTAATAAAAATATGACAAGTGATTAAAGAGTGACAGCATTTTCTGTAGCCATGTCTCATGTGTGCAAGCAGATCCTGCCCAGGATTGGATGTGCAAATCAGGGAAAACACCTGACTGGCCATTCTCCTTCTTTCTCTCTCACAGCTGTCAATGCAATAATCTGAGAAAACTGGAGACACTCTGCATGCAACACAAAGTTCCATTTTGCATATAATATGAATATTTGTTGTCTTATTTACATACTTTCCCTGCCATCAAATCCTTGATTTCTTCACTCTTCCTCTTACCAAATCTGGAACTATTTTTCTTCTGAAAGTTTCCATTCCTCTGCATGATTTTGTCATCACTAGAAAACCTCAATGGTTAGCTGAGAGCATCATGGGGTCAAAAACCTCTACCTGTCTCAGACTATTGTAAAAGCTGGTTGGGCTGCTCCTCCTCTCTGCTCCACGGCAGGGATTGTACTTAGTGTAAAGGGAGACAATGATGTCCTGCAAAATCATCACTACACTGAGCTGGCCATTTTGCCATCCTGGGTTGAGCAAGATACAAAGGCAATACTGTTTCTATGACACTTTTCAAAATATTTCAATATTAAATATTAAACTCTGCAGCTCAGATCCAAAGCCACTAAATAGCACATAGTCAGAGACCATAAAAGCCTTTTAAATTCTCTAGTCTATCAAGTTTTTGAAACAGAATTTTTGCTTGGGTTTTGTCCAATCTAGGCTTAACATGTCCCAGCATTTTCCTTCAGAGGCTCTTCTCCTGCCAGAGCTGTTCAGGCAGATGGTATTAGCAAATCAGGAAAAAAGGGACATTTCCTGTTTTGTGAAGCTCCAAATATACATTGTGATGTTTTCTTGATATTTGGTGATGCTATTTGAATTTTCTCATGCTAAAATTTAATTCATTTTAGTAAAATCATCCTCATCTCTTATCTCTTACATGACACTCCCATGAAATCCTGATCATATTTTTGTTTGATAATAATCAGAAAAGAGATATTAGGAAAAATTATGAAGTCTATTATGGAATTGCATTACATGTATTCCACTACGTATTGTGATATATTATTATCTTTTCTATACATTTTATTGCATTATATCATATGTATTTTATTAATATTAGTGTATTGAAATTGTGACATAAACAATGCCTTATGATGTGTTGTACTTAGTGCAACACACACTTTATTAAGTGTTATGGCATGACAGAGTACCTGTATTTGCATATTATTTGAAATATAATTAGAGACCAAAAAAAACCTGCAAATAAGAGCAAGATATTTTTTCCACCAAGACCTTAATTTCAACTCATTAAACCAGTAGAAGTTTTTCCATATTCTTGAGTAAAAGAATAGGACAAAAGATGTAGGCTTTAAGATCCAAAATTATAGATTTAGATTATTAGGAAGAATTTATTGTGATGCTGATAAGAATCTGGCATAGGTTTCTCAGAGATGTTGTGGGTGCTCCATTCCTGGAAGTGTTTGAGGCCAGGTTGGATGGGGCTCTGAACAACCTGGTGAAGTGGAAGGTGTCTCTGACCAGGGCAGGGGTGTTGGGACGAGATGATCTCTGAGGTCCCTTCTAACCCAAGACATTTTGTGATTCTATGTGGCTTTTTGCATGCATTTTAAAATCCATAAAATCCTATATTCTGAGTAGAGAGATTATATTATAATTATCTGCCTTTTCCCCCCTGTGTATTTGTATTAGCCCATATAATTCTCCTTAATTTAAATTACTTACTTCATTTCCTTATTAGTTACGTTTTGTGGGTTTGATTCTTTTGTCTGTCTTCTGCTAGGGCCCAAAATAAATCGTGACAAAGAAATGGAAGGATTTGTTCTCAGATTCATTGTATCTGACATATTCAGCATTTCTAACACACTGATTTTTCCCATGCCCAGCTATAAAATCTAAGCCAGAAGACATAAGGCTTCTTTAGAAAAAAAAAAAAGATAATCAAAACAGAGAAAGACTCTTACATGAGCAGCAAGCTCAAATCTTAATTACCTGTAGACATCCACAGATAGTTTCAGACATTCCCAGAGGTGAAGAGGGGTTGTTCAAGTCACCTTCCTGTAATTATATGAAGACAGGAGTGGAAACCATTGACACATGGCAAATGAAACCGATCTTGAAGAGCACACTGTTATAAAGATTCAGTGAAGTATGCACCACTAGGCTTTGACCTTCATGCAGCAGGAGGCAATGAAACAAAATTCTTTGATTTAAGAGAGCGTGTTTTATAAAAAAAAAAAAAAAAAAAAAGAATTCGATAGTTTATGAAGCACAGAGAGCCAGGATTGCAGCTGGCACTGCATGGGTGCACAAAAAGTTAGGAGAAAGTGGTAAGGAGACTTCCCTCTCTTTACCTCTCTTCTTGGTCCTTGGGCTTTGTGGATGTGAAGGCTTCGGTGGAGATAAAGGACTGGAGACCTAAAGGAGTGCAGAAAAGGGTAGTGGTGCTTTCATCTTCTGGGCTAGCAAGGTCAGTGGGGAAATAGCACAGTGGAAGGAAAAGAGCAGGATATCCCCTTTACCTTAAGTACTTTAACAGAATGTTTTCAGTCCCTATGGAGTTCCTAAATTTCTGCCCCATCTTAACCCAAAATTAGACTATGTCTGATGACATGTGTTCAGTTCTACATTTCAAAATGGGCTGTGGCCCTCTGAGTGTCTCTGAACTACAAAAAATAGCTAAGGAAATGAAACCTGTTTTCAGTTAGCCTAAATTTTCAGAAGAGGGTTTGGATAATTTGAAGCATGATGAATCAGGCAAGATGAACTGCTGAAATCCTGCCATGACCAAAAGCTATCAGCTGCCTTTTGCTTTTTTCCCCTAGCACCTATTCATTTCTGTCTGTGGCTCCTGAGTACAATGTTAAAGTGTGTTTCAGATTCTCTTGCAGATCTCTTGGGGTGGACATCCCACAGAGCATCAGTATTTTCTTCCAAGGTTGTCCCAGTACTGGTGAGCAATGGTAAATCAAGGATGGACTGGAAGTTTCTGGCTATAAGTCAGAAACAGTGATTTTCAGGACTGTTCTGTTCCCCATGGTTTAAATGTGTGTTTGCAGAGACTTGCAGACTTGCAGCAGAGTAGCACTGGGCTGGGATCTGAGCAGAGGGTGAGTTGGGCAGAAGACAGTTAAGACAAGAAGACAGTCAAACAAGGGAATTATGGCAAAAATCCGCAGCAGAAAACTATATAAATTCTTCTTTTGATTATCAGTCTGGTCTTTAAGATAGAATATACTCTTGTTCACATGCCATGATACTGTTCTTAAAATCTTTCTTAAACCCATGCTTTGTACAGGGAAAGAAATCTTTGCTAGTCCTAATACAAACAAAGAGTGAATAACAATCAATGCTTATTAACTCATCCCAAGGGCGATGAGTTAACCCACTGAAATGTCATTACTGCAGTGGAAATGCCACACCAAGCCTCATCAGTTACTGATTTTTGTAAATTGTAAATTTATAGCAAGAAACTAACACACTGGGGTGAAACCTTAAAGAGGATAATGTGCCACCAGATCACATTTAGATGAGCCAAGGATGGGCATCCAATCAGCAGTGTCCAATATTTCAGGCAGCATCCAAAAGCTGTGGCTTTGTTTTCCCTCTTGGTCACTGCAGATAGTTTGTGTTACACCCCCATAAGATGACAAATCTCATTATTCTAGTTGGCATTACGAGCCATTTTAATGACCTTATGTTTGTCTTGCATTTCAGTGCTAAGAACAGTGTTTGACTCTGCAACTTCCCCTACAAATGTTTCATCAATTGACACATTATTAAATTCTCTACCTGTAAAGGACAGGTCAGGCCCTTAACACCATCTGTAGTTATGTTTGCTATGGTTATAGCCATTTTACTTGCACACTTGACATAGATACCCTGCTACTGAGAGCTCCAGCACTTCTTTCCCTGTCAGCCCTTAACTACAACAATAAACAACCCAGCACATTCAAAATGCTGCAGCCAGAGAGGAACATATAAATATTTCATCATGCACTAGCTCTGAGAAAAATGTGAACAAATTAAGGCTCTCATGTTGTGCTTGTGAGACCAGTATTTTATCTTCTCTCTATTAAAAAAGTAATAATCAGAGAAATGCTGTAAACTAACATGAGGTCTCCTGAGCAACATGCAGCATGTCATTAGTCTGGCTATTTATATCCCACCCAGAGCCCCAGAAGTCATGGAATAAGGAAAGGGTAAGCAATAATTAGTGCCGGAAGAGTACTGAGTTCAACGTGCAAATGAAACAAGTAGTAATCATCCAGATGGTGTCATCTCTTTGGAGGTTCACTCTGACTGAGGATTATTAATCTTTTTCTTTTTTTTTTAATTTTTTGTTCTTTTTAATGCAGCCCACAGAAAAATAAATGCCAAGGGTTAAGAGCCAATACAGTATCATTTATTACTGCTGTTAATTAGGTGTGTGATGCTGATGCCTGGAGATGTAAGAGAACAGAGAGCAGGGCCCTGTTGTGCTGAAGTTTCTACAAACAGAGAGATGGTCCCAGCTAGGAATTGTGAATGGACCACAGGCAAACTGGCTTAGCCAGAGAGCAAGGGTTTTCTGAAGCCCTTGCCACATGATCAAGATTTTGTAACCTTTTTATTTCTATTGTCATTTTCACCCTTTCTATGCCTTCCCATTCTCATCCTTCTAATTTTCATTCTCTTCTGATTCCCTTCTCCAAAATTCTACTCTCAGCCTGACCTTGGATTTCTGCAGGAATCCTGATTATGTTCACTTCTCTCCTCTTTTAGAAGCTCTTTTGGAAACAGCACTTTTCCACCCAATTCCTTCCTGCTTTACAGAATCCACAAGCCCATTAGCAATTTATAGCACTGTATATGATCAGAGTCATCTGTGAGGCTAAAATCTGCTTTTAGAAACCAATATTCTGCTTTTGCTAAAGTCAGAGAAGTAACACAGTTTATAATGAGGGCAGATTCTGATGCATGTTCTTTTCTATATTTTCAGGCACTTTAAAGCCAGACTTAGCACCTCCTACAAGGATACACTACCATCAACAAAATGTAGGGTAGAATTTCCTTTGCCCTAAATTCTGTGTGATCTTGAGGTTTATTTGTCCCTTCCTAAAACTGAATATTCTCCTTGGCATTTCTATTATTGCTGATATGGCTATTAACCATATTCTCTCTGTATTCTACATTTAATTTGCAATAGGGGTTACCTGGTGCCATGTACAACCTAAACCTCAATCAGAACAGATACTTTGGGGGGGAATGAGTTAGTTTTACCATGAGACAACATTTTTAAAAGAGGTTGTTTGTTTTCCTGGTTCTTTTATTGTTGTTTCTGCTGCTGCTGTTCTTTTTTATACATTTAGAAGATTAAAAAAATTATGGGCCTCAATTCAGGCACTTGTGACCGCATTGTGCACTTATCTTAAACTGATGCAAACAAAAATATAATCAGCTGGATAAAAGTCACACTTTTGTTGAGGAAACCAAAATGTAACTTTCTTGCATGCAAAGATTTCTCATATTTAACAGAGGAGGCCAAAGCCCTTTGTTATTAAGATGGGGTGCCACAAGGAGGAGGGAAAAGAGGGGAACTGTTGGCTGGGTATTTCATTTCACTCCATGATTTTTGCAGACCACCAGGCTCCTCAGTCCTCAGCAGCTCTGGCTGTCAATTTTTCTGCTGAAAAATGAGAATTCTTTATTTCAGCACAAAGATAATCCAAAATCAACAGTTGCTCTGACACTAAAATGGGAAGAGACTGTAAAGGACATGTGAGAGAAAAGCAAGGGCATATTTTCAACACCTAAGTCTTTGCAGATTCTCAGCCCTACTATCACACAGAATCAAACACCTGAGTTTCCTGTACAGTGACTGAGGAGAGATTAAAAACTGATTTCACAAAGCTATCCTCAAAGCTGAGGCAGAAATAGGAAATTCTGAGGAGAGGACACCTAAGTTTCTGTTCTGGCCCTTAAGTGCTCTTAAGCTTCAACCATCCTTCAGCTTCATTAGGCAATTACTTCCTTCCCCCTGGGGACACAGCTGGAGGTGGGTGAGGAGCTGTGGAGCCACAGCCTTGAGGCTGCAGCTGCTTATGTGCATTTGCCAAGATGTTCCTAAGGAAAGAGAAGATTTTTTGGGTTGTGTTTTCTTTCTTTTTTTCTTTTTTTTGGTTTGTTGTTGTTGGTAGGTTGTTTTGTTTTTGTCGTTGTTCTTGTTGGTTTTGTTTGGGGGTTTTTTGGTTTTGTTTTGGTTTTTGGTTTTTTTTTTTTTTTTAACTCAAATCTTCCAGAGGAGTACAAGATCTCAATCTGAGCACCCCTCTCAGTTTGGATGCTTTTCTTATGTGGGGGAACTATTGCAGAGGGGCTTCAGTGAACATTTCCCCCATTAACCAGGCCCTGGCCAGGCACTCTACATAATTCTAACCCACCACTTTCCTCTGGGTAAAACGTTTTTCATTAGCTTTGTGTCTGGGGAATGAAGAACTGCCCAAAGCAGTTTCCTGCTGTGGGTGCTCCTGGTTATCAGCACAGTGAGATGTTCATCTTGTCAGCAAGCACAGGAGTGCAGAAAGCTGGTGAGTTTACTGCCATTGTCCTGCAGAGATCAGTCTGTGCCAAGCCTGGGGCATCCATTAGGTCCTTCAGTTTTGTGGGGGGCTGCACAGCCTCTGCTTTCCAGCCAGAATGCAGAAATTGAAGAGTATTTGGAGGTGGGAGTTGAAAAGGAAGAATTTCATGGGAATATGCTGCTTCTATCTCCACTTGAATGATGAAAAGTCTCTCCTAAGTGTCCAGAAATTGATTTTTTACTATTATTTTTCTCGGTTTTTTCTGCAAAAGAAAGAGCAAAGAATGCAATGAGGGATAGTCCGCAATTTGGTGCAGCTGAGATGTGTGTCCCTGCTCCAGATAGTGTAGCAGAGGGCCAGCCTGCATGGGTATGAAGCTAAATGTGTGACTACACAGCATATTTTTTTATTCTTTGTGAAAAACATGCCAGAATTTAATCACATTTTTGAATGGTGCCAGTACGACAGGTTGGAGAAATCTTCCCAGAACCTCAAAAAAACCCAAGTGCTCCAGAGTGCAAGGGGGAACACAGCAACTACATTTTATAATAGCTTGCCTTGAGCTAGAGCAAGGGTCAGTGGAGTCAGTGAGCAGACTTTAAGAGCAGAAATAAGACATGGCTATTCCTCACACTTGCTGTAATGCAGTTTTCTTCCATCACAGCTCTTGGGACTAACCCATGAATAGTTTATTCAGGCCCATGAATGCTGGATGTTTGTTTCTCCTTTTCTCACTCAAAGCTGGAGTGCTCATCTTGCATGATCACAAAATCACAGACTGACAGAATGTTAGGAGGTTGGAATGGACCTTGAAAATGTTTAAGTCTTACCCAACCTGGCCTTGGACTCCTCCAGGGATAGGGCAACCTGATCCTGTTTCTCTGCACTCTCACAGTAAAGACTTGGTTTCTAATATCCAGCATAAATTTCACCTCTTTCAGTTTGTACCCATTATTCCTTGTCCTATTACTGCGGTTTCTGATGAAGAGTCCCTCACTGGCTTCCCCTTCATACCCTGTAAGGTCACTCTCAATTCTCATTGGAACCTCCTCTTCTCCAGGCTGAACAGCCCCAGCTTTCTCAGCCTGTGTTTGTGGAGGAGATACTCCAGCCCTCTTATCAGCATCAACTTCACGGTTCTCCTCTGGACTTGATCCAACAGTTTCCATGTGCTTTATATGTTGGGGGCACCAGAACTGTACAGAGCACTCTGGGTGGGGTCTCACAAGGGCAGAGTGGGAGAATCCACTCCCTCATCCTGCTGCTCACAGTCCTTTTGATGGAGCCCAGGATTTTGTTTGCTTCCATAAGAAACCCATAAGAAGGTGTTTCATAAGAAGCACAAGAAGCACAGGGCTGGCTTTCCTCACCTTGGCATCTTAGATCCACCACATGTAAAATGGTATCTTGATTTCATTCATTTAATGTGGAGTTCTGGAACTGGGAAACAAAAATCATCCACCTGCCATTCCTTTCCATTTGCAATATAACCAGAGCCAAAGATAACACCTAAAATTCACAGCATCATGGCTTTCCTGGTGGTGAGTCACCATCAGGTGAATCTATTCTGTCATCTCTGGAGGAGTCAGCAGGATGGGAGAGCTGTGCTCAGCCATTAGCTCATTTCTTTTCTTTCTTTTCAACCATGTGCTGCCTTCAATCTCTTGGCGCTGCATATGTCAAGAGCAGGAAGTAAGTGGGCCGTAGGATTTTCCTTTCAGCATTGTTCAGGCAATGACAGGATGCAGCACAGATGGAATCAGCTTGTTTATACTGAATGTGCTGGAGTTATTGATAAAGGACAGCTTCATCCCTGCCTGAACAACACCCTCTGTCCTGGCATCTTGAACAGGTGCCATGAGCTTCACTCCAAGATTAGCCATAACCTGCAGGAAAACAACTTTTTGGAACATAACCATTTTGAAAAAAAGTCCTGGTTTTTGCTGGGTTTTGGGTTTTTTATTTTTTCTTCCAGTTTTAAATGCCATATTTTCCTTTAACTGTTTTACGTTTCCTATATACAACTGAGATAACAGTGTTGCATTTTGCTTAGCAGGAAATTCTGTGTTACCCATACTAATGTCTCTCAAATTTGGTGCTTCCCAGAGATGTCCACACCCAAAGAATGCCGGAACCACCATGGAACTGTAGACAGTGATGACCTCCAATCCTCTCAAAGAGAAACTCCTTCTCAATTCCAGGAAAGAGTCCATCAGGTAAGATAGCCCACCTTTTGATTCATATTCTGTACCCTTTTTTATCCCGCTTATGCCTTTATATGAAAAATTTATTAGACACCCTTTTATTTCTGCATGTAGATTACAAAATATACTGGGTTTTCATAGAATTAGGTTGAACACAAATTCCTCATAACACAGACTCACGTCTTGAAAATGCCTCCTCAGTCCTCAAGAGCAGAGAGAATGGCAAGGATATCACACTTATGGAATCGTTTATTTGGAAAAATCCTCTGAGAACATCAAGTCCAACTTGAATGATCAAGATGGACTTGAATCTCTTGAATGTGAAGCCAGCACTAAGTCACCACTAAAACAAGTCTTTAAGTGCCACTCCTACATGTATTTTAAATATCTCCAAGGATTGTGATTCCACCACTTCCCTGGGCAGGTTGTTTCAACATTTGACAAACCTTTCAGTGAAGAAATGTTATTATAATGTACAATCTAAACTGCCCTGGCACAACTAGAGGTCATTTCCTATTGCCCAATTTCTTGTTATTTGACAGAAGAGACAGATCATCGTCAGGAGGATTTGCAGGAAAAGCACAGAGAACTAACCAGAAAAACAAAAGTTGGGGGAGACACAATGGTAAAACCGATACTTTTTGAAAATTTTGGAGAAAGGAAATAGGCAATGGTCACACATTTTTTTTCACAACCTAAAAATAAGAGGGAGTAGGGACATAAGTCATATGAGGAGCAGCTGAAGGAGCTGGTGTTGTGCAGCCTGGAATAAAGGAGGCTCAGGGGAGACCTTCTCATGCTCTGCCACTGCAGGTTATAACAAGGTGGAGGTCGAACTTTTCTTTCAGGTAACAAGTGGCAGGATGAGGGTACACAGCCTCAAGCTGTGCCAGAGGAAGTTCACTTTGAACATCATGAAGGAATTTCTCACTGAAAGGGAGGTTAAGCATTGGAACAAGATGCCCAGGGAAGTGATGGAGTCACCATTCCTGGAGGTGTCCAAGAAATGACTGGATGTGGAATTAGTGCTGTGGTTTGGTTGACAAGGTGGTGATCAGTCAAGGGCTGGACTCAAATGATTTTGGAGGCAATTTCCAACCTTAATGATTCTGTGAGTATATTATAAGTGAATAATAAGGCAGGAATTTAGCAAACATAAAAAGGATTTATACTTTCATAGAGAGCACAAGGATATAGTGGAACACAGAGAAACACAATTCCACATATGTCAAAATATGATTTGACAGATTCTCGGAAAAGAAGTCGATCAACACCTTTAAATATGACTATACAGATGCAGCATTCAGACAGGGAAGTACCCGATGTGCTGACTCCTGGTGTTTAGGGTGTTGTACCAGGAGAAATGTGACCCTTGCCTTTTCTTGTCTTTCCTTGACCAGCTGCCAGGAGCAGGATATTGCTTTAACAGGTTATAGTCTCACTAAGAGTCTTTCTTTGGTTCAGACGGAGCTGTGATCACATCAGTGACTACATCAATATCACTTAATTAATAATGGCATTGAAATATAGTACTTAGTGCTACTGCTTTCATAGAAGAAATGTTAATGAAGCAGAAATTCAGGAGAGAATCTTTTCCACCCACATTCTCACATGATAGGAACTGAAGTTACTGCATCTAGGTTAGGAAATATCTGCACAACCTGAAGTAGAGGAAACAGAATCAGAGTTAACAGTTAAAGCTTTATTTCCTAGAAATCCACATCCAAATGCTCTCTTCTGCTGTGCAGCTGGCTGTATCCCTGCTGGCTTGTGTCAGGGCTTTGCAATGCAGCAGCCCTTCCTTTACTGTCCTTCATCTATCAAACTTGTTCAGTTTGTTAATCAAGCAGAGTTATGGACAGAGGGTTTTTTAAAGCTCCCTGAAAGCAACCCTCACCACATGAGTAATACATATCAATAGGAAAGGCAACAGTTTTACCCCAGTGCTTACCTTGGGAGCAAAGCACAGTCACACAGACCTAAGAGAAGACTTGGAGAAGACTTTCCCATGACATCTGCAAAACATGCCAGGCACATGGGCTTTCTCACAGTGGCCAGGTCTAAGCTAATAAGACCTGCTGAGAAATCCACAATAATTCTGAGCTCTCCAGCAAAATAGAAGTGCTGACTGACGCACACATCCAAACTGATCTTAGCTCTTCACCCTTCTTTCTGTTGCCATAGGATGGAAAATTTCACATTCTATTTTCATTTGTGCCCCTTGAATAAAAATTCTCCTGACCACCACATGTACAGTTGTGTAACAAAATCAGCAATGGAATGTTGGCTTACATTTCCCACAGTAGTGGGGAACTGCAAAACCAGAGAGCACAAGTGGGGGAAACAATACTCAACTTTGAGTGACCCCAAAGGGCTTACTCAAATTCTAGCAGATGTAGAACACACAGTTTCTAAAAGTATTTCAGCTTTGTTATGACTTGCTTGGTGTGGCTTCTGTCTCAGCAGGGGACAAGAAGGCAGAGAGGTCAACTGGCCTGCACAGTATGGCATTTAACAAACCATTAGCAGACTCACTGAAGGGATGTGTTCCTGTCAAGAAACATGATTCCTACCTTCTGTGGACATCCAAACTGTGCCAAAGTCAAGAATAAGACAATAAAAATATTAAAGACAATTAAAAACAATTAAAACCAATAATTCTTCTATTAAAGACAACAGAAATATTTCCACTTATTCCCTGTGTTCTGGAGATCTCCATTTTCACAATTAACATAAGACAAAGAAACAGTTGTAGTGGTAATAAAGGAAATAAAAAGTGATTTTTGCTTCCCCATCCTCTTGCTGAACAGATTTTTATTACTTCTTGCTTCTTTCTGTTCCAACTGTTGGCATCTCTGTAGAGAGCTTCTGCTTTGAATCATTTTGCAGAATAAACAGAGGAAGCTGAAGCATCTCAGAGAAATGAACATGGTATAACAAAATAACAGCACTTAATGGCATTGGCAAAAGCAATGGTTTTATAAAATTTTCACTTCTTTCCCACAGGATCATGAGATTTAAGAACTCGATGAAATTCCATATATAGAATAATTCAGAATAGGTGACATATGAAGGTCAAATAGCTAAATTTAGAGGAAGGTCAACTGTGTATGATCAGAATCCATATTCTTTGGATATCTTTAAGATTTTTGAGTTATGAAAGGGAAATTAAAATTTTGCAAGGTAACTATATATATTTGAATTACTCTGAGTTTATTAAATCAGAGGTTAGGTGGTGACATTTTCTGCAATACAAGACTTGAGAGAATGACTCAAAAGAGCTCTTCCTGGTCAGTCCCTGCGACACAGAGAAGGAAGCAACTGACAACTTGCATATTTAAAAAAAACCAAGGAAGAAATCTGCTGTGCCTAAATGACTGTTGTTACCCAGGTCATTTCAGTGCTCTTAATTTCATTTTTTGTCGCTTAAGAGAGTGATAAAATAGGCATCTTAATTGTATGGTGTGAATTCTACCCTGATTAAGAATTGAGCCTGAGGTTGGGTTTGTAATTCAAAATTATTCTTCTGATGCAAACATGGGAGGTGGCACCTACTCTTCTTTCCAAAGACTGCAAAGTGGAGCTGAGGGATACCTTAAACTGGGCAGGCTGAGCAACAGATTCTCAAGGTCTTAACTGGCTTAAAGAATCCCAGTGGTATGAAACTTAAAACTTGTATCCATAGAGGGAGAACCTTTTCCACTCCCAAGCATTTCTCTAAACTGAGGTACCAGAGCTCAGGTACTTGGCTTGGTACAACATTATAGATCAGTTAATTAGATAAATTTATTTTTGTATAAAGTCAATGAAAACAGATGACTAACTATTTGACTTTAATGGCAACTACTTGGATGACTTAATGGCTTTAAGCTGAAAGAGGGTAGATTGAGGAAGAAATTCTTTCCTGTGAGGTTGCTGAGACACTGGCATGAGCTGCCCAGAGAAGCTGTAGATGCCCCATCCTTGGAAGTGTTCAAGGGTTGGATGGGGCTCTGAGCAACCTGGTCTGGTGGAAGGTGTCCCTGCCCATGGCAAGAAAATTGGAACAAGATGATCTTTTGAGGTCCCTTACAACCCAATCCATTATGATTGTACGATTCTAGCTCCTACTGGAAAAATTATCTTCCCCCTAATAAAAGACTGCATATGCTGAATGGATTTCTAAGGCAGGGAAATTCTCGTGGCTTTGGTGAGAAGTGTTGGGGCCTGGGACTTAATTCAGTGGGAGAGTCTTGCATTTGGTTTAAAAGGCTGATCCTCGGAATGGAAGAGAGAGATCAATGACAGCAAGATGAATGTTTGCTGAACAGCTGCCTCCAAATCACTCAGTGCTCAATGCTGAGTTTGAGGATGTTGAATTCCCTTTTGGAAGCAGGCTTGGCCTCTGCTGCAGAGACAGCAAAGCAAGATGGAGCACGTATTTACTTCAGCAATGGAAGACAAGGAATGGTCTTCCAGGAGAAGCAAGGACAAATCACAATCACTAATACAGGGAATAAAGGCAGCCCCCTAAAAAGAGGGCATTGAGGAATAGAATTTATATTTATACATTATAAATTTAAATATGTTCCCAAAGTAATGTACTTCTTCCATCTGTATTTGGAGGCTCTTGAAGTTCATAAATGTGACTATTTTCAGTGCCAAATATCTCACGAGCCCGCAAGTTCTATCTCTGAGCAAATGGAGGAGCACTTCTTTTTTTTTTTCTGTGTAGTTTGCTGAGCAATTCAACATCAGACTAACAAACAATTTTAGCTGAGATTAGGAAAGCAGGCATTTGTCCCCTCATTTTCTCCTCTGGGAGTTTATTGTGAAAAGGGTTCTCAGAGAATAACCAACATAGCAGATAAAAGTGATTTCAAGAAGGAGAATTGCAGTTAAGAAAATTCCACACTCCTGTAAAATCTCCTAATGGTCACATGTCTGCCTGGCCCTTAGAAGAACTGGCTTCCATTCTTTCATCAGAAGGGGGGACCTCAAATCTGTACCCTTGTGGGAAATTCCATGCCTCCAGGGATTGGGGCAGGCTGGGTGGAAAGGCAATGAAATTCCCCCTGCCAGGGGCAGGATTGCCTTCCACCAGGCCTGTCTGCTCAGAGCCCCATTCAACCTGGCCTTGAACTAAGTAAATTAGGGAAGTGAGAGGACTGGAATTTCTCCCTATCCCCTTCTTCTGAAAAGGGGAGAATGTTGGAACATTTAATCTACTCTGCAGTAGTAAATAAAATTGACAAAGACCTATTGTCTGTCCATGAAACCATGGTATAAATCCATGGAGCAAGGCTTCTCACCCAAGAGCAGGATAATGTCATCTGTGCTGTCTACTGAGAACAGTCACTGGCTTATTCCCCTTGACACATCCAGGCATCATCCAAAAGAATTTTAAATGTGCTTGTCAAAACTATTTCAGAGAAAACAGTAACAGGACTAAATTCCTAGTTGTGCTTGACAGCATTCCTTGGCCCAGTATGGTTTATCCTTCATTGCCGAAGAGGCTGACACAGAGCATGTTGCTCCTCAAACAACAGAAACCAAAATGTATAAAGTTTGAGAAACTCCATCAATAGGCCATAACAAGGGAAAAATAAGTTTCATGTTCTTCATGTCCAAATATACATATTTGTATTAGGACTTCTTTTATTGGAGGGAGAATATGGGTATTGAGGCATTAATTCCTAACCCAAAATTCTAGCAGTGGCTAGAAAAAAGCAATATGAGTCAAAAAGAAGGCTCCTCCTCAAAATTTATTATTTTATTTAGCTCTGTAGCTTTTTCAGCATTAAATCTCATTTGGCAAGGAGAAGTGCCTTCTTGCAGATGTACATTTTATAACAGGCATTTCAAGGATCCAAGGACTAAAGGAAAACATTTCTGTCTTAAGTGCACTCATCTCTCAAATGACCAGTCAGCATATGTAGACAGAATATTCAGTTACTGTAATTTAGTACACTAGAACAGAGAGTACTGAGAACCAGAAGTCAATAAGAATATTTAATAAACAGGAGCAGAACAGGAAGACTACACTGAATTATCGCCAACTTGTTATCCTTATGGGTCCTATTCTATCCAATTTGCTCTCCTTAAAAACTAATTTTCCTTTATTTCAGTCAGGCACTCAACCTTCTCCACCATTCACAACAATTGCCTCTTCAGAAAATAGACAGGGGAAATATAGAAAAACATAGTCAAGCTGAGCAGGAATAATGTAACTGAAGCAAAGACTGCAATTGCAGAAGAGGAGATAGAGCCACTCATCCTTAGATCAAGGGCTGCTCGTGGAAGCTTTCTGGGGCTCTGCATTTTGCACAGTTTACTAATGAAAAGTAAAGTGACCTACCTCATCCCTTTCCTTTTATTTTTTAAATTTTTTTTTGTTGTAATTGGCCTTTCTTTTAGGAGATTGCTATTGTGCTAATAGCTTTAAGCTGGGAAAGACCAGAAAAGACAATTAAAAAGAAGGAAAAAAAGGAAAAATTAAGTTACCCATCTCAAAATAAAAAAATAGTATTTTGGGTCCATCCTGTGAGCTCACTACCAGAGTGTCAGCCTTACTCAGTTCCTTGACTTCCATGTTCTCCCCAGGAAATCAACATCCATAACAGATGAGAACAAGGGAACTTTCCAGTAATTGCAATGGGGATTTCTGATCTCAGTGACAGCATGGGGGGTCGTGAAACAGACCTTAGGACCCATCTGTTAAGTCTGGGTTTGGGTTAGAAAAGCAGACAGAAGTACTGTGAATTCAACAACTCTTCATCTCTTAAATGCCTGACTTGCTTCCCCTAAGGAATTGCTCACCTCTGCCTTTGGGAGGCTGCTCAGACATCTGTGCTGCAAAAAGCGGCCCTGCAAGGTTGAAACACCAGACAGAAACATCAGAGCAACATTCTTTTGCTCACCTAAAGACCCAGCTAGAAAGGTCATTTTTGCTGCTGCTCTGGAGTGCTCAGTAAATTTAACCACTGACATGTACTTACCCTCTGCAGCACATTATATTTATTCAGGAAAAAACTATTTTATGCAGAAACTATCTCAGTCCCAGGATTTAAACAGGCCTGCTTAAAAATGTATGGGTCAGCCATGCATTTGAACCCACATTAAGGATCTGCATGGAAAAATATTAATTTTTACTGACAACTGTCACTGAATTAATTGGATTGCTATAAAGCCAGAGGCTGAACAATGTGTTAAGGTATTTTCTTATAGATTCATAAAGAATGGACTCCCCTTCAAAGCTGGCTCCTGGTCACTTAGGAGAGAACAGAGGATTTGTCTGTGAAGGAGAGGTACCCTGTTTGAGTCCTGTGTGTTGGGTAGACAATAGTGAATCTGAATTGTGCTGTCCCAAGGAGTCCTCTAGGGACTGCCACCCCAGTGTGTGAATGTGTCCATACATCTGTGCTGTTATCTCTGTGGAAATAAGGGCTGGGTTTCTGAGAGCCTTCTAATTAGAAGTTGAGTTGAGGTTTTCTGTCTGGCGGTACAAGTTTTATGTAAACAAGTAAATACATAAAATAAAAAAATACATAACTTTGGAGGTTGCAGTCTTTCCCTCTTGCTGTTCATTTTTCTCCTATAGCAGGAAGTAATCCCAGGGCTCTGTGGTAGAAAAAGCACAGACAGCTCTCCCTTCTACCTGAAACCTCATGAAATCTCACCTGCCAGTGAAGAACCATCCATAAAGGCATTTTGCAAAGTGAGTTTAAGAATCTTATATACTCTGGGCTAAATGTCAGAAGATGTTGTGCATCATGAAACTTCATGTGGAGAGGGAGGGGATTTAATGATTCATAAGTACCTTTTAAAAAGATCTAGCCATGTCTGCATGCAGCAGATCAGGGAAGTTAACAGTCTCAAGAAGAGCAGGCATACACCTCCAAAAGGGTCAGAACCCAGGGCAGCCCTGACTTTCTAGACCTGCAGTCACTGCTCAAGGAGAAATGTGAAATCCTGTGCCATGTAGACAGAGCCCAACCATTTGCCTTTGTGTGTAGGGAGAGATGAGGACTGAGATGAAAAATGTGTGTGATAACAAAACCTCTACTTTCCCCTGACTCACTTCAGCTTCCCATGCTGAGCTGCCCTTGCACAGTAAATGTGTTTTGTTATTGGTTTTCCTCACCCACACTCTCCCTTCTATGTCTCTCTCTCTCTTTCTTTGCCTTTTTTATGAAACACAGCATTTCCCATTACTTTCCCCCGAGTTCTCACAGAGGCTTTTGTAACCTGTTGCCCTGAGTGACCTGAGCTGGAAAGTGAGCTTGGCAATACTTCATGACACTGACCTGGAGAACTGAGCAAACCCAGCTCACACCAAATTGCACTTTCAACCCAAGAGCAAACTTATTACAGATTAATTTTTTTCTTTCTCCAACCTCTGTCTTTTTATTAACTCTGGTCAAAACCCCACCCATGCACAAGTCCAAGTGCAATGTGACATTGAGGTTCACCTTCTCATATCCAAGGCAATTTTGAACTGCAGTTTTGTTGTAAAGGGAATACTCATCTTTTGTGGTTCAAGGCTTTATTTTACACCACTGAAGTCAACTTGGGAAAAAAAGTCAGCCTTATGAATCTGAAATTTATTCTTGCACTGTGATAATCAGTAGCGCTGACAATTTTCTCAATGGTTTGTTGTGGAAATCTGCACTCTAATGCTCACATGGTATGGGTAGACAACAGCTTTTAAATAAATCCAGCCATAACAGTATGAGACAGTTATTGGTTAAAGAGCATCTGCTCTCAATACATAACCCTGATTACCTCTAATAGGACATACACATGCACACATGATTATGGGGAAGATACATCATGCCAGGACCAACAGGTTTCATCTGCTGTTGTCAGGGTTGAAGCTTTTCAAATTTAGCTGTAATAGGACAGAGCTCTCCATGGAGGAAAAAGCAATCCAGCTCTCTGTGTCCCGGCATTTTCTTGCTAGAGGATAAGCAGAGGGATTTGGCTGTACCCAGTGGGATCAGGGATATTTGCTGGGCCAAACAGATCAATAAATGACATATTATCAGTCATCCTATAGTGCAGCAAAGACCACCTATGTTTAAATTTTAAATGAAGAAGCATCTGTATCATACAAATTTTACTACTTTTCCATGGTTCCTCAACACTACTGTCTAAGGAGGGGAAAATCCAAGTTTCTTCATACAAAAAAAAGAAGGAAAGAAGCTCCTCAGTGTTAAAGCTACACTTTAAGCAGCACTATGGCTCCATTCTCTGCCACGGGGATTAATGGAAAAAAACCCTTATGCTGCAGTCAGACTAAGTTATAATAAAGTCACCTAAGTAGCAAAAGAGAAATTTTTTCTGCAAGTGGGAGAAATCCACTTTTAAAGGTCTGCCATGTTTCAGCTTGCTGGATGTAATTGGCTGCACCTCCAGTCTGGAGTATCTGCTGCCACCTCACCTCTGCAGAAGAGTCACTGAGCCTGCACTTGACAAACATAATGATGGCATGACAGGCTTCATTTTATAAATATTGTATTGTAAAGGAGGAAAATCTTGCCTGGATTTTGAAACCCCTTGAGGGAAATGCTTTATAGGCAGCAAAGTTGCATGTCTCTGCTTTTTGAGGTTCAAATATTTCAATTTTGAACATTTTTTTTTCTTACTGATTAGATCTTTATAATTTGGGGATTGTTCTAGGAAAAAAAAATATATTTTGCTAGTGGAGGATTCTACTGTCACATTTCAGACGACAATGAAACACCTTGAGTTGCTTGTGAAAAGGCAAGTTAAATAGTGCTCTGCCTCTGAAAAGAATGACTACCTTTGCTTTGAAAGGCTGACCTAAATTGAAGAATGCAAAAAAAGGAGAGAAATACCTATCAGTGAATACTCAGAAACCTGAGCAGTTGTTTGTACTGTGATAAAACTGTCAAAATAATGACTTTGATACTATCTACCTTTTTTCCTCATATCATACTTTTTCACATTTAGGAGTCAGAGAGAGACTGCAATTCTGTGGCTTTGGTTACTAAAGCCCTTGAACTTTGTTTTAAACTGTAGTGCAGGGAAACTAAATTCAGTTAAAAGTCTGTCATCAGAGAATGAGGATTACAGTGCATTTAATCAATTCTGATGTAATCAGACTAGATTTTAACCCCCTTTCCTAATCCCACAAGGCTTTAGTAAAAACTTCTTCTGAGTCAGCATAAGGCATACTGCATTGAGGCTTTAACAAATAAGAAACTTTCTCTCTTAACCTCTCAATGTCTGCACGTGTCTGAAACTTTAATGACGGAACAGCCCTGATGCTGAGTGCCCAAATTTTCTTGGGCAGTTGCCAACACAGTATTGTTTGAACTAAAGAAAGACAGAGGAACACACACTCACACACACACACAAGAATGAGTTGGACTTTTTGGAAACAATTATTTAACTGTGCACAAGTGGAAATATAAATGATCTCTTAGCACAAGAGACAGCCTGACAGGCTTATATTGGATAGGAGCTGAGATCAGCTCTGAAGAAATACAGATAGATGCAAACAAATTCTAGCCAACTGTGCATTGCTATATATTGATACAGGCATATTTGCAAATTCATACACTTTATGAAGCCAGACACAGGATTATTATTGCTTGCTTGCAACAGAAAATAATAAATGCTAGCACGTGAAGGCACATAAAGCATAAACAAATGGGCTCTTTGGAGGGTTATATTCTGACTTCCTTATTATGATCCTTCATTTTAACAATAATTAACTGAGGAAAAACCTTTATGTTGCACCCAGTCTCTGGCTGTCTCCATTTCTTATCCAGGTGAAGTCATCTTGCAAAATTATGAGCGCCATTTGCAAAAGCATTAAGAGGGTAAGTGACTTCCATGCCACTCTCAGAAAGGGTTTACCCTCTCAGCCCTGATGGTATTACAGCTCACACATAACCTCCAAGCTGCCAGTCACTCTGAGCTCTGTGGGCCCTCTGTGATGCTCAGCTCCACTGCCTGCCTCTCTCATGCAGCATTTCAACACCTCAGTAACATTTGCAAGGTTCTTTGAGGACTGACCATGAATGATCGCCATGAAAACATGGAAAGCCTTTTTCATTGTTCCAAAGAGAAAGCAGTTTCATAACACCCCTCCCCCCCAGTTCTCACACTAAAAGTCCTGTTTCTAATTTTATTCTTTTCCCATTGAGAAAGTATTTAATAATCCAAATGAGAACATTTTAATTTATAAGAGACTTCATTCTCTCCCTTAGGATGAAGACTTTCACTTTTAAGAATTTAGCAGATCAAAAGTGTTTAGCTTCCATATGAGATGCGCTGTCCCATAAGGAATACCTTAGTTTTTACAAAGTGAGATAGCCCAATCATCTCCCTGCTATTTTCTTCCACAGTGTGAAAATTGTCGGGTTTTACTCCCAGTGAGGAAAGTTTTTTCTCTGAACTGGACAAATGGCAATTCTAGACATACAAGTAACCCTTTCAGATTCAAACAAGTCACACTGACTCATAAGGTGTTTTCAATGGTTCAGGGATTGGATACAAACAGCATTTTACACTCATCTGTTCCTTCCAGAGAATCAGTGAACCTTGGTTTCCTCAGATATGCCCAAAATCACTCAACACCAGACTATTTTGGAGGTGAAAATAACTTTGGGGTTTGTGTTCTTCTGGTAATGCTTTTCTCATTCTCACATGAAAGAAAAGGATTATATATTTAAAACAATCTTGAATACCTCTCAGGTGTTATAACCCATGTTTGGCCTTGATTTCTCCATAATAATCACAGAATCATAGAATTGTTTGAGTAGATAGGGACCTTAAAGATCATCCAGGAACAACTCCACTGATTTCATTTGCCAGATGGTTTCCTCTCTTGTCTTCATATAATTACAGGAAGGTGACATGGACAACCCTTCTTCACCTGTGTGAATGTGTGAAACCATCTCTGGATGTCCTCAGGTAATTAAGATTTGAGCTTGCTGCTCAAATAAAACACTTCATCTGTTTTCATTTTCTTTTTTTCCCTAAAGAAATCTTGTGTCTTCTGGCTGGGCATGGAAAAAGAGCCTTAGAAATGCTGAATACATCCAATACAATGAATTTGAGAATATCTGTTTCCATTTCCTTTTCACAAATTAGCTTGGCATCTAACAAATGACAAAGAATCAAAACCACAAAAAATGCCCAATAGAAGAAAGGAACTGAAATAAATATTTTTAAACCAGTAAAATCATGTGGGCTTATGCCTACAGAGTTCATTCAGGGGCAAAATGCAAAAAACTGTAATATTCTCTCTCTATGTAGATTTCAGAAAGTAGCAGAAAAACCCACATAGAATCATAGAACATTTTGGGTTGAAAGTAACTTTAAAAATCATCTTGTTCTAACTCCCCTGGCATGGACAGTGACACCTTTCAATGGACCAGTTTGTTTAAAATCCATCCAGCCTGGCCTTGAAGACTTTGAGGCTTGAAGTATCCGCAGCATCTCTGGACAGCCTGTTGCAGTTCCTCACCATCCCCACAGCGAATTTCTCCCTTGCATCTAATCTAACCCTCCCCCCTCCTTCAGCTAAAAGCCATTCCTCTTGTCCTGTCACTCCATGCCCTTGTCAAAAGTCCCTCTCCAGACCCCTTGTAGTTCCCTTTAGGTACTGGAAGGTGCTGGAAGTTCTTTCTGAAGCTTTCTCTTCTCCAGGCTCAACAACCCCAAGTCTTGCAGCCTCACAGGAGAGGTGCTCCAGCCCTCTGAGCATCTCCCTGGTCTCATCTGGACTTGCTCCAAGAGGTCCTCATCTTTCCTGGGTTGGGGCACCAGAGATGGGCACAATAGAAGGCAGAAGACCATGGAGAAGAAAAGGTGAAGATGACTCAGGGGCCATTTTCAGAGTGGGGACAAGGATTTCCCCATTCCAATTTATCCTTCCAGTTCCTTGTGCATATTCCACATAACTTATGAGAAACCCCTCTGAGCAGCAGTTAAAATTTGAGATTTGACCTTGGAATGTCCCATCTGCACCACACCACTTCAGACACTTTTGTTTCCAGAGGGTCAAAATGAGCTCCTTGTGGATGAGAAATCCATGATGGATCACATTCCCACAGCCCCCAGTACAGGTCACCCAACAGAGCAGGGCAAAGGTGGGGAAGTACAAAATGAGGACCCCAGAAAAGGATGTTGGGTCACCACAGCCAAGACACCTCAACCCACTCCTATCAGTCAGCTGAGCTGCAATAAAACAACAGTGACAAATATTTCCCTGGTCTCTGCTGATCTGTTGGCTGCCTTGCTGAACCTGGAGCTTTGTGTTTAATGAATTTTCAGGTGACACTCTTGGAGAGTGAGCAAAGGCACATGAGCTCCTTGGAAGGAGCATGCTAGAGGCAGTCCTTAATTACCACCCTGTTATTGCAGCTCACTCTCCATTTCAGGAATGGCCACTTGAAGATCTGCTTTTTACCCTTACACACATTCTAAATAAAAGTAAATCCAGTGAATCCAATCAGGTTTTTGTATGCAATTTAGAGAAGAATTCAGTCTGTTTTTATTGCTCTTTTATTTTGTTTCTTCTTAATTTTTAATTAGAGTGTAAAAAATGAAACCTGTTTTTTATTAAATCCTTATTTATGAAGATTGCTTCAAACTATGCATGGAAGAGCACTGCGTGATTGTTCATTTTACCATGATTATAAATATTGTATTAAATTACATATGACACAAAGAATAGCCAGTAATTTTAAAAGTGATTTATAAAAAAGGCAGGGTAGGCAATTGAGATGATAGAGAAGTATGTGTATGGATAATGCATGCATGTGCATGCATAAGCAAAAAATAAACCCCAAGAAGTGGCACAGAAGATAAAAAATTGAACACTTCAAGAACAAAGCCTAAAACTATTATGATGCTCAGACTTTCTTTTCTTAGACCATATATATGCCATAAAACCTATATTAAAAAAAAAAAAAACCTGAAAGAACAACAGAGATAAAAAATTAATGGATAAAACACATTGCACAGATTCCAAATCATAAATTTAAGAACTAAAATTATTATGCAGCTTATCTTTAGTTTCAGAGAGTCAGTCACCTATGTGGAAAATGTGACCTCCTTCCTAAAAACAACAAAGCAGGTGGAGGTGTGTGAACCAGTGCAATTCCTGCTGCACGCACAAGACTGGAAGATATTTAATGATCAGCTGCCTTGCAGGGCTGTCAAATCTTTGAGGATTTTTGCAGTTAAATTTTCATTTATGATTCTCCTAGTGCACAGTTCACCTAGCACTGAATATTATACATTAATTGGGGGAAAGGGGAAAGCAAACCCCAATATATATGTATTAAAAAGGAACCACATTCATAACACCTCTGTTGGGATAATTTTGATTTGTCATGATAAATATATATGTAAGAAGCTTCTCTTTATGTTCAATGCTGCTGATCACACCTAAGTCATTCAAGCAACTTGAAAAATAAATTCTTAATGAGTTTTTTTCTTTGTGACACATTAATTTATCTTAATTTATACTTTTGCTGCCTTACATGTCAGAAAAAACCCAAATCTCTTCTTCCAGTATTAGATGTCAACTTTATTCTGTGCTGTCAAAACTTACTTATCACCACAGGACAAAGGGTTAAAAAATAGTGACAAAGGACATATGAAACCAGAGCATTAAACTGAATCCCCTCATTGAAGAAAACTGGAGGATGCTACTGTTTCTGGATGCCTCTTAGAACAATTTTATCTGATATTAACAACATAGCTAAAAAGACAGAGAGACATAGAAAACTGCATGCAAAACAGGCATTCAGGCAGCTCAAGTTTGTTACCCAGGTTGGTGACAGAGTTTATACAGGACCTTGGGAACATGAAAACACCACAAATAATGCATCAGCATTGAGCAACATTGCAAGGAAACCTTGCCTGCCATTTTTTCCCTGTGCAGAAAGAGGTGCTTTCCTAAGCTAGAGTCCTGCTGCCATAAAATTTAGATACACAAGGAAAGTCAAAACACCTCAGGATGGTGGCTGATCACCTGGAGCCCTGGATATTAATGCCAATCATTTTTTTCAGGTAGTCTTCTCTATATTTCTGTTCCCTCCTCTAAAATATGAATGTTTCCTATTTCTTTGAGAGCTGGACATGCCTGTGAGGTTCTTAAATACTACAGAATGGAGATCATACAAAAATAAAGAGGCAAGATCAGCTCCCTGGCACCCTGAGGCTGGCTTTCATGATCAGCACTTTCCACTAATTTTCACTCCAAGAGACCTCAAAATTCTTCACAGGTCACTCATTACACTCAGAAATGCTGGAAAATGAATAATTTTTCTCTTGGCATATTTAGAGATATCCATGTTTTTTAATCTGTCTTTGCTACATTATCTGTACATCCTAGGCACACAATATACCTGCACTTGAATGCCTGAAAATCCATAAATGTCAGTAAATTCCTCAATTGCAAATCCACGTTAAGGCTACTTGCAAGTCTCAGACTTGGTTCTCCTTTCACTTGCAGTGGTTTCTCCACCCATTAGACTCACTCCTTTACTACTGTGACATAAAATGAGGTTTTCTTTTTCAGACCAGATCCTCTAGATGAGGAAATGGCTTTTTTCCTGGAAATGCATATTGCCTGGAGTCATGTCAAGCAGTAGTGAGAGACCCTTTCAGCCCAAGAAGGGCACTTGCAGCAACTGGTGACCAAGGCAATCAGTGTGGTTTTATCTGCCAAAAAGTAACTGAGAAGAGAAAATTCCACTGGCTTGTTTACCAGTGATATTGTGGTGATGCCACTGCTGCACAAACCACTCCTTATGCCCTGGGTGGCTGACACTGTCCTTGTCCCCAGAGCCGCAGGGGTTGCTCCATGAGAGCATCCTGAATGAGCTGACTCTGCTCTCCTCAGCATCCTTACTTGAGAAGGAGCATTCAGGAGAAAAAAATGGCCTTTTTGGAGATTACTGTGCCCTGGTCAGGAGGTGCAGACCACAGACATGCAGAACGACTGTGGGCAGTTCATGTCTTACCATTGAGGGTTGTTATCTCATGGATCCCCTGACAACCAGCCAGGATGGAATCAGCTACAGCGTGGTGAGCATTAGGTAGGAAGATGTGACAGTTTTAGCCCAAAATGTCAATTGCTGACGTGCAAGTTTCATAACAAGAGCATTTCTAATAAACTGGGGGAAAAAAAGAAAATGTTAACTCTATCCAAATTAGATCTATGCAACTCTAGATGGTTCTCAACTACATGAAGGTGTGCTGATAATAAGCAGTGTATAGCCATGAAAAACACAAAGAGCTGGCCAAATTTAAAAACTCAAGATTTTTTTCACAGCAAGTGAAGCATGAAGTATTTTGTTCATTTGTATATACATACATATATATGAAGCTTGAACAAAATCTTCTGATTTTTTTTCTTTACAGCTCCTACAAAACATCAGCTATTGCAGAATGTCACTGGTGAAAATACGAGCATATGTATGGAATTGATTTAATGCCAGCTAAAGGAACATTAATCTAGCTGCAAATTTTCACTGCGGGGACATGATGCAGTAAATTTCTGCTAGTCTAACACTAGAGTTGATATTCCATGATATATGACACTTTCGTTTGGAAAAGAAAAGAAAACTTTTCTTCAAAACCTTAATTGACTCTCATATATTTCTGACTACAAATTGTACTGGATAATAAAGGCAATAAGTATAGCAAGTAAGCCCATATTTTTCAAACACTCTGAAAGATATACAATTAAGGTACCCAGCTCACTGTATTCTCTTCATTCCCTTTATAATAACTGGGAGTTAACATTTTTAATTCACATTGATTTCCTTCATGGATTTTTTGGTTACCAACACAGAAGCAGAACAAAAAGAAAAAGCCTGTGCTTCCAAGAAATCCTTCAAAGTGCAGTCAATAACTGGGCTGCCTTATGGGATGATCTGTGGAGATTCCAGGTAAGGAAAGTTGTGGGACTGCACCATCACTCTCTAGCAAGAGTCCAGTCTCCAGTGGTTTTCTTTTACTATGTTTTGTACTATTTACTATGAAATTGTGTAGTTAAGGGACTAACCACAGTCACTTCAGATGCCCCAGAGCTTATTCAGGGATAAGCATTTTGTATAAAACAATTCCTAAAAAACAGGCATTGGTCTCATCCTTATTTCACTACATCAAGGTCAGAGCTTTGGATCAGTGGATGGGGGCACAGTGCTGCAATTTCAGAGTCAGCAATTCACCAGGCAGGCCTGGAAGGTGGTAACTCTTAGTAGAGGTGGTTAAGAACATCTTTGAAAGCCTTTGTTAGATCTACTTCACTGGCTGGTAAATTATTTGCCTGCTCACTTGTACGGGTAAGACATCAAGAGCAAATGCCTTTTTCTGCCTGATTCAGACCAAGCATCACTGATCTGAATTTGAACATTATCTTATGTCATTAGGCAATCTGAATAGCAGCATGTCCCTATTTCCTTTGGCAAAGCTATTTTTCTTACTGCAGGAAAGAATTGTTCTTTACTGCATCGTTTCCCTTTTCAGCAAAGACAAGAAACCAGAAGCATCTGCAGCACCAGCCACTTGTGCTAGAAGTACTTAACATCTTCAGAAACTGTACTGACCTTTTGGTCTGAGCTTGCTTTAGATTCCAGTGAGAGTGTAGCTAGCACCCCTTACACACACCCCCTTTCTGATTTCTAATAGTGGTTTCAGCTGTTCCAACATGAATTCTCATTTTGCCTTTTTCTACAAACGTTTACATACACACACACCCCTAGATGCCCAAACAAACAGGTGAGTTATGCTTACAGACAGCTGGGCTTGCAACTGGGCATACTTTGTTCATAGAATCATAGGATAGTTTGGGCTGGAAGGGACTTTAAAGGTCATGTACTTCATTATCCAAAGCAACACAAGAAAGCAAGACAGCTCTTGCCGTCCATGCTTTGTGCAGTTTTTCATCAGATCTCCACCTGGTGCACCCTGAGGAAGGCAGGTCCTTCTTCCTTTTAATGACTCGCTGGGCCTCATGTGGAAAGGCTTTTTCCATCTGTTTTTTTATCAGTTTCTGGTTGCCACTCACTGTCAGGACTTGACTGGCTATAGGGGTAAGCACTTGGTCTGACTCCACAGATACCTTGAAGACTCCAAAGGCAGGAGATTGTTGTGAAGCATTCCCAGTCCAATGACTGTCTCCCAAGTTCATGGACATGTCCTCTACAGCCCTGAGATGCTGCTTACCTAACTGCAGATGGAACAGCTGGTGTGGGATTTTAGAGTATTTCCAGTGGCAGCCTTAAAGAGCTCCTGATTTCCCTGCACAGGAAGGGGACATGGCCATGCCAACCATACCAAGAAGTAGGTACAGTAGTGTTGTGTAAAAGACATTTTATTGCAGCCTGTAAAAGTGATCCCATTTGCATCTGTTAATAAAGGCAGACGCATCTGCAGCCTGTGCTCAGCCATTACAGAGCAACCAGTGCCCTGGATCAGCCGAGGTCCTGCATATGCCACCTCACGAACAAGTGATGGATGTCACAAATAGCTGGACCCTGAGGGTTTTTTAGGACTCTTCTGGGAGCAGTCCATTCTGAAATCTAAACTACCCCAATTGCCATGCAGGGATCAGAAGTATATTTCAGCAAGAACTGAAAGGGAAAAGCTCAGAGGCAGCATAAATAGAGTTGGATTGTCTTCAGGTTAATGGAGGAAGGACAATAAAATGTAAACAGAAAGTGTCCAGCTTCAATCTAAGAATTATTCCATCAGCCACACATACAGATTAAATCAAAATGTTTGGATAAGAATAAATGGTGGTGGGAGGAAGAGAAGATGGTGAAAAGGGATGCTGGTTTCTTACCTAATATGTATTTTATACAAAAAATAGCTGGACTTGCTTTGAAGGTGACCTTCTGGCAGAGGATAAACTTGACAAATTTCACTCTAAGGCTGGAAATTCAGAGATAAAAAATGGTTGCAATCAATACTGGAACAAAGAAGCAACTTTACCCTTTGGCAATAGGAAAGGGCATTCACTTTACCAGGTGAGTGAGGACTTGCTCTACCAGTACACAAAGTACAACCCTGAAAGTTTTTGGTGCTGCTTGCTCAGAGATTCTGACAAACTCTCTGTGGTCACATGATGTGGCATCAAGAGATTTTTCTTCTACATCTTATTATATACAGGTTTTTCCTGCAATTATATATTAGAAGCAGATGAGAAAAATGGAGCTGGAGCCTTCTCTCTGAAGACTGAAAAATTGATTTCTAAGTTACAAGTTCGCATTTGAAGTTGCAAAAAAAAAAAAAAAACCAAAACCAAAATAAAAACAAAAAAAAAAAATCCAAACCCCAAACAAAACTAAAAGCAAAAATAAAAATAAAGCAAACCAAAACCAAAACCAAAATAAAACAAACAACAAAAAGCAAAAAAAAAACCCTACTCTGATAATTTTGGAATCAAAAGTCTTTAATTAACTTATTTATTCATCAACATTTGCTATTTTGAGTCCCCTGAAATTCTTCTATTTTTCAAAAAGAATTAATTATATTGTATTTTTGCTTACACTTAACAAATTTTTGTTTTCCTTTGTTGTCCACAGAATACTTGTTTGTTAATGGTTTCCATTAATTGATCAGTAGCTTTAACCATTAAATCTTTCCTGGTCCTTTTTTTTTCTTTTTTAACTTTGTCCAAAAACATAAATCACATCAGCGACCAGGGTTTTTATTAGAACTCTGGAATAACAATTCCTCATGGTGGACAGAAGCACAGGATAGTCAAGGCTGGAAATGAACTCTTAAGACCACCTGTTCCTCAAAGAAAGGCCAGCTAAAATCAGGTTGCTCCGCACATCATACATTTGATTTTTTAACTGACCAAGGTGAGATTTCAGAGCTCCTCTGGGCCCCCTCAGCCCCTGCTCACCAGGCAGGTGCCTCAGCTATCTCTGTGGGGCTTTCCTGATCTCCTGCACTTTGCAACGTCTTTCTTGCAAAGGGCAGTCCAGTGCTGGACACAGATGTGGGCTCTGAAGAGAAAAACCAGACCAGCCCTTCTGCAGTCTGATCTTTTTCAATTTGCATCTTCCACAGCATCAGGTGAAGGTACCCAGAGCCCTCCAGGCTCAGCTTTCACCCTGACTGCTCAGGAGCTGTGCCTGCATTTGCTGTGGCAAGTTATCCTCAGATTTCTGGCAGCAGAAGTTGTCAGCTCTCTAGCATTGCAGCTTTTTAGGTCTTAGGGCTATCAGGCTGTCAATGCCATGGGCTGCTGACCTAACAGGGTTGTCAGCAGATGTCCCCACTGAATCCCTCCCCATCCTTGTGACTCCCTAACACATTTTCCTTTGGCTTCAGGATGCTTAACAGAGCTGCAGAACACTTCCCCAAATAACAAGGGTAACAATGACAGCAACAATAGCAGCAGAAGGAGAAAAGACTCATGCAATCAGTCAGGGAGGAAATTAGGACACTGAGGTTGGGAACTAGGGGTAAGGGGGAACGCTGCAACTGACAGGAAAGTAGATTGAGTTGGAAAAGATTTTTTAGGTCTGTATACAAGAGGACTCAAGAAGATCCCACCTGAGGCTGTCTGTGAGCTCACCTTCTGAGATGATTTCACTGTCAGCACGAGACAATGCTTTTTGAAAACCAAGACAGCACACACACAGGAAATCCAGTTATACAGCCAGGTGAAATCAGGCTTAGAGAAAAAAAATCACATATTTCTTAGACTATCCAAAAGAGTTGCTTCAACTTAGATGCAAGCCAGCGCAATGTAGGTACGAAAAAAAAAAAAAAAGAGTAAAACTGACCTGCAGCAGAACTGTAGTAGACTGATTGGTTAACTATAAGCCAAATTTCAGTTTCTCCAGGAGATACATCTGTAATCTTTATGTGCCACAGATGGAAGTATGGGGATTTCTGAAAAACATTGTTTGGGGATTATTTTTAGCTTTTTCTTTCCAAGTTGTAGTAGCTTGGCCCCTGCCTGGACAAAGAATAAAAAATGGTGCTTTCAGAGGCTTTTTTTTCCCCCGCTGAGATTTGATCTGCCTCTAACAGCATGCTATTGCATGCTAGGAATAAAGTCAGCTAGCAACCCAATCATCTGGAAACAGGACATCAGAATTATTTTTTCTACTCTGCTAGTGACTTGGGATTAGACCCTGAATAAATTATTGTATCCCTCTGAGCGTGTTTCCCTGAGAGACTGCGGACTTCCCATCCCTGCAGGTTTCCACAGCCAGGCTGAATGGGGCTCTGAGCAGCCCATACTAGTGGAAGGTGTCCTTGCTCATGGAAGGGGGTTGGAACACAATGATCTGAAAGGTCCTTTCCAACTCCAATCATTTTGTGATTCTACAATTTCATTCTTCTGTTGTCTTTCATTTTCTATTTTGCTGTCTGAGTAACAGAGTTGTGGTAGCTCCAAGAATTTACAGCAGGTCTGGCTTTGATCTGAGATCCAGATTACTGCAGTTTAGCTGGAGCAGGGCATCTATGCTTGCTCTAGGTCTTGCATCACCCTGTTCTTATATTCTTCAGTGTTCCTCATGATGGAGAAGCTTCAGACTACCCACAAGCACTGAATTTTTCTTTTTTACCCAATATACCCTCATCATCTAACAGAGTCTTTTCCTGGGAGTGAATGTAAAAATTCTCCACTAGCTGAAAATGGTTCCTAGGTTTTCACTGCTGATTTATGCACAAGGTGCCTGGTCAGTGCTCAGTAGGCTTTTTGGCATTTTATTAGATGAAATTGGAATCATCTGATCCCTGTCTGTGCTTTTAATTCCCAATCTGTCTCTTTGGCTACATCCTGATTAATGAAATAAACAGGACCAGAACAGCACAGAACTGGGGCCCCAGTGTTGTTTGAAACACAAACTTCAGTTTTGCCTGCATTCTCCGCTTTCACAGAAAATGGTCAGGCTGGTCCAAGGGGCAGTGTGAACCAAGAAGCAATTTGGATGTGTTTTGGAGAAGGGAATTCAGCCCCACGTACACAACCTGCAGTGCACCAGCTTTCTCCATGGCCAGTTTGTTAGCACAGACAACAAACTTCCATATTTCACTTGGCTTGAATTCTGAATTGCATCCTTAAAGCATTCTAGGAATGCTTCTGCCTAATTTTGACAGCCATAAAAGATTTCCCCTTTTCCCATCTGATGAGGAAAGACCTTCTTAGAACTCACATTTGGGAGTAAAAAAACCCTTCCAGAAATGATCTGCAATTCCTAATAACAAGGGACAAATGACTAGTGCACTTTCCATAGAAATTTTTGTCTCAGTCCCTCTAAGCAGGTCTGAAAAATTTCCCTTGGTCTCCCTATGAGATCTCTCCTGTCATGAAATGGAGGCCGTCACAGAAAGAACCTTAAGGAACCTTGGTACAAAAGCAAAATACAATTATTGCTGAATAGCTTTTAGATTTTACATCAAAATCTGGGGTTTTATAAGAAAAGGAGGTGAGAGGCAGGATCACCACACAGCTTAACACAGAAAATATTTGCATTGGCTTTAGACCTGTGCATCTCCACTCAGTTTTGCTGATCTACTTACAGAAGCAAGAAAGAAGATTCTGGCCTAGAGAATCAAACATCAAAAACAAAACTAGAGGGAAAATTTGCATTTTGTTTTTCACTCTCCCAACTTTGTTCTTAATAAAACTTTGTACTATAAAAGCACAGTAAATACAGATAGCACATTAAAAATGCTTCTCCATATCAGGAAATTATGTTCTTAAAGCAATTTTGGATTCCCACCTGTCTTTACAATGGAGCACTAAATAACTTGTTTGTGCTGAATCTATTGTACAAACTATTAAAAATCCAGTAAGTCCAAATTACATACGAAAATATGAATTGAGTTTAGGAACTAAGAATAGATAAAAGGAAAAAAAATTATGTTTTTCTCTGAAACAATCCTAAAGCCTTTACTGACACTCATTTTATTTTCTCTACTGATTTTATTGAGAGAATTTTGATAGATTCTCTTTTTTGCCAGGTTTCAGTATCTCATGGCAGTTGTCAATCTGATGTTGACATAACGATAGGATTTGATATGACCCCCAATACTTAAAAGCCAACTTTATTTTGGAAGCAATAGCTGCCAACACTTTACATAGACATGCACTCCTGATATATTACACCTTTCTTGTATGGGAGCAAAATATGATGTGAGGTGAGCCACCAAAATCTTTGCCTTGTTTTCCCTTGAATAAAGTCCCCAAGGGAGCAAATGGCTTTTTCTCCCTTTCTTTTGTGTTTATTTATGCATTTTGCCTGTGCTACCACAGGGTTACAGGCAGCAGGTGTTACAGCACAGCTGGAAAAGGAACCAGTGAGGGCACAGAGGAAGTTTTGGGGTGGTGCACAGTAGAAGGGCCTCTGGGCCAGACAAGGGAGATGCCATATGTGAAGTGCAGTCTTCCAGCTCCTGTTCCTAACGGTCTGCTGTCCTCATGGAACACAAGGAAATTCTGTGACTGAACAGGGAACCAAGACAAAGATGTTCAAGACAATCCTTCATGCTCCAAAAACAAGAAGAAACAACCTTATGTTTTTATTGGATATTAAAAAATTTTCGTCACTGAAAGGGTTGACAAGTATTGGAAGAGGCTGCCCATAGCAGTGGTGGAGTCACCATCCCTGAGGATATCTAAAAGATGTGAAGATGTGTCACTGAGGGACATGGTTTAGTGGTGGGGTTGGCAGTGCAGTGCTGATGGTTGGATTTTAGGGAGCTTTTCCAACCAAATGATTCTATGATTCTATGACATGGAACCTTAAGGACTGACCCAATTCTAATCCTTCCCCTTCTCTGTAGCAGAGAGGAATCCTTTGAGGAAAGGAGGCTTCTGAGGAAATAACAAAGGCATCCCTGAATATCCCTGGACTATGCTATGTCAGAGGAGAAGTCCCCAAGTACTGAACAAAATTTTGATCATTGTTCCAATTATAAACATCTGCTTCATCAGTGTCCACAGCAGCTTTAGTTTTAGAAAGACACAAAGGTATATATTCCTAGGGGCAGCAGTTAGGACCATTTTATGGGGTTTTATGGGGTCTGACTTGTACTCTGACACTTCAGTTCTGTACCATTCACTGCAATGATGTCAGCAGATAAATTACTTCTGTCAATTTGACTCAAAATCTATAAGCAATTAATAAGTACAACAATAAGTACAACAATTAAAACCAACATCCTGATATCTAATTGTTCCCTTATACTCACTTTTGGAACATAAAGACCACATTCTTCCACCAGCCCAATCTGCACGTAGGTGTCTGAAGAGCTGCTAACAAGTAGCTAATGCTACCTTTGCAGAGGCCTTGGCATGCTCCCCTCATACTTTTTAAGGTGCTTTAGCACATCAGCTCCACCAAAACAAGATTTGCAACTTGGAAAACAAGGATATCCGGAGAAAAGCCTTCTGTCTTTTAGGGAAGTAAAAAGCTCTTTCCAGAAAGCCATTATTTCCTTGTTCCTACTGAATGTAACATTAGGGAGCTGTCTGAATACTAGTTATAGTGTTATTCATAATAACTGGATTCCATTTAAGACCCTAACACAGCTGACCTGATAAAACCAGCTATTACTGCACATCACCTCCATGTCTATGGCAATGCCTTCTATTTGGTTGTCAGAGCTTCTCCTCCTGATTAACACATGGCACTTCAGGTCACTTTTATAAAATAGGGAAAATGTAGTTATGCCCATTTTGTGCACAGGAGGTGAGCGCAGAAACACTGCAATGACTTATGCACAAAGTCTGTGCCTCAGACGTGAATCACACTCCAGAATCTAAATTGCAACACTACTGTAATTTCCTTTCCTATTCCATTAAATGAAATTTGCCTAAACTAATGTACCAGCAGATGCTCTGTGCACGAGGGTGTCACAATCCATCCTAGTGAACGCATGTTGTGATGGTTCGTAGGGGTGATCTCAGGGTGCAAAAAAAACCCTGACACAGTACAAGGGGGTTTGCAGTAACAATCTAAACAAATGCACCTTTATTGAATGACCACAGCAAAATGTGGTAGAGGGATTAAGGGAGAGAAAAAAGATAGAGAAAGAAGAAAAAAGAGAGAGAGAAAGAGGGGGGTATAGCTACCAAATGTAGAGACGAAGTCCTTTGGTCCAGTCCAGTTGAGGATCTGCCTGTTACATTGGGGAGATCTCAAAATCTCTCGCTAACTCAGAGGTTTTTATTATGATAATTCTATTGAAAATTGTGAGGGGTGGGGGGAAACAGATACAATAAGGAATAGATGTAACAGGTAGTCCATGTTCTCAACAGTAAATGAGAGCCATTGTTTTCTTGGTCCAGTGGTCACAACCTGCCGGCAAACATCTTGCTTTGGTCAGCTTGCCTCCCCCAGCTTGGGGGTTTCAGTCCCAGTCCTTGGAAGGAGCAGAGGGGCCTTTTCACATAGGAGTCTCATGTCTCAGTCCTTGATGGAGAGGCTTCTTACATCTCAGTCTGTCTGTCACGGTGCTTGTAAAACAGGTGAGGGTCTTCTGTGGGACACCACCCAAAACTCAGGAGAACTCCAGCCAGGCCGAGAGGTGGGACAGCTCCCAAGGCTATTGTTGCAAAAAGGGCATGGTGCCCCCTTCTTAGCATACAGCAAACAACATCTGGGAAAACAATAACTTAACACTGTGCTTTCAGGTCTCAGGGCCTTTGGCATGTGACTTTCTCCTTCAGAGCCAGAGATTCTAGACAGGGGGGGGCTTCTCTTCAGTGGACCCAATGATAATCGTGAGGTGGATGAAGGAAAATTCAGACAGACTCTCACAAAGGGTAGTGCTGCATCAAAGGTTTCCCCTCTGCCAGTCACAGACTATGAAAGGGCAAGGAGTCACCTGAGCTAACTTGAGTGATCTGTGCTATAGATGTGCATCAAGTCTGATCATGACAGCGCCATTTCGGACCTCCTAGAGTCTCACAATCTGGCTTTTAGCATCTGGTTTTGAAGACTGTCAGTCTGTGAAGTACTGTCTCACTTCAGACTTGTTTGTTCAGACACCTCAAGCCATCTCACGTGGCACTAGAAATCTGTTTGTAGGCAAAAAATCAAGATCCAGCTCAGATCCAGCCAGCCCCAGTGCCTTTGGCTGGTGCAGTCACAAAAGGAAACAATGCCTCTCTTTCACACCTGGCTAGTCCTGTCCCTTTTAAAGCCATGTTCATTGCCCACTCTTTTGCATGGTCAGCAATTTCCTACTCCAGTAATGTTCTAATGTTCCTCCTTGCATTGCTATAAAGGCAATCCCCAATGAGTTAAAAAACCTCATTTCTATGATTTTATGAGATGCCATTTGAAGGTGGTCAGGAGAAGGAGTCCTCATGTTTATTATTAGTAACTGTTAATTTAATTTTTCATCTGTTTTACCTCCTTTAGCATCTCTTGCCTTAAGTTTAAGGCAGGTGGTCTGGGATGTGTTCAGCTGTATGAATTGTAACCTGACTTGGATCAGGAGGTTTAAGTACACAAAGTGAGTCACTAGATTGATGGCTCGTTTGATCAGCTGCGCAGTCAGGGTCCTTGCTGTGCTGCAAACCTGACTGCACAGTCAATACTGCAGCATCCCTGGCTGGTAGGAGGATTCAGGGTCAGTAGCTGCGCTATAATAAAATCTGCATCACTGTGAGCTGGTGTCCTGTATCGTGCCTATCTCTTCCTCTCAGCTGCATTTCTTTGTTCATATAAGAAGTCCAGGTATGGGGGCTTCCTTCTTGCCCTCCATTCTTCTGCTCAAGCCAGTCTGTCCCCTGTCAGCTGCAAAAATTCCTGTGGCCTCTTGTCTCCAACTGGCTGACCAAGAACAAGGTCTCTGCTGCACTGCTCTGTTTTCACAGGAGTGAATTTAACCTCCAAGAATGTCCCTGAGCTTGAAATGGACAGCGAAAATATCTCCAGTTAGAGCTGGTCTACTTCTATTGATTTCTTTGGTTTTTGATGAAAGAAAACTGTCTGAAAAAGTTATGTCCTTTCTGTTTTTCAAACAGTAAAACTTACTGTAAAAAAAATTGACATTGAATCACAAGGACAGCTCAGCTATCAAGGGAACCATGATGCCTCAAGGGAAAGTGAATAGAGGTGAGGACACCAACCTGAGGAAGAGTGAAAAGCTCTGGACTATCTTTTTGAGATTCACCACAGCAGCTTAGAAGACATAATTCAATGTCAAGCCTGAAAGGAGGAGGTTGTGGTGTTATGGGTGTCACTCTCTTTTCCCAGGTAACAAGTGACAGGATGAGAGGAAATGGCCTCAAGTTTTCCAGGGTTTTTTTCCCCTCAAATTTTAGCTTAGTTATTAGGAAAAAAAAAATCATGGAAAGGGTTGTTAAGAACTGGAACAAACTGTCCTGGATGCAATGGATTCTCTGCCCCTGGATGTGTTCAATCTACGTGTGGATTTGGCCCCTGAGGATGTGGTTTCATGGTGAACATGGTGGTAGTGCTGGGTTGATGATTAGACTCAATGATCTTAGAGATTTTCTCCTACCTTAATGATTCTGTGAAACATCTCTGAACTCCAACAGTTTGAGTGTTTGTTAGAATGAAATATGGATGTAAGGTGGACAGACTTGAAAAGCAAAGTTTCATTTCTACTCTGCCAAGTTCACTCCAAAGGTCTGTTCTCTGGCCTCCAAGACCCTGATCCCACCAGCAGATTTTGTGGGAAGGCAACATTGACCTCTCCAGAGGAAGATGTGGGTAGGAAGCACTTAAACCAACTGAACACCTTCAAGCCCATGGGATCACAGGATATACAAATTAGGGTGTTGAGGGTTGGCTGATGCCATTGCCAAGACCCTTGTCACTGTTTTTGAAAGGGGAGTGGTGGAATCACTGTATATGTGGTACCTGGGGACAAGGTTCAGTGATGGACATGGGGTTAATGGTGGTGCTGGGTTAATGATTGGACTCAGTGGTCTTGAACAATTTGGAGTGATGGTGTTTGTCTTCCCAAGTAACTGGTATGAGTGATGGAGAGCTGCTTCCCTGGACACGGCTGAACTTGGGAAGTGGTGAATGAATTCCTTGTTCTGCTTTGCTTGTGTGCATGCCTTTTGCTTTACTTATTAATGTGTCCTTATCTCAACCCACGACTTTTCTCACTTTTACTCTTCTGTTTCTCTTTCCCATCCCACAGGGAGCAGGGGAGGACTGGAGTGAGTGGTTGTGTGCTACCTAGTTGCCTGCTGGGGTCAAACCACAACAGTATTATATAAAACACATAATTATATTATATTAATATGGTTATTTTTGTACAACTGACAGTGTATTTGTTATGAATACCTAACATGTACTGTGTTCTATATATGTTGCATGAAGTGCACAGTAGTTCATATGCAGACACTACAGCAAAGGCTTTTTATAGATATCTACAAATGTGTTTATGGAGTTGGCTATTACATAAAACCACCAGAAACAGCTTCTTGGGGAACCCAGATCTGTCACTGCATGTTAGGGAATATCTAAAAACTGCATGGAGCTCCTCAGGAGACACCAGCCTTGTGCTGCCTCCTTCCTGCTCCCTGATTAGATTCAGACAAGAGGCAGGGGCTCAGAGAGGCCTCTGCTGAGGCTGAGGAAATTTGAAGAGGCAGGAGAGTTCAGATGTCACCAGTCTTGAATGCCACCTAAAAAACAAGTCATGGGAATGAGATTTCAGAGCCAGACACCTCCGCCTCACTTATTCCTTGTGCTAGTTGTCTGCATCTGAGCCCAGATCAAGCCCCCAGGCTGGGAAGATGACTGTTTCATTCCTAAATCTTCCATGCCTATATTGTTCCCAGGACCAGTCCCATGATTTCTTTCCAGGCTGCACTTTTCCAGCCATTCAAATATTACTTTACAGCCATATTTTGAGTCAATTCTCAGTCAGCAGCTTCTTGTTGGAGCTTGGTGATGTCATTGGAGGAACTATCTCTCTCCACAAATAAAGTGCTATTGGTTTGTACCAAACCTCTTCAGAATCACTGGAATCTGTCCCACTTGCTAATGCAGAACAGAGAGGTCTGAGTAACAGGAAAACACTCTTAATATCACAGATCACTTCTGCATGGGGAAATTTGTCAGAAACAGTTGTGAAGGTTGTGATCCACGTTCATTCCTGCAAGATCACAGCAAGGGAGGGTACAAGAGAGTAATTTCTGGAATACGGAGCAGGTAAAGGGTGAAAAGAGCAGGATAAGCAATTCTCAGAAGCTCTTTGGAAAAATATAAACAATCTGGTAAGGGGGAGGAGGTGTGAGAGTTGAGCAGAAGAAAATTAAAAGGATAATTAGAAGAGAAAAAAAAATGCATTGCTGAGAACATTTTAGCTGGTGAAGCCAGGGATTTCAGATGAATTCACAGCAGACAGATGGTAAAAAGGGGGAAAAAACCACCAGCCAACAGCACACCCTATAATCAGTTCTTTACCATGAATATTAGGGAGATTTAGTTAGGGATAGGGAATAAGGAGCTGGCAGCCTTAAGACACAATTATTTTGTTTTGTATCTTTGCAACAGAGCAAGAGGGATCAGAGCAACTCGAAACAAAAGCCAGAGCCCTGGTTTGTTGTGAGGTGTGAGCTGCAACAAATAACCCTCACCATCCAGCTATACTGATATTTTAGCTACGAGTTTCACATTTCCGTGTTGGGATTCTCTTTTTTCCTTGGACACAAATATCTCTGGGCACCTGAAAATTTAATTGATGACCAAGGAGTAAATAGACAAGTCTTTAGCCCATATCAATAATAATGTATCCTAAAGGAAAAAAAAAAAAAGCGAAATTCAATAAAAAAATTATAACCAACTCAAACACGTCAATCCCCCATACTCTGATACAATCAAATAACAGAGGCTATAACAAGCAAAACAGGAAAGAAGGAAAATCATCTCCCCAGTGACTAAGAAAGCACAGATTTTCCCAAAGAAAGAGGGTGAAGGACACAGGTTTGAAAGCTGCTCTGACTGCAATGAAGCCTCATGGAACAGGGCAGAGACCAAGAAAGCAAAATTGCTTTGGCTCAGCACCACAAATGCTGCTGTCTTGCTCTGGATGCAAAAACAACCCCCACAAACCTGCTTGGAGGCCCCTTCACGGTATTCTCCAGAGCCCTGATCTAAGTCTCAGCCTTTTGGGGGCAGATGGGGTGTCCCCATGTCATAATCTTTGGCATAAATGCTTCCCTTTGGGTTGTTTCTCTTTTTTTAGTAGCTAAACTGAGATGCTCCACACAGTACCAGCTTTCTTGAGGGATATGCTTACAGAGGTGCCTTGTTACTCCTGTCCAGTCTAAAGCTGGGCTCAACCTATTCTCAAGATGAAAAGAACCCTCATGCAGACTTGGAGAGGCCCTAAAAATATGAAACATTTCATTAGAAAAAAAAAAACATTTTCCGCTGAAATTACCTACAGAACTCCCATTGATTCAATTAAGGGAAGAACCACATTGTTTATAGCCCCCAAACCTGCTTAAAGATGAGGACATCTGACTCACAAGGATAGTAACCAGAGGCAAGCTACTCACACACTTTATTTTTCATGGAATCATAACTCTGGACAGCACAGATGAGACCAAATTGATTTTAAATAGAGAAGCATTTTTATGTAAGGCGAAAGCTTTCAGATAATTTTGCTAATTTCAATAATAATTTAAATTTGCACTCTCATTAATTTGGGATGTTTTTAACAGAGATATTACTGAAAGTTAAAGGAAATTAAATGGGAATGAAATTTAAAAAGCCCACAACCTTTGTGATTCCTCTAGTGGAGTCTCTCTCATGGAGATGATTTGATTTTGAAGCATTGCAATTTGCATGTTATCAGTTCATGCCTGCTTGGAAACAGGTTATAGTTTGTGTGGTTAGGTTTGGTTTCTTTTGTTTCTGCTGAGGTCCTAAAAACTGTATAAAACAAAAAAAAAAAATATTTTCACAAGCACATGTGTCACAGACAGGTGGGAGATCAGGAGGGAGTTTTCCATCCCAGCAATGGATGTCCCACATTTCCCCTCACTCCATGGGGTGCTGCCCATGCACTGTCAATCTCTGGACACAGCCCCAGGAGAGAGCGGCGGCTCCTCAGCCCTGGCCGGGGGGGCAAACAGAGACCTGGTCGGCTCTCCCAAGACCATCTTTGCAGACAAAGTCCATGTTGTCCATAGGTTTCCCAGAATCCCTCAGAAGCAGCTTTCCAGCCTTCCCCCTCCCTGCAGGACAGCTGTTCCAACTTGCAATGGACTGCAATAAACATCAGCAGCTGTGGGAAGTTTCACATAACATCTTTGACGTTCTCTCCAAACATCTTCCTCTCCCAGCTGTTGGATGCTCCAAGACCCTCTTTGCACGGCCCAAAGTTATGAATAAAATGGCTTGGAGGACCTGAAACTGAAAGAAATGTCAGATGATGGCGGGTAACACTGCTTCACTGGAAGGACAAACCTCCTTTAGAAGAATTTCTAATGAACAAAAGTCTCCATTTCACCCTGGCACAAGGCCTGGCTTTGCAACAGCCATTTCCATATTTCAGTTGTTTCTTCTCAGAGGATGTGATTCCTTGATAGATAAGAACTTGCATCACTTCATCTCCCACTTAACTAATTTGATGAGGAAAATGGAACTGCTGTGGTGGCAATTTAAGCATATTAAAGGAAAAAGTTAATCCAAAATTTTGATTCGCCAAATTTAAAGTCCATTTCCATTACATTTAATAACTTCAGCCTCTCTTAGTTCATCTGTACTTATCTTTAAGTCTGCATGGCTGGGTGGCATTAGAAATAAGAAGATTATTCATAGTAGGGTGCTCTGCCTATGAACTTTTTCTTAGCTCTCAGTAGAGATAAAGAATATTTGCTCAACTGTATATCATTTCATAATCACATGAGTGGTCGGCTCTTCTGTTCTTATAAAAATCATATCTCACACCATCAGCCACAGACCTTTCAAAAATACCAAAAAGGGTATAATTAATTCAAACAGAGTGATCACTAAAGTATGAGCATAGTCAGAGACATGCTTTTTCATTTCCCTCCAAGCACACATGAATTATGAGATCCAAGTCACAGCTCTTGTAAGGGAGTAGATTTGTGGAGAGGAGGGAACTTGCTACATGAATTCTCGCCTTTCCTCTGCAAATCCATGCACAAAGCATTTGAGTCTGAAGGCCTGAATCATGATGTGCTTCACCACAGCATGGAAGAGAAGGTGAGGAAGGAACCCGAGGGGAAATCTCTGTAAGGACTGGCACTGGCAGGGCTGGGCAGCTTCCTTGGGCTGGCAGCAGGTGCTTCAGCTCTGAGGGATTTAAAGAGTGACTGGGGAGAGGGGGGAAAGTGAGAGAAAAAACTTCCACACGATCCTGCAGCATCTGGCGCTTCCTGGCCTGTGGAGTCAAGGAGAGAGAGCGGAGCCCTTGGAGCCGGCGTGGGAGCAGGTGGGGGAAGGTGCTGCTGTTATTTGCAGCAGACGTTCCTTAGCAACAACCTGGAGCAGATGGAAGGCTGGGTACCACTGAGCAGAGCCTCCAGCAGCAGCCCCTCAGCATCCTCAGCCTCTCCCATGCAGGGGGAGCTGAGGCAGCGCAGCAAATTCTACCCGAGAGGAGAGCTTTTCTCCAGACAAAAGGAAGGGGTAAGGAGATCACTTTGACTCACGCCAGTTTGAAGCCTAAAGATATGTGAGAAAATTTCATTAAACAAGTTTGATAAATACCGACAAGATTGTTGTAATTATATAGCAGTTGTTACATATACACATACATATATACATACAAATATATTCTGGTACTATAACTCAGTAACCTGGGTTTTCAGGAATGCTGAGAAATCTCAGTGTTACATTTAAAGAACAGAAATGTGATTAAAAATGTCTTTAGGTTATACTAACCACACTTGATTTAAAACCAACCAAAGAGATATCAGGTCTTAATCTGTATCTAAAGTAAAAGGAAGATGTCAAGTCCTAATCTGTCTGAAGTAAAATACAAAGTGATAATCCACAGTTAAAAAGGTTATTTGAAAATGGACAGTTCACAGATGCAGAGGATTTCAGAGAAAGTCTGCATTGACAGATGGATGTATTACCAAATTAAAGAAAACAGGAACCTTCTGTGGGATAACTAATTAATCTTGTACATGGAGGTGGGGCCTCCTGCAGAGTGTCCACAAAGCTGTAAAATATACCACCAACTTCTCCATGCATCCCTCTTTCTCTTCAAAATTAGGTGTGAAAGTATTGAGCACTTTGATATCCTCTATTATGATATTGCATATGTAAATATTGTCCTATCATTAAAGGAAAAGGAATTCTTCTGTTTGTATTTAATCTGCCTACATGCCCTTGAGGTTTGGCTGTAATCTGCATGCAAAAGCAAGGGGGAACAAAAGAACAAAAGCCATAACATTTCATGATCAATAAAGAGCCATAATTGTCTCTAGGGGGAAAGACAAAACTTCTCTTTTCAGAGTCTGTACATAACAAGTATTGGTATTTCTTGTGTCTCCTCAGGGCTAGGATGTTTGAAACACACCCATGGTCATATTAGAATTATGTTGGTAAAACTCATGCCTTCAATTCCTCTTTTCTATTAATATCACCATCAACAAAAATCTGATAGATTAATTGATTTATCTTCCTTGATTACCTTGATTAATCAGGACCTAGATGAACCTTTTAAAGATGTAGGAATAGCTCTGGAGCCAGCAAAAGAGGATAAACACTTGATTATGTATTCTGGTGAGTCAAGCTCACCCATATGGGATCTCATCTCCATTTCCCTTCTGCTAATCTACCTCTTAGCAACATTTTAGCAATTCCTGTGGGTGATACATCAGTGAACAGAAATTGGAAAATGGCAGATGAGTCCGAACTTCCTTCCATTAAAGACAATGGATGCTTTATCGCATTAACACCAAGGACACCAGTCTGAGCAATAATGGTATTTAATATTATTTCTTTGACAATGGCTGGTCAAAAGGAGAAGAATTCCTTTTTTATTTTTTCCCTACTGTAGAATTATAGATTAAAAAGAATGTAAACAAAGCAAGGCTGAAGTTTTCTGTCTTATCAGAATTTAAGAATTATCCAAAACTGTGCAATTTTGAGGACATTGTTGATTTTCTAGGTTTCTCATAAGTACCCTACAGGTTTGTCTAATTCTAACCTTGCAGCCCACTTCCTTGTCCACCATCTTACCAAATTTTCTGATAATTCCCAGTTTCCTGACAGTTTACCTGCCAGACAGGACAAGATCTGAGCATGGAGCTGCATCATGGATCCTCAAGAGCCAAAACTCCCTGTCTGATAGCTACCAAAACGCCATTCTCTCAGTCTTTTCAGGGTTTCCAGAGCTCCAGAGTCAGGGCTCAATACCCTGTCACAGATGATTTTCAATTGTTATTTTTCCCCTTGAGAAGCAATAAAACAAAATTTCAGGATATCAGATCTTAGGTGACTGACTTCCCTGCCCAGACTCTTCAATCCAAAGCCGGGGGGCAGAGTGAACCAGCTTTGGCACACAGGCATCATTTTGTTGTGGATGTTGCCAGACAAGTGTCATCTCGTGGTCTCATATGTGGTCATTTTCTAATTTCCAATTACTGCCCTATCAGGTCCATTTCTATACAGTATAAAGTGGACTAAACCAGGGGGGGTTGTGTCTGCATGTGTGTGTGTAATTTATTTGTTTGTTTGTTTATTCAGCCCTGTAACAGTTAGAGAGATTTCACAGGCTGAATTGCAGCTCTCAGGGGAAATGGCCCCAATCTGGAGCCAAAAGGCACCAGTCCCACACCCCTGAGAGGGGATTCCCTGCACAGATCTGGCAGCAGCCCTCACCTGATTGTGCTGAGCCTGTGCAAACTCCCACTGAGCTCTCTGTGGACTGCAAAACAGCAGCTTTAGCATCTCACTAGAAACTATTCCTAGCTGCCTTAATGTGAAATAAGTCTGATTTAAACTAATGTAGGACCTTCCAGGTAGGGATTTGCAGCACTTTTGTTATGTTGATTGATATCACTCCTTTTCTTAAACAATAACTACAAGCACTGCAGGAGGGCAGGTAAAGGTAAGATGAAGCAAAAAAAGAGCAGTATTATTGTTAGTATTGTTAGCAGCAGTATTATTACTGTTGCTGTAATTTTAGCATATTTTTCAGTTGCAATCTTTCTCCAATCAGTAGCAGCAATTACAAGATACTATCTTTCAGCAATCTGCTCTAGTGTAAGGTCCTGTCCATGGTAATGGGCTTGGAACTTGGTGGTGTTTTAAGGTTCCTTCCAACCCAAACCATTCTGTGATTCTACGATCTTCTTAGCCATTACAAGGCAACAGTTCTCAAAGTGCAGTATGGGCAGGAACTGAGATTAGTAGGCAATCCCACACATGACATCCTTGCCTCACAGCTGCTGCCAGCATGCCCATTTTCTTTATGTTTAATTAAGTAATTTAAAATAGCTTCTCCCACTCCTTTTCACACACACAAAGCAAAAGACATTATTGATATTTCCAGTGTTGTATCCTTTATTACTTTATCCTCCATCAGGGCTGATTCTTTTACCTGCTAGGCAAGCCAGCTTCACATTTTGTAGAATATCCCTTTTTTATGCAAAGCATTAGCAAGAATGACATTTCAGCACCAATCCTGAGAAAAGGACATTGCAAAGTGTCTTCATGGTGAGATAAATTCAGTGTAGCATGAATAAAAAAAAATTCCAGTGCATTTACATTCTGATTGCATACCTAGATGGAAATCTAGATAGCTTGTTTCAATTGTTAGTCTGCTGGGTTCAATGCCATGGAAATTGGAAAGAAGTTCTGCTTTTCAGGACCTCCTGTACTGTATCTTGTAGAACAAATCTGAATGTGCCTATGACCAGAGCAGAGAAATTTGATTGTGACACTTGTTTTTATAGATTGTGTCACTTTTTATACTATACTGACTTTTCCAGGCTTCAGTTCAACAGGCTATGTCACTTGACTGCAGAATAATTAGTTTGAAATACATTGGTTTTTTTCTTTACTCCTGTATGGGTTTGGGTTGTTTGGGGTTTTTGTGTTTTTTGGGTTGTTTTTTTTTTTGAGCAAGGTTTGTATGAGACTTTTTTTAAAGGAGCCACATCTTGTATAATTTACTGGAATCTTATTGTTAGTCTTATAATAATAATAATAATAATAATAATAATAATAATAATAATAATAATAATTATTATTATTATTATTATTATTATTATTATTATTATTATTACTACTACTACTTCTATTTTCCACTCATAAAACTGATAACTTGGGAAACAGCTCCTTACTTTGTCTTGTGAAAATTCATCTTATTATAGTAATTCCATTATTCTGGTTAATCCCTAAAGAGAAAGAGGAAATTTCCCTGCCAATAATGAAGGTATTAAATAGCAAGTGACGCATTTCTGGTGCAATCATTGAAATTGTCACCAAGCACACAGATGGTGACCCAGGGGACACAAAAACCTTTATACAAATTTCTCTAATCTACCCTTAGGTTTACTTTGATTTCAGTATGGTTCAGATATTACATAATGACCCAGTCATTACAGGATACACAGATACAGTGCTGAGGTTTTGAGGAACAATTGCAGAACAAACTTTTATATGTACCTCTAATTTAGAGGGAGGAGAGACGATAGTCTCAAAAATGTTATTTAAAAAAGGCTTTCAAAGACAATAAAACCTAAGACGGAAGGGGTAATTCCTGATGTTGCATAGTTATTTCATTCCATTTTGGTTTTGACACTGAAAAATACCATGGTATAAAACTCACTGTCTCTCATACTCCTAAGGATATTTTAAAATACCTGTCTTTTTGTGTGCCTTCATGGCTTTTCTTTCAGTATACCTTTTCCCTTATTTTTAATTTTAAAAGTTGTCTAGTATTAAATATTTTAGATGTACTCTCTCACTCTTATTTAAATTCTCCTGGCACTTTGGAAGAACTACTTCCTGCAGGAGTCAGAGGCAGCTTTCACTCTAGATTGCCTTAAAATTCCCCAGTGGCAGCTCCCCCTCTCCTTGTTTACCTTCCTGGAATTAATGTAATGCCACCTTCATGATAGAGGGGCAAATAGCAGCCTTCCCCTAAATTCTTGTGTATCAGCATCACCTCTTGTGCAAGGCAGAGAACAGGACCTTGGTGAAGCCAGCACACAGAGGCTGGGGGATAAATTATCTGAAACTCTACAGTCAGTTTGTGGTGTAGTCTGAAAGAACATTGCACCTAAACAAGGGTTTCCCAGCATTGGCTTGTCAGGATACCAGCACAGCTGTAGATCCATTCTGAGCTCTGTTCTGGACAATTTACACATGTAAGTTGAGTCAACCCATCATTTCTGTACCCTCATTCCCCTTCCTTAAAGCAAAACTCCATGTCCTTGTCCAAGCCTCCCACCATCAAGAACACAAAGCTGTGTCTTCATGAGCATCCTGCAGCCATCACTCTTAACCCAATGCTTTCTCCATCTGCACTTGCATCACCAACCTGTGCCTTACCAACATTAATGACCAAGCAGGTCCTTAGAGGCACACACGTCCTCAGCTCAGACACATCTCTGGAGAAACCACCAGGTGCAGCTGCCTTTCCCCTTCTGCATTTGCTTGAGCACTGTCAACAGCACGCTCTCCATGCTTGATAAACTCTGGAATAAACTATTCCAGAATCCTCAACTGCCTGTCTGTCTCTATAGTAGCAATAAGGTCATCCTTAAAAATGAAGAAATACAAATTCTTTTTAGTAGAAGGAAATGACCTTTATTTTTTGCATGTCTAAGTTATCTGCATTAAAATAAGATGAAGACTGTGACAGGAGATAACCAAAGATAGTAAATTTAGGCTGATGCTTTGTCCTTAACTTGAACCGTTCAACAAGAAAGTGTACACTAAAAACAAAGATTTGGCCTTAAATCAGATTCTTTTGGGTTTATGTCATTGTGCTATATCTTTAATATATTTTCAGGTACTTCTTGAGCAGCCTGCTGTAGGAGACAGAATCACTGGGAAGTCAGGAGTGCTGTGAGACCAGCACTGGGGATCTGAGTCCCTCAGGACTGGATGCTATAAAGTTAAATCACAGCAACAGAGTCCCTGCCCAGACAACTCTGAAGTTAAATGCCAGAAGGGATACAACAGATGAGTCATTCAAGCAGAGAGGGAGGGATAAGAAGAAAAGGCACTGGCTAAATGGATCTGATAACAAAAAGAATGAAGGTCAAAAGAAAAAGGCTTGTGAGTCTTGACAGGGCAGTTTCTCACAAAGGTGGGAGTTATGGGAAAGCACCAGTGAGCTTGAGGAAGAGTCCAAGAGAAACATGAATGTGGGGCTGCTTCTGTTACACATCTAGAACAGTCTTTTGGATGACTGTAAGTTTAGAGTCTATCCAGTTTGAAATTAAGTGTTCTGAGATTAAAATCATACAGCAAAAATCGTAAAATATAAAATGCAAAACCACATCAGGTTAGACTTGGGACACTTGGGGAAAAAATTCTCACACTGAGAAGTCAAGACTGCTTTCCAACCAGGCAGCCAATGAAGGCTCTACCCCAAAACTGCTTCCAGTGAAGTTGAAACTGAGCACCTGGGTAGAAGTGGGAAAACCGAGAAAACAAAGGCAAAAATCAAGTTGCAGAGGGGCTGGCTGCATAGTGTTAAATTCTTTGTAGGGCTCATGATGAAGATGGACTTTGAGGGCATTTAAGGAGGATAAGGCCATGAATTTTGCCATTTGTTATGGGAAACAAATGGCATTACGGGAGAGGGCAACTAGTGGAAGCTGGCAGATCGTGGGTGGAGCAGAGGCAGGAGCTGACGCTGTGATACTGATTGAAAGAGGCTGGGGAGATGGTTCAGTTCAGTTCATTTGGTTCAGTTCAGGCAAATAGGTGCTTTGTTTTGGTTTTCTTGTAATAAGAAAAGAGACTCCTGAGGGAGTCAGGAGGGACATCACGGTGGGATGATGTGGGCTCAGTGGGCTGGGAGATCACTCCTGACAGCAATGGCTTACACAGAGAAGAGGAAGGTCAGCTTGTACAGGGCAGGGTGACAGGCAAGATTCCTGCTTATGGAAACAAGAGCTGATCAAAAGCTGGGCAGGAATGTCAGAGTGGCTACAAAAGGCTTTAATCTGGGAAAGAGTGAGACTTAAATTTGAACACTGCTAAGGAACTGAAAGTTCAACAGAACCTTGGGATTATTATCTGCAGCAAATAATTTAGGTTATGATTTTAGGCAGCAACATTAATAAGAGCAGGGGATGGACAAGGAGCAGAAATTGAGAAGGAAAATAACTTTTTTAAATGTTTGTTTATATTTTCTTTTTCTTTTCCTTTCTTTCTTTGAAGATATGTGAGGTAAAGGAGCAGATAGGTCAAGGTAAATAGGTAAATACCTGCAAGATGGGAGAGTCACTGAGGCAAGAAAAGACAGAGTAGGGAAATGGATTAAACTTTTCTATTGGTGGAAGGCACCTAAATTTAAATTACCAAATTTCTTCATGCTGTGATGAAATACATAGAGGAAGACCCAAGTTAGTGTCATCCCCAAGGAACCTCAACTTGGGGTGTGGTATGGATTCTCCATCCGTAGAAACACACTTGATGAGAACAATTATGTTGTCGTGAGAGCCAGAGCAGATGTTTCACCACTCACATTTCACTGCTCACAGCAGCACTTACTAAACCAATACTCAAGTACTTAAAATGTTCCTCAATTTAATTTTTCTATTGGTTCCTTTCTGATATTTGTTTTATTCCTTTTAAATCAGAGAAGTGAGCTAACTGAAGCATACAAAAAACCCCTGCAGCTGATGTTTTTAATCACAGTTTTCTGGGAAGGCTGACCAGTAATCATGAGTTATTCAGTGTTTTCATTATTCTTCATGACTTCAACACAGTGTCACTGCTGTCTTACTAACTTAATTGTGCTTGTTTCCCTATGCAGAATGAATCCTGACTGAAGAGTCAATGTTCCTGGTACAAATTCACAAAACACATCAGAATTTCCTCCCAGCATCAATAAGAAAAAATAATAGTGATTGGTCTTTAAGACTGAGTTTCTTTCCAATCCTATTTTGAACATAGGATCGTTTATTAAAGTTGGTAGGTAACTTCTTACATTTTGACAGCGTAAAAAGTTACCACTAGTTTAAAATTGTAACTCTAAACAACACCACATTGTAGATAAATTCCATTATGAGAATTAACACATAAAGTCTTATGCAATAACTTATTTTAACCAGAAAGTTTTACCAGTGGGGGCTTTTTCCCATCCATTTAGGCCCAGCTCCAGTTTCAAGGTAAGATGTCGGGAAATATTGTATCACTGTGTAAAAAAATATCAAAACAAAGCTGCAGTTCAGCATGACAAGACAACTTATCAGTGCCCAGCTGGGATGCCAAGAGGAAAATCAAAGCAAGCGCTGGTGTCTGTAGGGTCCTGCAGAAGATGACAAATGTACACAGTGATCTCAAGAGAAAGGAAGATGAGCTCAGGAGGAGTGTAATGAGCAGAGTGCTCTGTCTTTGGGAGTCAGCAGCACCAGGAGCAACTGCGGTTCCAGTAAAGCTCGGCTGCCTAAAACATTTTTATATTGAGCTGTTGCTAATCAATAGCAAGGAGAAGTCCTGTTGCTGTGTATTCCACAGGAAAGACACCACAAAGGCCTCCCGTGACAGGTTCATGGCTGACAGGGGCCTTGGAGACCCTTCTAAAAGCCAGCAAGGAAGGGCAGGACTGCCCTGGCTGCCCTGGGATCATCCATCATGCCTCCTGGCATCTTCTGCAGTCTCATGGTAATCAATCCCCATTTCCAGTGGAGGGATACAAGAGGTATTTGATGAAGGCCCCTGGTCCCATCCTAGAGTGATTTCTAAGGGAGTTGCTGAGCGTTCTCACACATATGTGGGATGTGATTTCAGTTAAAAAGGACAGTGGGATGGAAAGAGGAGAGAGGGGCACGGATCAGTGCAGGTTGGTGTGGGTCACCTGTCCCCTTCCTCCTGGGCTATGCTGGTGCCATGACATGCCTGTCATAGTGCAAACAAGAGACAGGAACTGTCACATATTCCCTGTAAAAGCTGTGTCTGATACACTCACAGGAAAACATGTACCAGGTTTCTCAGCTGGTCATCAAAAGGGAGAGGTTCCAGTGCTGACCGACCCCAGAAGAGGGCAGGGGAAGTGTGGAAGGAGGTTGTACCTGGCAGATAGCTGAGTTTTTCATCCCCAGCTATGTAGCAGGATAACATTAGCTCCTGTGATATTGAATGGAGGCCTCTACATAGATATCAATAAATAAATCAAAACCACAAACATGAAAGCTGGGAGTGTTTAATTCAGGCTTGACTGTAACTTTCTTCTCTGCACCAGGACTGGACCACTGTGAGATATAAAGAAGCATTGACTCTATTAGGTTTGAGCTATTTACCATATTAATCATAATCCAGCTCACCTTTCAAAAAGTAAATAACATATTTAAGATTATCAGACTCAGTTTTGAGCAACATTTTTCTTATTAAACAAGCACACAGGACTGGCAAAAATCAATAGGAGAGTTAGAGTAGCGTCCCTGTAGAGGGTGTTTGTTATCTCCCATAAGTCACAGTAAAAGATGACAAAGCTGCCACATCATGAGGAAAAGTAATTTTACAGGATTCAGGTGGGTTCAAGTTTCCATCTTCTCCCTGTAATCCAGTGAATCATGTGTTTCCACCAGCTAAATGAACCTGCAAGCCTGTCAGACACAGGTGGCCACAGAGCTCAGTGTACTGATTTCCATTTCCTCGACCATCTTTCCTTAACTTTCCTCTTTAGCAATAAAAAATTGAACTCTAATTCTTCATGGGCAGTGCAGGTTGGTGTGATTGGGTAGGTGCAACAGCCACCAGCTGCAGGTGGCTGGCTGACCACATCCAAATGGGGAGAGGAGAGGATCCTCATTTCAGCGGGCAAGGGGAAACTTGAATGATGTCCAACACATTCGTCAGCCAGGTGACACAGTTCACTTCCCTCACTGTCCCTGTCACCTCAAATAACTGGAATTGGCCGTGTAAAGTGAGTGAAATTGTTATAGTTTAGATTAAAATTATCATGTATAAAAAGAGTTTCTAGATAGTCTGATTTTTCTGTGCAGTTTCAAAAGTGTGAAACTCTAAAATTAAGAACTGACCATAAGATTTTTTTAGGGAAGGGGTGGTTTTTGTTGTTTATTTATTTGTTCTTTGTTAAGGGAGGGGTTTGGTTTCTACCAAAGTGGAAGTTAATCTTAAATTCTTGTTTGGCATGTAAGAGCTATTATTCATTTGTATTGCCATAAAACATTAGATCTTGCAGCTGTAGTGGGAGGATCAGCTGGAACAAGATGAGGTAAGTAGCCATTACAGATAAATGTTTCTAATGCAAAGGAAAGGTGGTAAAAGCACAGAAGGATTAATCAAATGGCCTGTGGTTTTAGAGCATTTTTGTTTCAGGGAAAGGACCCTTATATTTGCCCTCTAGATAGTAAATTGCTTTTAGTGGGAGTCACTGCCAATTGGTGAAAACAAACCTATATATGTAGAGATGTTAAGGACACTGGAAACAATAATAACAGCATTAAAAAGTAAATATGTGGCTTTGCAGTTGTACCCGTTGGCAGTACCAATCTCAGACATAGAGGAAAGACACCACCTTTCCTTGTCCTCTACTCTTTAGCTACTTCCTGAGTAGAACAAAACTGTTCTACCAAGGACTTTCAAACTTCACAGTTTGCTTCTGTTACCCAGATTAATGGGCTATTATTTTCTGTGTTTGTCTTACTACCTTTGTTATTTCTGACTTGAAGTGTAGCTCCTGATGATCAATAGGGCTTCTAATATGCACAAACTCACACTATTAGCAGTACTAAGTCATGCACAGGACTCACAGCTGAGAGTTCACTTTGTTAGCTCTGTTCTCCAGGCAGTTTCGTAACCTTTCCCTGTCCTCTGCATATATTTTGATAACTAGTATTGAGTGGCTCTCCAAAGTGAATACTGTACCCTGTATAATGAAATTAATCAATAATACCTGCTATCCTTGATATTACATTCTGGGGACATTGAATTGTACATCTCTGGAGCACAGGGTTGCTTTTACAATGTTTTAATATTAGTAGCAGGTTGAATTGAAAAACTATTTTTGTTCCATTTTAATGAGAGAAGAATTTCTTCTCATTTGATGTAAAAGAGAACTGCACATTCCACGAAAAGCAAATTATTTTCAGGATCTTTCTAATTCTGATATGAAATTCTAGGTTTTGCTGCAAATTTCCAGTCAACCACTGCAGCTTGGATATTCACAATCAGGTTAAGATCATTCCAAGCCAACACCAACTTTTGGTGCCAAGGCCACAGCATCTGTATATCTGTATAAATGTGTGGTGGATGCACACCACAGGAAGGCTTTCTCTGCAAGAAATCCCTATTCAAGGGGGTATTTGGTCACCTGAAAAAGTGATATGTGAAGCTGTAACCATGGGAAGGGAGCTACCTCCATGTCTTCTGAGAGAAGGAAAGGCATGAAAATATCTGCCTTCTGATTAGTTAGAAAATTCCCAAGTAACTACTTGAATACCCCAAAAAATCAACCTAGATACAGCTATACATGATTGTTTCACAAAGACACAATTCCTCCCTCTCTTTCCTCCACAGCTTTTGATTAAGAAAGACAATGAGTCATGGTTGCCCCTTTGTAGCCCGCTCTGAATTTGTCTACAACCAGCAGATACAGACAATGGCCGCTTTTCTGAGGTGTCAAAAATAAAAGTTTCCACCTTGGGCTAAACTACTGGCTCTGAGTCTCTTGCGGAGCATCTGTTGGGAGTTCTGCACCAGGTGGAGGGACAGCATCTCGTTCTTCAGTTCAGTACTCAGCCATGATCAGCAAGAAATCCTCATTTCCATCTCCATATTCTCTTTCTTATCCATCACATAACACCTCATTGCTTCCACAAGCCATGTTCCTGGGCAGTGGAGCCCCTCCACTGCTTAGTCCTGATTCATCTGTGGAGCAGGTCCCATACACAGATGCAATATGTGCATGTATTTGTACAATCAATGGCTGGAATGAACAGCACCAATTCAGCTGTCACAGAAAATTATAGTGATTCCCAAGATATATGTTATACATGTTTTAAAAAAACACATAGTTGTTTTTAAGTCAGTAATCATTATTCTTTCCAGATAAAAAGGAAAAGGAGAATCCAAGCCTGCTTTTGGGTTACAATATGGCTAGATAATTATGGTACATGTGTCTGGGATCCTTTCTTGGCACAGATTTGCCTCTATCTGTACTAGTAAACTCTCCCAGCCTTGGAAACAGGGTGGGCATCCAAACTGGTTTCTGGGAATGGTCTTGGGTCTGTGCTGACTCCCTGGCTGTGTCCGGGATGCATTTGGCAGAGTGCCAGATGGATGGGGCCAAAATCATAGCAGGAGCCATTTAACAGGACATTCTATCAAGTTCCCATTGCTGGGAACGTTCCCTGGTGCCATTCAATTAACCAGGATACATGTGGTCCAAAAGTCTAAACTAATTACCATGAAAAGAGACAGTAATTCAGTGATGGTGTTCCATGGCCATATGCTGGCATCTTTGGAGCCTGGAGAGGAAATGAAAACATCTTAAGGAGATCTTTGCCAAATGAGAGCTCCAGATGACAATTGCAATAGAGGAAAAAAAATATTAGGTGTCGAGAAATTGTGAGCGGAGTGAAAATCAACAAGAGAAGAACAGACAAGCCCATAGAAATAGGGCGTGATAAAACCTCCCTTCCCTTGCTTCCAGAGTATTTCAATAGAAAGGGAACATGGTGAAGAACCAAAGGAGCAAAATACTCAATTATTTACAAAGTTGCGCTGTTTCATCAAGAAAAAATACTTTATAAATGCTGTGTTTGCTTTACTGTAGTGAAGAGTTAACCACAGCCTGTTCCACAGGGAGAGCCCAAATCAGCTTCCATTTAAACCAGATTTCAAACTCTGGTATCCTGGACACAGCGATGTGAGGAACATTTACAAGAAACAGAAGCACTTTGTCAAGAAGTCTTAGGATGAGCAAGTGTGCCACATACATGCTGGAGCCTTGTAAAATTCAAACCTTCCCAATGAAAATGCAATTGTAAATGATAATTTCCTCCTTGGGTTGAACTGAAGAGGTTGAAAAATTGTATGTGTTTTAGAAATATCAACTAGTCTTCCCCTGGCATGGATTTAAAAATGGGGTAAGTGGGCTGAAGTAATCTAGTTGCACATGAGAGGAGACTGCACTGTGATACTTCATTTTACTACTGACCTCAGAACATTTTTTGTCAGACCTCCAGGGCTAGCAAATATTTGGATCATGGGAAGCTACTGCATCAGCATGAGATAAACAACTGCTGCAAAGGCCGTTTCTTGCACTGTGGCTCTGCACAGTATCAACCATTGGATGTATTTTGACTAAAGCCTCCAAAGGTGAATAAGGAGAGTAAATTCCCTCCTTGTTTACTGGACCAGCAGCTGGGTATGATAAATGTCTCTTCCTACTCTTGTTAAATGGAAAATATTTATCTACTGAACACCTCCAACTAAGCATGACAGTGAAAAGAGGAAAGGAAAATGTACACATAGAACACAAAAGTAACCTGGTTGCATCTCAACAAGTTGTCTTTTATGTAAGAATACAAAATTTGCTTGATACCACTGCATATCAGAAAGGCCTCATTCCCCCTTGTAGGAAGACACTGTCATAACATGATGTATCTACCCTGCTAGCTTTTATCAACTTCCATCCACTAAATAGTGGGAGATGGATAAAGGTCAATTGGTAGCTGAGATAATTGAGTTTAATCATGAGCCACCTAAGTGAGGGAAGACATTACCACCTGGCATTATATAGTAAGTACATTAAACTGACTCTTCTCTGGCCTATAAAGGTCATTGTACATTGTATAGCAAAGGTTGTGCTGTGAAAATGTTAATTGATTTTTAATACTGGCTGCTGACTTTCCTGTAGAGGGTGTCAAGTGCCTCTTGGGAGTACTTACTGACACTCATTGCAAATTCAATCATCATTGTCATCCCATGCCAGCAAAAACAAATGGGTTTTTGAGGTCCAGTCCAGCAAAGCTGGGAAAGGACTAAGTGACTCTGTGTCATGGTTTCAAACCAGGACACTTTGTCCCTGAATGACTAAAACACTTCTGTCCAACTTGGGTAATATGTTTGAATCTCTCATCCTGAAAGAAAGATAATCCTGTCCTCTTGCCCATGAGATTCAGAGATGGAAAGGGCAGGTTATCACCATTCACAGAACAGGTCTGAGCACTTGGTACCAGGTCTACAGGGGTTTAAGTGATTAATTCGTATTTCAACGGACTTAATTAAGAGTTAAATACAGAATCAATACAGAAAATATACCACCAATCCAGAACAAGTCTGAGGAGCACTCTGAGGTGATCAGGGCTGGAATGCACCAGAGGAGAGGCTGAGGGATGGGCAGGGCTCAGCATGGAGAGGAGGTGGCCTTGGGGGACCTCACAGCAGCTGCCATGGCAAGGTCCTCAGGAAGATGGAGCCAGGCTTTTCCCAGTGGCTTGTGGTGGGAGGATATCAGAGTCTCACATTGAATGGAAAGAGGTTTTTTTCCCTATGAGAATGGCCAGGCAGTGGAGCAGATTGCCCAGCTACATTGTGACTTCTCATCTTTAGAGCTTTTCAAGAGCCAAATGGATCAAACTGAGCCATGTTACAGGATTCCATAGCTGACCTTGTTTACAGAAGGAAGTTTCAATAGAGGTCTCTTGGGGTCCCACTAAACCTGAACCCCTGTTGAGCCCATGAAATGGGCTCGTTGGTGCTGAATACTCCATTTGTGTGAGACACCTGAGAGAATGGACAGGTGGGAATATTCATCATTCTCCACACTCAGCACACACAGCAATCAGTATGAGCCATGTGTGCTTCCAGCACAAAGCTCAAACACCTCTGAAGGGAGATACTACATGGTGATACTTTGCCTTCTGAAAAGAAGACAATTGATGAATTTTCCTGGCATCTGTATAAATGTCCAGCAGCCTACTCCTGACCCTCATCTTCAGTGGCAAGAAATGCATTTGAATTGTACACATAGTTATAAAATGAATGCAAAATTAAAATCTTCCTGGTGCCTGTCAGTTAGAGCCAGATGCATTCCTAGGAAATCCTGAAAGTCAAGTTTAAGATTTGGAAAAATGTGGTTGGGAGGGCTGTGGTGTGACAGATGTCCTGGCTCACAAAGGTGGGCTGCAATGACAAAGAGAATCCCTGTCAAGGCATTGGCAAATTTCTGTGTCCATAATTCCCTCAGTTCTAAAATGAATTCTGGAAGGCTGATCATCATTTGTATTAGATCACTACTGTGTAGGAACAACAACAATCTGTAACAACAGGGAGACAGAAATTAATGATGAAAGTGTTTTAACAAAAAAAAAACGAACCACAGAAACCAACGAACAAAATCCAACCAACCAACCAACCAACCAACCAAACACCCAAAAAACACCTCACTATGGAAAGTAAAACTTCCCTATTTCAGAACTGTGTATTTCTAGAAAAAAACAGCTCCAGAACCTCTTTAAGTGGCACTTCCAGTAGTTAAGCCAACACTATCATTTATGCAAAACTTGTCTCAGCTTTGCACAAATGCTCAAAATTAGGAAAAAGAAAAAACAACAACAAAAGGAAAAACACAAACAACAAAAGCAGATGAAAAAGCACTACCAGGGCTTAAAAGGAACAGGTGAAAACAAAATTTATTCCCAGTGCAATCCAAGCTCCTTTTGTCAGATTTAAAGAATTTCATCCAATTTCCCCATTAATCAGCTGATGAAGCAGACCCACATTCTGACATGAAGCATAAGATAATGTCAACATTATTTGCAAACTGCTACGTTACAATGACAGCCTAATGTTTATTACTATCAAATTACTGTCATTTTATTAAAAAGACCAAAAGCTCTGGCTTTGCTAAGCAGAGCTCCCAGTCCCACCAGAGCAGTGGAGCTGCTCCCTCTTTCCCTGTGCTGTTCTCTGTGATGGAGCACAACATTTGCATCTGTCTGCACAGGCAGCTCTGTGAATGTGCGGGCTAATGAACAGGGCAGGGAATTTTACACTCCAAGACAGCTTTTATCTGAATATCACCCTCTGGTTTTTGATAGTTTTTTGTTTGGAGGTTTTGACCTTGCTTGTTTTTCTTTTCCCCCCTGAAGCCATCTTGCGTATTATCCCAACAGTTTGTTCTCCTAATAGCTATCCTCCCTGTGGTGTTTGTGATGTTGGGGACAGATTCTACTTGACTTCCTCAGACCTCCTCTGCTGTGTCAATTCTGACACTTGTGAAGAGGCATGCTATGAAATTTTAGAAAAGATGTCACTGCCACCTTCTAGCCTTGCATCTCCTAGTCAAGCAGAATGTAATATTCTCATCACCTAGGCTTTTCTAGTGTAAAATAAAAATGCTTGGTAGCAGGTCTGGGCTAATTCACTCCATAGGAGTGAAAGCATGCAAACACCCTAATATTTATTTTGGCACTGTTAACAAGATCTGGAAGTTAGAGACTAAAAAATTCAACCTTAAAATCAGTGATGATACCCTAGAAATAATATTGTTAAAAGCTGGAATAAGCACAATATTACACAAGGAAAGGAAGGGCAGGCAATGTCTTCTGTGGTCTTTTAAACAAGGTTTGAGATCCTTTTATCCAGCTTCAGAAAGAATTGTTGAATTTGCATTTTCTGAGGGGGGAAAAGACTTTTGAGCCTATTCTGCTGAATGAATACAAGCAGCAGCAGGACTGGGATTCCTTGTGCTGCACTCAGTGCAATCATGGCACAGTAATTTAGCTAGGGCTTAATAATTTCTTGCAGTACAAGTTAATGTTATCAGATTATCACTTATAATTTCCAGAAGGATTTCATTACATTCATAAAATATGAAAAAAAGCACATCAAATTCAGGTAATCTGTGCCCCACTTGGTGTGGCCCTTCCCTCCAGTTTGCTTGATGAGCAAACTGCAATTACTGTTGGTTCAAATGGGAGTAAAAATGACCTTTTCAACTTTTGTTACAGAGGAAATAAATACAGGATTTGTCTCTCTGTACATATTGCAGGAATACAAATTCATTAGCATGTCCCATAGCAACATAGGTAATGTGAGAGGTGGGAAATAGGATGGGAGTGCTGAGGGATAAAAGCAATTTGCTTTGTTTGTCACTGTTAAACCATCCCAGCTAAAATACCCAAAGCCAAGCTCAGTGTCCAAACCAGGCACTGCATCAATGAGTTTTAGCAGCTGATTTCCAAACATGAAATTGATGTTTGTAGAATCCACCACTGTGAACCAGAACCAAAAGAAACTTTGTTAGATAACTACCTGGAAACTCCTGCCTCCTTTCACCACTTCTTAGAGCCTGTTCAGCTGTTTTGCCCAGAGAAGTTGTGGATGCCCTATCCCTGGAAATGTTCAAGGCTGGGGTGGATGGGCTTGGAGCAACCTGGGACAGTGGAAGGTGTCCCTGTCCATGGCAGAGGGGGGTTGGAATGAGATGGTCTTTAAGGTACCTTGCAATCCAATTTTATCATTCTATGAATCAGAGAATCTCATACTAAACTGAATGACTTTTAATTACCCTATTTAAATATATGTATTTGCTTCGTTTGGATTTGTTATCTGATATAAATCATTTAGGGAAGCACTCCAACTCATCATCCAATCCAGTCGTGACCATGACTTGTCCCATTCATGAGACATAACCCTTCTACCATGTCAAATTCTTTTGCTACATTGTGGAAATTCTTTCAACCCTCTACTTTAAAAAAGGTAAAATTGCTGAAATGAAGGCAAGCTATGGAGCTTGCACAGCAGGAAAGTGAATTTCATATACTCACAGAGAATCTTTGTGTGAAGACTATTTTTAGGTGAGCTGTACACAAAGACCAATCCTGAGGGTTTGGAAAAATTAGAATCCTTGAATTTTGCAGGAGCTATTTCTAAGCTTAGCTTGGCTAGTCCTGAAAACCAGAAACAGCTCATGACTAGACTTTTCTCTGTGACAGGAAAGAGCTCGCACACCACACGTGGCTAATCTGAATGAGCTGCATTGAGGTCACTTCACAGTCCTCATTCTGTGTTATGTGAAATTTCCAAGATGATACATCTTCCTTTTTAAAAGGAAAATAGGTACTTGGAGTATAGACGTGTTTTGTGGTTTGTTTGTTTCTTCGGATGGTTGGTTGGTTGGGTTTTTAACATCCTTTTTGTATAATAGATTGTTTACTTATTATCTAATTTTACCAAAACACTTATGTCAGATCTCCTGGTATAAATGGAAGAAGTCAGCTGAAAAACTACAGTAGGAATAAACACAAACTCAAATTAAATATAACTCGTCCCAAGAAAAGGCAGAAGGAGCACATCTGATAGGATTTTAAGGCTATTTTTTTCGTTTCAAACACAAATGACCTCTAGTACACTGATATTTAATTAGAACTATTTAGTCTGATTTGGTATGCCTAAAAGACTATTCTGTTTCTTTTCTGTGTGGCGGGAGGTGAAAAGAAGTAGTCATCTGCAAGGGTATAATAATTTAAGGTTGCATCCCTACCAATATGGGATTTTAAATCTGCACATGTTTGAAAAAGATTTTAAAGTCAAATAAGGTAGAAGATTAGGAGCATTTTACTCCCAGGGAATTTCACATGCTTGAAGAACAGCAATTGCTTTGTCTTCTGCTGAAATGCCACTCTCTCTGGGGTAAAGAGAAGCAGCTGTGTAATAACACATAGTGATGCCACACAGGAACTTGACAGGAAAGGAAAAATTGCACGTGAAAGCACAGCAGCACCAGGAACTTCGCTAGACAAACTGCACAGTCATTACCCTTTCAGATTTTTGGGACAGAGATGGAAATTAGGCTTCCTGTAGCACAGGGCCTTTAAACACTCCTCTGTGGCAAAGTCTGAAGTCTGATATCTTATTTGAAGCCTGGCAACCACCACCTCACAGGGCCCTTTGCTCTGCTGCTGCTGCTGCTGCTGCTGCAAGTGCTGTTCTGATGCCACAACAGCAGATACAAATTCACTCACAAGCAATCTCTTGGTTACAGACAGAGTTTGCTGGTGCAAATAACTTTGGCTGCTTTCAAAAGGGGGTGGGGGAAAACAAGGAAAAGAAAAAAGGAAGAAAAAATACAGAACAAAACCCCCCTGAAAAAACGGAAAGGCAGCAATCCAAATATGAATCAAAAGCTGTACCACCTACTGAGTCAACAAGAAACTGAAATGAGATAATAAATACCTGGCTCTGGATGAATATTAGATGTGCATCAATGTGCTGTACTCACTTATTAAAGGGGGAAGCACAGGGTGGAAATTAACTCTTTTGCTGGATATCTAAGGGACAAATAAAAAGCTTCCCTAGAGGCTTTGGAGGTGGAGATTGATTTACCCATAAAAGAATTTTGCTACGCCTAATTAAAGCATTTGTAAGCGTAAAAGGCACCCACAGAAGGAATACTGAGTCAGTTCTTGTGGGGCTCATGAATCAGTGCTCTAACCAGGAGGAGGGGAGGTGATCTGACAGGTCCTCAGAGTTTGGCACAAGTAGCCTTTGCCTGAGCAGCCTGGCTGGGAGGAGTGTGGCACACTGCAACTGACCTACAGGCCTGGGCAGGGGAGCAAGAATCATTGAAACATAAAGGGTGGAAAATTGAGGCCAAACATTCACCCAGCGCTGCCAGGTCCAGAACCAAACCATGCCCCCAAGCACCACACTGACAAATTTTCTAATAATTTTCCTAATATTCACTTAAGGTTTAAGTGAAGGATGGAAACACAGCTGAGCAGATGCTGTCAAGTCCCAGTGGGGACCTGATCTGTACCCAAAAACCTCAACCACTTCCAGCAATTTGTGATTCAGTTCTGCTCTTCCCATTCACTGTATATGGACACAGGGTCCAACAACCCAAACAAATGAGACATTCAAACCATCAGTCTGGAAATTTCCGTGGTAAGCAGTGCTTATCAACCTCAATTAACACTGTGATGGTGATTGATGAGTGACCACACCCTACCCACATCTCCACACACAAATGAGACTTTCATTATATTTTCTTCCCTGACCATTTAGGAAGAAGACTAAAAGAGTAGCTTAATGGGCAGGAAGGGAAATGAAATCTTGTGATTTCAATGAAGATCAACAGAACAAGGTTTGGGCCATTTCTGTGCATTTCATGTCATGTCATTCACTTTTCTTGCTTTCACTTTTTTTTTTCAGAATTTTCTCTCGTCATTTTTGAGAATTTAATTTCTTCCATTGCTACACCTATCTTTTTTTTTACTTTTCTTGCCTGACTTTGGGAATTCAATGGGAATAATTTTGGCAAGTTTCTGTCCTTTTCACTGCTCCTCATTTTGTCTCAGTCCATTTGGTTTTAGTCACTCCATTTGCTTTTTTTTTTCCCCAGTTGCATTTGATTTGATCATATCTTTTTTCCCAGAGTGTTTATTCTACTTTTCTTCTCTTTTTTCAAGACTTCTATTCCTTTCAGCCCTGATTTGCAAATATTTACTTTATTAAAAAATTTTGAAATTTGCCTAAAGGTCAGCAACTTGTGCTCTGATGATGAACTGTCTAAATCACAGTGTAAATCTTTCCAGCCTGTCTCCATTCTAACTAAATATAGTGTGGCCAGGGAACTAAAATTCTGATTTTTCTTTTGAAATATACCGATACATCATGAGGCATATCCTAATTTTTAATTTTGGGCTTTTTAAATTTTAATGTGCCTTACATGGAGCTAGTAGGAAAAAGACATTTACAGATAAATGTACTAATGCAGAGTTGTGTTCTGCTCACTAGACCTGAAATACTCACTAGGTGCTGAGACAAAAATAAATAATATATTGCAGTCTGCTAGATATTCTGATGCTTTAATACAGAGAAGCTCCTTGAAAAATAATTGCCTGCATATATTATGAAAATTCTGCCTTGTTCTCTAGATGTACCTGTAGTAGAACAAAAGATCTGCAGGGATAATTAATCTGTAGCACTGTTGCTCAAGCACCATCTGATTAACACTATTTCCTCTTGCACAGTCCTTCACTGGAATGAGCAGAACAAGGTTTCAGCAGTGAAGGACAATAACAGGACTGGTTGGGAAGTAGCACAAGGAAATAAACACTTTCCTGATGACATATGCTGATCACTGTAAACTTAGGTATGCTGATCACTGTAAATTCATTTCTAATCAGCTCACTTAAAGTCTGTGTTTACACAGTACAGAAGACAGAGCAGGGAGCACCAGCTTCATATTTAGTGTGTTTATTCATTATTTATTTTTTTAAACTCTATTAACAACTGCAATTATTTCAAAAGCCATTTCCATGAGTCAGTAAGGAGGTGTGAGATGACCTGAGGCAACCAAATGAGGCTCTTGGCCTAGGAGCAGAGTTCCTGATGTTTCCCAGGGTAACCAAATCCCACCTGGCACTGCTCCCCCCTCTCTTCAATGGCTTTATTCCACAACTGTCTATAAAGGAGTCTAGAACAGCCACAGGCCAGACTTAGGGTCACATTATTTGGGTCTCACATGCCTGAAACACAGAAACCTTAACAGACACCGAGGCTGTGCAGATGCTTCCAAACTATTGAATAAAAGTTGTAATGGTCCTAAGGCCTGCTGGCTGAGTGAAAAGTAAAGATTTGCAAGTATCTTAATTTTACCTTGATGGACTTGAAAATAAAAAGTAACAGCAAGAAAGCATGCAGAGCATTTTTAACCTCCTTCTCATGCATTTTTTTTTTACAGAAGCAGAAGAAGGAAGAACCTCTGTCAGTTTGGGTTCCTCTCATGTACCTTCATTTGGGTGTTGGGTAAATGTTGACTAGTACACTGTCCTCAAAGAAAGTCATCCTTTAAAAAGACACATTTTTGAAAAGAAATTTTGAAATAAGTTATTTTAAAATTAAACGGTCACTCTGTTCCCAATCCTTTTTTTTCTGCAGACTCATGTTTTTCTGGGAAAATTTCAACTTCCAAGGAATATTCCACCAATGCTAAACTTCAGGCTTGCTTCAGCTCTTTTTCTGTATAGTGAAAAATTATCTACCTGCATCACCACTCCCTCAGCAGAACAGTGTTTGAAAGTTAGTGAATTCCTTAAGTGTTATGAGCCACAGAGGTATAAAGTCTTAGATTTTCATTAGCAGAATTGCTGCATATTTTCTGTTTCCTAGTTAAAAGATACCCTGCACATATTCCAAAGGATAGATAATGTTATTTAAACTGCTCTGGATAACTGGATAAGTACACTGGAGGTTTTTATTTTCCTTCTGTGTAACATCTAATGGTTATTAGTGTGGACTGGATACTAATATTTCAAACACTAGACTGAAAGAGGAAAACTTCTACTTCACATTGTTCTAAGTATTTATGCACAGAAATTCACTTGCTTTTTCTGGTCTCTAGGCTTTCCTTCAGAATTTAAAGCTTTCTCTTAAACAGAGACTAACATCTACAGCATAACCATAAATTCATAGGATCACTGAATATCCAGAGCTGGAAGAGAATCACAAGGATCACCAAAGTCCAGCTCCTGTCCCTGCACAGGATAGCCCCAAGAATACAGATTCAGAGAATATCCTGAATTGGAAGGGAAATTCCCTCTTGTACAAGTCCTCTCAGCCAATATTTTACCTAATCCTGAGATTTAAGATGCTTACAACCAAAAGCATGTGGCTGTGCTTAACAGAAGGCTTTGGAAACAAATACTGAGCATGAAAACCTCCTGATCAATGCATATACTAAGAAGGGTGCTAGAGAAATATTTGGAGCAGAAGCCATCAAAAAAGAGTCTGCCTTTCTTTGCTCTTGCTGTTGTTTTAAAGGTATCAACAAAGGTGGTTTTGGAATAGAAACATGAGTGAGATTCATCATTCTTTACTTCAGACATCTAAGGTTTAAACACCCAGATAAGTTTAATCACACACGAGTCAAGGGGGAAGAGCCAGGTGCTTTCAGAGGGTGAGTCAGCCCCATAAACTCAATCCATTTCTCTCTCAAAAAGTTGATTTATCCTTTGAGATTTTTTCTCTTGGTCAATGATAAGGGGAGCCTAGGCAAACAGTCAAGAGTTTGTCATCTGATTTGTACATACATAAGTCAGAACTAAATAAATCCAGCCTATTTCTTTAACAAAATTAACAGCCTTCTGTTAATTCAAAAAGTAGGTAGTGTAATTTAAAAAGTGTAATTTGTGAGTTTACCACAGCAGTACCCAGAACTTCTAGGTGCAGCCTGCACAAGGAACAAGAGTCGTGTTGGTGTGTCACACCAGGAAATACCAACTGATCTCCCCTTCAGTTTGCAAAGACAGCAGCATGTGCAGTACACAGATCACACAGACAGAAATGGAGAATTCATCCCTGTGAATAAAAGGAATTTTGATCATCTTAACTCTCACATATTAATCTGAAAAACATTTAAAGAAAGTAACAGTGAGAATTATTATACAATAATCATTGATCCATGACTCTCAAGCTCAGATACAGTTATGAGATCATCCAATCTAGCTGCTATGCAGGAAAACAAAGAGAAGCCCATTCTTTTCATGTAGCTTGCTGCTGTGGTTAATCACTCTCATTTGAGCCTAATTTCCTATTTAAGACTGCAGGGTTTTTACTCAGCATTAGTTCTTACTTTTTTCACTACTAGATTAGAGTAATTTAGTACTTGTTATTTTCTCCCTGTGCGAGCAATTATAAACCATAATCAAGCTTTTTAAGTCTCTCACAGTAAGATATCACCTTCTGTCCTTTGAATTATTCTTCTGAAGGGCCCTTACCAAAACCGTTAAATTATGTACACATGCCTATAAATATTATTCAGTACACAAAATGACCTTTCAAAGGAATATTGATTGTGGCATTCACGAAAGTTATACGCTTATATCTTTGAAGTGTATCACCAAAAATTTGTGCTGCTGTTCCTACTAGGTGAGAAATTTCAATGCCAGACCAGTTACATATAGGCAGAAAAATTAAAAAAGTTGGTTATCACAGTTAGGCCGTAACTGTGACCTGTGTTTATCTTGCCCATCTGGACTATGATATATCACTTCAACTTCCTAACATCAAATACCTTTAAACTGAGAGTGAGCTGCAGGGAAAAATAGATGGAATAACCAAAAAAAAAAAAAAAGATTAGCAGCTATAGCATGGCTTCCCAAGCTAGCTTAAGGTAGATATGTTCTGGAACATGGTGATTTTCCTCTTCAATTCCAGATTTTGAAATCCAAATTGTCTTTTAGTATTTAGGCTTCTTTTTCCAACCACTTCTCAGTTTCCTTTTGTTTAATATATTTGTATTATTTTTTACATTTTCATTTCCTCAAGCCTGTAATGAATCTAATAAGGTAAATGCATTTCATGGTCACCACCATCAAACACACCACAAAACTTTGCCACTATCCCTTTTGAATTCATTCTGTAGCTTGTTCAGGAAAATTGCCGGAGGATCAGCTCTACTTTCTTGACTTATTAATTCTGTCAGTCTTAGAGTGATCCTATTTCTGATGTAAAAAAAAAAAAAATATAGTCTTAAAATGAATAATGAAAAAACCACACACACTTTTCTTATTAGTAAGCTGCATGAGAAAATCATCACTGGAGTATTTTAAATATCTAAGGGAATTTTCTATTCAAACCATTTGAAGTTAGAGCCTCAAGTGCTGTAAAATAATGAAACTATGCATGGTATATGCTCTAATTTTGAATTTTGAAAGCAGGTTTGTTCTGTCTTATTTGTTGCTTATAATTGAGATTGGCTCAGTTGGTCAGAGCACCTTGGTGCTGGTAACACCAAGGTTGTGGGGTCAGTCCCTGTAACTGCTGGACTTGATGATCCTTGTGGGTCCCTTCCAACCCACTAAGAAGATTAAGGTCAACTTTTATATGTGGATAATTCAGATAATCAACATTAGTCAGATGATTTCCAGTATGCATGCAAGCAGAAGTCTATAAAGTCTTCTCACTTGATTTCAAACTGTAATTAACTATGCTGAAAGACCTATCAAATTTTCTAAATAGTAAATATTTATATTGTAACATAAATGTTGCAAAATGGTTTAGTAAAAGCCCAGAGTCTGTGTATGCAGGCTTAGCAATCTCACTATCTGAAGCAAGAGCGTCTTCATCCATGGATTTCTGAGCTGGCAATTGCACTATCAGAAGAATTAATTAAAGGAAAAATGTATTTTCCTTTTTTTTTAATATCATAATAATAGTAGTTAATTCTGAGATGGAGTCTACATATCTTCTTCAGTAAGAAAGACAACAGCTATCTCCACACTAAGAAACTTCAACTTTTAACAAAGGAACAAAAAAAACCAAGGGAGGTATTCAAATGAATAAAAAGTGTTTCATCCTCCTGAGATGTTTAGGACATCAGGATATTTGTGTTGATCTTCATAAACAGATCAACAACAAGAGCACAAATTACCACCAACTCTTTTGCCACTGAACACAAAATAATTGAGTTCCTGGGTTACTGCTTGAGTAAGCATTTGGAGCAGTTTACTACGTTTTGTCTAAGGGAGAAAAAAATCACTCTCTGGAGGTCAGAAAAAAACCCACAACTTCCCATTATCTTCACAAAGGGGCTGGAATTTCACTTTGGTTGAAAACTGGTTTTTTATTCTAAATTTCAGTAGGAACATAAAGATAAAATTATTTATTCTATTTCATGCCAAATGGTTCTAACCATAAAGAAGGGGTTTAATATTTAGCTTTGCAAAAGCAGAAACTATACTCCAAGGACTGATTTATATTTGATTTTTCTTTGCACAATAAGATCAGAATCTTGTTTAGTCAGGATTTCTGGCTCAGTGGATATCTTGAAAGAAAATGAGTTTCTTTGATTACTGGATAAATAGATTCCTGATAAATTTTGCCATAAACCTTTACTAAATTATTTTAATTTCATATTTGTCAAGTACATCTTTGACCAAAAAGTGAAAGTGTCCATTAAACCTATTTCCTAATGTCCTATTTTTAGGAGTGTTGACATCTCACACTCTTTTAATACCTTCCCACTGATGGGAAAAAAAGACCTAAAAATAAAGAACTATGCAGCAAAGCAGCTTTATTTTGGCCCCTGGCTACAGCTTAAACATCTTTAAAATCCAGGTTTGCCAGAGATGTTCTCTTGACTTGCAGTCATGTGGAAAGCCTGCCTGAAGACAAGGGTCAATGCACAATCAAGTATCTGAGGCTGCACAAACATTTATCTTCACAATGTCTGATTTAATACTAAATACCTTCAATAACTTCCATTACCAAAGGGTTTTTCTCCCCATTAAACAAATGCAGCTGTCTCAGACAAAACTGCTGAGCTTGTGAAAGTAATTCTCAGCCCCTTCATCCAATTAGTCTTTTTCATAAAGTTATAAAGTCAAAGATATTTGGATTCTTGGTGTGCATTTACTTCAGCTGCCAACAATGCTGGTGTTCTTGGACATTGTCAACCTGGAAATTCTTCTACAAATTTGCCCTTTTAGCACACATTTGTGATCTTACTACAGAAATCCAATTATAATAGCTAAAATAGTTTTTAAAAGATTGCAAAATTCTCTGTGGGGAAACTGGAGCAGAACCACTCAAGAACAGATTTGGTTTTATTTATACCAAATCATTATATATGCATTTTAAGTTGAGCTTTGCATTCTGATGTTTAAATTTTCAGTTCCTTTGTTACCAGAAGGATGAAGTTCCAGCATGAAATTTATGTTCTTAGAAAGGTGTCTGACCTCAAACTATGTTCTAATTCATAGTAATGGAACAAAGACCTTTTCATAGATTTATTGTACCTCACATGTGGGCTCATCCCAAAAGAGCAGACACAGTGGGACAGGCTGTGATGCAGACTGGACAGCTCATTTGAAGTAGCAGGCTCACATCCTTCCTCAAAACCTTTGAAGTAAATTGATGTCCCTGCTGGGAACAGAGCATCAGGACTGTCCCACAGTGAAACATCACTGAGGCAGCACAAGGCTGCACATGTGCTCCTGAAGTGAGTGACAAATGAGACCCAGATTTCACTCAAAACACAATCACAAAAACTTGTATCTTTACCTAATGATGATAATACCCAGCAGAAATGGAGCCACAGAATCAGAGAGAGGTTTGGGTTGGAAGGGGCTGAAGTCCAGGCTGCAAAGGCTGGACACAGCCAGTCCTTAAACTCTCGGTGAAACAAAGCACCTGCAACCCCAACAGCTGGGTGGCCACAGGCAGCCCACTCTGACCAGACCCCAGTGGCTCCTCCTAGGCCACTCAGCAATCAGACAAGACCCCAGGAAAGCCACATTTTCTAGATAGCCCTGACAGTCACATAAGTCACACCAGCCAAAAATATTTTAGTATTGCCCTTAAACAGCCCATGACTCCAGAGAGGAAGGTGATACTGCACTCCTTGAGTAGTTCACAGCACCCCTCAAATGAGCTTGTGCTGCCAATCCTGGTGTCCAAATTACAGAAAGTGAAATTGCATTCTGCTTATCTAAATTCCCCACACAGTATCTATATACAGTTTTTATACTTGGCCTGCATTTAAAATGTCAGGTGCTGTTCCACACCAGAGGCTCCTGCCTGTCAGTCTGAAGGAATCATTATTATACATCTCTTGTGCTCATTCAAAGAAGTTTTTTTCTTGATTTTGCTTTCACTTATTTAAATAATTACTATTCCTGGCTGTAGAAAACAGTTTAGAAATGCAGTTTTAGCACAGTGAGAGATGAAGGCAGGGAAAACCTCTCCAGATGGTGAGATTAACTGACAAAATCACCTTAAATATTCAGAGGTTAAACATACAGACTTTTTAATGGTCAGTTTACTAAGACTATTAAAAACTGCCTTACTCAAGATAATTTGATTGGTGCCACAGTTAATGGGAAATCTTACTTTTATTCACAACCCCACATCTTCAAAGCTATTTTTCAGTAGACAGTACATAGAATTAGAAGTTATAAAAACCTGTTGAAGAGGCAGCATTTTGGTGTGAAACTGTCAAGTGGTATTGTTTATGTTCAAAACAGCAACAACACAGAACCAAATTATACTTTTGTTGGCAATAAATTCAGATTCAGTGAAGAAAAATGCATCTGATGGAACCATAATTGATGAATGGGGCACACATGCTCTGCAAGCAGTATTTATGAAAAAGAACAGAAGAAAATAAATTATCAGAACTTTATTTCTGTTACAAATTGTCACAATCACAAATAATATAAAACAGAAAGCACTGAGGAAACATGACTGTTGGATACAAGATTTATCAAGGTGTAAAAGCCTCATCCAAGACTCTACTACTAGAAAACCTGTGACTGTGTATTAGAGAAAAGCTTTCTATGCATCAAACACCAAGTGAAAGAGAATAAGCAGCATAGTATAATTGACAGGGATTAAACATCTTCTTGTTATACAAGTTTTTGAAGGAAATGGAAGTTGGAGCATTATTTCTACCCAAGAGTCTTGTCTGGAGCAGACTCGTTTACAATTAGCTATTAAAAAAGCTTCAGCAGAAAACACCAATCTTCATCTTAACTTATCCATGTTGTTCATACATTAGACAAGCTATTTCCAGAAGCATTTAAGTTCTAGTCATGAGACTTCACACACTCTCTCACACTTGCTGCATAAGGCTAAAAAGAGTCACTAAAAGAAAAGGAGGTTGCGTTATTGCTTTGTAACAGGAACTTAGATGGAAATTCTTTATTGAGCTCCAAATAAAACATTGTTGCATCACTATACAGTTAAGAGTTTCAATATACAATTATTTTTAAAAAGTGTATGCTGTTATACACTTTAAGGCTTTCATACAAGAAATGCTGAGCAGGATTTTCATACTCGGTCTCATCAGTGTCTGAGCATACAGATAAGTACAGTGCTCTAAGCAGTCCATAATTAACATGGCAGAAGTTCCTGAAAAAGAGCAAAATACACTTTATTTGTATATATCTTGAGACTAGAGATAATGACTTCTCTGAAGCCTGACAGACTGCAAGCAGAGGAATCAGACCATCCTGCGTATAATAAATGTATGTGGATCTAGGCAAGCATTGCAGAAACTGCTACCATTGAAATTCAGTGGAAATTTTATAAGAAAATTCAATAAAGGCAAATTATTGATATTATGACCATTAACATTACTTTTTTGACCAGTAACAGACAGTAACAGGCCAGTATCAGAGTGCAAAACTCTACTAGAATGAAAACAGACCATTTGTTTGAACTGATGTAGTTTATTGTGCACACACAGGACATGAGAATTGAAACTTTTTTTTTTGAAGAGGCATGGAAACACATTTTCTTAGGAGCAATAAGATGTAGAGCATTGGAAGAAGGAAGACTTCATTCACAAGGTAATCATTCAATGGTGCACACAGAGCCTCTATTTTCAGGGAGACACTTTTTTTCCACCCTGAAGGGAGCCTAAAACAATTTAAGGTTCTCTAGGACTTCAGGGCAGAATAGCAGAGAAGTGGAAGAAATCACACATTTTGATCACACATTCATCCTCCATACTGAAGGCAATAAGAAAACATTGCATTAAATAAAAGAGAGTTGGATAAACAATACAGAACACTGAATCCAGTTCTGATTCACTTATTTATCTACTAGCCACCATTGTAACTAGGTATTTTAGTTTCAACCCCTGAAGTTTCATTCTGTTTATTTAAAATAATACATGATGTTTGCAGATGAACACTTCCTATGTAATTCATCATATTATATGATTAAAGATGGGACCAGAAGAAGAGATTGTGCCAATTTTTATAAAAAAATTTAAGATATTTATACATTCAGTTTTGCCATAGCAATTCTAGCAGCTAGTATTAAATCTTTCCCCTCTGAGCCCCAAAGGGGAAAATTCTTCTTCAAGCTCTGCTACTCTTAGAGTCCTTTGATTTAAGCCCTTAAAACACTCAAAACAGTTCTAAAGCCATTTTGTATGTACAAAAGGCCCCTTTAGCCTGTGACAGCAGCCTCTTAAATTTATTGCAGTACACAGAGGCAGTGCAACTTATGCAATATTTCACGGCATAAAGCTCTATTTATCTGAGCCTTGTCTACTAAAAAGACTGAGATCATGAGGTTAGCAGGAAGAATTACCAGTCCAAATAGAAAAAAAATCTGTTTTATTTAAAATATACACCATCTGAGCATAAATACAGTTAAATTATTTCTTACTTTACATATTGAATTGACCAGAAACAGTAGAGCCAGCTATTCTTCAGCTAATGTTTCTTAATGGATTTGTTCTTCTTCAATTAATGCCAGAAATCAGTCTGCTACTTGTGCAGAAATGCCTGCTTTGAAAATCAGTTTACAAAATGCATTTTTCATATTTTAGACATGTTTGTTGACCAGATTAGAGTTTTAAATTCCTATTTGAAAACTACAAGCATCAAATTACATTTGGTTTCTTCAGCTTCCCCTGTCCAATCAAAGACCTTATTGTTTGAGATGTTGCCAAAGCTACACACCCTTCAATAAACTGCCAGGGGAGCATCCACACACTGTGACAGCTTAAGGTCCTGATTCACCAAAGTTTAAAACTATTACTTTTCCTACTCAGACAGTGACACATACTTAAAGCTTTGTGCAGAATTAAAAGTTCCATTATCTATCTAATAATTTCAGAGATGAGTAAAGATACCTACCAAAGCATCAGAAGATTAGGGTTTTTGTTCTCTTGGCTGTCCAAGGAGGTGAGTTTCCTGACAAGAGAGAAAAAAAAAAGATGTTTTTACTAAATTTCAAAGAATTTCAAATAAAAACTAAAGAAAACAACATAAATCAAACTGTAATTAATAGAAACAATGCTTTAAAAAAAAGGCCTTAGATAACATTTGCAATGTTTAAGTTACTAGAATTTATGGAAAAAGAATATATTCCAAACTATTGGTTATGAGGTTTTACAGTTGTTTAATAGGGTATAGTTTGTCCAAATTTAACTAGCTAAGCTAAGGCTTTTTAGATGACTAATACAAACTAAACGTTTTAAAATGAGAATTTAGGTGTCCTCACAAGTCTTTCCTACATTCTAAAATGAAACTTTCTAAGTTGTAGCCTCCCTGTTTTTATTGGTTATATTAAGATAACTTAAGTGAGATTAAAATCTTATTTGATTTATTTACCTTTGCAAATGAAGACCGTTTTAAGGGTTACACATCCTCTGCCTCTGACGAAAGCGACCTCAATTAGTCAAGTCAGAAAGTCTTTAAAAGCTTTGTGTTTATTGCTTCCAGCACGGAGCGAGGTGGTCATTAACGTACCAAAATTCTCATAAAAATTCCAAAGTTGCACTAGTGAAAAAATGCTCAACAAGGTGAAAACTAGTCACATCTTTTTCCAGAAAATTCATTAGCTATTTTAAACCATTTTTAAACAAAAGTATTTTGATTTAATGTGGCACTCAAGCAGATCCATACCATTTGGATATTTTAAACAGCATTTATATCTACTGTGAGTATATAGAGAGATACATTTAGGTTTAAACCATTTTGTTTTAAAAGAAGTTGCACAATATTTAATATGAGCCTTTTATGCTGATCACTGTTAAACACTTCTCCCTGTTTACTACTATTTATGAAGTTTTATTATAAGATAAAGCATAAAATTAATCTCACACACACTGATTTTCTTTCAAAAGTTTATTTAGTATCAAGCAAGGGTAAAACTTTGCTTAACACTACAGAACATTTCAAGACTTGAGTTACAAAATACCACATTATTCGCATTTGTAGTTTGCTTCCCTTTTTACGCATGTTTGCAAAGAGAAAATCTAGCAAATGGCTGAAAATAAAAGCTAAAAACTAAATTGTTGAAAACCTTTAAAATAAAAGGTTACACTTATGTTAAAAAGAATGGACTAACGTATTTAGTAAACCTATTTTTTGTTTAACACTAGTTAATCAAAGGTTATTTTTTTGATCACCTATTTTTTCAAACACAGTTTGGAAATAACAAAGTTCCTTGTTTTACATATCTTTCTGTCCAGGTTGTTCTTTCAACAAAATGTTTAAAGTTCAGTCCATCCATTCAGAATTTTATGCACTTTGAGTTAATAAAAAGGGATTGTTCATAGAAAAAATTACTTTGAACAGTATACAGGACTGGTGGAGATTGGATATTTCACAACATCAGACAGTACAATCAGTATCTGGCATATGGCTGGTCTCTGTAGACTCCTTTTGTTGTCCTTGCAGAAGGTGTCTTGTGTCGTGAGTTGGTCCATTCTTCTTGCCCTATAAGGAAAAGAAAATACGATCAGAGCCCTTCCAACATTCTCAGATGCTGAATGTAATTTTTCTTATCTGTGAATCAAATAGCCACATTCTGTTGACAGAAACCAAGGTGTACAAGTCTAATACTTTAAACAAGTAATCTGGATAAAGCACATCTATCTGAGCTATCCCACAGTGATTTCTCAGCACACAGGAGCAGGGAACATGAAAGGATAATGGCCAAAATATTTACAGCTGTGGAAATTCAGCTGGACCTACTTGTTGCAAATGCACAGAAATGTCAGCTCCTGTAGCAGACACACCAATAATTGCAATGGGATGAAATGAATGGAAGGCATGAATTATGTATAAGGAAATAAGCTACCCTCAGAAATAAGTTTCTCTGCATCAGTGCCAATTTAGTCCTAATTCAAACATGCAAACCAAGCCTCAAGTATCACTACAAACACCTGTGGCTTTTAACATGCTAGGGCCAATATTCCATTTCTCTGGAGGTAAACACACACCTCTGAAATGCAAGAAATAGGAGTGCAGATTTAAAAAAAAATACATTAAAAGGACAAGTAATATTTGTTGCTTGAATTTTGGCTATAAAATAAGTTTGTAAAAAAAACCTTGTACTGCATTTAATGATTCATAATCCTACCACCTTTTAATGGTAATAAATATTTTAAAAAAGTAGGAAAAATTATTATCTTAAATGAGAGTCAGACCTACTATGCCAGGCAGTTGCAAAAGGGAAAACATAGAATTAAAGGCAGAGTATAAAGAAACAGTACTTAGATACACTTTAATGATGTAAACAAATCAAGAGTACTATGTTACATCTGCAAAAACAAAAATGAAAAAGCAGCATGAAAGAGAATCCCCAAAAGAAAACACACATTAAAACTGTGTATGTGCTTCCATTTTTGCTGAACTGCCCTGTCCTAAACAGACAGGTGCTCCAGTGAACCCAATGCAATCCCGAAACTAAAGGTGGAATCCAAGTGTATGGCAGAATAAACACAGACATGACTTTGTCTTTAAAAAAAAAAAAAAAGAAAAAAAAAAGAACTCAAAGAACCCCTGCAGTTTGAAGGCTGAGGTAACTTGCTCTGACATGAGGTATCTGAAATTAGATGACAAGGATCCCATATGTCAAGGGTTCAGTTTCACAATCCCTTCGCAGAAGCCTCATTCTAACTGCTTTTTAATAATGTAGGTGGTAGGTGGCTGCCTGCAGAGCTCAGGCTATAAATCATACCCAGCTGGTCAGGACATTTGCCTAGGAGGTAAGGGGAACAAGTTCAAACTTGGTGTAAGGCAGAAAGAATTAAACTTTCACCTCAGGCAATTTCCAGGGGCATCTGGTAATGACCTCTTGTGCTTCTTCATCACACAGAAAGTAAGATTTACATTAAAAAAGAAAAAGACCCTGAGCCTAATAGTACTGGCAGCTGACTCAGAGGTAGGAATTAAAAATATCCTAGCTTTTAAACACTGCTGAAAGAATTGATTAAATTACAAGTCTTGGTTACAGTTTAAGGGGAATACTTGCTCTTTCTCAAGCAGTTGAACAAATCAGCAGGGTAAAGAGTTATCTTACTGTTTCTCAGTTTTCATTTTGGTGCTGTTCAGGGCTCCAAATAGTAAAAAAACACTGATATTCTTCCTACATCTGCTGGATTGTCACCTCAGTTTCTCAAAAGAAAAACTGAGATTCCACCTGGAAATCTGAATTTCCTCCCCAGCCAGCACTAGACAACTACCTGCTCACTAGGCAGTGTTACTTATTTTGAGGCATCTAATGTTCTTTACATATAGAGAAGATGGTTATTAATATCTAACTCTGCTTTTAATGGATATACTTAAGAAATAAAGCGTGTAACTATTTACATGTGCAAAAACTACAGTGGCTGCAATCCATAATCATTCTTCAAGGTATTTATAGTCTTTCTTTCAACTTGAATAAATGCATCACTTAATATTCTGAGTGGCTGTACTTTGATAAATAGAAAACCAATTTTAAATGCAAAAGAAATGTAAAATCCATATTTTCAACCTTAAATACTGCAATCAATATCTCTCCCCATCAGTCTATCTACATTAAGCAGTTTCATACATTTTTCCCCCATCAATTTTGCATTACTGATATAGCCATAGAAATATCAGGTTTATAATGGCAAACAGTTTATTTTAATGCTGAAATTAAGATTTAAGCTACATATCTATCAACACCAACTGAAAGTGCTGGGGGACAGAGGAATTTCAAGTGACCTCTTCTTTTGATGAAATTTCTCCTTAAGCAAAAGAATTAGTTTAAGCAGGTATATTGGGCAAACTACTGCATTAGGTGCATTTATCACAACTTAGTTAAGGTAATTTTAGTTTCAAGCAGGAAGCACTTCCACATGGAGATAAAGAAATAGACCTCAGAAAATTTCAAGTAGAGCTCTGAAGTCATTGAAGCTTCATTACTCAGAATCACATCTTTCACAGAGGTTACTAACAACCCTCAAATGTTTGAGATTTGAGAGACCTAGGTGGTATTTCTCTGATCTCTAGCCACAGAGTTAACATTTATCCCTTAATCAAAGGTGCCTTTTAAAATGCTTTATGTGTCTAACCCATAACAGATTTCTTTAATTAAACCTGTCACTATCACACTTGTATATTAAAAAAAAAAAAAAGAAAAAGAAAGTGATCTTTATAACTGGCATATGTTTTTTTGTTTCATTACGCATTGTTTTGTCTCTATACAGAGTAACCCCCTGCCCTCATGTCTATCAGCTACCTAAAATACTTCCCTAACCTTTACATAATGACTCCCTGCTTGATTTCCCAGGACTGATGCATGAAAATGAATTAAAACAAAAGGACCATACAAGGCTAAACCACACTCAATTAGGCCCTAATTCAGCTGGGAGCTTCAGCAGATTCCTACCTGTACCAAGTCTCAAAGCATGCTGTGCCACACCACAAGCATTTGCTTTTGGCAAAAGTTCCTGGAAAAAGGTCTTCCACCCCCATTTTTTTTCTTAAATCTTACTGAATGAGACATGAAAAGGCAGCATGCATCATGATTTAAGTTTTATTTTCTCTACATCTTTGGTTTTAGTTTCCCATGACTGCTTTAGCTAACAGGCCACAGAGAGCCTTTTTCTCAATAAGCACACGAGGAGCTCTGTGACATCTCAGGAATCACTGAGCAGCCATTGCCTGCTGCAGGAGTAAACCTTGCCTCACAGAAATTATCCTTTCATTATGATATTTTTTTTCCAAGAGTCTGTTGCTGCAGTGACTGAGCTGATAAAGCCACTCACCATAGGAGTCGTAGGTGTCTTCACTCAGTCCGTGGCCATAGTCGTAGTAATCTGCTCCACTGCAGGGCAGGAGGGGCGTGGAGAGAGCAGGGAAGAAAACATGAGAAGAAATAATTACACATTCTACCTCTGAAAAGAGAGCTTGAAGGATATAGCACATGCCCTGAGAAAATTAAGTATCCATGTGGCAGTGACAACTGAGGTCCTGCTTGTTTCTTGATTAGAAACTATATTTAATTTCATTCAGGATTTTTTTTTCCATCACTTGGCTACTCATCCACATTGTGGAGATTTTCCATATAAAATTATAGTTGGGAAAGTTAAAGATCTTATGGGTGTTAATGAAAAAAATGGAGATGCAGGTACTGAACCAATTCATTCATCTCACAAATTCCTAGTCATCACTTACTAATATATTTTGCCTTTATATCTTCAAATTCACTGATTAAGAATGCAATAAAAGGCAAATATTTAGTGATTGGAAGGTTATACAGCTGCTGTGTGTGTACAAGTTCCAGTGTCTTCAAAACAAGACAGCAGAACACAAATACAAAGGCTATCATTTCAACAAGAAGAAATGACAATAGAAACTATGTTAAAAGATAAAATCTGTAGTTGTTAGGATTCAAAAGTGTGGATGAATACCATAATCATGGCCTAAAACAGTCCTCCCTTTCATAAGGGTTTTTATATTTGTATTAAGACCCCTGAATGGAAACTGAAGCACAGCCCTTATTACACATCATTCCATTATGCTCTTGTACTTCATCCAAGTCTACCTACGTGTAATCTTGAACACAGTTTGTAGGATATGAAAAACAAGTGCCTAAATAGTTCTTTTCCTTTTCTTTCTAACCACAGCCAGACCCAGGGCTGACAATATTTGAAAAATACTCCATGAGATGATGCTACCAGATCAGTAGACTTTTAAACTTTTTATTTCTCTTAATGGATTTATTCTGCAAAGAAAGACCTTTTCATAGAATCACCTCCTGAGTGAGAAGGAAATCACTAATATATGATCACTGGCAAGTAATTACTAATATTGACAAAATGTTCCTAACATTAGATTGATTGCTAACAAAATAAACACCAGAGTGAAAATAAACAATTTATAGCCTTAACACGAATTAGCAGGTAAAGCATTTATGTAAAACAAACAACACATCACAATTACTTCTGAACTGACAAAAGACTTTGTTTTGCTTGAGTTTGCTTGTGTTTATTTTTGGGTTTTTTTTCTTTTTTTTCTGTAAACTAAACATTTTAAACCCCTCAAAATAACCAGGACAGGAAAAAAATACAGTTTTGGTGCATGCAAACGCATATCTAAAAAGCCTGGATGAGTATTTTTTATATCTGATATAATGCTTCCTAAAGTAAAACTTAACCAAACTGCTCTTTGATGATCCACAAAGAATTAACCCTACAAAACCTTTTCTCTATGGTTTCTCAGGTGAGGAGGACCCCAGAATAAGGGTAAAGTTTGAATAAGAAGCACTTTTTCCCTGCAGCAGCCAGTAATAGAAGTCTTTATTCTGACAATGAACTGAAAACTGACATTCACTATCCTTCCACATTGAACTTATTTATTTTAAGACTGTGATCTAGTTAAGAAGTCTAAAGCAGCTGAGCTCTATCCCTGTATCTGTCAATCCTGTCAGAATGACTTTGTGGAGTCTCATGTCATAGATCTAATACACCTATTAAACAAAAAAAATGACTCACAGCACACAAACTGCAAAACAAATAAACATCAGAAAGCAAGGAACCTTTCATTTATACTGAAAGTATATATAGAACTCATCTTTATTAACAGACAAACCCTTCAAAATTAATAATCTGTTTGAAAAGTACAAGGTACAATGGGAAGGAAACTTGCCCAGTGCAATTCAGTACTCCCTGCTCTACTTCATTCATGTTCTATGAATACTGCCAACATTCTCCAGTCAGCTCTGTGTTAAACAAGTCCAAAGCTTCAGATGAGAAAACCTCAAGACCCAAAGAAAAGGGTACATACAGATGGTTGTAAGGAGGTCTGGGTGAGGAAAGGAAAAAAAAAACAATAAAAAAAATTAATTTGTTAAAGAGTCTGAATTATGTGTTCACAACCAAGACTGATGATAATGGGTTTTTTGAGTTTTTTTAGAATTACAGAAAATTCTAGTACTGTGTATGAATTCACAGCATATCGAATTGTATTTTGTTTCAAAGCAACAGCCTGCAAAGAGCAAGCTTATTCAAAGCACCCTAAAGCAATACTAAACTTCTAAATTGTACATTTTAACTCATTAACTGAGATAACTGAAATTGTTGAGGTCATTTCTGCTGCAAAGACTTCAGTAGCTACATTAAATAATTCTTCCTGTGGACAGAAAATATGATATACATTTTTGCTTTAAAATCATCCTTTGCATTTAGACTGTTTTATATATATTCTCTGACAGAAGAATATTAAGCTTTTTATTTCCCTTAATGGACTTATTCTGCAAGGAAAGGCCTTTTCACAGAATCACAGAAAGGCTTGGGTTGGAAGGGACCACAAACATCACCTAATTCCATTGGCAGGGATACCTTCCCTTCCACTAACCAGGTAGCTCAGGCTGCTCCTCTTCCTTTCATTTTGTCTCACAGAAATGTAAAAAAAAAAAAAAAAAATCCACAAACTCAGTTAATTTTCTTCTTTATCTCAAGTGATTCCCTCTTTTCACAAAAAAAGGAGAAAACTAGACGTGGATTCTTCCCTCTTGAACTCAACACAACTAGACACGGACTCTGCTTGGAGTTCTTTTGTTTTCATATGTGAATTGCCCTCATGAAACCACCTTATTTTTCCTCATTTCCTATGCATCTACTTTTTTAGATAAATAATTGGATTACATGCTATATCCAGCTCAGTCGTCAAGCATCTTCCTAACCATCAAGTAAATGGTACAAGTGCAAACAACACTGGAGTATCAGCTGTGATTCAGATCTTTTGCTTATATCCCCTCTTTTCAGCTTCTTTTGTATTCCCATTCCAGCATAATGGCTTTGGGCTGACAAGAGAGAAGACAGAGATGGCAAGAAAAATTGCTTTGATTTTCCATGTCAGCATAAAAACTTGAAACCACTTAATGCTATGGAAGGATTAGAAAAGAACAATAAATTTAAGTATGTTGTTTCTAATTGCTGAGGGCTGGGCAGTAATCCTACAATGTTCAGAGGAAGTGTGAAATGAGGCTTAAAGAGTGTAAGTAAGGCCAGGGGAAGAGCCTGTTTTCTGTGTTAAGAGAAAAAGCTTCAGACAGAAAGGAGCAAGCTCAGATCCTAGCACAGCAGTGCTGATGAAACAGAAGTGCTTCTCTATGGCTTTATTTAGTAAAGAGGGCTGGGAAGCTTCCTGCCATTTCTCTAAAATCACTGTGAGAAGTATCTTAAAATGCTTTAATTTAGAGGTATTCAACATAAGCCTTCAAAGACCCTATGAAAAATGACCTCAATTTCTCAGGCTTTTCTACTAAGCTGATTTGTTTCTGAAAATATCTTGATGAACCATAATAGAACAAATGTTTACACAAACCAAATAGGAATAACTGCTCTCGACATGATGGTGAAGTCTTAAGGAACCTTACCTTTTATACTTTATTAACTATTAGGTTATTCTGCCTAGGGACATACTGCTGATATTCTGCCTTAGGACAGATATCAGCAGTAGTTTTAACCCAACTGTCATGGGTCCCTCAGTACACGACAGACATTGAGACACCAGGGTGTGTCCAGAGAAGGACAGCAGAGCTGGGAAGGGTCTGGAAAGTCAGTCCTGTGAGGGGCAGCTGAGGGAGATGGGTGTGTTTAGCCATAAGCCTGGAGAAAAGGAGGCTCAGGGGAGACCTTACTGCTCCCGAAAAGAAATTTTTTCCTGTGGGGATCAGTCTCTTCTCCCAAGCAACTAGAGACAGAGTGAGAGGAAATGGCCTCAAGATATACCAGGGAGACTCAGATTGGACATCAGTTGTAATTTCTTCGCTGAAAGGGTGGTCAGGCATTGGAATGAACTGCTGAGGGAGGTGGTGGAGCCACCATCCCTGGAAGTGCTCAAGAAATGTCGGGAAGTGGCACTGAGTGCTGTGGTTTAGTTGACATGATGGTGTTTGGTCAAAGATTGAACTTGTCTTGGGAGGTCTTTTCCAGCCTTAATGATTCTGTGATTCCATTTCAGAAGAGGTCACTAGGTTATTTTTGGGACAAGCCTAAAACAGGCAGATCAACCACACAGTCCAAGTGTACTTCCAAAAATGCACAAAAGTAGTAAAAACATACTGCACTTAATTCATGTGATTGCCACAGTTCTTTATATTTGATACAGGCATCTTTTAGAATGAGCATTGTGAAATTTCTGTCTTTGAAACAGAAGCAGTGTGGCTGCTTGCTAAGGGAAGATTAAAAGGTCTCTGACTGAAAGCTCCTAGTTTACTGGAAAATCCCAGACTTAAGCACTGACAAGCCTGGTTTAAGCACCAAGTGATCTGAAACTTTCTTTGGTTTCTGATGAAAAACAGCCTTGGCCAACAGTTCAGCTTCCAGTAATGCTTATTAGGGAAAAACTGACCAAAATTTTGGCTTTTTCACATGAGTATCAGGAGCTATTTTGATCCCTTTAGGCAGAAATCAGGGCAGTTACAGAAAGTGACAATAAAACCCTTGCAAACACCAAGGTTTTCTTTTGTGCCAAGGGAAGCTCCAACAAGCACCCATCGTTTGTGCTTCCACACAGAGTTTCACAGAACAACAAAACAGAAAAAGCAAATGAGGATCTCTCTAGCTACAGTTCTTATATGATAGACCCTGACTGAAACGATCACATCTGAAGAGAACTCTTCCATAAGGATAAGCCTCTTTCCATCATTCCTGTCAGATCTTCATGCTCAGCTACTTCTGAGAGCAAAAAGCATTTGTCAACAGCAAACAGGAAGAGCACCCAACACAACAAGATGGTGCCAACCCTTTTCACAATCCCCAGAAATCACCTGCAGTGAAGCTTCTCATAACTCTGTAATGTCTTGAACATTGGGAAGCTGTTCTCAATGCTGCTGTGGATCACTAGAACACCTTATTCTGGAACCCAGCTTACAGCAGGACAGCAGAAATCCAGAGTATCAAGATTTCTGAAAGACCCACATCTTTTTTTTGCATCTTGTAGATAAATTTTCAGTTAATCCTCAGTTCTGCTGCTACTTAGTAGAGATTTCTTTAGTACATATTTTTATCCCAGCAGCTCAGTTTATATCTGTCAAACAGATAATGAGCTCAGAAAACAACTGAGACCCCTATAAGAATGTTTTATAAAATACAGAAAAATGACACAATCTTCCTTGAATTATAGCCTGTTGTACTCTCAAATGGGTCATACAAACAGCAGATCTGTTACCTGTAATCCTAAAAGGTGACCACAGTGCTCTCTCAATGACCCCCTTAGCAACCACTATTTAGGAATTACTTTTTATAGCAGAAATGAGAAATTTCACTTCTGAATAGTGAAACGTCCTCAGAGACATCTGCATTCTGGTGCTACCTACCAGGCACAGATTTATTAGGCATTTCTAGCCGAACTCTACACAGTTGCTTAGGGCAGTTTTATCATCTGAAATGTCCACTTATTGCTGTCTCAACTCAATTACTCTTTCCTCGCTGCATTCTCATGCCACCTCTCAAGAGAGGAAAGGAAAATGGCAATTAAAAGAGGTGACTGAAGCACATGGTACAAATAAGGTTTCTCAGAAACAGCAGCAGCAGGAGCTACAGCTTTACCTTGAAACTATGAATAGAACAAAGCAACAAAACATCCCCAAACATGAGAAATGTTAACCAAATAATTGTCAAAAATTCACTACATAAGAAAGTACCAGCAGAAACACTAAAAACTCAGGTTGCATAAATTCAGCATTTTGGTTTGGCTGGTGAATTAGAACCAATGCCCAGACACCCTACACCTTATCTGTCTGCTTTGCAAAGAAGGGTTGTGAACTGCTACCATAGGAAGCTAAACTTGAAGTCTTTAACTATCTCGGTGTGTACCAATCATAGTTCAGCTGCTAAATGGAGAAAAAAGACATGACACAACATTAACATCAGAAAAAGATGTTTTCTTCCCTCTCTCTCCAAAAAGACAAATTACTCTGGGCAGTCCAAGCAGCCCAGTGAAGAACTGAGAGATATCAGCCAAAAATTCCTCAGACTATTCACTGCAATACTGGAAAGATCTGGGGTTTTAATCCAGGTAATTCTTGGTTATCCCCCAAGTTCTGCATATGTTGTTGTCAGAGATCCAAAATGATGTCACTTGTCACAGACTGGAGTACAAGACAACACTGCCTCTAACACACTGCCCTCAAAAAGGGCACAGGTGGTTTGTCACCATTCCATCAGCACAAATACTGCTCCAGAAGATACACATCATACCTTCTTATACTTTTAATTCACTGAAGGAACAGTACAACTTTCAACACCTTTCTAAAAATTTGGGGCCTTACAAGTTGAAATTGAAGAACATTTGAGAGAAAAGGTATCATTCCATCATGGTTTTATAGAATTCAAAATTAATGAAAGTGCCCTCAAGGAATACATTTGGTAAAAGAAAGTTTAGGTTTAATTGTTTTCAGGGCTGCATAATTATAAGCTTTACCATGTTCAAGATCTTTCCAGTATTTCCCTAATATCCTTTGCACCAGCAGAGTCCAAACCTTGCCTCTCCAAGTACAGCAAGGAAGGACTTGTTCTCCCAAGGACAATTCAATCCATTTAAGTGCAAGGACTAATTTCCTGGCCTCATGTGAGCTCCACTACTTCTATGCATAATCATGTTTCAGGTGCTTTACATACAGCACTCATGATACCATTACACCAAGACAAATGTGGTTGTAAAGGTTAGTAATACATTATTTTTCACCATCTATACCTGAACTATATCAAAATTGTGCTTAGAAGCACAATTTACAGCCCTCAATATTTCTACTGAAATAAAACACAAGGACAAACAATTAAGACCATTATAAAGCTTTCCTGCAACCATCTCCCATTTTTAGTTGCCCAATTAAGTAGGTATTTCCTTACCAACAGAAAGAAGATTTTTCTTCCCTTGAAAAGCAAACTGAATACAACAGGGTACTCAGAGAGAAAACTGCAACTTTCAATTACTGCTAGTAAGCAGCCAAAGTGTGTTGACTGTCAACCAGCAAAACAGCGTCAAATCTTCATCTACAAAAACATGTCTGTAACAAAAGTATGTTCTGAGCTGATGCAGCCTGATTTCTCATTCAGCTAATAGGCACTGGCTTCCAAGTGTGAGTTTCCAGGTAAGTTCCTTCTTCACCCCACACCAGGGAAAGAAGAAAGTCTTCCCTATATATATATCCATATGTCATTCTCTAGTCTGCAAATGTAAATTTAAGATGTCCCTTCTCTAGTCTGGAGGGAATATGTAGTCTCTTTTCCTCATCTTTGTATCTCTTAATCAAACTGCTGGAAAGTTAATTACAATGTGAGATGTTTGAGAAGTCCTTTCTAAATGAATAACTTTAATTTGTAAGATTGATTATCTGTGTTCTGTCTCCAAAGCCCATATATCCAGCACATTTCTACAGCATCCTGCTGATGCCTGGCAACTGGGTATTCTCCCTTTCTCTTTGTTCCCTCCATCCTCCAAGCTTAAAAGAACCTTATTTTTAAAACAAACTGTAGTTAATTTGAAGCCTTTCTTAATTAAGTTTTTTTTAAACTATGACTGATTCCACTAGTTACACTAACTGGTACAACACAGCATTTCAAGTTTACAGAATAGTCCCTGTAAATGATTTTTTTTTCCTGTTTTTGATTTGGAAGATCCACTTTGACCCTTACCTTTCCCATGTTTTCACTTCTGTAATCAATCAAGGAAAAAAATTCAAAATCCTACCAACTACTAATCCTCTTTAATTGTATTGTAGAATTCAATCACCAAGTTTAAGATGCTGTAAAATCACTGAAGTAAAATTAAACCAATCATGCAAAATTAATTCAGTTTTATAAAATAATTACTTTTCTTGATTCCTCACTACTTGTAATTTGATGTTACTGGTTTTTTTTACTACTTTAACACCTGCATATTAGTTTTTCTAGCAGTTTTCTACATTTATTTCCAAATGCATTTTTACTTGTTTCCTAAATAAGGAGGCACAGACATATTTAAATTTAATAGCAAAATCAGGAAAAAAACAAATTAATTTTATTTTTTATAATTAATACAGATGAAGAATGATCCTGACATTTACTAAACAGTGAAGCCATCTACCAATACCACCATGAGGATTCAAAAAACCTTTTCCAGTTTTATGAGCGCACCATGAGATATGCTTGTGTTTTTTCCATCACTACAGCTGATCATTTTAATCATATTCCTTTTTACTGACATTTCAGACCAGATTTCTGTAAATCAATTTAAGAAAAATTAAAATACACTAGATTTACAATTAAAAACTATCTATGCTACTAAGGCATACCTTAGTTTACCTTGTCACATCTTAACGTGTAAAGGAAAAGGAAAACATCTATCTAAACCTGAAAAATTAGCTCTGAAAAACTGCAGTAAATGATCTCTTTCAATAATGTAAGAGCAAAAATTAAGCAGGAAACTACATGCCAGGATTTTCATTCAAAAGCTACATTAGCTTATTTATGCTAATGCTTTAAGGTTTTATTTTACAGAATTATAACCTCCAGTACACTCTGGTACATACCAGGTGTTCATAAACAACAGCAACACAGAATGCCAACCCTTTGCACAATCCCCAGAAATCAAACTCCTGCAGACTGATTTGATTTATAAGTCAAAGCATGAAATACAAACAGCTACAAGCATTAAAACAGAGAGAATTACATCTTGGAAAACTACAGTAACAGACACTCATTTGCATATAATGCATATTTATACATCCTGGAAATGCACGATTGCTGACAAACTCAACAATGTAAATTTAAAACACTGAGCATCACAAACAAACTGTTAGCAATTAACTTTCAAACACCAATAGCAACATCTCCATAAGCCAATTTCAAATCCATATGCTCAGCTCTTCATGAAAATCCTCCTATTAAACAGGAATGTCATCATCTTTTGTATGACTACTAAGCATAGTTTCAAAAAACACCTGAAAATTCGAGCTCCTAGTGGGAAATGAGGAGGGCATTTCCAAGAGCTACATACCAGGAATCAGCTTCTCTTGTAACTAAAGTGCCTCTGGAATAATATAAAAAGCAGTACTTAGAGATTTGAAGGATTTTAGCAAACCAATTTAGTTGTATTATTCGAGCATCACTTGAACAATGGTCACTGATGGATTTCAAGGCATTTTTCTAAGTCCTTTTCAACCCAACATCCAGTTTTTCCATTGTTAGGCAACTACCATAAGCTACCAAACACAGAATTCCTCAAACCTTTCACACCACAGGGCTTTTGTGCATAGTCTTCCCTACTGCAGAGACATTTTCTGTCTTGAATCAGTCACCTTCGAAATAAACGGTAAATAAGGTAATGGATGATAAAGGAGGCTCAGGGGGAATCTTTTCACTCCCTACAACTCCCTGAAAGGAGGCTGTGGAAACGTCTTCTGCCATGTGAGAAACACTGGATATTGGGAAGAATTCCTTTACTAAAAGGGTGGTCAGGCACTGAAACAGGCTGCCCAAGAAACTGAAAATCTTAAAAGTGTGGATGTGGCACCTGGGACATGGTTTGGTGGTGAACATGGTGGTGCTGGGCTGACAATTTTATTTGATCTTGGAGGTCTTTTCCAACCTGAACAATTACATAATTCATAACACCATGTTTTTAACATGCATGGTACTTACCATAGGGGCAGTTATGTTTCTATGCATTTACTTAAATGATCTAAAAAAGTTGCAACGTGTAATTCTTACTTCCCAACACATCAGCAATAACCACAGAATGATTTAGTGGCCCAGAATAAACTTAGGTATACTAAAAAGAATTTGCCAGTTCCCTCAGCTCACATTAGGTTAACTGTCTGGCTCCAAGGCTCACAAGCAACTTGCAGGGATTTGAATTTATCACATTTTGGTATGATTGGAAGTGATAGTAATTATTGCTAGATATGCACAAAGAGCAGTTGAGAAACACTGTTTAAGTCAGTGGCAAAATGGTTGCTGCCAAGAGAAATCTGTTACAGTATTAGGTAAATGTGGAGACCACAGAACAATGCAGAAAACTGCAAACAAATCCAGCAATTTCTCCAAGTCTGAATTTTCCCATTTTTATGTGTGTCTTTAGATTAAATTCTGCAACAGAGTGAAGGTGACATCACCTCGACTGAAAATCTAAAATACTTTTAAAATTATGAACTATAATTAAACACAAAATGACATTGCTACATAAATGAATCATTCTTGTCCCTCACCAGACACTGGCATACAGGTACATGGAGTGTTCCTCTTATAGTTTAGGCTTCTGATCTCTGTTGTAGGCTGAAAATAAATCTAGAAAAACCTTTTCTTTTTTTCCTAGGAAAACTATCCCATTTTAGATGCTAGCAGACAAGCCTAAAGAAGTTCTTTGAAACTTCTGAGTGCATGAAGCAGACAGATGGGTTTTGTCCACATTCTTTTTTGCACTACAGGAACTGTATTAACCATCTTCTCTCAATAGTAAACCTAAAAGAACACAGTAAACTCTCTAATGCTACTGGAGAGGTAAGAAACCCGGCCCCCCTTTCTCAGGAACCTTGCCACATAATCTGGATTTCAGCACCAAACCTCATTCCCTGGCATGTTAACTCTCTGCAGCATCTGTCACTGCTATGAATGGTTGATCATAAGTACCTCTGTAGTCATCTCAATGCCATTAAGCAGATGGCAGCGCTAAATCCAAATGATGTAGTACATCTCCCTGGTGGACTTTGTTTCCATACACCACCATTATTCTACAATTCCTCAGTGATAAATCTTATGTATTCTAGAGAACATTAAACAGGGAGCTGACAGAGACAATTGATTTATTAGCATCCATTTCCCTTTGCCTCGCATTTCCTTATTGTCCTGGCAAACACTTGTGCAGATCATCTACGGAGTCACCAAGGGACCAAAACCACTTTGCCTCAATTTGAAGCCTATTTCAGAGATTTAAAATAACTAGGTTTTTTTCATGCTGAAAATGTTTAAACTACAGTTTTAAATGAAGATTCAACTAAATCCTCTTGATTCCTCCACAATACTATTAGCTGAATTTTCATAAGAAAATTGTTCTATCATTAACACCAGGCCATTAAAGCACCCCCAACTTTCTGTAATAAATCCAAGTCAAAAATTACAATTCTAGACAGGCTTGGGAAGTCCGTTAAGAAGGAGTGAGCTAAGTTGTGTAAGCATGCACACATGGTGGTGACAAGTCTACATGGGTCTGACATAGGTAAATATCAGCACCAGGAGTCATGAGATTGGCTTTCACAACTCTAATGCATATTTTACCATAACATCCTGACAAGGCTTTTGGCACAAACTGCACACGTGAAATTAAGAAATATGTATCTAGGAGAAATTTTATGAAGGAATTCCTGACAACATAACATGCCCTTGACTGCATATCCTGTAACCCTAAAGACTCATTGCATATTGGGACATGAAGCGATAGGAGAAGAGGATATGGCTTTAAACTAAAAGAGGAGAGATTTAGATTAGATACTAGAATGAAATTCTTTACTGTGAGGGTGGTGAGGTACTGGCAGAGGCTGTCTGGAGAATTTGGGAATGCTCCATCCCTAGAAGTGTTCAAAACCAGGTTGGATGGAGCTTGGAGCACCCTGGTCTACTGGAAGTTGTCCCTGCCCTTGGGAGAAGGTTGTAACTAAAAGATCTTTGAGTCCTTTTCAACCCAAACTATTCTATGATTCTATGAAGCATTTGCCACCCTCTGATTTTCAGAAAGTGCAATTAAAAAAAAATTAGATCATTTTGGGTTTTTATAACAAGACTAAACAATCCAGTTTATTAAACATCCCAGTTTATAGTGATAAAATTATCTAACAATCCCTCTGCAAAAAACTATACATGTAATTTAATCTTCTAAAAATCAATTAGATATCTAGTAAAACACAGTACAGCTTCAAGGGATGTTTTAAGTCTTTTCCACCATAAAAAACAATTCTGTTAAAGGACATCCTGAAGCACTATTTGGGGCTTTGTTCCATGAACAAGCAACAGTGGATAATAAAATGTTCTAAAGGAAAACAACATTTTTTATAGGATTACAGGGCATTAAGATAGATAACTCAAAATTCTCATGTTTCTCTCTCTTGTTACGAGCTGTGGTAGGCTTTAACTCAAACTTCAGCTTGCCAGGCACAGGGAAGGATTCACACAATGTCAAATAAAATACCATTAAACTTCTAACTGCTCATGATTTGGTGTCAGCAAGAAGTTAGTACATAGAATGGAATACTTTATGTGCAGAACAAACAAAGTCTCAATTACTGTAATGTCCACAGAAATACACAGTTTCCTATTCTTCATATCTAAACATGTCACTCATCCTAATCCAACTCAAATTTGGCCATTTATGGGAAATACACTTGAAATGTCCAGATTTAAAGAGCAATAAAGGAGAGTCACACTGTGTGGTGCTGAAGACTGAATTTGGAGGATGCACTCCTGTGCACCTACAGCAAAAGATTTGTTGTCATGCAACCTCTTAGAAATCTCCAAAATTCCTGAAGATCTTTCAGATTCTATTGCGATTTTCTATCTTTAACAGAGGAAATACTAAATAAGCCAAATATTTAAAACAAAAATGAAAATTTTAGCTGTTACTGCCACATCACATATCATCATTGTATACTTGTGAGCATTAAGCCTTGTTCCTGCACTCAAACTTAGTCATGTACTAAAAATTACTGCAAGTAATTTAATGAGACAACTCATTTTCAGTTTACTACCTATTTTTCAGATTTCCTCTTTAATACAAAGTATCAATAATACCACAGTATTTCTAGAGGAATCAGTATCAGAAGACATACTAGAAATACTATTACTTCAAGGTTTTTATTTTCAAATTAGAAAAGGAAAGAGTAAGTTATTTCCACATGCTGCTCACCAAATTACGCATTTTAAACACATCACTGCTCTCCATGTGCAAATGCACTTTCTTTCCATGTTTTAGAGGGCAAAAAAATCAAGAATAAAAAAGGCTAAACTATGAAAACAATGCACTTTGCCCTAATTTCCTTCATAGTAAGGGCATTGCAATGCTCCTAAATATGGTAAGTATCTCATTGTGATTACAGAATGATATTTTACAATATGGGCTACTACTCGATATTCAGATTAAAGATAGGAATGCTGGTCTAGGTAGCTCAGATGGCTGTTTATAGTTATTATTTTTGTCTGCCAATACTCTCCTAAAAATCATTCTGCCCAGCCAGAAAATATGCCAGAAAATGAGCGTTGATATCCTGTGAGGAAAGTGCAAGTGAAAATTTTCTTGTTCTCTTTTTCCACAGAGCACTAAATAAAATTAGGGGGAAAATGTCAAATAATCATTAAGAAGGTAACAAATTTATTATAATCTAACAATATATGTTATGTGAAACTGCAGGTAAAATACAAAGTAAAGCAATCATTTTATGAAATATCTCCTTCTAGGGAGCTAAGCATGTGCAAATGTATCTAAGAATATTATACATATTCTTATGTATTAATCCTTTACAAGAGCAATTTCATTCCTGGGGAGATTTTCTTTTTTCCTAATTTTAGTTCAAAGGAAGAAAATCTCAGTGAAAACCTTCTTAATGTGGGGGAAAAAATCAAATCCAAGTAATGTTTAATTTTGACTCAAGCAAACGGCTTTGTAATGAAGTCCAAATCTTTGTGTGCAATAAACCCATTTACCTACAGCACAAGCAAGAAGGCAGAACAGAATTGCAAGCATAAAAGTTGAGGACTAGTTTGGCAATTGTCTTTTGGGGAAAAAATCCATTACTAGCAACTGTTCTCAAAATGTAACACTCTACCAGAGTCTCATATTTTGAAGTTTCTACACTGCAGGTTTCTTAAGTCATATTTTTATCAAGCTTAGAGTCTGTAGGAGCCAAGTATCAGACACAAAGGTAATTTCATTATTTTAGTTCTCAACAATAATGACACTTGAACTTTCCACTATGCTTCTTCACATTGACTAAGTTGTTGAGCACAGAAAAATATTCATTTACACAACAAAACTGAAGTTGGGTATGACAACACTACCGCAGAGCAGATGCCAGGTGTAAACAGCTTTGTTCTCAACTTTGCTATGAACAGTTCTGTACTATTTCAGATAAAGCTGCATTGTAAATCTTACATATTTAGAAGGTAAAAGAAATCTGCATCAAATACACTTTTCAGTTTAATTCACTACAAGGGATTCATCAACAGGAACCTCAGTAACCCTACCTCAGAGGCGAGTCGTAACTTTGCCATAGAATTTCAGGACACTGTCAAAGGCATTAAAACATCTACTACTGAGCAAATTATGAATGCTTGGTCTGAGAGAAAAAGAATGAAAATAAATTACAGCTCAGTAAAAGGTGGACAAAAGTTCTGTTTCCAGAAGTGGAGATGATCATCCAAGCTGCTATATTTGTAATGTGATTTTTACCATGAAGTTCAAACTACATAAAAGAAGTAGTTTTACTTCACAGCATGTTTCCCATCATTGGGTCATAGTGTTATTCATGGAGCTGCAAAATAATAAGTCCTTTAGGAAAGCAAAATTAAAAAAAAAATCAAAAGTGCTTAAAAATACTACCGACAATGAAGTGGGACAAGGAAAACAAATGGCAAGAGATTCAAATTTTTCACAAGGAGTTCTAGAGGAGTAAAACTAACTGACAGGTGTATATTTTTACAGTCAAATACTTGAATATAACTTTGTAAAAGTAATAAGAAAATTTAATCAGTTGAGCTTCAGAAAAGTTAATACCTTCTATAAAGTTGTATTTTTTCTCCTCTCCTCTCCTTATCCACTCCTCCCTCCCACAACAAATCTGAGCTAAATTTCCCTGAATTTTCTGAACTTTTGAAAACTTTGATTTAGGATTTGGCATCACTAAAACTATTAAAAGTTCTCAGTACTGTTTCTTTTCAGCCTCTCAAAAATTTAACTTTTATACTTATGTGATATTAAAGACTAGTAACTTAAGGGTTATTTCTAAAATCCTCTCATAAAATTTTTACTGTTTAAGATGAAATTGAAAAATTCTAAGTAAAATTAACTGGCCAACAACAGAATTTTTCAAATGCAGTTACAGTTGATTTGGAGACTTACCTTTGTGCTTGAGTGCTATAGCTATTATCATAGGAATCATAGCTTTGTTCATCATAAGCAGCTCCGTAGCCATCATCATACTCCTGAAATGACACAAAAGATGCAATATTGACTTCAAGCACACTCCAGAAACAGAGCAGTAACCCAGTTCTATGTGGGAGAGACAACACCCTCCTGAAATGTATGTATAAAATATATATAACATGAAATGGAAAAATCTGAATATTGAGATTACTCCTACCCATAAATCTTAGGCCATAATTTCTTTAAAGGTATTTTCAGCTATTGGCAATGTGCTTTGGAAAGATTTTTTTAGTTAACACTGGCTTGTGCAGATGACAGTACAAACATTTCATGTCTCCATGTTCTTGAGTCTGAGTGAGCTACTGATCTTCAAGAAAGCTCCAGGAAGCATCTCAGGAGTCAAAGCATCTGAATAAATATTTTATAATTGACTTAGGTAGCTGACGTATTTATGGACAATTAATTCAATTCTATGTAACTTTGGATAGGAAAGGACTTCCCTAGAGATAAGACTAGCAAGAATGATAATTTTACTACTCTGAATGCCCTCTGAATACACTTCAACTTGTAGGAGTTTAGCACTGAACAAGAAACTATAAGTAAGACTCCGCATTAGTCACACTATTTAAGTATACAATGTAACACTCTTCTCAAAACAGTGCTGTATTTGAACACCAATTTGAAGCAACTACTGACCCCAACCATATAGAAGTTTAAGATAAAAACAAGTGAGAGTGATTATGTGCTTTCACAGAGAAGAATGAGCTATAAAAATCTGAAGAACTGTCATAAATTAACTGTTTTGTCCAATAAGAAAGCTAAGTGAGTTAAACACAGGAAGAGCAGAAATAGCACATCTACTGCATGGATTCCTAGGATATCCTAATGTCTAAATCCTGTCTAAATATGCCAAAGACCTCAGTGGATATTTAGGAGTATGCTGCCAGATGAAAATGACCTAATGAGAAGACACTGAAGACTGGAGAATCATCCTTCATATACATATGTGTGTGTGTGTGTATATATATATATATAGATAGATAGATAGATAGATAAAAATGGTGTTTTCTGAATAAGTGTGTATCCAGCTCTAGCAATTAAAGGATAAAGTCTCATGAAAGAACCAACATTTTAACAAATGGAATGTTTAAGGATCTTTCAGCAGTGACAGAGAACAAAACCAACAATCAGTATCAATCAATTTAGGGAGGAACGACAAATGATGGATTGTCTAACTCTAGTAGAAAACATCTCCAATGATGGGAATATGACAGCTCGCTATAGCAGAAGGCAGTGACATCCTCAAAAAAACTGACCGAAAACCTAATTTCCTATGAGTTTTTAGCAAGTTTTCCAGTCATTTGAAATTGCTTCTATGGAAAACAACCTGCCTATCAATAGGGCTTCACCACTGCTAGATCAGTGCACATGATTGTTTCCCAGCAGTGATTAGGAGAAGGGTCTCTGTGAACATTTGCCAGCACAGTTGAGTGAGTTTATTTATTGGTTCGGAAGAAGAAGCTAGGATTCTTTCAACTGTCAGTTGCATGGGGATCCATGAATAAATAGTCACTCAAAAAAGGAAATGCATTTTGTCTTTCAGTAATTCACTGCCCTGAAACTAAAAATTAAAAGAGACTCTTAGGATTTTTTTGCCCATCAGATAAGTCTTTTCTTGATAAGCTACAGACTAAACCCCAACCCCACTGCCTCCTGGCAGTTATTCCAAACAGGCATTTTATTACTTATTGATGCAATACACAGACATCTGTTAACAATACAGATCCTGACCAACAGCAGAAGCTGCCTTGAGCCAATTTCTTTGCTCTTCCAGAACATTTACATGACATTTGGTCTCCTCTCATAGACTCTCCCAAATGTGAACTAGCCATCCTTAAAACTTCCAAATCCCTTCCACATCCCTTCCAAATTTCAAACTGGGCACATCCAGCAGTGGCAACAAACAAAAGTGGAGGACTGAAATTAACCTTTTAATGTGCTCAGAAAGCTTTGCCCCTGAAGAATCATTAGAGACCTCTTGAGCAATCAGTCCTCTCATTCACATTTATATTAACTATTTCACTGAAAAAATGGATCATGAAAGAAAGATGGTAAGAAACTGCTTTGAAGTATGGTGTTTCTATGACTTCTTGAAAACAGAGGAACAAAATAAATTTGAAAACAGAAAATCCTTCATAAGATGTTCAGCAGAACAAAAGGAAAATTTGGGTGAGGTCCATTCTGTATCAGACTGAACTACTTTGTTAATTAGCACTTGTGTTCCAGAGAATTTTTGCTCAGGATTCATCACTGTTCACCACTCCATGTGTTAATAAGCTGCCAACTGCTGAAATTAAGCCCTGCATTATGATATTGTTGATGGTGGTTCTTAGAAGCCTTGTATGAAAAGATATCTGGTTTGTGGTTCATATGTGGGACTCCTGTCAGAATTAAAACTGTCAACCTGGGCTTTTGAGATTACTAAAATCTACTTAAATCTATCTATTATCTTTTACTGATGTATTTCATAGAATAACAGAATGATTTGGATTGGAAGGGACATTAATGATCATCTTGTTCCACGCCCTGTCATCGACAGGGACACCTCCCATGTGTCCAGACTAGACCAGGTTGCTCAGAGTCCCATCCAGCCTGGTCTTAAACACTTACAGGGATGGGGCAGCCACAACTTCTCTGGGCAGTCTGTGCCAGAGCCTCAACACCCTCCCAGGAAAGAATTTTTCCCTAATATTTGCAGTTATAAACCTCAAAGTTTACACTAAAAACAAGATAAATATGTGCAACATGATCCAAAAATAAAATTGGTTTGCTCTCAATAGCTTGTTCTGTTAAGAAATAAAATATTCCAATTCCAAAATATGTGTTTGCTCTGCACAACTCCTTTGAAGTAGCAATTAGGCAGGAGCAGCTGAAATATGTTTCAGAGCTTTCCCTGAACTAGGTCTGACAGTATTTGCTCTTAGTCATGCAGTATTTGAAAACTTTCTCTTTCAGGAGGTTACAAACAAGGTCAACCAAGCCAGAATTTTTTAAATTTTAAATTAAATTCATGCTACTTGTGTATTTTCTTTCTGAATCAGACCTCTAGTGGCTTCACTGAATGTTTTCTTTAACTTTATTTAGTATTTAGGTGAAATATCCCTGGCCATCTGGCATATTTCAGTGCTATAAAATACCATGCTAACTTAAATGAAATAACTATCATTTTTACACATATATAATAAAAATGGACAGAACTGAACTTACACACGCAGAAAGCCTGTACTGAAGTACATCTTTGTACTAAGTACATTCTACTAAGCCCAAGCATTGCTATACAGATTTCTTTCTATGTAATAACAATAGAATTATACTTTCATAAGAACCTTCTCATTACATTTTTCCTGCTGATTTTGGGCATTTTTCAGGTACTTATAAAAGCATTCACTTTCATATTTAAAGCCATTATTCTTCTTCACATGGATGACAGTGTCTGTATTCCTTCAATCTATGAAATGTAATACAATGGACTTCCCTCTCTATTCATACTACATCTGTCTATGAATAGCTTTTCCTAAATGTACTCAGGTATCAGAAAGCTTGCTGGTGAACCCATATTCCATCCCCCACTTCAAAACCCAAAAGCCCACACCAGATCATGTCTTCATGCCATGAACAGAAGCCTTTCCATTGTTATTCATTATTCTGCTTTTCAGGATAACCCAGAAAACTTAACTCTTATCAGATTAGTCTGATCAAAAGGCAGCAAGTGTGCTGAACAGTCTGTGCTTACAAGAGAAATGTGGGGGAAAAAGAGCTGAAAATGCTGAAGTCCTTTTAAACTACAGGTATTTATCACCCAGCATTTGAAGTATCCACCAGGAAGGTATCAAGAGCAACTGCCTTGACTTCAGGCTTAAGAATCTTCAGGCAAAGCAACAGAAAAGCTGGAGTTACAACAGAGATCATCTGAAAAGAATATAAAATTACTCTGTAAAATCTCAAAGCTTAATAATAAAGTCCTTTATTAAGCCAACCTACAAGTGTTTCTACTTAAAGAGAGTTTCTGCCTGCAGTGGTCTCAGTGATGGTGCCCACAGGTGAAATAAATCCAAAGAGCAGCACTGGTAGCTGTAATTGCTCCGTGTAAAGAACAGACATTATTCATTAATAGAATCAAAGGCAATGTGTAAATATGCACCATTTGAATATATTAAGTTACTATCATGGGTCAAAAAATGATAAAAGCAATCTTTGCCACAACCTCTGCACTCCCCAAAACATTATAAATCATGCTAAGCCTTGCTCATCAGTGCTTTTTAATTAAAATAGTACTCTGAACAAACCCTTGCAAGTGGAGAATAGGAAATGGTGGTTTTAAATTGGAATCTGTTGGCAATGACAATGACAGACTACTGTTTGGAACCTCTTTAAGGAAAATGAACAATATTTCAAAGAACAAGACAGAGAAACAGAAAGAAAGAAGAGGGTAAAAGTGGCTTTTAACAGAAAGGCCATTTGCAGAGCTGGGAAAAAAGATCATGAAATCAATAAGAAATCAATTTGCCAGCTGTTCCCATCTAAGGAAATCCATCCAAGGTAAAAAACTAAGGACACTACCACTACAGCTAAAATGTTTTCTTTTTACACTATTTCTTTTCCTCATCATTCTCTGAAATTAATACTTACACTACTATACTATCCCAAAACAGTGGAGGAGCACATCCACATATTTCTTTTAGATAAAAACTATCAAATTAAAAGAAAAAAGTTTATGCAGAGATTAACTTGAAGGAGACAACACAAAACAACATCAGTGCAATGAACTCCTTTTGGCAAATTAGAACTGTAAAGGGAAGGAACAGGCCTTTTGTTACATGGGAATAACATCTCCCCCTCATTTAATCAACAGGGAATATGAGGCAATCAGAACAAATATGGGTAACTACAACCATCTTAAGTCTGAACACCAGCATCAAGGACATTAGCAGCAAACATGCACAGACTGTAAGCTCTTGTTTTGGAGATTTTCATCTGTTTTCATCCAGAAGGAGCCTAGTGCATATCCAACCAGAACAAATAAGGTTTTCATAGAATGAGAGATGCAGGAGTGGATTGTGTTTTTCATGCACCTCAAAAAAACCCTGAGGAGTTGCTAATGAATATAGACAGCAACATTTAAACCAAATTACTATCAGACCAAAACAAGTCTGGCTTTCTATACACAACAGCAGGGAGCAGTGCCAGAATCAGGAGGACTCATTCAATAATACCAAGTTTCAGATAAGCAGCTTAAACTAAAATACTTAGAAAGGAATTTTATGGGAACTTTATAGGTGAACATCGAGTTAGGCAAGAGGAAAAGCTGTTCAGCCTTTTCTCCAAAGCACCCCACTTTTTCCACAGCCAATGTCACCCCAGTTCCTGGGAAAATTGAAACATTTTGCATTTTCTCTCCATCTCATCCTGAAAACCCCAGAGAAGATACAAGATTTGAAATTAAAAAAAGCAGTTATTTCAAGGGCTTAAAATATAAAACCTCCCCCCTCCCATTTATTTCTTCTTGCTTGTCCTATTTACTATGAAAAAGAAGACTGTATTGGGAAGAAAAAGCCAAGAAATAATGTTTTCATGTTATGAACTTGCTTTCCAAAAGTTTTGCACAAATTCCCCCTGAATTTAAGAACAGTGTTAGCACTTCTAAAAAGCCAGAACTCAGTGAACAGACTGCTTAGAAAATGGCACAATACCTAAATGGAAACCACAACATTATCCACAAAGGGGAACAGGGACAGCATGGACAAAAGAGAATTTCTCTGCTTCTTAGAGATTGAAGCTAGTTCAAGCCCTTTCCAGGAACCCCAACAAAAAGCTTCACATTCAAACAACTAAGCAGATAAACTCACTGATTTGAAATGCTGCACATCATTAGGAAGCTATCAACATTCACAAGACCAAGGTAAATTAAAACATAGTGTAAATCTGGCAAAGTGACACTGAAATTATACTTGAACTCCATTCAAGGATTTAAATTCTTTTCAAAGTCTTATGGACTAGCCCTTACTTTCACTAATATTTTACTACTGCCATTTTTACATGGCATACAGAGATTTTTCTCTTTTCTTTTTCCTACAGATCTTACCTTCTTCAACCCCAAACAGCAAGTGAATGTTAATGAGAAAACTCTACTTTAAAAACAGTTCACCACTCAAAATCAGCAGTGTATTAATAGCTCCAAGAAATTGCTTCCACATTAATCCTAATTTTCAGTTTTTAAAAATCTAAATTAATTATTATCTCAATAGGGAGGCAGGGAATTCAAGCTTAAGGCTGGAGATTAAAACAGAATTTGCACTGGTTTTCTAAGGAAGTGAACTAAGTAACAGGATATAGGTTTTTCAGTGGAATGGGCTCTCCCCTGTAAACAGTAAGACTGCAATTATTCTTTTATCTAATGGACACCTACATTCATATTTTGTAATACTGACTGGATCATGAAATTAATTTCTTAGCCATCCAGACAAATATTATTTGTGAATCAATTTTCCCTGAAGCTTACCAAATTTGTAGGATTTCCTGCAAAGCCAAAAGGATAGAAAGTGCTTTGCACCAGGATACTGGGACAGTATCCTGGTGGTCAGCACATCATCTCCAGAGACAACCAAGAGAATATGAATACCTGTAACAGGAATTTAAACCACAGGCCTTCCAGTACCAGAAAAATACTGAGATTTTACTTACAAAGAAAGACAGGGCAACACACCATCTACTCATTATTTTGGGTGAGATTTCATTAGATAGCAGGTTATGGTAATATTTTGGGTCTTCCCCATTTCTCATGGGAAACAGGACAAGCACAGTCTCATAGCATTGCAATACCCGTAATACACATGTTCTTCACAGTACACATACAGTGCTAATTACAGTCTCACAACACAGACCTAGTGTGAGAACTACAATCTTGAGTCTGAGGTTTGCTCATCAGTTAAAGCAATGTATTTCTGGAAATATCCACATATGACTGCTTCAGGAACTATAAAGCTTATAAACACCCCTAACCTTTATGGTTTTGCAGAAAGAAGAAATAAATAAATGGAGATTTTAAAACCTACTGGTTTTGAAGTTTCTTGCTATCAGTAACTTTTTTGCATCCAACTGTCCTGTACATCCTTTTGAGTGGCCTGTATCTGTATCCAAGTTAAAATAATTTTGAAATCTAATTAGAAATAATTCACAATGCTCTTTTTTAAGTTACAATTTACTTAACATTAGAAAGGCTCCCTTGGTCTCCTATTGGTAGACATTCCATCTTGGTTCCATTTCTTAATACACAAAGCAATGTCATTAGAACTTTAGCTACTAGAAATTACACATGTGGTCAATGCATCAGAAAACTCTGCCTCTGAGTTAACCCTTTTCTGAACACAAGAAACATACATATAAATTGGGAAAACCAGAAATAAAGCTCTGCCACAAATTTTCCCCAGAACAGGGAGGAATATTCAGATCTGACAGTCTTCCAAAGTAGTGCTGAAGCAAGTCTTGGCCACAAGATGCTGGACTGATGAGTTATTTTTTAGTGTAGACATTCTACACTGCCAGAGCAACAGGTTTTAAATCCATGGTTTAAGTTCTTAATGCCTAAAAATGTGATTATGAACTGAGATAAAACTCACTTTGCATCTAAACAATTAAGCAGCCAGAAAAGGACTTGACACAGCATCATCACAAATATATTCATGCAAAGTACAGAAGTGAAAGACCGGCAGAATATTTGCAAAATATTTGCCTTTGCAAAATGAAAACAGCATCAAATAAAAATCTAGTCTTAAAAAGCTTCAGTCTCACTACTGTGTTGCTAATTTGGAAAAAAGCCTCAGAGGTTGGAAGCTGAGAAGAAGACAACAGCAGGACGAGGCCAAGAGCAACAAATGTGATGAGGCAGTAACTGAGACTGAGCAGCTCTGCTCTAACCCATGTTTGACTCAACATTTGCTGAGGAATTGACCTTACACTGCTACTAATTTCCTGCTTCTTGGAAAATTGTAGAAAAGCTTAAAATTTCCAGCTAGTACTTAAATACAGTTTCTATTTCTTATCGTAAGGGAATAAGTTGTCAGCTTAAAAATCCATAAAAATATTTTTTCTCTATTGCACAGTATAGTTCAATGAGTAGAGAAAAAAAATCCCATTAATTAAGAGAAAAATGCTCCTGAAACCATCTGTAAGTTCTTCAACAAATGTAGCATCCACCTAGTATGGTTTCCCTCATCCAACTATTACAAAAATAATCCTGGCCATGCTTCACACGTCACAACATGCTTTCTCCTGACCTAAGCAGCTGAGGAAAGAAAAACGAGAGTCCTGCTGGTCTTCAGAGAAAGTTTATCACAGCAACCAGAGCAGCGAGTTATAAAGCTGGCTGGCTGTAGAAGCTGGAATTTTTCCTATATAAGCTGATGCTACAGCTATTAAAGAGTCTGTCTTCAGAGAAAATGATAAGGAACTGTCATTTGGTGGCTTCAAGAGCTTCATCATGGTACTAACAGTGTGGTGGGCTCTCAGGAGGAATGAGTCCTGCAGCTGAGACTCATACATAAATGAGACTGGCAACAGTGGAGTGGGAAAACTGCTTATATTGAACTGGAAAAATGTGCCACTATTGCTGCTAGCCCGGTACATTGTGTGGCTTCTGCAGAGAAAGCCAAAGCATTCAAAGGCCACCAATGCACAGACCCCAGAAAGCTGACAGAAGACAGAGGCAGCTCACTCTGAGCACAGCTTTCTGTAATGGGCAAGATTCTGGAACACTTCCCTGTGGGCTCTAAACAAAGGACAGCAATGTTCACAGTTTTCTTGATCTTATATTAAAATGAATCTCAAATTAATGCCTTTTTGCCTGTGATATTTTTCCCATGTGAAATACTGCCTCCAGAAGTTAGCCTTCCAATTTTTCAGAATGGAATAGGCATTCCCTTTCCCCTTTTGAAGATAACTGTTTATAAAAAAAATAGCTACTTAATCAAGCAGAGGAAGGAGAGATATCAGGATAAGCAGGAGGCAAAACTGAGTTCATCACAGATGTTAAAAATTCACTGGTTTCAAGGACTACACAGAGCTAGCAAAGGATTGAAGGAAAAAGGAAGCTGTAATTCATTTTCTGTAACAAGGTAGATTTAATAGCACTCAACAGAGGAAATGGGCAAAGACTTTACATACTGAAAGCCCTAAATCACCTTTGAGATATTCAGTTACAGGAGTGAGTGGTTCAAAGCCTCAATCCACACACAGTTTGCTTCTTCCTGGACTTGCAGAGTTTCACATTAGTTTAATGGGTACAAAGCAAAAGCTTGTAAGCCTAAGGAATGAAAAGCTTCATGAATCCTCAGGACTTTCCAATCCTCAATCCGACAGTTTTCTTGTGTTGGGTTGACCCTGACTGGACACCAGGTGCCCACCAAAGCCACTCTGTCACTCCCCTCCTCAGGTGGACAGGGGGGAGGAACCATAAAAGCCTCAGGGCTCAAGATCACTCACCAGTTACTATCACAGGCAAAACAGACCCAACTGGGGTAAATTAGCCTATTACCAATGAAATCAGAGTAGGTTGATGAGGAATAAAAACTCAGTTGAGCAACACCTTCCCCTGCACTCTTCCCTTCTTTCCCAGTCTCAACTTACCTCCAAAATTCTCTACTTGTTCCCTCACAGCAATGCAGGGGATGGGAATGGGGGCTGTGGTGAACTCACACCTTGTCCCTGCTTGTTCCTCCCCAGGGACAGGACATCTCCTACTCTCCACCAGCTCCAGCATCAGATCCCTCCCACAGGGACAGTCCAACACAAACTTCTCCAATGTGAGCCCTTCCCCTGGGTTGCAGTTCATCATGAACTGTCCCAGTGCAGGAACCTTGCATGGCGTGAAGTCCTTTAGGAACAGACTGCTCCAGAGTGGGATTTTTTTTCCCTCCCTAAATACATTATCCCAGAGGTAGTACCACCATTGTTCGGTTTTGGCTTGGCCATCAGCAGGACCCCCTTGGAGCTGGCTGGCACTGGCTCTGCTGGGCACAGCAGAAGCTTCCAGAAGCATCTCACAGAAGCCACCCCTGCACCCCTCAGCTGCCAAAACCTGGCCACAAAAACCCAATACACTTCTAAAGGTTTCTCTGTAACCTCTCTGGACATCTCAGTCTCCAAATCTTTGATGGTGCTTAAAATAGCTTTTGGTACCCCCCAGTGTTTCTGATGTTCTTATTCTACAGACACTTCCCAATCAACAAGACCTTATTCTGCTCAGGCTGGCAAACTAATGCTTTAGTATTAGATATAACTAAGCAGGAATTAGTAAAGAAGGCACAGAAATACCACTAAAGACTCATACCATGCTCTCTTAAACTGCAAAAGACAGAGATAAAGCACTTAGATAATGTCCTGCAAATGGACAGATAAAAAAATACCAAGCATCGAATTTAACACTGAACATGCAACACACCAATGGCTTATGTCCCTGCTAAACATTCTTCTAAAGAAAATATAAACCATCTAGGACGGCTTTTTCAAGTACAGCTTTAAGTACTATATCTATCTAACTATATCACTGCTAAGGTATCTTTTTTGGTAGATAAGGGATCCAGTTCTAAAGAAAATTCTTTTTAGAAGTTATTTAGCGCAGTACTATTTTTCTGTACAGTGCTATTTTCTAATTATTCTCCCAGAAGTGAAGCATACTTCAGGATACTGAGGCAAGCAGCTGTTACTTCCACACCCCTTCTATAGACACATTCTATAAATAGCAGATCATAAGGAAATATGAAGTTACTCAAAGAGGTTTCTATTCTACCATCTCTCTATGTGTTCTAGAATGTATGTCCTGGAAATAGGTGTACAATGAGGATTGATTCCTTGGAAAGCATTGCGAGAGAACCACTTACTTGCAGTACCCACTCTGACTAGTCAAGTATAGCCAGAGGAAATTTAGGCATGTTGTTAAAGTATTGTTCCTCAAAATTAATGAACTACATTAACTTCTGAATTTTTCAATTATATGCGTAAATGTCTATATTAACAACATTGAACTTCCTCCCTTATAGAGCTATAAGTGCTATATAGAAAACTGGTTTTCTGCCCAAAGGGAGAAAACCTGGTATTTAATTTGGATGGTTTTGGTGGGGATCTTTGGCAGAAGAGAGGTGAAGATAAGTGAAAGAAAGGTTTAGAGAAAAGCAAAATATCAAAATAGCAAATTTGCAGGAACACAGAATCTCCTTTTTTGCTAGTCTAAACAATGAAGTCCAGACACACTTGGCTGTAAAGAGGGCACACTAAAACCTTTAGTATTAAAAGCATTGTCCTTGAAGGTATCATTTTTCTATAAGACTAAATTCATTTTTATCACTATAGTTTTGAATTAATGATCTTTTTTCTCTATCTTACTGCTCCGTAAGTTCACTTTAAGTTTTCCTTAACAATTCATAACTGCATAATTTTGTCATATACAGCATAAAAAGTGTTTTGATATGATTCTAATGTTTAATACAATAAAATCAAGATGAATATGTATGGCTTATTGAGGTGCATTGTTAAAATTTTAGGATTAGTTCTGAAGCTTTCATAAAAATACTTTACATGTCTGATCATTAAACCACTGTATGGCCACAAAGATAGGCTTAGGAAGGAAGATTAGAATATTATTCTGTTTTAGTTGAGAATTAAAAGTCTACAACAATCGTGATTTTTAAGATTTTTTTGGAAAGCAGAATCCTAATATTAAACATTTAAGAGGCACATAACTATTTTGCCAAATGCACTGTAAATGTCTTTATGGTGGTGTATACATATAACCCGATTTTTTTTTTTAATTAAACAGTTCAAGCCTGAAATGATAAAGAGAGATGACCACATTTGTCAGAGATGTTGGTTTAGCACGTAGGTGCTAATTGTACAGAGCTCTGATGGGATCTGCCCTCTCCAGAATGACACAGGCTCCATGCACAGCACATCCACAGCTCCACTTACATATTCCCCGTAGGTCTCCTGCGCAGGGGGCGGCGGCAGGGGCCGGTACCCTGCCGGGGGAGGAACTCCTCGTGCTCTGGGTGCCAGAAGTCCCCGGCTCCGACTGACTGGTCCTCTGCTGGGAGGGACTCCCCGGGGAGCTGGTGCCCCTCTGGGCACTCCTGCTGGTGGCGGAGGCACTCCCCCACGGCCCCTGCAAAGACACGGATCACTGACCATTAAACACCATACCCAAGGCCTCCCTTCCAACACCTCCCTCCCCCACATCATGGCAGTTTTGCTTTGCTACAGCCAGAAAAAGTCTAGAAGAGATTTGGAGTTTGTCCTTTCTCTGTAGGCTTAAATCCGATTACGCGCGTTATGCAAAAAGTGCTGGAAGACACAAACTAGACGTGGGATTCAGTGATGAACCTGCACTGACTTGAGTCATTCTCACACACTCAGGCACACCCAAAACAATCTGCTGGAATCAGTCAACTTCACTGGAATTTGACTTCTAGTATGTGAAATCACAAGCACAGAGTAATAGCTTCATTGGAAGGTGTCAGGCACTATCACACTCAAACCCTGCACAGAGGAACCTGTGCCACTCCCCTCTGATCCCATGAAAGCTTCTGAAACACAACCCAAAAAGCACACTGGTTGTGAGACACTGAGTGCATCACAAAAAGTACATTTTCTTCTGCTTCTGAAGAGATTTCCATCTATTTCAGAAAACATCCAAACATAATAAAACGTGCAGGGTAATTATAGGATATAACCTGATGTCCTATATGTATTTAAGAATACTAAATAACAGTATATTTGATCTAAAAATTCTGAAAGCATGATAGACACTAACTTGCATTCCATTACTTTGGACACTTAACATGAATGAAAAATATGAGACTTCAGTTGAACCAGTGATTTGATCCATTTGATCCATTTAGAAGTGGCTTTTCCTCCTACCTCCCTGTAGTAAAGGCAGAGACTTAGAGGTACAATCTGTGAGAAATTTTCATCAATTACCCTTTTAAACAAGAAATCTAAAACATTGCTAATAGACATCTCCTTTTTAAGGAGATAATTTCAACCCAGGAGTTTTAATTGAGTCTGAATGAGTGCTGTTGGCAAATAAAATTGTTCCAAAGAAGTCAGACCCTCATCATGCACTCTACCAGATACACAGAAGGAAACAAGGCACAAGCTCTACCCTATATTTCTACCTACCAAGCCATTATCTAATTAATCTCAAGAGCAGTAATTGAGTAAAAATGTCCTGATATTAGCAGAAATTTCCAACTTGAACAGTATGACAAAGATCCAGATTTGGCCTTATGATTTTCTATCCCATTTCATACAAATCATATAATTTCACATCAATACATGAATCACAAAACAAGACAATAATTTTCCCACAAATAAGTAGTATTTCAAAAACTGCATCACTGCATGAGGAATGCAAAAAATGTAAAGATACAATCAGGATAGATCTTATTAATTTTATTACTGATCAAAACACAGTCACAAAGTATTTTAAACTAGCCTACAGAGTAAGTGATTTTAAACTGTTCTTATTACTTGGTTTTAGCTAATCTCTAGAATGCTTCCTCAGGACAGGGTACCAGCTGCTTATTTGACTTCATTGCAGTGGGGGCAGGGGTGAGCAGTGAAGTTTCCAGACACAGCCTGCTAAAGTAATATAAAGAAAAAGCAAATGTGATCATTTCCAGGAGAAGCTAGAGAAAGGGAAATGAACCTAGTGGCACAGAATATAGTCAATACCAAGTCAAAAAAAAGAGAAAACTGTCAGTAAAAAGATTCAAGAATCATTAGGCATAATCATGACAGCATCCTTCAGGCAGGGTGCAAATGAAAGCAAGAAATGGGATAGGCTGAAAAACATGGAAAAACATTTAAGGGAGGAAAAAAAGTACAGTTTTTCAAGCTAGCATAGATTTATTCTTGAGAAGTAATTAGAAAATCAGATCCATGCGATGAGGTCTTTTCTGCATTTCAAAAAAACAGTTAACAGGACTGGAATGGTGATGGATAGGAAATAATATTTCTCTTGTATTATGAGATCATAAATGATCTTAGCTTTTTATAACTGTGTTCATTCCTCCTACAGGACCTCTTAATCTGAGTTGTATGGTTCTCATGTTACTGCACTAGGCTGGAGGAGACTAGAAAAGCACCAAGACAGAAAACCCAGTGACAGGAGAGTTCAATCACACCACACGGATTTGAGTTGTATTAGGTTATGATGCTAAGAGGAAATTTTTGGAAACTGTAAATTGTTATTTCTTTTAACTTGCATAAAAGTTTGTAAATTGTAAATCCTTTTAATTTAAGACTTGTTATTTTAAAAGGCGTTATAGGGGAAATAAAGAAGCTTGACAGACATTTACAATAAACAGACTCAAAATATAGAGGAACCACTTGAACAGGAACCTTTGCACACCTTTGCAAAAACAACAGATCTGTTCAGGTATTGCTTAATTTGAATAGGGCAGATACACAAATTATGTTTAAAAATGCTTAAAAGAGTAAAATGTGCATATATGATATTGGGAGACAGCAATTCTCTGGAAGTCAGAGCAAATACACAACAATTATCAAAAAAAGAGAACAGTTGAGAAAGGGCAATAGGAGCTCAGTAGCTAGAACAGGTTTTAAAAAAGATATCACTTGGAAGGCTGAGCCCAACTCTAACCTCAAAGGAAGAATCCTAACAAAACAAAATACTCAGAAAAGCAAGTCCAAGATAACTGAAGTCCTTCAATTGTCCCAGAATCAGGAAACCTCTCAGAGCAAGCCTCAATCACCAGAGCAGATCAATCAATATATATGAATATCTACATGCACATGTACATTAAGGTTTTGCTACGCAATCAAGAATAACCGAATAAGTTTCTCATGGTAGAGCTGTTCTTACAGTAATCCATTGGACAGTGCTGCCAATGGTTTAAAGACAAATTACAGAACAAAAGGAACAAATAAAAATACATGCACTATTTTTCAATAAACTGCAACAGAGGTTCAGATGTCCACTCTAATTTTTAGTTGAATCCCAACCTGAATGTTTTAGAAAATTGCTACAAAACTCAAAGTTACAGGAGAGGACACTTGGGAGTTAATAACTTCATACATATAAATTTATATATCCTACCATTACACAAACCAATAGGTTCTGCACTATAACTGCCTACAGAACACCTAGAACTAAGATTGGTCCAGAGGTCAGGACACTAAAAAATACAATTTTAGAAAACATAAGAGTACACACAAAATTTCACTACTCAACTGTGTGTATTCACAGACTTGTTTCCTAAATCAGCTTCTTTCCTAATTAAAAAAACCCAAACATAAAATAACTGGAAGTGCATCAGAAACTGTGTCAAAGACGACGAGCAGTCTAGAACAGTTCACGTATCAGGAACAATTAAGTCGATTAAGGCACTTCATACCACCAATGACAACTGAGGCTTATCTGATGGATCCAACAGAAACATCAGAGGAATGGAGAAGGCTGAGGAGTGCCCTCAGCACAATCCACACCTTCCTCAAGGGGAGCAGTGGAACAAGAGGTGCTGAGCTCCTCCCTGGTGACCAGACACAGGACAGAACAAAACTGAATGATGCTGATTTTGAAATTTTCTTCTTTCCGGGACTTTTCAACTCTGAATAACTACTTTTGAGGGGTATCCATCTGCTTCCAAAGCCTCTGAAGAAACTGCACAGAGGGTCTGTTCTCCACTCTTTCCCCTCTACAACTATCTCACCGACAAATTAAAGAATCTTTGTGCAACTGCTAATAATTAGAACAATTATTTTATATTTTTTTTCCCAGCTCAGTTTTATCACATCCAGAGACATCTTACCATCAAATCAAACTTCTCATGGCTCCTAGACCACTTCCTCAGTTTGCTTCTTTGCCCAAGGACATCCTTCTGCAAGCCAAATTTCAGGTGCCACCAACTCCCCTTGTCTTTTCTACCGGACTGCTGATTAGTTTTATTTCCTTTATAACAAGTTACACATTATCAAAGCTGGTTCTTCAGCCTATTGTCATCAGCCTTGACTACCTGCTCACTTTGTAAAATATAAGAAAGGTATTTTTTTTGTCTTTATTTTCTTTCCTCTCTATCATGGTGTCACCTCAGTCCCTGTAAGAAATCTTTTGAATATCCTCAATAAGAACCCATAAAAACTTCTTACAGTGCTGAGTTCGGGCTGATGACATGCACAAATAAGCACTGAACCTCCCTCCCACAGATCTGTCTCCAAACTTTTTGAGTACTTTGTGCAAATACTTTGGAACAAGGTTAAAGTGTGTTATTTTCAGGAAAGCTGAAATAAAAAGGTTCTTGCCAATAACCTTTCAGAGTATGACACTGCAGTAAACAAGTACTGGGGACTCTAGCATTTGAATTTGTTTTTGCTTTGTTTTTCAGAAAAAACTTTAAGCACCTATCAACTGCAATTTCTATTAAACACACACTAGTATTTAATTATTGGCAGTAAATACACTCAGCAGTTCCTGTTGCCTAGCCAGGTATTGTTATTGTCACTTCCAAAAAGGCTTTAGCAACAAAATGCTCACCTACACACTTGAGTCCATTGTGGCCTGCTCTTAAAGAAACATTTTATTGCCAGATTATTACTGCTTCAAGACAATTTGAAACATTTGTTTCTTCTTTATAATCACTTTGGGTTTGACTTTCCTGAATTTATTAATCTGGCAGTGGTGAATCCAGTAAAGAAGTTAACCCTTCTCCATTAAACACACAAGTAATTTAGATTGTTAAATTCTGAATAATTTTACTCCCAAAGCTGGGTAATTATCTTGTAGGCTCTGCATTTAAAAAAGGCTTCTTTATCTGGGTACCATGAACTAGACTAAGTAAAGCAAATCCCAGTAACTCATTTAATATCTTTTATTTCATGACAAAATGGGAGGAAAAATCTAATCTAACTCACATACCACATCAACCCTTGAAGATACTGTCATGAAAGCTGTTTTGTTGGAATCTAACTCTCCTCTCATGACATTATTTCACTACTTATACTTGGAATTCAGTGTATAAAGAAAAAGAAAATACAAAGTGAAGCACAATTTCTATAAAACTATAAAAATAGGGGAGAAGAAGCCTCTAACAAAAGTGTCAGAAGGTGCTAAAGTGATTTGTAAACACTATGGAGCAATGATAGATGATGGTTAATGTCTAAAAATGTGCAAATGCAAAGTCTATCTTACTGTGTCCACTTACAGCATTACTAAAATATTGAATTTTGCGATTAACATCTCATTGTTTGAATCTTGAATTTATTGTTTAAGTAAAAACATTTTCAAGAAAATCTAACACCAAAATCTAATGCTGCTTAGAACTATGCTACATAATGTTAGACTCAAAACATTTGTGAATGCTCAGAAGGAATTCCCAAGTACTGATCTAATCATTGATTCCCACTGAAATAGTATTTTACCAATTTATAAAACTTAGATACTTCCTCTCTTTGGCCTTTGTTAGCAATAATATTTGACATTTCTACTTTCTAGTAGTCCCACAGTGTTTCTAGGATTTATTTTCAGCAAACTAACTTACTGCCCTTGCCCACAGTAGCAGGCACAGCATCTCACTTACACTCATCTCCAGCTGCCCTCAGCAGCAGCCACTTCCATCATTTCATTTAACACTTTCTCTGCTCTAGAATCACATTGATTTTTATTTCCAGTTTAGCCCATCACTGGATGGCTGAGTTAGTAAAATTATTCTGATCATGAAACCCCAACTAATCAGTTCACAGCTTTCCTTCACATTTACTGAAACAAAAAATTGGAACAGTTAATGGCATATCTATCTCCTAGATATACCATTAACTGTCACTGTCTCCCCTAGAAACATTAAATGGAAGAGTAAGTTTAAAATAAAAATACTCACAAAATTTAGGACCAGTTCTCGAACACTACATTATTCAATGAGGAAACACTTGAAATTCTTTAATTTTAGCATAGTTCTATATATCTGCAGGGATTTACACTGTTCAATAAATAGATCTAATAAATTTGGTTACCAGATATTGATATATTATCTTCATTAGAGCACAGACAGCTACATTCAGTGTTCCTCAAACACTAAATATTTTTGTTTTATATTAGACATCTGAAAAATAACAGACTGGTTATTTCAGTGCTAGCATTTTAAAATTCTAAAACACTGATATTTGGATACAACTCAGAACTCAGATTCCTGACCATTCATTTTTCTAGAAGAAAAGAAAACAAACAAACAACAAAAAAAGAGCCACCATTGAGTTAACCCTCTTGCACAAGCTTTATTTCATATTTATATTTCAAAAAAGTAATACATATATTCGTGTTTCAATTTGGTGGAAAATGGGAGATCACAAAACTAAAACAAAACACAGTGAACATTAATAATATTTGCCTTTGGCCTAGATCCGAGCTGGCTTTGTCAAATATTTATTTTGTGCCACAGAATCTTTTGCACTTCACTACGTATATGTTCTCAAGAAAAAAGTGGTTCTTCAAAAAAAGAAACCAGTTCATTCCAGACGTGGCAAGAAAGCAGCTGGAAGTTGTGAACACACTGCAGCAGTGATCCACATCAGCTCATCTTACTTCTAACATCTAAGACAGCAAGTTCTAACTCAAAACTTCTGTAGAAGTTTATTTTTCCCCAGACACTGACAGTCATTCTACCATTAAGACCCCAGCCATGCAGAGACTGAAATGTGAACAATAAATTGAAAAGTAAAAACCCCCTCCACACCTTCTTGAAAGCATAAATCAGAAATCTGCCATTTCTTTAATGTGACTATTGTTTGCAAATACAATCTCTCTTAATCTGGGGTGCAAACTCAGCCAGCTCTACCTTATTGTGGCCTTTCAATAACTTAAGTGGAGCTGCTTATTAGAAAAAGAGAGTAATTTTATCAGGGTCCCTACTGATAGGATGAGAAACATCAGCTTTCAATTGAAGAGGGCAGGTTGAGATTGGAAATAAAGAAGAAATTTATGATGAGGGTGGTGAGACAGTACTGGAAGAGGTTGCCCACAGAAGTTGCAGATGCCCCAATTCTGGAAGTGTTCAAGGCCAGGGTGGGACTTGGAGCAACCTGGTCTATGGGAAGTTTCACTCCCATGGCAGGGGGTGAAATGAGATGGCCATTAAAGGTCCCTTCCAACCCAAACCATTCTGTGATTCTAGCACTGTTTTCTATCTATAAGTGACATGAAACGGTTCGCCCCATGCCACCCCAAGGTATTAAGGAACTTTTAGCCAAATTCTAATAACTTATTATTTTCATACTCTAGAATTTCACTTTTCTAAAACATCTCAGTTGGAGTCACAAATGAGTGATTCTTGAATCTTATTTTTATTCTTAAAATAGTGTGGAGTTTTAGAGAGAAATTCTGCTTTAGTTGCAAAACCTCCTTAGAGGTGTACATTAACATGTACAGAGTCATAGAAAGGTTTGGGTTGGAAGAGATCTTAACAATCACCAAATTCTAACTCTGTTTCCATGAGCAGGGACACCTTCCACTAGAATGTTAATATGTGTATTTTAAGTCTTTGGTTAATCAGAAATCAAAATTCACATTTTGGTCGCTATCATTTATAAAGCCCTGATTCAGGATGGGAATACACATGCACTAAAGAAACACTGATTCCTAATGTGTTAAATTTTCTGGTTTCACACCTTAACACCATCACATTAAACACCAACTTTCTAAGCCTTCTATCACAATAAATTAAAAAGCAACTGGTGTGATCATTTTATACAGTTGCTTCCAAGAAAGAATTTAAGATCACAATAAAAACAAAGGAATAAAAACCAGACTTTCACCACTTTCCCTGCTTGTTGTACAGAAGAGGGGTTATGTCAACATTGTTAAAAGTGCTCAGGATGAACACTACAGAAAATAGAAGTGCTGTGATTACATTTTAAGGTCATCTTTAACAGTATTAGGGACAAATCTTGGGGCAAGGTGGGGGGAAAGGAAATATCTCTAGGAATCAGCTGTATCCTCTGAGATCAATGATGAGAAAAGAACATTCTTGAATGTAAAGCTCACAACACAGAATGAATTCTATCCAGTCACCCACAAAACCTTACTTGGCTCTAGAGTAATAAAATTTTAGTCAAGAAAATCAGGAACAATCCAGAAAAAAAAGAGTACAGAGTTTCCAAACCACAACCATTAGGAAATTACTTACCACACACAGGAATTTCTGCACACGAACTATAATTTTTGTATGCAAACACAAATGTACTGTTTTTCACAAAATAAAATTTTGTTATGGAGCCAAAAATACATTTAATAAGATGCATTATATCCAGTTCTCCCATGTCTGATAAGGAGCAAAAAAGGCATAAATTAGTACTTTTTTTTTTAACTGAAACTGTTCAGGAGTAATAGAAGTTTCAAAGTGGGAACTTAAACACACTCAACAGGATGTTTCATGTATAAAGGCTGGTATCATAACACCATTCTGCAGATTACAAAGAAAGGTTAGGATCAAGGTTTTAAACTTCATTTTGCAAGTCTTCTGAGGCTTTGCTTCAACTTCTGGATATCTCAGGGATCCTGCCTATTGAAACTGTTTTATCCAACTCTGAGACAAAGCCTTTAAAGCTTTGCTTCAACAAAAGTATTATTCATTGAAATGCATTTCTGCTAAAAAAGAATCAGAGCTTTATAACTGAGTTTGACATCTTCAGCTCAATGGCTGTAGAATCTCAGTAGCAACAGAATTGAACTTCACTTAAGGAATATGCTAACAGAGCACTTCAATTTGAGAGAAGTGTCTTGGAGTTTAAGACAAGCCTTGAAGTAAGGACAAGTCAAACAGACACCCTTTAACTTTCCTTTAAAATATATGTGAAAAATGGTGTTGACAAAACCATGATCTTTTACTGTCATCTCCAAATCCAACACTAATAGCATTTAAATTTACCCTGAAGACACTTCAATAGTTGTAGACCAACTCTGAAAGATTCTGTAAGCTCTCTAACAGCTTATCTCTTGCATAAAATGCAGATTTGAAAACATAATTTAACAAAATCCCGAGGACAGAACTCATGATGTTAGAAATGTAGTACTCTAAAAAACTATTTACATATGCACATATTAGGTACTAACAGTGTAAATTAGTTATCAAACTTTGGTGATAGGAAACGACCAAATGATACCTTCTGTATCCCAGAAATACTACCTGAAGGACATGGAAAATGAAATAAACTTTAAATAGTACTGAAAATTTATCCATACTCTGAGTCGGTAGCAGAATCATTACAGGCAACTGTGGCAAAGTTACAAACAGCTATTTAAAAGAACAAAAAAAAAAATTTTGCAAATAAAAACCAAAAAAAACCCAAAAAAAACCCCCAAAAAAACCAAAACAAACCCACAAAAAAAAAACCAAAAAAAAAACGAAAAAACCAAAACAACACAAAAACAAACAACCAAAAAAAAAAAAACCATCCAAGGTCGCCAATTTGAAAGAACTCTTGTACAGTTGATTACAAAACCAACAGGTGAATCTTGGTATATAATTAAAACTACTCAGAACACTAAAATCAAGAAAAGCAGTCTATATATATTTACACAGTATTACAAAATACAAGAACAACAATTTGGTAATTGAGAGAATTTTTTCTCCCAGCACACAACCCACAGTAAGAATAATTTCTTTAAATTAAGATTCACTCTGCATTGCATTGGAATAATTTTCAGGATACATGTAAGCCAGCAGATCTATATAAATGGAATATTTCCTTAGTGCTGCTTCTTTTAACATGCTTCACAATCTGAGGTTAAATGCTTCAGGGTATTATTAAGAAATTAGTTCACAAGAAATGCATTGAAACAAGAAATTAGTTTACATCTTGCATTCAGAAAAGCAAGTTGTATTGACAAGAACTGTACACAAAACAGAAGAAAAGATTACCATAGTTAACAGCCACACTTGGGTGCTGCAGCCACAATCCCTTTATTCTGTAACATAAATAGTTATGAACTTTATTTAGGTTTTGTTTTCACACTTGAGAACTTGAAGGAGTTTCAACAGCCATCCCAGTACTTCAGTGAAGATAGGGGATGGTGGAGTAAAAACAATACATCTCCTGTGACAAAGAAAAACAGCAAAAGCAGTGGACTTTGCCTATTCCCAAATCAAACAAAATCCACTTTTCACGAAGTGCCACTCATACAAGAAAATCCAAATTCTACTTCCAGACCACCTCTGTATGATTTTATCATGACTGTGAAAACTTAATAGTATCATAAAAAAGAAAAACATTCTGTATAAGTTGGAGATACTGCCTGAAATTCACATCAACCAAGGTAAGAGATTTACTGCTGTCAATTCCATAGGGCCCAAACACAGACTGCACCTAAAGAGCAACTCAAGGCTAGAAATCAAGGTGCTCACAGTAGGACTGAACATCTCCTATGCTGTGCACTGCTTCTTTACAAAGACAGCATTCAAGTTCCACAAGACCATTGTTAATTCAGTCCAAATGAATTAAACTTCCATCAATAAATGAAGATTGTTTCCCCAATCTTTTGCTCTTTTTTTGGGAATCCTTCATGTTGTACTTGGGGAAGAAATTGTGTTTGAAGGGAAAAAGCTTGAAATGCATAGATTCCAATGAAATTCCACATACCTGGACAAAGCAGGAACAGGGACTCCTCTTGCTCGAATCGATGCTTTTCCACGGACAACTGGAACTTCTGCAGTTTCTGAGCCACCATTTAAATATGTTAATTCTTGAAGCTGTGCCTGTCTGATTTCATCATTGTAGTCCTAAAACAAGGGAGAGGCAGAGTGAAAAAAAAAAATCTAATTGTTTACCCACCACTCTCAGGAAACACTGCTCCTCAAAGTCTCCTTTTAAAAAGTTGATCATTCCACTGAAAAAGTTTAATATAAATAATAAGACAGGAATAATATTCAGTCCAAACATTATTAGAGAATTCTATATAATAATTCTACATAATTCTTCCATTTTTGCTCAGGCGTGTTTTTCTGCACTTTGCATACATTTTTATGCAACTTTACCAATTAAAATGGCAAAGTTAAAATGCTGCAGAGATAGGAGGAAATTAGAAAAAAAAATCAAGATCCCTTATTCTGAACTGAGATCTAGCTTGTAGCTCCAGTTGTAGAATGATCATGTGCTAAAAGCAGGAAAAAGAGGAGAGAGTGAGTTGCAAAAAAGTAGAGAATATATACACTGTTGAGAACAGCACATGAAAATGAAGGAACAGATTAGGAATTCACACTTTTAAAGTCAGGAGTTATAGAATAAACACAGGAATTCATTCAACACACACACACACACTGTTATCTAACAAGAAGAGCTCAAAAAATTAAATTCTATAATATGCAATGGTAAAAATGCCAAGGACATATGGCTTATTTCTGTCTGCACAAATCCTCTACTCTCAAGGTCTAGTAAAAGGAAAGCTCAGGTTTTTACAGGCAGAATTAATATGGGGTTTCTCAAGCACAGTTTTCAGGGACCTTGAGTCAACCTCTGAAACAAGCAGAGCACACAGGAATAAAACAGACCCAGCACTGAACTATGGAGATATAAGTATTTTTCTATCATTTCTCCTCCACTTAAAGTGAGCCAAGCAGAATGCAACCATAAAGGTGAATTAAAGATAACTATTTTACCCAAGGTGCATCTGTACAAACTGAGAATCAAAATATTATTAGGTGCTCCCATAGGAACAAAGGAATACTTCTGATACAACAGCTCTTCTGCAAATCCTCCCATTTCAAGAAGAAAGGCTTGTTCTAACACCACCCATTTTGCAATTCAATGACAAAACAAAGAATCTGCATCTCACTGCAAATCTGAGTTTATTACATTTATTCACTAGACACGGACCAAAAGATTGTCAGGCAGTCTTAAAGACTCTGAAACATAACCCTGCATTGAAAGGAGATTAAAACTTCCATGAATTCAAATCTCTCAATTATCCTTGAAACATTCTGCTTCTCCTAGACTTCTATAAATGGAAATAAAAAAGCTGTCCTTTATATGCCATTGCTGAAGGAACTTACTGGTGTTAAAAGAAGAAACACCATAACAGCATTTTGTCCAAACTGCCTTAAATAGGTTCTGAAATTTAACTCCCAACTGCCCACCTGAGATTATCCTCAATGTACCAGCAGACACAAAATAGCAAATATGAAAAAGGTCTAAAAGACTGAAATAAGTGTTTCAAATGGCATAATTGAAGCCTTTGAGAAACAGAGTCCATTATTAAATGGCCAGGACCCAATACATAACCAATCCATCACAGGGAGAAGACTAAAAACAGGAAACTGAACACTGTTCTGGCCAGCTACTGTACAGAAACCCACTTTACTTTTTTTTTTCTTTTTTTTTTTGTTGTTGTTGTTGCTGCTGGATCAGAGCTGGCTACAAATGCAAAATTCTATGTCCTGTATAGAACAAAATGCCAGGACACTGTACCACCCACATACAGTATCGAAGTTCTGGCATCCTGTATCAGATGCCCTTTATAATTTCTTCACAAAACATCTTTTTCAGAACTGTGCCCCTGGAAAAATACCTTTGATCATTTTTTACTCAATTTAATCTCCTAGCAAAGATGTGCTCGGGTTGCCACTGTGTGTGTGGGGTCCTTTTTCTTTTCTCCCTGATGCTTTCTCACTTTCCTGCAGCACATTACCAGACACAGCAGCAGCCTTAGGTCACAGAGAAGGGCTCCACTGTGCACAGCACAGAACAGAAAACATGGCCCTTATCACAGATGCTAGAGGCAGCAGGAGGATGCAGAGTGAAGGGGCAGTACAAGGCAGCCACGATAAGCTGCAGTGTTAATCCATTAGACTCTGAAATGGATTCCTCAATTAAAAGTAGCAGACGGTCAATTTATGAATACTCACTGCTGGAAACAGTGCACTTCAAGTCAAATTAAGCAGACAATAATCTTTTCCTCACCTAGAAGATGGACATGGAAACCCTTTAGACTGCATCCCTCCTCTGAACAGCTTAGGCAGTGGCAGCACTTGAATTTCAGTCAAATGTTGCTGTTGAATTTCAACTGAACAGATGTACTTTCATTTTTATGAATAAATTGCCTACCCTGACTAACTACAGTCTTATCAGTCATGGAGGGTGCATTTACTCCAAGCTCCATGCCAGAGATTTTCATCTCACAAGTCCCCGCACTCACGTGATCTAACTAAACTGATCTAACTAAACCTTCTTTAAAATTGTATCTATGATTTTCACCCAGCCAGATCAACACATTGGCAGCAGCTCGTCTTGGGATCACTCTAGCTTAAGACCTTATTTCAATTTATCACCCAAACCATTAGCAAAGCTATTTATTTATACCATGTTAGGACAGGTCTCTAAAAAACCCTTTGTAGCTTTGCAAAGCACTCAAGTAGATCTTTATCCTGACAGCAATCAATAATTATCAGGTTTCCGTTTTACACCTTACAGTTACTTGCCAGCTTACTTAAGGAAAAGTCTGTGAAAGCTTCCAAAGGCCACCAAGCTCTTAAAAATGCAATTAAAAGCTATTGCATCATCACATCTTACAAACCAAATATGCAAAAGGTAGGACAGGCTACAGGAAAAGGTTGTGAATCCTGCTCACATTGTCATATAACTGGTATAGATTGTTCTCTCAAAGATATTTCTATACTTAGCTTTAAAGACAAGGAAAACAAGAATCTCTGGTAACCAAAGGCAAGGGTAATTAGTGCTGTATCTGTCAGAAGACAAATGGCTGCCACTGCTCAAAAATTAAGCAAAACAGGCTAAGTTCTAATGGCCAAAATGCCACAGCCATAGAATCACAGAATAGTTTGGGTTGGAAACGGCCTTAAAGACCATTTCATTCCAACTCTCCAGCCATGGGCAGGGGCACCTTCCACGAGACCAGGATGCTCAGGGCTCCATCCAGCCTGGCCTTGAAACCCTGGTATAATACAGGGGCAGGTGAGGTTGAAAGTACCTGGCTTTTTGACATCACAGAAGTAATTCTGAGATAATCAGTATCAAGAACAACACCCAGCAATCTAATACTCAAACAAGAGTGCTGACCAAAGAGTCTGGCCAGAATAAAGAGAAGAACTAAAGGGTCTGGGTAATTTAAAAGAAGGTAAAAGAATATACTTGAAGTCAGAAGCTGCAATTCCAACTGGAGAAGAAAGGTAAAACTCAAGGCAACATAAGCACAGCCAAAAATACCCTCAAAACCAGTTTTTATGTTTTGGGTTAAGTCATGTCAATAGTTTAAATGAAATTACACCACTGCAGATGCTTGGGGTTAAATTTCAATGCAAGGATGCTTGCCCATGGATTCAAAGATCCAGTAAGAGAGGCTGAGGCATTTTTGCTCCAGTCAGCTACCACAAGGATATTCTTTATTCTGCATTCTAGCACCAAACACGATGTTATGTTAAGCACTGATCTGAAAAATGAACTGTAACATATATTCATAAATTGGGTCTAGTATCTAAAACTGTAGGAAGTCAGAGTGACCCTACATTGTAGGGAGAATGCTACTTATGATCATAATCATATATACTCATAGCAGGACATCTTTCCTGAAATAAAACAGGTAATTTCTTAAGAAAGCCACAACAGATCTTGGAGGCAAAAAGAAAAAAAAAATCCAAGTTGCATTTGGCAGCAGTGAACCAAACAGTTGTTCTAGAGAAGAAAAAGCTGCTCCTTATTCCTTCAGTGGCTGCTTCAAGGGGGGCAGGCGAAACAGATTAAGGCATTTAGAGCAATTCTGATAAGCTTACATTTGAAAAGCCAAAGGGAAATTAAGACAGTCTTGGCTTGATCCCACAGTTCAGGAAAGATTATGTAGCATCAGTTCAGCTCAGTATAATAAAGATGCAATGATCAAAAAATAAAGATGGAAAAGTGTATAAGCACCAGTCAATGGATTGCTCATTATCAGTCTGTAATTCTACTGGCTTAACACACTAATGACCAGGTTTTGATAAGCTTACTTCATTTATGGCAACATTAGGGAAATCAAGCTCAATGAAGAAAAATAAGACTTCTGATGAAGGGGGCATGGGGATCAGGCATATCCTTCCTTCCAGCACGTGCAAGAAGCATTTATCAAATTAAACATATTTCTATCTAAAAAAGGCAGCTGTTTGCTGTCTAGAATAGCCAAGAATTTAATTCTCCCTTATCTCTCCACACCATTAAATCATGAATCGTGTAAATAGAGAAACCTTTGACATTATGACAGCCCAGCATTCCTACAAATATTCTGTAGAGTATCCCCTGTCTGATGTGTTAGGATGTCTGAACAGCAGTATGCTCATTCACTTCTTTTCATACAAATCAAGAAAAAAGCAATCGGAACCTGCAGACAAATGTACAATGTGAAGCTTAATTTTTTTATAAGATGGGAACATAAGACCCAGGATATGTTTGCTTTTTAAGTGTCCTAAAGTGCATTTACACTAGGGTTATTTCACATCAGGACATATTCCTACTGAACTTACTGACAATTGTCATTTATCATCCTTTGGTTCATACCGCAGTGTAGTATTGGGGCACATGAACTTACTTCATTCAGACAAAAACAAGTCAGAAGAAACACTCAAGGAGCACACAGCTCCAGTCACCTGGAGACTTAGTTTCATAAAAGAGCTTGACTTGGAAGGGATCAAGAGGGATCATTTAAGTCCAAATCCTGGCCCTACACAGGACACCTCTAGAATCCCACCACGTGCCTGAGAGCAGTGTCCATTTCTTGAACTCTCTCAGGCATGGTGCTGTGACCATTTCCCTGGGGAGCCTGCTCTGGTGCCCAATCACACTCTGGATGGTTACACAGATGTGGACTAGGTTTGGTACAAACTATAATTCCCAAAATAAACACAGGAGCACTGTTAAGTCACCAGCACCAACTGTACAAGAGACAACCCCAGCTGGTCCCCAGCACAGCCACTCTGTCTCCACTCAGACATTTGCTGTCACTCAGACACACACCTCAGGCAACTTTCCTTGGCCAGGTCCCCACGCTTCCCAGATCTGACACAAATAAACACTAACACTTGGGTAACATTTTCAGCAGTAAAAATAAACAAAATTCAATGCACCTTGAGAATGCTTTCCTTTCTATACTATTCCTTTGATCACTAATAGAGACTGAAGAAACGTTCCCTTAAGAGCTAAAACAGTTGGGAACTTCACACAGAGAAACATCACCTCAAGCGCTCCAGAACTTCCTAAGAGAGGCTGGATTTTTTTCAAGCTGTTTAAGATTGAAAAGAAGTAAGGTTGCTTCTTACATGAGGAGCATAAGTTATCTTCTTATAGAAGACATTAGAAATACATTTACTAGATATATCCCAAACCTGGAGTACAAAATCGTACTGGAAACTAGGTGTCATTTTATACACCTATACAATGGGAAGCTGAAGTATACACCAGAGAACAAGTATAGCTCATGTATCACTAGTATTGTGATAAAAATGAAGATACAAGATAAACCTATATTGATTCTCAGCACTCAATACTAAACCAGGATTACAGGTGAGAGAAATACTAAAGCTTCAAATGTATTAATTCTTAAACAGAACTGATGCTTCCCATGTACCAAGAAAACATTAAAGGCACACATTTTACAGATTTTTACAATTGTTTTGTAGTCTTTGATACTCTGCATATGACTAGTTAAGCAAGAATAAGTTTCTCTTTTACTGTAGGTCAAGTCATGAGATTTGTGTGGACAGTTACAGATTCACCCAGTAACTGCCTGTATCAAAATGCAAAGTATTTGACAATCATTATTTCTTTCACAAAGGAAATCAACCATCATGACCTGACCAATATTGTGCACTCTTCAGAACCATAGAACAATTTGGGTTGGAAGGGACCTTAAATATCATCTAGTTCCAACCCCCTGCAATAGGCAGAGACACCTTTGCTAGACCAGCTTACTCAATTTTAGAGATAACAGTTCTCACTCAAGACTACCAGAATTCTCATTAAAAAAAATACTAACAGGAATGAGGAACTTCTTGATTTCTTCCAGTGCATGTCCCATTCTGGCATATGCTTCTGCAGGTGGAGCAAATACTTCAATTAAAACATGTAGGTCATCGTTTAGGTGGAAATACTTTGCCTCTCCACTTTTTCTCAACTCTTCCTCCTAGGAGATAAGAAAAAGATTGTTTTTACACATTCTTGTTTGAAACATTGTAATGCAAGTGTTGGAAGTTTCTCCAGAGGAATTTGCAGACACTGTTCACTCATGTTCAGATGTCTGCAAATAAAAAAGTAACACGAAGTAAGAGTCAGCAACTCCTGCTCGTACAGAAAGGAGGAATGCTTCCAAGAGTTTTCCCAGGTGCACCAGTTTCATGAAGAAGACGCTTTTTTCTTGAAAGTAAAGTCTACAGAAACAGGTTTGATCTAATATTCCACAAGAGCAAGCTTCATTTACCAATATTATTTCAATCTCAGCATTACTGTGCTGTTCTCACTGAAGTTTTTATCCAATGAGTGCATCCTTCACAGAACTGTGCTATTTGGACATAAAGCTAACAGCATATGAAATGAGGGAAGAGAGCATTAACAAAAAGAGTTCACTAGCTATTTCAGTAGCAAGCTTATTTCTTTCATCTTCCTTCACCCGACCCACTTCAATGACTGCAAAGCTGAGCTCAACAGAGTAAAGCAGAGCTCAGTTCTGAAATACTGACATTCACTTGCAAAATATTCACAGACCAAAAGGGCAGCACTTGCTTTTTTTCAGGCTGCCCCTTGCCTGTGTGTACTTGACTGGTCCAAAAGGATGAAACCAGCAATGAAAATAATTTCATTGCTTTACCAGATAACATTATATCAAATAATTAGCAGTTCTGTGGTCTAAAAAACTAACACTCCCCTGCAGCTTCTCATATTTGGCAAGCACCAGGTAAGCACTTCACCCTTAAGATTACTAAAATTTTAAGTTGTAATGATAGCTGAAATCTCCCCTGCACAACCCTTATTAGAGGCTGAAGTTTATATGTGACAATCCATTTCTGCTCCTCATGAATATCAACATGATTTGTGTTTAACTATGAAGATGTTTAAAACAGGAAAAATAACAAAAAAAAACCAGTCTAGATCACTGTCAGAGCACCCAGACCAAGAATACTAAGAGGTCACTCAGCAGGATTAGACTCTGTCAGCAAAATCATTATTTTGTCAATAAAAATAAGAGATCATAAAAATATAAAGTAACCTAATATAAACATCACAGCTCAACTATTTAGTTTTAATAGGAACTGCTTCTCAGTTAAATACTCTAGGCACAGTTACTCAAAACATATGAGTCACCAGCCCTGGAAGCTGGTGGAGTTCCCCATATACTGGTTTTTAGTATATACTTGCACCACATGTCCCCTGTCTTTTTCTCCTAAAGAGGAAAAAAAATCACTGTGCAGTTTGTTTGTGCAGAAAGCAGAGTGCTAAGAAACTTCCTTTCTATGTTTATCAATCAAGTTGGCTGATAAAAGCAATAAGCAACATAAGAGTCACCATTTTCTGCGTGGGATCTGGTAAAAAAGCATTTCAATCAGCACCTTCAACAAAATGTACAGAATTTCAACGCAGTTTTTTTTAAGATCATTCCCATAACCAAAATTTTAAGGTCCCTCTGTGCTTTTTTTGCTAAGTTCACTTTATTATTGTATTTTATTTTAGTTCTGTAACATGACTTGGCAAGGATTTCATTACTGTCTCCCTTATTTGCAAGGCCAGAAATTGGACTTTGATGATCCATGTGGGTATCTTCTAGCTTGGTACATTCTGTGGTTCTATGAAAATACTACACACTAAATCTCTTATAACAGCACACAAACGAAAATGAGCTCACTCACTCACTGGCTACATCTCACAACCTTGGGAACACATTATGCATTTCAGGGGTTTTTTTCGTTTCCCATGAAGATCAACACAAAAGCCACAACTTGTTCCCCTTCCAGTATCCCTCTTTGACAGCAGTTTGGCTCCCATAAAATTCTCTGCCTTCCATTATGGGACATCTATTGGCTTGATTCCACTGCATGTGGAACCTTGGCTTGACTGGCCAAAGAGAGACATTAACCAAATAATCAATATTAGGATCTGCTATGCTTTTTATCTGTTCCAATTTTTGTTACAAGGTTTGTTCCCCTCCTCAAAAATTTAAGGTTAAGTATCAAAACTCCACAGACATAGTCAGTCCTTACCTTTGTCTTGTCCCTCATGGAACCCTTTCCCAAAATAGACATTTTTGTCAGTGTTTCTTCCTGTAAACGCTTTAGAGAATTACCACGTGGACCCAGAAGTTTTCCCACAAAGTTGAACTGTAAGAAAACAAAAAAAAACAACACAACAACACATTAACCTTGTTGGATTTTTAATTGTACATTAATGAGCAATGAGTAAATTAAAAGGAATATTTTGCTAAAACAGCTTTTGATCATAGGTGCAAATTATTAGATTATAAATTAAAAAATATTAAGTACAATCACATAGTACAATTAATAGAATGTCAGCGGCTTCTGCAACACAGAAGTATCTGAACTCAAGGGTAACTTGGTGTCCAACACAGGCTGCCAGGTCAAGAGGAGCCTTGACAAAGCTCCCTTGCTCCAGCTAACAGGAGGCATCATGCCCAAGGCTTCTGTCCTGCTGAGGGACTCCAACCACCCCAACACCTGCTGGAAGAGTGGCAAGGCGAGCTGCAGGCAACCCTGGAGACTCCTGGAATGCATGTGGGACAATTCCTGGCCTGGGTTACAGACAGACCTACCAGAGGGGAGGCATTATGGGATCTGCTGGTCACCAAGGCAAACGAGCTCAATGGGGACACCAGGACTGGAGTGCATTGGATGTGGATCAGGTTAGGAGTAAAGTTGGGCTCATGAATTTTAGACCTCCAGCTCTTTGGGGAGCTAGTCAGTGGATCCCCTGAGAGAGTGCCCTCAGGGATGAGGGAGTAGAACAGAGCTGTCAGATCTTTATGAAGGTCTTCTATTGAACACAAGAGTTAGTGATTCCCAGCAGTGAGAATTCAGGCAAGAGACCCACATGGCTGAGCAGGGACAGGCTGGTCAAACTAAAGGGCAAGAAATAAATACACAGACAGTGGGAAGTTAAGACAGGTGACCTGGGAAGAGTATAGAGATGAAGTCTGGTTGTGTAGAGCTGGGGTGAGGAAGGTCCAAGCACAGCTGAAACTGAATCTGAATCTGGCAAAAGACACAAAAAGCAACAGAAAGGGCTTTTCCAGATGTCCCATCCAGAAAAGGGAGGTTATAGAAGGTATTGTTCCCCCTTTGCCCTGATAAACAATGCTGGAAAACTGATTCCAACAGATAAGAAGGTTGAGGTACTCAACAACTGAAGTGATGCAATCATATTAAAAAGATAGTTTTAGGCAGAAATAAAATATACTGATGCTGAACAGCAAACGAGCTTAAGCCTTATGGCCTCAAATTTATGAAACAGTTTGTAAGTTCTTTGCTTGTCCCTCTACTACCATGTCACTGAAGAGCCCAGATGGGCTGCACTGATCTCCCTGTTCATCTGGAATTACCTGAAAGCACCTAACAATGGGACAATGGCAGTCACAAATCTCTTGCTGCTACACTGGAAGTGCTGATGGAACAAAGGCCCAGCTGCACTCACCCTACAATGCAGAAAGTCTACAGCTCCAGTTCATTTCTTTCAGCTTTAGACAAAAAGGAAAACAAGCATTAAAGGTCAACTAAATATGGAAATATAAGTTTATTCCCTTTACTAGTTGAAAATTCAATTCCCAATGTAGACCTGACAAAATACAATTGAGAAAATGGCTTACAGATTACTAAAGTCCACAGAGTTTATTAAATTTAAGGCCTCGTATGAACCAGTCTTTTCTGAAATTATCAGGTCACATCAAAAATTCTCAGGAAATTTCTTTAATTTTTTTTTTTATTAGAGTTGTCCGTTTTTTTCATATAGGTTCTAAGATACAGTCAATAAAAATATTAATCAGAAAGATTGAACAGATACAGGCAGAAATTTCCCTTGCTGAGAATATTCAGGACTCAAGGCCACTGATGGGGTCCAATTTCATTTACAATCATCATTTCAACAGAAGGTTGAACATCTGAAGGCACAGATGTTCTCCAGAGATTCCTTTATCTTGGACTTCTGATTTTACTGTTTCTGAAGATATAACTAAGGAAAGCAAACAAATTGAAACAATTTGTAAGAAATTTGAACCTCGAGATGTCAATTACTCCTTAGCCAGAGTTTCCTTAAAGGAAACTCATAGTTCAGCTCAAAGTAAGGCTTTCATGTAGAGGAACACCACCTCAGTTTTTCAAGCATTACTTAAGATTACTTATGCCTACTTAAAACAGCATTTTAAGCTACTGGAACAAAAATAAACACTTACTCTTTACTGCAGCTATATTCTTTCAGTTAAAACCAAGTAGTTTAATGTTGTGTAAATCTAAAACTTGACGTACCAAACTTTAATACCTCCAAAAGTTGTCATCTTTTAAAAAACCATGAAATCTCTAGTGCCACAGTCAGACACTACAGAAGCTATACAAGGACTGCACAGATGACATGTTCTAGACACATTTAATGAACATGAAAATGTATTGTCTGTATCCTGAGATCCACTGAACTATTCTTTCCTGAGCACTGAGGCTCCAAGTATTTGATTTGACAAGTCTGAAGCACAAGAAACTTGTGTTGCAAGTCTGAAATTCTGCTAATTTAAAAGCACAATGCTTCTAGGTGTAGCTTAAAAGCACAAACAAAGGTTAGTAAAGTACGGCTTGAAATGTACTCACACAAAGCATTTTTGCTCCCACATAACAAAACTGAGAGGCTTTGGGACATTTCAGTTGATTATTCCATAAATAAAACCCATTTATGATATTGAAGGAATCCTTTCAGTAGAAAACAGATTATTTACTTGAACAGGTAATGCATTTTGCTCAAACTATTGGTTTATCTCCCTTTTAAATCAAATTGGAAACATTTGATCAAAGGTTTATTTTGAGATATTTCATAGATACAGAGACACTCCAAGTATCAGTCACTAAGTTACTATTATTATTTATACATTGCTTTCAATCAAATAATAGAATGACTCAAACCTAAAGGTACAAATCCAGCTCACAGTTAAAGAAATGTTACTTACAAAATTAACAAATCCTGTTAATATGCTGGTGTTACAGAAGCAAGTAAGCCTGGCAGATCCAGATTAGCTCTTACACAAGATTCCTCACATACAAGTTGCATGGGTGCTTCCCATGTTCCACATTTAGTGTTTATTTGCCCCAAGAGCACAAGAACAAAGAATAAATTCAGGTTTATTATTGAACTCAAGCTTATAAACTATCTCTGAATTAGATACACTGGATAGCAATAAACAGACATCTGAGCAGCTCTGCTCGAGTCAGACCAGTCACACTCACTAGTGCTGGATCAGATTCAGATGTGCGAGACTTCCCTGCTTTACTCACCCCTTTCCAACAGCACAATCACCTCCAAACTGCTGTAAATACCAAAAACTGTCCTCACCTTCGCCAGCTTCAGCTTAATACTGTATTAAAGCAGTCACTGTACTCCAGTTGCAAGCTGGTGAAGTTCTCATTTCTACAGGACAGATGAACTCTTAAAAGAGAACCATAAATGCCACTCTACACTGGGTCACCTTTGTCAAATCAGGGACTGTCTCTGCACTAAGACAGCTTCTAATGTATAAGGTAAGTACCAGTAAACTATGGAGAATGACATATAAAAGAGGAGATAAAGTGCCCAACTCAAATTTGCTTCTAGACCAGCTCTGAAGGATTTAGCAAATATGGTATCACAAGCAAAATTACAGACATCTTTGCAAAAACAATATCAAGCCTCACATTAACAGACCTGGGAGGAAACAATTAGCACCTCAGTTACACTTCTAACCAAACAACATTCTGCTATTGATAAATGGTACCCTCTGAACGAAATATAATCCGATAATACATTCGTTTGAGCAAAAGGATGCAAGATTTAAGAGGTGTTGTTATTCCTAAAATCTGAGAACTGGTTTACTTGGTGGGTAAAGATGCACCATGCAGTGCAAAATCCTTTCCTCAAATTCCTGGGACATGGGATTTTTCTCTTGGCCATGCCATTAGCTGACAAATACTGGTTAACTGTACTGAAGGAGTGCAACTGTTTCCCTTTTACAGATTATCCTAAAGTCTGTAACAAAAAATCTCCAATTTAAAATACATCTTAAATATAAAACATCTTTCACAATAGAAGCAACGAAAAAAATTTATTATAAGGTTTTTGCTTCAAAATTGTCTCCTTTCTTAGCTGTTCATAAATCCTCATTTTAAGAAGCATTTTTTCAGTTATCATAGAATGGAGATTATGGGCATCACTCTGTAGCATCCGTTTCCTCAGAATCACCCAATCAAAACATGAGTTGAACAGTTGTCTAGAGATTTGCTTCCTTACCACTATTCCACTATACCACTATTGAAACTATTCCCTGAAAAAATTTCTGGAGAAACACAGTTACAAAGAATATTGAAAGAACATGATATTCTCTTCAGAACCATTTGATCCACTATATGAATTATAACAAGAAAAAAATCTAATGCCAGTGCTACAGCATTTTTAAATGTATATATTACAGAAAAGGGGATATAATAGAAAAAGTAATCCTTGTTTATCCCCAACCAAGGCAAGTCTGCTAAGAATGGTTCATCCAGCTTAAAACACTTAGTGAAAGTACAAATGCTTGACCAAATGCTTTCCTGTAAAGCTTTAAGCACTCCATTGTTATTAAAGCCATGGAAAGCTTTCTTCACATATTAGTTTTCTGCAATGGTTTCTCTGTGACAGGGTCACTAGAGAAAAAAAAAGTTAAGTTTCATAGCACTTTCCCCTAGAATGACCTGAAACAAGGCAAACTTCAAGGTTTTTCCTATTCATCTCAGAAAGATAAAGTTTTTATAGAAAGGTAAGTGCTTCAAGCATCACTGTTCTACCACAAACTACTCTCCTTAATGTAACATGGTAATAGTCTTTAAACATTTATTCATAGCAGAAAGCTTGGTCAATTTTGCTATAAAGCTGCTCAAAAGTTACCTCTGCTATTACTATTGATGCTTGTTCCTCCACATTACTCCTGGTTATGCAATGACATTTTGTCATTTCTGCTTTAAGAAATGAACTATTATGAAAAATTGCTTTCTAACTAGTCATATGATTAAAATATTCATCTCACCATGACTTTACATAACAATGACAGATATATTGTATATGACAATGATATTTTAAAACAGGTATTTTCACTTTAAAAGTTGAGCTAAAAGGCTTAAATGGATACCAGTTCCACAAGCCAGTAACTTTTGAGGAAATATATTTAAAGTATCACTTTGGGGAACAGCAGACCATTTCTTCCTAACTACTGAGATTTACCCAGTATTTAAGTGTATATCTATGGGCAATTTTTAAAATGGTAGCCTGTCAAAATGGAAATAATTATTCCCCACAGTTTTGGTCCATCTCATGGAAAGCCATCACGAGTCCATTTACCATCCATGGAAGATATTTTTTTCACCTAATTCAGAACACCCAAGTTCAGCAAACTGTCAAAGCAAAATCAGGGTTCTAAGACTAAACTACTTCACAATGCATATTCATTAAATGTATGGGAGGGGGTAACACCTTTCTGCCTCACAACAACAACAAAGCTCTAAAACACTTTTCACACGTGACGGCTCTTCATAGCAGAGTTGGGGCAGACCCAGAGTCCCTCCACAACAGCATCAGGACCTTCCTTGAGTGGCCAGCTCACTTTTTATGCCTTTAAGTCTGTGAAAGTTTGAAGATTGTTTTCAAGCATGAAACACAATAGAAATACAGGTTTAAGCATCATAGTCTCACAAACAACCCAGAGTCAGTTGAAATATTCAGCAGATCAAAGAGCAAGTCACGCTAACCTCAGTGCCCTAAGCTGACAAGATCTTATTCCACTACCTGCAGTTCAGACATCTAGCATCCACATGGACTCCTTTCTATAAGTAACCTGATTTAGAAATCAGTTCTAACTCAAAAAGTTGGCTCTTTTCTTATAAGACTGCAAAAAAGCTCAACCTCCCTAATCCTTACTTTTAGTACATGTCCCAGTTACAACAGGATTGCAGACAGCATTACTGAAGCTTATTCAAGCTTCCCCTAAATACCTCAGATTAATTTCTGTATCACAGCTCCTCAGGCCTCTTGGAGGCATCTGCAGAGCAGAACCAACCAAAAAACTCTAAGATCCTGCACAACCATATTTTGAAAAGATGTGACTGGGTCTGCAATCTATAGAGGAGTTTCCACAAGGTTTTGTCTTACCAGGTAAGACTATCTGTCACCATATCAAGACATATTAAATCAGGGACTTTTTAAAGAAGTCTGTAAATAACATAAGGAAATTTATTTAAATGCACAACCAGCTTCAAGGAGAAAATGAACATAGCTCCTGGAACTAACCATCTTGAGTTATTTCACAGCACAGACAAAATTCAAGTTGTCTTGGTTATTCTATCACCTTCCATCAAGGTATGAAAAAAATCCACATACACCAACTATCTGTAGCATAAGATTAAATGTGTTAACTAACACTGCCAAGGGTTGAGTAAGACAAAGGTTCCAGTTAAAGGATTTAATTACAGAGTATCACAGAAAGAACCAAGAGCTCCTAGGCAGGAGGCCAATTAACCACATCACCAGGAACACTCAACTATTTGTGCACTAAGCAAAAGACCAAAAACTCATAATTTTTCAGGGTGAGCAAAGATGCCCAAAAAAATGCAATACACACTTTTGAATGTGAGGTCTACCATTTTCTTTCCAACAGAAACCCAGCTGCTCTGCACTTAAGTTGAAGAGCTTCTGCTGCACTTAACCTGTCACCTTGCAGGGCTGTCAGAGGTAATTGCACAGGACCCAGCCATGGGCCCATGAGAATGGATCTGACAGGACAGGAAATGTGAGCAAGCATTACCATGCCAGGCTGATCTGATCAGAGCCTGCAATGCCTGACCTGTGTTGAGGCTATTATGATTTATTCAAGGAATCAGAGTTACAGAAAAGTTTTAAAGAAGGAAAAGGCAATGTAATATACATTTCAGGTCTAGCAAGCTGTCTTGTTTGGGGGCAGAGCACTAATGGGCTGCTTTTGTTCATAGACTTCTTTTATACCAAAAAAATTAGGATAGGATTAATTAAATATCGATATTCATAACAGCAGAGGCAACTTTCTTTCCCAGAGTCATCCCTGGCAAATGTAAACCAAGGAATAATTATCTACCAACCCTGTCAAAGGAGTTCACCTGTTTTGTCATGCACAGCTTGTCCTTAGTGGAGCACACATGTCTGTCACCAATCAGACAACATGGATAAATATCCAACACATGCACTCTACAGTTCAGGGGAACCAAGATGATTGGAACCCCATATCCATCCCACAAATCTTGACAAAGCATCTCTAACTTCTGATCCCTCCTCTGAACACATAAAATAGAAATAGGATTAGCACTTCAAAACTTTATTGATGCAAAAAGACTTTTTTCTCCCATGTTCAGGCATCTAAAACTCATGTCACTTACTGCAGACTACAGTATCCCAGGATAATGTTCTTAGTTTGCCATGTTGAAGCTATGTCACTTCATACATTGTATCATAATTTATTAAATCTCAAAAATAAAACCACAAGCCTGGTTCTAATACCAAGTGATATCAAATTGCAGTGACTTGTTGTGGTTTAGGGCAGGTGCTTTTCAGAAATATCAGAAGTACCTATCATAATTCTGTACTGAAACTCCCTATACAGTGAGAAATTTTTGTTCATTTTGACTTTACAGAACTTTTAATGAGCAACCTCTATCAAAAATCCATCTATATGCAATGAAATGGAAATTTCTGAGAATATTCTTAAATATTAAGTATCTAGGATCTTATTTACTCAGGTAGAAGAGAGATTTATGTGAATAGAGATATTTTCCTTTCTGTGGAGCAGTCCTAGTAGAGATGCAGGAACCCACATGACATGTCTGTTCTGCACAGCTGTTTTATTTTGCACCCCTGGACCTGCCTGGACATAAGTTCAGGCTTCCTTCCATAGCACACACCAGGCTTTATTTCAGTTCAGTGTCTTTATGGGTCAGAATCAAACAGCAGAGCATCTCTAGACTTCATGAATGAAGCAGAGCATCATTCAAAATATGGCAAGGGCTTTTCTACTAGCTATTCTAAATAATTTCAGTGTTTAGTCCTATAAGAAAAGTTAACACTGGATAAAGAAGCAGAAGTATCTTTAAGCAGGCAGTGTTTCCCTCTTTAATAGCCAGTTTGCCTTTCTGGCCCCTAAGCCCAAGTATCTACATCTCAACATTAAGAAGAAAATCATCCTGTTTGCAAACACTGACCATGGAGTAAGGGATTCCTGTATTTCACCTTCCCATCTTCATGTTTCTGCATGCTTGTATACAGCTCTACTTAGCCACAAAGATGACTTAAGTCAGAGCTCCAAAGAGGTGCCCACATGATGTGCAGCCTTGCACTCACTCAAGGAATATTTAATGAAACTTTGAACAGCAGCAAAGAAATCCCTGCAAGTTATCCTGCACAGGCCTGTGAGAAAAACACTGATACTGTGCAGAAAAAAAACAATTATAAAAGGTTTTCCTAAATAGGAGGGAGGAATGGTGACTTTTTTCCTTCCATGAACAGATAGTCTTGTAATTTCTAGTAGGAAGAAAAAGCCATTTCAAACAAATTAAAAAAATGCTAATCTGATTGTCATAACATTAACCTTAAAATTTTAAGCAGCACCAAAATAATAAAGTTCCACAGCCTACTGAATGTTGCATAAATGCTTCCAGGCAGCAATATTTTAGTGCAGGATAATACTTGGCAGTAAAGAAGTGTTAAGAATTCATGGTGGGCAAAGATATTAATGAAGCAGTCTCTACCCCTCCAGAACAGACTGCATAATTTAGCAGTCAAGCTATAATTCATTCAAGAATAACAATGGCTGAAACTTAAGAGGATGAGAAGAAAATTTTCACAATTAGTTCCTTAATGGTGCATTTTAAGCTGCACTTCCAGCTACAATAAGAAAGTTTCAAAGTCTGGCATCAGATTCAACTTCAAAACTTGTTTTTCTTTTTGATATTTGGAAGAGGAGGATCCTGCTATCCCAAAAATATGGTTCAATTATTGCTCTCAACATACTGCTTTGTGTGACCAGCACGACTTTCCTGCACGTTCATTCCAACAAATGAAGAATGTAGGAGCTCTAAGGTAGAATCACTTCCACCTTAGAGCTCTTACAGAACAGATTGCAGAAGAGTAACATTAGTGACTAGTAAGAGTTTTAAATGTTACATTAAAGAATAGTTAAGATACTAGTGAAATATCTTTTATAAGAACTTATATTTATCAAATATGAAACTTGGGCTTACCTTAGGGAATTGTTTTACTGGAATCAGAACTTTTTGTCCCAACTTCATATTCTTATTGATGACTACATCAATATACTTTTCTTCTTCCTTTCCTTCTCCTTTTTGGAATTTTTCAATTTCTGTTAAAGAACAAAGTTATTTTTTTAGTTTAATGCAACAATCTAAAAGCCAAGATTCTTCAAATTCAGTATAAATAAATTTCAAAGCTAGTACTGTATGGCATACTTATGACATATTGTGTAATCAATACATGTAATTGGTTATACAATTTTTTGTATATTCATGCTTATACCAGCACCTTGAATTAACATTGCAAACACTGTACTCACTTAACACTTAGGATACATTTTTTATACGGCTCAATTAGTGAAAACTATTCCTAGATACCTTTGAGCATGTATAAATTAAAAAAAAAAAGTATAGTTTAATATTCAACGATTTTCTTCCTCTTCTATAAATAAAGAATCAGTTTTAATGGTGGCTTTCTAGCGTGGACTTAGGAACAAATGCCAGGTTAATCTTTTGGAATTTCAGAAATGTAATCAAGGCACATAGATCATACCCAAAAATCCGAGATTAGTGTTATACCAACAATGACATTATTAGGAATGGGATTTAGAAGTTCAAACCCTGGCCTGCATGACTCAATTCATTCCAGAGGCACACACAAAACTGACTCTTGATTATACTTTTCTCCAAATATTGACTCTCCAGTGTGCTAATGAAAAACTGCAGATTTCATTTCATTAGAGAGGATTCATGAGGAGCATACAGGGAGATGAAGTGAAGCAGTTTTGCTGGGTTGGGTCCATCATGCTGCACCATTAAAACCCACACCTTTGGTGTGCTGCACACACCAAAACCCAACCCATTTCACAAGTGCCAGAGATGTTCTCCTGCGGGAATCTAGCACCTGTCCTCCACAAGTACCTCCAGATATCTGTTCATCTGTTACAAAAGAAACACCCTTCTACTCTACTGGACCACTAGAAATTAAGGACATTCATCAAGACCTTGCAGTTTCTTTAATGGGAATGTGATCTTAGGCTGAGAGGAGACTGTAATGAAAACTTGAATGCAAAGAAACCAATCAAAAATATAGGAGAAACCAGCCTTTAGTACACTTTCAAAGACAGTCTGGTTTGAAATTAGGTCCATATTGAAATTATGTCCATATTCTATTATGGACATATTATCCATATTTAATTATGTCCAATAATTGAAATTATTTTATATTCTGAAAAACAGAATAAACAAAAAAAAATTCTAACTACAAAAAGAAAAATCCATGCATTATTAGCAGATTTGTTTAATGAATACCAGTCCATTTCAATTTACCACTACAGAATTAAGATGCCAACCTCTTTTTTAATAACTGAAACTTATCTTCCCTGCAAATTTTAACTTCACTAACATAAAACAGGAAATAACCAATTTATCCAAGTTACTGTTCAGTGCCTGAAAACTAAGAAAGTCAAGCCTCAGACTATCTGAAGGCTTCTTGAAGGAAAAGAATTCCCCAGCTGTACTTTCAAAACTTCTTGTCAAGTCTCTAGGAAGTTTTTGATTCCTATGGATTGTAGCAATGTAAAAATTCTGGAGAAGCCCTATCAAATCAACCTTGCTCTAGCATGTCCTCTACTTCATCATGCTAGTGGAAAAAAAAAAAAAAAGGCTCCAGCCCCATTATCCCACCAGCTAACAACAACTGAAGAAAATTCAATATTCAAGAATATTTCAATATTCAAAATCCAGGTAAAAATGGAAAATTGGAAATGGCACATTAGAGACTAGGGAATTATGGGCAATTAAACAAATGTAAAGTTACATCAATTTTATTTGGAATTCATTTTCAGGTGAAATTAAGACTAAAATTTTACAGGATGTTATGTTCCCATTTAGAAATCAGGTGACTAGTATCTTTTAGAAGTCAAAGTTTCCAAATATCACATTCAGGTGTAAAAGCATAATACTGTCACAGCATTCAAATACAGATAAACCTCTAACACTGCTCTTTCCTTATATAACAAGGGCAGCAGTGACAAAGCTCTTTGATTTCTCTTGAAAAAACAAGTTTAGGTACTTAGAGGCTTTTATGTTATACAAGTAGAAACACAACACTAAATTTTAAGGCTGCTGTTGGTATTACTCTGTTAGTATAAACATTCAAAGCTTAAAACTGACCAGCAATTTGCTAACCTTTAGCAATATTTTACGCCATGAAATGCTGATTATTAAAACTGCAATAAAAATACATCCATTTGTAATGACTGAAGAAAATGCAGTTGCAACAAAATTTGATATGATTTGATTTAGTATTGATTTTAAATGTTAGGACTAAAATTTTTTCCAAGTTAGAAAAGCACAGTTAAACTCCATTAAATATTAGATTCAATTAATGCATTTTGCTGTATTTTTTTCTGACAGAGTAGTGCACCAAGACCTCCCAGGTAGTTCAATTGATCCCAGCCTGTTGCAAGACATTTACAAGTTCTCAGTCACTGTAATTACTGTTACAGTAAAGGACTTTTTCCTGAAGCATCTAAACTTACAAAAATAAAAGTACCTTCAACATCAAAGCCCACCAAGTTTTTATGAATTGGTTAAACCAACAATTTGTTTTCTAATGTTGAGTCTTGTGCTGTTATCCCCAAATGTAGAGCATGGCATACACAGCAATCCCTCTGCCCACCTGAAAGCGAGAATCACAACTTTATGAATCAGCAGTGGCTTAAGGAACTTCCTAGAAATTGCCAAAAAAATATTCCACCTGGAAATGAGTTGTTTCAGACACCTCAGATGCACTTAAAATGCAGTTGAAGAGTTAAGCACAGAGTTCTACCTCAGTAACATTCTTCAGCTGAGCCAGCTGCATAAATCCCTTAACAGATCAATACAGTGCTAATTGTATTTCCTAAACACTTTTTAGCTCAGAAAAGTTATTTGAATTGGTATTTGAAGGACTTGGTTGCAACAATGTGATTAATGCTAAATATGCTCATAATATGGGACTACTTTGAGCTGATAAAAAACATAAAAAGACCATTCCCTTTTGCTCTAGTAGATACTGAACTTCAAGTCACTAAAGTAATTATCAAAAGAAACACATTACTTACTCCTTAAATCAGTTTTCTTACCACAAGTATCTAGACACTTTATTGACCATTTTAAGCAAAAACCCTTTATTCTTTTACTTGCACTGTTTAAACAACTTTTTTTTTACTTGAAGAAGCTACTGAAACCCATTAAGAGGCTGCAAATCAGCTCTCAGCAAAATGGATCACAATTTTCCCCGTTTGTTTTAAAGACAAATTAGTTTACTAACAAATAGCCATAGCCCATTGCCAAAGCAGTACAAAGTAAGATTAAGTAATTTTTTCCTGCTATGGTCTAATGTTAATCAAACTGATTTAAGACTTTCTGCCTCTTCATTGCTGTTGTAAAAGACTTTAGTTTTGTATAAACAAAGTTCAGTCCACTGATCACATTTTATCTCAGATTTTACTTTTTTTTATCTCTTTGCACTTGGCATCTAAGATGAACAGGAAATACAGCTAAGCACTGGAATTTTATCCATATCTGCAAAGCTCTTAAAATATCACTCACACACATCAAGCTTTAGATAATTAGGGAAAAATCATGCCAGATCACACAGGAAATCCAATCAGATTTTCAAGGTCAAATGGATAGGAAGATTTGCCTTTTCTTAATCCTTAGATTACATTCTGCACTGCTTTGCTATATGAAGCAATGCCATTTCCTAGATCACAAACACTAAATAAACATGTGATTAAAGCTTCCCATAATGCTAGAGATTAAAATCTCATGTTCTCAGACCAAGGATGCAGCTAATGCAACAGGAATTTAAATGCATGCAGTAATAACTGCATGGATGGATTTTTTTTCCTTAGATTTAATCATAGCAGAGATCTAAGCAATGATTAGTCCTCAGTTAATTCACCAAATAACAGTGGTAGATACATCAGATAATGACAAAGTAGAATTGTTTCATATTATTCTCCAATTAGAATTAATCTTCCTGGGGCAGAAGTACAATCCAGGATTCCAGCTCCCTCAGCTAAGCCAATATAAATACTTGTGTTTAATGCTGAGCAAAGTGATGCCCTATTTGTCTGTAGTAAATCAATATAATAAATATAGGAACTAATGCCAAACTCAAAGTAAACAGAAATGGTTACTGCATTTGTCCTTAAGGCAATATTTCCTTTACACAAGATCAGGAGAAACAGAAGCCAGGTCAATTTGCCTGCAAATCCTTAAGAAAGTTTCTACATTATTTCCTGCGATTCAGATGTCTTACCAAACACACCATTATATTCAAATAATTTTGTACTAACTTTTTCCTGCTCTGGATGGAAGAAAAAGTGAAAAATGCAAGGCTCATTCAAGGATATCCATGTGATCACAGCTTAAGAGAACAGGGCATTGATGGAACTGCACTGCAACTGCACTAGAAGTAGTTTCCACATTCATTTTGAAAGTGAAAATATTCTAAGAACTACATTATCCTTTAAAAATACTCCTAAATTAAATGGGTTTGAAAATTACTAACATTATACAATAGTAGCAATAGATTTTGGTTTTTTGGGCAATTTTATTGCCTTGTATCCAAGAAAAGGAAACATCAAAATTTAGACTGACTCAATCAAGCATGTTGTACAACTACTGAAGCATAGCCCAACAGCAATAGTATTTCTCAGTGAATTCTCACAACTTCACAGTTGACTTAGAAAAGTCACACCCTCCTCAATTCAGAAAGCTCTTAAGTCAAACTGAAGGCTAAGTATCTTTACATATTTTCCCTGTCCTTTTAGCTCTTGAAAATTCACTGCTTTTGCCCATTGATGGAGACAGAACACTGAGCTCGATGGCCATTTCCCCTGGCAGCATGATTCCTTTTGCTTTCACATCAGAAACAAATCAAAGTGATGGTACTACAAAACACAGACCTTAACTTTGTAGATTGCATTTTAGGAAGACCCCCTTTAAGGAACACAGTCAAGCTTTGGTAATAGTCAAGCTACCAGAGGAAAAAGGGGGGGTCCAAGTCAGTTGTAGGGGGATTTCAGAGAAAAAAAGAAAAAAAGGTTTTCCTTAATGGACAAAAAAACTGACAATATCAGCATTTCATACTGTTTAATTGGAAATTTTCACTGTAACAAAATCCATCATTTATCCAAGAAAACACATTTCAAGAATATCTGTTCTTAAAAAAAACATGAAAACTTTCCCAACAAAGCCAAGTCATAGAACTCTGCTGCGCTGGATGCTGACTAATTGCCCACAGACCTTCCAGGAGTTCTGTAAATCCAGAGTACACAAGATGGTGAACCCAATTACAATTCTAAGTTTGATTTAATTGATGAGAGCTTAATCTCATTATTGTTGTAGTAAAATGGTCTTGATTGTGCTTTAGATTATACATCTTTTACCCTGGACTCCTTTATTCCCTGCCCCACTAGGGGATGATTAAAAGTTGTTTGAATCAGCACCTCTCCAACCAATACTTCTCATCTTTTGAGCTGAAAACAGCACTGCACAGCACCAACTTGAACTAGAATCACCACACCAAGGCTTTAATACATTCCAAAATGCTTGCTGAAATAAACCTCATAGACGTCCTTACAAGCCTCTAAGAGACCTACTTAACTCATTCCCTGTCCCCTTGATCAGCATGAAGCTGGACAACCTTCTCAATTTTTGCACTAAACAGAAGATGCAACTTTAGCCTCCTACTTTTGAGTATCTCAAAACATGTCTAGTATAGTCTAGTTTGCTTCAAAGCAGTTCCTCTGTGTACACACACAAAAAAATGCAGAATTTCTCAATTTCAACTGTATATGGCGTCCCAATACCCTAAAAAACACACAATTAAGTTCAGCAACTAAACATTTCCTGATATGAGTAAATGCTTGGACAAATATCCCTTTTTCTACTCTCTAAGATGTTTCCAAAGTAAATACTAATTAGTATGTCTTCATAAAAAAAAAAAAAAAAGAGGGAAAAATAGGGAAAGAGGGAAAACTCAAACAAAAATAACCTCAACATATTTAAAATAAGGAGACTAAATATACCTGGAATGGCAACATTTAGACTCATCCTGAATGGGTCTAAAACACAAATAAAAAATGCAACAGAATTTTCAATTTTTAATGCTGTTTTTATATTAATGCACCCACCCCCATTCCTTTAAGAGCCTCAGAAAACTTCACCTATTCTCCTCAGCCAACATTTTAATCCTTTAAAAAGTCTTTTCAAAAATTGCAAGTTTTGCATCCATAAATAGGTCCTAATTCTGAACTGGCAGAGAAAATAATGCATTAAGAGTGTGAATTGTGCATAAAAACCATACTAATTTGTTTCAACTAATGCTCATTATTACAATAGTTGAATTCCAAATAACTGTCTTTCATATGCCACCTTAATTTTGTAAAAGCAACTGACAATGAACGTAATTTCAATTTACAATAAAATAAGCAGTTCATGCCAGAATGATGTCTACAGCATTCAGAATCCTCAAATTAATAATAATATCCCTGTTGAAGGACTCAAACCAATCTTTATTTAAATTGCATTCACAGGCATTATAAGTTCTATTTTACAGTCTAGGTACTACTATCTGCACTGATCTGAAAATACATTTCAGTCACCAATATGACAAATATTTTGAATGTGCTTTTTTATTTAAGCAATTCAAAACTAAATGAACACCTATTACCTTCACATCAAAAATGACTCCACTAAAATCTGTTTGAGCTGATTAATATCAGCAGTAAGGGAGGAAGTACCACAGTAGGAACTGTCAAAATCATGTATAAGGTATTAACAGATGTTTAATCAGTCTTGCTCAGGAAGAAAACAAGATGCAGACGTAGACGTCAGTCCCATATCCTCAACCAACTCCACTGAAAGTTATTTATCTCATTGTGAAGATAAATTATAGCAAATGCTATAATCAGCTGTATGATTTACCCACTGTACCTACTGTACATTTACCTAGTGCAGATCTTTCTTTAAGCATGAATATTTCTAAATTAGCAAGGCCAGGCATCCACTAACTACAAGAAGTCAACTCATTTGTTCTGTAACTTAAAAATAAAATCCAATGTACAGAGCGTCTTACACACTACTTGGTGCATAGGACCCAGGCAAAATGAAGTTAATATTCTGTATCAAGAGTCTTTACAAGCAGCTGTTTCACCTTTTTCATTTCAGCATTTGAACACAGCCAGGTAGCTCTTACACAAGATTTCACTTGACATTTTGGTGAGACATCAAGAAGGGCCTATAATCTTCCTTCCTTATCATGTACATAGCACTGCAGAGTACTACAAACTTTCTGTGACTCCTCTGACAACTTTCACAAGAAAAGGTGCAAATCAGACCTCAGCTGAAAAATGGAGGCAACCAGCTGTCAATACGCAAATATCACATTTTAAACTATTGCCAAGGTGAAGTAGTAGCCATAGCACATCCAGCTGTTGACCCTTACAACAGATAGAATTGAGCACTATTAAGACCACACTTTAAGGCACTGACAAATACTGCAGTCTAAAAATCTGCCAGCAGATTCAAACAAACCATATTTAATACTAGAAGACAGCTATGCTAACAAAACACATCCCTGTGTTTTGTATAACTGATACTTACGTAAATAAGTGTACAGCTGTTTACTTAGCATTATGCAAGATTTATGTAGCCATCAGCAAGAACAAGAAGTGTTATCTTCTACTTCTCTAAAAATAATTTTTAGGCAACTACAGTTTTGCCAGGAGCCTCCATTCCAATGACAGAAGGCCAGGGTAGAGCTTTACACTCTGGCAATCCTTAATTCAGTAATGTGTCATATCCCACTGATAAATACCAGTAAAACACAACTTACAGCTTCTGTAAGTCACAATTTACTTGAAACCATCACTACAGCAGAAATTTCAGGAAACATGCCCAAATATTGAGGGAGCTGACTGATGCCATCAACAGGCCACTGTTTTTGTAAGGTCATGGTCATCAGGGAATGCCACTGATGCCTGAGGCAAAGCAGTCCAATCTTCAAGAGCAGGGAGGAGGATCTGGGACACCAGAGCAAGGCAACACTCACCTTGATCTCTTGGAAGGTGATGTAGTAAACAGCTCTTGAAAACCATTTCCAAGCACAGAAGGCCAAGATGAGAGCAGTTTGCACAAATTTATGGCAGAGAAGTCACACACACTTAACAACACCACGAACAATGAGATCAGACAAGAGCTGATGTGTCCACCCCATCTGTAGTAGGGCCTTTGATAAGCTTCCCACACTCCATCCTCATGTGGACTGATGAGGCACAAGATAGAGACAGGAGGCAGACTGAAAACTGAAAACTGACCTGTCTGGCTCAAATGACTCTGACAGGGGCATCACAACCAGGCTAGCCAGGGGCCAGACAGCAGTGGTGAGCTCTGAGGGTCAATGATGTTTAGCATGTTCATCAGTGACCTGGCTGATTGCACAGAGTGCAGTGCCAGCAGCTTTACACAGCAGAAAACCAAGAGTGATCCAAACACCAGAGGGTTTGTGATGGCAGTCAGAGCGCCTGGAAGAGGCAGAGGAATGGGCAGCAGTCCTGTGCAGTTCAAAGGGAAGTGCAAAGTCCTGTGCCTGTGGAGGAACAACCCCATGCAAGAGAACCCCATGCCTGGAAACCAAACACCAGAAAGCAGCTTTGCAGAAGAGGACCTGAAGCACAAACAAGCTGAGCACCAGCCAGGAAGATGCACTTGCAAAGGCCACCAGCACCTGGGCTGCACCAGAACAGCACTGCCAGCACTGTGGAAGTGATGATCCTTCCTCTCATGCAAGTTTTAGCAAGTGTCTTGATTTCTGCTGTTTTGTTGAAGAGTTTTGAAATTATTTTTTGGAGGAAAGATTTGTCCCATCTTTGGTATTTAAAAAAAAAAATACTAGTTCTAATAAATCCTTACTCCAGCCCAAGATTTATTTCTCATGAAATAATGGAACATAGAAAGCCATGATTTGTTACCTGAAAGCATGGTAGAAATCAATGTTATTCATCCATCATAGAAATGCTAAAGCAGTCCAGAGAAACAGATATGGACAGACCCAGGGTACAGCAGTCCATTGTTTTCCCTCTCCATTGTGCATGGCTGAAAGTGCACACAGCATGCAGCTCTTGCCACTGCTTCCCAGAATGCAATATTGTCCAAAACACATTTTCTGTCCAATAAAAACTTGTCACTGTCCATATTTCACACAAGGTTAGGGAAAGGAACAGAGATAAAGCTATTGCAAGTATCTATAGTGCTTTTAAATTGTTATATTTAATTCAGTGAAATTCAGAGTTAGCACCAGACACTGCTGTGACTTAAACTCACACCCACTGATCCTACATAAGCTCTACCAACAAGTATAACCTCAATCTTACTACAGAATTGATAAAAAGCATGTATATATTCTGTGGCATTGCAGTGATTGAGTGAACTCAGAAAGTGAATGCAATCACTGCTTAGAGCCTCTAAAAGATGAACCATTTAAAACAGTATAGGCTGGAGTAACCTTCATGTATAATCTCCTGTTTCAACCTACTGTTCATAATTTTCTCATTTTGCTGATTTTTAACACAAGCTTCCCGCTCCTTTGATGTAAACTTCTCAGAATCCTGAGAAATTACATGTCTGAAACTTTGTTTACTAAAGCACAAACTATTGATTGCAAGTAAGCTGTGAAAAAGTAATCTTGTACAGAAAGAACACAAAACCACAAAAACAGGTGTGTGTTATGGGTCATAAAATAGATGAGTTGTGTATTTTACTCTGCAAAACAACAAAAAGATCAAAAATTTTAAAAATGCTTTCATAATATATATGAAAAAGGTAACAACCTAAAGCATTTGTGCATTCTGACCCACAGATGTAGGAAACAAACCTGTGGACTGTAGTTGACACATGTAAAAGAAAAGGGGCTAATTCCAACACACCATCCTGGATTAGGTTAAAACACAACCCTAATCCTCTAACCTCAAAGCCAGGTTGGATGGGCTTTAAACAAGCCCTTGTTTGTGGAAGGTGTCCTTGCCCATGGCAGGGGGGATCGTAACCAGATGACCTTTAAGGTCCTTCCAACCCAAACCACCTCATGATTCCTTCATGAGGAAGGTCATCACTTCCACTTCAGAAGGTCATCACTTCCACTGCCAGCAGATAAAAGAGGTAAAGAACCTCTTTTGACAAAGCTATTGTAGACAGTACTTTTATTTTTTGTCACCCATTACAGTCCTGGGCTGCAGTAATGTAACTTGGCAGGAAAAGGCAGCTCGCACATCTACTGTCCTATGGGAAAGTGCAGCTTAAAGAAATTTGTGTGGTAATTTTTTGCATGAGCTTCTACATAAATTGAATGTTAAAAACTTCAAACATCCAAGTGAAAAATTAACTAGCAGAGGGATAACATTAATTACAATCCCTTCCACATGCTCAATAGCAGGCAAATCCAAATTATTTTCTGTGTATGAAGACATATATTACACAGAATAATGCATATTGCTACCACATTCAAATATTTTTCCAAACCTTATGCTATGAAACTTATTTTCATAAAATTAGTTGAACCACTTATATCAATTGTAGAACAAGATCACAAGATCAGACTCTCCTAGAAGTGTTTTAAAACTTAAAGGTCTATCTTAGGGACTCAATCCAGCTGCAAATCTTAAGGAAATGACCAAGTATCTTTCAACAGACCAGTTTTTGCAGAAAAGCAGCCACATCTAGAGCTGCACTAGATCTCTGCCTCTGTAGAACCATGTGCCTGTCCATGCAGCACCTTCCCTGAGAAAGGCAATCTTCCAACTTTCATGGCATCTATGAAGAAAAGGGTTTTTTTTCTTAAACTAGTATTTCTAGCATTGACCTAATAGAACATTATGCATCTTTCCAAATTTAAACAAACCATGTTTTATACCTGCATAAATATCTGAAGTAATTACCCACTTATGCCAGTAAGCTTTTGCTGAAACACACCTTACAAATCTAAAATACACTACAGTTTTAGTAGCATTTATGGTATGGGCTTACTTGCCATAAGAAACAGCTCTGACTCAAAATCTTTCTCTAAAGAAAGTATCTTCATGTTTACCTTAAATTGAACTAATCAGCTCCTTCTGGTTAAGTCATATTTTGACTTAGTAAATGTGTTTACAAAAAATGTCTTTCTTCAGTAGAAAGTATTTTTAAAGGTCTAAGTTTCTTTCCAACAGACATGGTTATGGTATAACTGTAAGAATCAGGAAAACTGCATGTTCTGTGCAACTACTCAGCAGTCAAGACATTGAAAATTCATTTGTCATAATGGTTTGTTTTGAGACAGTTTAAAATCAAATGCTTATATAGAAATCTAAAATGTGATGCCTGAGTTTTTCTGCAGCCAAATTATGTCATGAAGTTATTTGATAAATTAACTTTAGACATGTTACTGTTTTAGTTTTCATCCAGCTAATTTCAGAATGCAAACTTTCACTGAACACTTCTTCCCAGTGATGAGCACATGGGTTCTTAGGGGAGTAATTTCTATATTCAATAGTTTAAATAGCATATTTCAGTACATTTCTACAGATTATACACTGAAAAATCAACTACTACAAAGTGTCACAGGCACAAAACAGCTGACACCTTTAAGTGCAGTAGAACAATTCACAGCCAGGGAAGTTCACCTACATTCAAGGTGAGACAGCAAAAACAAAACCAGTCATATTTTTAACAGTCATGCTGGGAACCTGCAGAAGCTGCTTCTAACCAGACACCTGCCCTGCCTGTCCCCCACCTGCCTTCACAGCCCCATATATTCAAGTTTCTGCTCCTTCATCACTTCTGTCTGCCAAGAAACAATAAGAAAAGTGCCAACGCAAACTACCTGAGGTGCCATTACTTCTTGATTCAGTGATGCTTAAATTGCTTTTATATGGGAAAGAAAATGTTGATGCTCCATTTTCCAAAAGTACAGAATGAAGTTATCTTCTAGATGTGGCAGAGGACAAAGAGAATGAATTTTAAAAAAATGCAACTGCTTAAGAAATTTAGAGTACCTAAAAGATGAAGGACAGCTGAGACAGCAATAACCAATTAATGGGGTAGATTTTTCTATTGCTCCTTGCTACTTGAGAGAAACAAAGAACAAAGAGCATTTGGGAAGAAACTCAAATAGTTACAATGGGTACTTCTGCACCCCTGAAGTCTTCCTAGAGAAAAGGTTATGTGTTACTGAGTTTCCAATCTCACTTACCCCTCGCCATTCATTGAACTTAGAGCAAGTGCAGGAATGACATGTCCAGTCACATACAGAATAACCACCTAAAGAGGCTGGAATGTGTTATTTTGCATACACCCAAAAAATAAAGGTGCTTCACTGAACTGAAAAATCTGACTGTCCACTAATACACCTGAAAAGAACATTGAACCACAGGGAATAGAAACTCTTTCTCGTGCCAACAGGAAAGACACACTCACAGATCCCTCTACCAAATCTGACATGTAGGTTTAAAGACTCAATCATGAGTGTGTCACAGAGCCAGAAAATACCAGAAATGCTACCATGAATTTTCACAGATCATAAATGGAACTACATTCCCAGAGCTGCTCTTTTTGCAGGATCCCTTTCTAAAGCAAGACTAATTTAATAGATTACTACTCATACTTGCTATAATTGTAACTTTAAAAATACGAACATAACACTAAAATAAGAGCTGGGAATGAAGGAAAGCTTTTATCACTAAATTCATACAGCTTTTACTTTATTCTTGCATAATAACTATGTATTGGCAGTACCCCTTGACAAGAAGCATGAGATTAACTATTTAGCTGGCCAGGAATATCTATTCTGTTTAATCTATTTTTCTGAAGGGGCCATCTGCTCTTATTTCTTCATTTTGTGGCTTAAACTGAAATTGCATTCACTATTCTGTTACGGTTTCAATTAGGTACATGTAAAATTTCTCCCATGTCAGGATGGCTGTTTTGAGGATGAAGTACTGCAAGGGGAAAAGGTGTTATTACAAAAAGTAGACTGACTATTATTGATATAGCTCAAACAGCTGATTAGTCATCAATAAAATGAAAGAAAAATCATGTTAACAGTTGTTTTATTACAGCACAACTTGACATCCATTACTAACAGTATGCACAGCCATGTTTAAGGTACCAAACCTTAACAAAGGAACTACATTTGCTTTCTACCTTCCCTCCACTCAGCTCTTTTCCAATGACTCTGCAGAAAAGCTTCAAATCTCAGCTTTGATAACAGCAATGAAACCTCTCCAAATGAGAAGCCAAAAAATACCTCATACAGACGCTGACAAGACATACCTATGTGATTAACATCATTTGCACAGACTTAGAAATAATGAAGTCACTGCTGAAACACTTACTGGAATACAAGCTACAGGGTTGAGCTCCAGCCAGTTATTACTACTCCAGTGCAATACTACAAAGTTCAGCAAAACAGTCTGAAAGAACAGTAAAGAATTAAACCTACAGTTTTACCTTATACTTTATCCAAGTGGGAAAAAAAGTACTTTTGAGTCAGTTATTTCCTACCCATTTCACTGCTTTCCCCAGAAAAATGACCAAGCAGGAGGCTATCAGCAAGTTGAGTACTTTAGTTATTGCCTAGAGTAACCAAATAAATACTCAGCATCAGCTTCATGCAAGGCATCAGAGCAAGCAGCCTCCTAGCCCAGGCAGTCATTGGAAGCTTCGGTCATTGCTTTGAACACAGGAACAGGAATAAGGGATTGGTACCTTCAGGACCTACAACCTACTCAGAGGCAGAAAATACATTATGTTAGCACAATGCTCAGCACACCAGTGAAGTCTGAACTGTAATCTAAAACTTAAGAAAGCAAATCACATCCATTTTCCACTATCAGGCCATTAATCTAAAGGATATTCGCTTAGAGTTCTTTATAGACCTGATCCCACAGCCAGCTACCTGCCACTTATGTGGTAATGAAATATACACCAGCATTTTTAATTAATGTTATACTGAACTATGTGAACTATTACTTAGGATTTCAAACCAGGCCTATTATTTCCAGCCTGCAAACTATATAAGTGCATCTATAAATAAATAATTTATAAATACCATTATGGTAATTTCCCTGTACTCTCCATTTAATCAGCTGATAATAAAGGAATATTTTAAGAGCTTAAAATTCAGGGGTCGGGGAAAGTTTCTTTTAAAATTTTATTCAAGATTTTTCAAATTGGACTGACAGTAGTCTGAATAGTTCAAGCACACATGAAGAAAAGACCACAGGTCAAAGCTACTTCAGGTCATAGAAGGGTTTGGGGTGGAAGTGACCTTAAATATCATCTAGTTCCATACCCCCTGCCATGGCCAGGGACACCTTCCTGAGACCAGGCTGCTCAGAGCCCCATCCAACCTGACCTGGAACACTGCAAGGGATGGGGCTTCCACAGCTTCTCTGGGCTACCTGTACCAGTGCCTCAGCACACAGAGAAGAATTTCTTCCTAATATATAATCCAAATTTCTCCTCCTTCAGTTTAAAACCATCCCCGTGTATGATATGGCGTCATCCTCGATATATAAAAAGTGAGGGGCAGAAGGAAGTGGTGAACATTTGGAGTGGGAGGAATAAGGAAGGGGGAGGATGTTCCAGGTGGGAGCGTTGGTCTCCTGGAGCCACAGTCAGGCGTGATGGAATCCTGCCTTCCTGGAGACGGCTGAACACCTGCCAGCTCATGGGAAGCAGAGAATGGATTCCTTGTTTTCATTTGCTTGTGTGTGCAGCTGGTACCTTGCTTATCCAAGTATCCTCTCATCACCCAGAGTTTTGTAGCTTTTACTCTTCCAATTCCCGCGCCCATTCCCTCGCGGGCTGGGGTAACCGCAGGACAGGGACACACCTGCGCCTCGGGGACAGACGGAACACATCTGGCTGCCAGAGCTGCTGCGACAGGCCAACACCGACGGCACCGGCACCCGCCTGGCCCCGACCCCGCTCTCCCGAAGGGCTGGCACCCGAGCCCGGCTCCCCCGGGGGCTCACACCCCACGCCGGGAGCCCAAATCCCAAATCCCACCGGATGCCGGGAGTTCCTATCCTGGCACCCCCGGAGCATCACACACCCGATCCCACAACCCCGATCCCGCCTCTCCCGGGAATCATACCTGATCCCACAGCCCAAATCCCGCCTCTCCCGAGGATCACACCCGTTCCTACAACCCCGATCCCGCCTCTCCCGAGGAATCCCACCTGATCCCACAGCCCACATCCCGGCTCTCCCGGGGATCCCACCCGATCCCACAGCCCCGATCCCGCCTCTCCCGGGGATCACAACCGATCCCACAGCCCCCATCCCGCCTCTCCCGAGGGATCACACCCGTTCCCACAGCTCCGATCCCGCCTCTCCCGGGGGATCACACCCCATCCCGGGAGCCCAAATCCCAAAACCCACCGGATGCCGGGAGTTCCTATCCTGGCACCCCCGGAGCATCACACACCCGATCCCACAGCTCCGATCCCGCCTCTCCCGGGGATCACACCCGATCCCACAGCCCCCATCCCGGCTCTCCCGAGAATCACACGCGATTCCACAGCCCCGATCCCTGCGCTCCCGGGTGATCACACCCGTTCCCACAGCCCCAGTCCCGCCTCTCAAGAGGATCCCACCCGATCCCACAACCCCGATCCCGCCTCTCCCGGGGGATCCACCCGATCCCACAGCTCCGATCCCGCCTCTCCTGGGGATCCCGGCAGGGCCGGGCCGCTGTCGCCCCCTCCTGGCACCGCTCCAGAAATAATTCCCGAAACGCTCTAAAATCCTCCCGAAACAGCTCCCCAGAAAATGAAACGTACACAATGCCTTCTCTAGTAACTAGTGCCCTAATCTTAATAGAGTTGCCTGGCAAAGATGCATTCAAAAATCGTTCTGCAAAAGCTGCATCGTCAATAGCCCTGCATCACTACATGCAAGGTGCTGTATTAGAATCTTGTAGGAAAACCCACGGTGGAATGCTTCTGCTCTTTCCCAAGTGTGCTCATATTAATAGTTCGCAATTGCCCAAGATCCTAAAATTAACAGATCATATAAGGCTGGAAAAATTCTTCAGAGGTCATTAATCCTCTGTCATGGTTTAGCCCCAGCTAGCAGCTAAGCCCCACACCGGTGCTCCCTTCCCCCCAAGAGGATGGGAAGAAAATCACAAGGGTAAAGTCAATAGACTTTGTGGGTCGAGATAAAGACAGTTTAATAGCAGTTAAAGCAAAATCCATGCACATGAGCAAAGCAAAACAATTCACCCACCCCTTGCCATGGCCATGCAGGTGCTCAGGCAATCCCAGGAAAGCAGGGCTCCATCACACATAATGGTGACTTGGGAAAACAAACACCATCGCTCCAAACTTCCTCTCTTCCTTCTTCCACCAGCTTTATATGCTGGGCACGATGCCATATGGTCTGGAACATCTCTTGGGTCAGCTGGGGCCAGCTGTCCCAGCTGCATCTTACCCCATTCCTTGTTCCCCCCCAGCCTCCTCACTGGTGGGGTGAGCAGCAGAAAAGGCCTTGAATGAGCAGAAAAGGCCTCTGTGTAAGCTCTGCTAAGCAGTAATGAAAACATCCCTGTCAGTGTTATCAACACTGTTTTCATCACAAATCCAAAACAACCCCACACTGACTACTGGGAAAAAAAAAATGAACCCAGGCCAAAACCACCACATCCCTCACAAGCACTTTATGACTACACTTACATCATTCCCAGCATTTGTTTCACATGGTATTAACAGGCTTCTGTGAAGACTCAGGTGCCTGCAGAAACAAAAAGGTCTAAAGAACAGATACAGCCAGCCTTAAAAACATGATAAATCTTTTGTTGTATGCTTTTATACAGTAGGCCAATAAAAACCTAATCATTTTTCCACACCATGGATGCATGGTGTAATAAAAAGGTCAAGGGTATATGATAAGCAAAAAGAATCTTTAGGACTAATCTGTGTAACACAAGACAAATTGGACCACAAGAGTCTTTTCCAGTCTTTAAGATCTAGTACCAAGGTGCTGCATTTCAGCAGACTATCCAGCCTAGGATATTACTGGGATAACTCTACATGGGGAGCAAGTGTTAACACGGGCTAAAGGTATCACTGCAGCGCATCTGCTGTGAAACAGCTTAGCTCCTCCAGACACACCAGGCTTTAAATGGAGAAACTGAACCAATCATTAAGAACAAACACTTTTCCTCTGAGAAACATCTCCAGCTACCACAAAGATTTTGGGGAATTCTGTAAAGGAAGGCAGAAAACTGATCTGTGACCAAGTTTCTTCAAAATTAGGACTTCATGAGCCTAAAATAATAGGCTGGAAGTGGTCATGAAGCAGTTGGATATTTAATAAAGTGAAAAAATGCTTTCTGAAATTTCATGATCACAGATGGATCAAGAACATCATACCCCAACCGTGCTTCTATAGCTGAGAAAAATCTGCTTTCTTTCAAGCTCAGGAGGGCAGATGGGGTAGAGTTAAACTCCATAAAAAGTCAAATAACCAAAGAGACATGAAAACCATAGTGCCTTTCACTTTAACAGAGGTGAAATTTATCATTTAGCATTAGCCTGGAGGTGGACAGAGAAGGAAAGGGTGATTTTTTTACTTCACTACTTTACCCCATGGAGCTGAAGTCAGCATAGAGGGCACCACAACATTTCTGCTTAACAGGAGAAGAAAGGCAACAAAAATCTCTTTAACCCTCAAACAGTGCAGGGAGCAGAAACTGGGCTTCTTACCAGGGACACATCAGGATTGGTATTGACCACCTCTATTAATTAGGACATGGATCAAAATGAACCAGCAACAAAAACCTTTGTCCACTACCAGCAAACAGAAAAGGACACATGAAAGGAACAACGACCACATTAGAAGCAGTTCTTCCATTTCTACATCTGAAAAGCATCATTTTTATCCCAAAGCAGTAGGAAAAATTGGCTGACAACATCTAAAACCTTTTGCTTTCAAACACATCTGCTTCCCAGAGTACTGTTACTGAATGGTTTGAGGCAATAAAAGGCTACAGACACATTTCTTCTCTAAGCATTCAACAAATGCAGCAGCAGTGAGAGGAGAAGCAATTTACAGAATCACAGAATATCCTGACTTGGAAGGGACCCACAAGGCCTGAAGTCCAACTCCTGGCCCTGCACAAGACCAGCTCAAGAATCCCACCATGTGGCTGAAAGCATTGTTCAAATATTTCTTGAGCTCTGTCAGGCTTGGTGCTGTGACCCCTTCTCTGGGGAACCTGTTCCAGTGCCCAAACCCCCTCTGGGTGAAAAACATTTTCTCAACATCCAACCTAAACCTCCCCTGACAGAGTTTCAGGCCTTTCCCTCAGGTCCTGTCACTGTCCCCTGTAGTAGACATGGCCATTGAGTAAAATATATATCTAAATATCTGTATATGGGCCTTGCCCCAAGGAGTCCCAGTTGATCCTGGATGGCTTGCAGCTGCAATGTCCTTAATTGGGCGCAGCTGTGGCCAGCAGGGATCGCTGGGATAAAAGGGGGCTGGGTTTCCTAGTTAAGCAGAACCTCGCAGCAACCTTGAAGGAGCAGCACCATCCTGCAGAAGAAGGAGTCAACGTGATGAAGATCAGGCCATGCAGAACCCCTCAGAAGATGTGATCACGATGGATGTGACTACAATGGACATGACTACTCTGGTTGAGACCGCAGCTTTCGGCTACAATTGGTGACCCCGACGTGATGGATATAACTACAAGATAAGGTAGCCGACGTGATGGATATAACTACAAGATAAGGTAGCTGAGAAAGAAGAAAAGCTGAGAGAAGTTGCTGGAGAATATGAGAAATCAAAAATCCTGCAGTCAAAGGATGAGAAGATGGTAAAGAAGGTAACGATTATGACAAAGAAAGCTCAAAAGAAAATTAATTGCCTGAGGAGAGGTAAACAGGCACATATTCAATTTGAAGCCAAGACATCTGCTGGCTGAGAAGGAAATTTAGCAAAAATAGAGAAGATAAGTAGCCTTCTGATTCAAAACTAAATGAACCTAATTTCGGCCCAGGTAGATATATGTACTGAAAATTTGGAAATGTGATAGGTAAATATGTGTATACCGAAAATTTGAAAGTGTAGTAGAAAAAAGAAAAATGAGAAAAACAAAAAAAAAAAAAAATAGAAAAAGAAAAAAAAAAAAAAGGGGAAATTTAGAGATGTAAAAGAGGCCTATGGAAATTTGGAGATGTAATGGATTATGAATCCTAGGTAAAAAATGTGTGTTGAGAATTTAGTGATGTAATAGAGGCCTATGGAAATTTGGAGATGTAATGGATTATGAATCCTAGGTAAAAAATGTGTATTGAGAATTTAGAGATGTAATAGAGGCCTATGGAAATTTGGAGATGTAATGGATTATGAATCCTAGGTAAAAAATGTGTGTTGAGAATTTAGTGATGTAATAGAGGCCTATGGAAATTTGGAGATGTAATGGATTATGAATCCTAGGTAAAAAATGTGTGTTGAGAATTTAGTGATGTAATAGAGGCCTATGGAAATTTGGAGATGTAATGGATTATGAATCCTAGGTAAAAAATGTGTATTGAGAATTTAGAGATGTAATAGAGGCCTATGGAAATTTGGAGATGTAATGGATTATGAATCCTAGGTAAAAAATGTGTGTTGAGAATTTAGTGATGTAATAGAGGCCTATGGAAATTTGGAGATGTAATGGATTATGAATCCTAGGTAAAAAATGTGTGTTGAGAATTTAGTGATGTAATAGAGGCCTATGGAAATTTGGAGATGTAATGGATTATGAATCCTAGGTAAAAAATGTGTATTGAGAATTTAGAGATGTAAAAGAGGCCTATGAATCCTAGGTGGAAAAATGGAAATTTGGAGATGTGATGGAGTATAAACCCTGGGTAAATATGTATGTACTGGAAATTATATTGTAATATATATGGACATGCTTTGTTAATACTAATAAAAAGGGGGAATTGTAGTAGACATGGCCATTGAGTAAAATATATATCTAAATATCTGTATATGGGCCTTGCCCCAAGGAGTCCCAGTTGATCCTGGATGGCTTGCAGCTGCAATGTCCTTAATTGGGCGCAGCTGTGGCCAGCAGGGATCGCTGGGATAAAAGGGGGCTGGGTTTCCTAGTTAAGCAGAACCTCGCAGCAACCTTGAAGGAGCAGCACCATCCTGCAGAAGAAGGAGTCAACGTGATGAAGATCAGGCCATGCAGAACCCCTCAGAAGATGTGATCACGATGGATGTGACTACAATGGACATGACTACTCTGGTTGAGACCGCAGCTTTCGGCTACAGTCCCCCACAGAGAAAAGATCAGTGCCAGCCCATCCTTTTCACCTTGTGAAGATGTTGCAGACTGCAATGAGGTCTCCCCTCAGTCTCTTCTTCCCCAGGCTGAAAAGACCAAGTGACCCCAGTCACATCTCATATGGCTTCTCCTCCAAACCATTCATCTTCATATTCCTCCTCTGAACACCCTTTAATAGTGTTATATCTTTGCTATATTGTGATTTATATTGTAGGGTCTGAAACTGCACACAGTAATTAAGACACTTTCCTATATTCTTTGTCTTGTCCACATAAAGGCATCTAACTCAGACTGTTCCTTTTGAACAATCCTGATGGATTATTAAAGTCAAAGAAAATCAGTAAATCCTCAAAGGATTTGCAACTTCAGGTTTTCACTGTCACTATATTATACCAAGATCAGCACAGCAGCAGTTGTTATAACAAATTTTCTGTTGGATCAAGTACAATGGGTTTACTGAAATGATTTCTAATCTTTTAGGTTTCCAATTACTTTGTCAACAAATTCTTCCTAGAAAATAAAGATCTATAAAAGAACACCTATACAAGCCAAAAAAGTGAAAGATTTACCATCTACAAGAATTAAACTGACATTTTTGCTGCCTTGCAACTTTGTTGAAGTTGAGTTGCTACCTGCAGCCAAAACTCTGATAAACACATCAAAATAAGAAATGAAAGGCATCCAGCAAATAGCAACTAGAGATGGAGAATAGAAAGGAAATCCATTTAACTGCCTAGTTTCTTAATAAGTTTGCCTTGACAATAAGGAAAAATGCTGAAAAACAACAACACAACATAAAAGAACCATAAATGATAAATACGACAAAGGCAAGTTTAAACAAAGGAAAATTTTAAGATAGGATAAACACAAAAAGAGTAAAACAGGCACTGCTCAGCTGTGGAGGTACAAAATACATCAGTCAGTCTAACAATGCTTCTTTCATGCTACCTCTCCAGTTACTGCTCTTTAATTTGCTCCTTGGCATAAACAGCCAACCTACAGCTACTGTACAGCCCAAATCATTGACAGTTCAAAGAGTTTAACAATTTAGCAGGGATCAAATATCTATAAATGCAACTCATTCTGAGGCAAAGATGTCAAGATACACAAAATCTACTGGTCCTTATACCTGGTTTAAGAGTTAATCATCTATTGCTAAAGCATCGTGCATTTTTTCATTTCACTTTTGGCCAGACATTTCACCATCAGTTTTCAGGAGCTCTTTGCACCTTTATTCACTCCCACAGGCAGTCAGGCTCTCAAAGCACAAGTCAAAGATCCCTTTCACACACCAATCAGACTAGCAAGAGGCCTACAGACCTTCTCAAACTTGCAAAGCATTGTATTTTTCCATGATTTCCTCAAAGATTAAGACATATGGACTTCTGTAAGCAGAATGTCACAAGAAAATTAAATTCCTGAGTCCATATGCCCTTATGGCCTTAGCTTAAGGCCATAAAGATATTAATTTTCTAGCTAGTGTTACACTTGGAAAAAAAAATCACACTTGGCTAGAAATGTATGGCTCTAAAATAATTCCCAGAACTATCACCACCCCTACCAAACAGCTCCCATGGCATGGGTGAGACTTGCCTTCCCAGGACTCAGAGGTAGACAACCCCACTTTATCAAGATATACCACATGCCCAGTATGGAAGCGCTGTCCTTTGTTATCTCCTATTTGAAAAACAGTATTAATAATGCAAACATTAAGCTTGCAAGATTCCTGCAGAGTTCAGCTAAGAACAGTCAGTTAATTCACCATAAAATATTAGGTGTGTCAGTTACCAGTTAATCTATTTAAACATGCTTTTTACTGAACCCTGCTAAATACTAATTAAAAAGTCATGCAGTACACACTGAATACTTTACAGACTCTTCTCAACTCTGAACTTTGATACCTGATTCTTTCAAACAAAAGTGCATCCTAAATTCTTTTGTTTCTTAATTATACTTGAAGTCAGAGGGAAGAAAGGTCACATACATAAATTTTAAGTATATGCAAAAAAAGTCAAACAAGCCACAGGCCAGAGGAACAGTGCTGTGACCTTCTTTCTGATTTCCCTAGTAAATAAGTACTCAGAAGGTTACAGCTTTAATTTGCATGGCTGGTGTCAAAAAGGATTGAAAGTGACAAACCATGTCAGCCTGCATTTGAAACCTTTAAATTCAATCTCTCTCATTGACTGCCAAAGTGAGTGTGCAAGTGAATTAGGAGTCAGCCTTACACTAACTGTGATTGCAGTGAGTGGCTCTAGGCTCAGTCAGGCTTCAGAACAGATGAGCCCAGGGGTGAAGAAAGTATGATTATCTTCAGCTGCATTTTGCAGAAGCCCTGTTAACATGACTGGAATAGCTGATAAACCACTTCCACAGCCTTTTAAGAGAGCAAGATTGAAATCTAACTTTTAGGAAGCCCTCTGACTGCTCCAATACAGTTTCACTGAAGTAAAAGCAAAGAGCAACCATAACAAAAATGTGAACTTCTGAAGTTTTACCAAATACAGATAAGCTGAGATGAGAGACAGATTCTGAAATATCCCTTCTACCCTCCAAGAGTTACACTTTTCATGCTGCTTTAAGAAAACAAATAGAACCCAAGTCAGCCATCCCTAGTTTGATGGTGCAACCATTACATCATATCCACTCCCATTACTGCCACTTGAATTTCTCATCACACTTGGTCTGAGAAATATCCAATTCCACCTAAGTGTTTTGTTGAGACTCTTGTCTTCTAGTAATCAGACTAAACCCAGAAGAATTTATTTCTGGCTAACTTCTAAGAATGGCAACTAAAAGTGACCAGCAGTCTGAAAAAAAAACCTGAGGAGCACAAAACTACATTTCATACAATGCTCTGAGTAATTTAAAGACACAGTCAGCTTTCTCCAGCCATATCTCATTTTCAAAACACCTATAACCTTCATGAAGTGCTCTGAAATCCTCAGAGTAGGACACTTGCAACAAATGATTGATACTATAATGACAAAAAGGAGAGTTTGGGGGTTACACTGATGGTGATTCAACACCATTAGTGACTGAATGAGCAGCACCATGTGTCTGTGCCATGCCACAAAACTTGTCCACACAGGAAAGTGGATGCTTCAGTGGCAAACTGATTACTTACATTAACAACACAGGTATGTCACTCCACAATCACATTTATTCTTGATAAATGAAAGAAAAGCACAAAACCCCTCGCAAGCTTAGATAGATTTATTGAAAGTTGTCCTGGTTTCGGCTGGGATAGAGTTCATTTTCTTCCTAGTGCCTGGTACAGTGCTGTGATTCAGATTCAATGAGTTGACAACACAATGATGTTTTGGTTGTTGCTAAGTAGTGCTTACTCTAAATCAAGGACTTTGCAGCGTCTCACGCTCTGCTGGGCAGCAGGTGCACAAGAAGCCCAGAGGGAGCACAGCCAGGAGAGGTGACCTGAACTGGACAAAGGAATATTCCACAGCACAGGATGGATGTCCAGTATATAAACTGGGGGGAATTGACTCAGAGCCACTGATTGGTACTCAGGGACAGCCTGGGCATCAGTCAGCAGATGGGGAACAACTGCATTATGCGTGACTTGTTTCTCTTGGGTTTTAGTCCTCTTTTTAATTTCCAGTATAATTATTATATTTTATTTTAGCAATTAAAACCACAAGTTGTACCTTTTTTCAATTCTCCCTGATCCCACTGGGGGAAAAGCAATGAGTGGCTGCAATGTACCTACCAACCAAGCTGAGCTTAAACCACAAGAAAAATCAGTAATATATACAGAACCTTTATTTATTGTTAAGCTCCTACTTCGACCGTTTTTACACCACCATCTCTGCTGAAAAAAAAAAATTAGACCACCAATATCCTCCACAAAGCAGAGAAGGGATATTATATCCCTCACACTCCATTCTCCCTGCTATTTAGGGAGGTACAGCTCTGATTACTGAAATCCCAAGCAAAATTGGACACAAGAAACAGCAAGCCCTGCTGATCACCACTAGCCACGTGGCTCAGGGAAGCCATTCAACACAGTTAGCACATACAGCCATCTACTGAGAGCAAGGCTTGGTATTCCTGTACATCGTCCCGTCAACGTTCTAAAGGAAGCCTTGCCAACTTCAGATACTACAAGTCTCAAAGCAGCTAAAATGAGCTTATAAGGAAATATTCCAGAGGTCCAGTCTGCACAAGAGAGTTGCTTTCAGCAATGGAAGCAACTCTAACTTTCATTATGTACACATTTAATTATCCACACAAACCGAACAACTGCCAAGCTCCCATTTTCACATCTCCCCTGTTGGAAATGTGTCTGGTATCACCATGTTTTATTTACAGTTTGCTTCTTCCATCTGCAGTTTCACATAACTGCTCGTCTTGAATCACTACTATAAATAAACGTGAAAGAAGGTAAAGTAACTTTTCTGTCACAGATCTTTCAGTATTTTTAGAGCATCGCTCATGAACCAAGTTATGAGAATCAACACTACACTTGCACATTTACCAACATTTACAAACAACCACAACTGCAAAGACAGCCTTCGAAATAAGGCTGGATTTCAGAACTACCATCACTCCCACAGACAAATATTTTTCAGATTTCACATAAAGATGAGCACATGAGAGTTGAAAATAGGAAAACACAAATGTACTAAGCTCTTGTTTCTTCATAAAAGCTCATCTTTCCCCAGGTTCCTCATTTACAGAACATACTATAAACTAATAACTGGACAAAATTCCAGTTCCCAGTGTCTGATGCCAGCTGCAAATTAATCCTACTAGCAAGGATATCTTACCACACGTGCAAGTAAGTCCATTCCCAATCTATAACATGCTTAAGGGTTTGTGGGCAAAAAAAATTCCTCTTTTTAAGATGGCTTAATGTTCAAGTATACAAATACATCATCTTAATTAGAACAAGGGATAAAGTCTAGTCTCCTGGAAAAGATTCCCACTGTTCTAAAATTTAAGCAGCAGTTAAATGTTTCAGTAACTGCTTAAAACAAAATTTAAGCAATAAGTATTGTATTTGTGTCCCAAGGAAACGGGGCATCAAATCCTTGAACACAGTTCTCAACAAGAAAAATCAGGACCTATTATGCAGGAACATTGAAGGATACAAATATTTGATTTTAGTTCTTTCAAAACACTGTTTAAAGGCAGAGAAATTCCTGTTGTGTCCTAATTCAGAAAGACAGATTAATAATACTGCCCACAAAAATATTCTTACAGCATCTTATTTATTTCCATATTGTTCTTTTTTAACTGAAATGTTACCCAGGAACTTGAAGCAGGTTAAGCTTCACTTTTTAAATTTAAAATTATGTAATTTGTGTGTACACAAATTATAATGCGTAATTATAAGCAGAATATGCAAATTCATCCACTTCCATTTGAAAACTATAATTACCACATTTCAGAAGTCTAGACCCAGGATTTTCCCTAGAAACCAAATTTCAACATGACTGGAAATTTTTTAGCCATTTGGCTCTTCTGTCTAAGCAGCAAACATGCCTCAATTACTTCAGCATCTCAAAAGGATTCTACTTCACCCCTACAACTCTTACAGATTACTCTTGAGTTTCTGAAGAAAGCCAGCTGATGTACAGTATTTCAGTTTAAGTAAATACAGATAGCAAATTTAATGCCACTAAGACACCAAAATGCTATTACATAATTAAGCTGGTTATTTAAAGCACTTAAAACCTTTGCTAAGACATTCTCTCACAGATACCCAAAAGAAGCCAAACTTAGAAACCTGTTTCATTCTAAACTTAAAAGATAAACAAACCCAGTTAAAAAAATTAGACAAGCTATTTCATTTGCCTCCACATGAACTAATATAGAAAATACTCAGTAGACCTGGCATACAAAATCCAAGCCAGAATCATTACATATAAATTTCCACTAATAACTGTCATTCATTTACATGCATAGAATTATTACAATTGAGAAAAAAACAATCCCTGATAAAGTCAGTGTCATGGCAGGATGGGTTAGTAAAACATCCCCTCCTGAAGTCCTATTTCCCACCTGTATTATACAGAGACTTCACTTGATCTGGCTCTTTGGTGATTCTACAATTAAAATATTACATATAGATATTATACAAATTTCCATTTTAAACTGGAATTAACCAGTTGATTAGTCACCCTCAATCTTTCTTTTCTCCACCTCTAACATGTGAAACACTTCAGATATAATCCAAGACTTGACTTTCAAAGTAAACAAAAAATCAAGACACCTACTAGATTACAGAGGTTGGAGGCACATACATCTAGATTTTTACACTGAAAATATACGTTCTTTTTCTGGAGCTGAATATATGCATGCAGATACCATAATGAAAAGCAAAAGTTTCCATCCTCCAATTTATCATTTCAATGAGAACCTCAAAAAATATCATAAACTCAGTCAAAAGGACAGATTTACTTTCTTTAACACTGTTTACAAAATAGTAAATCACATGGTTCTGTAACTCCCTGGATTAATTTACACATGCAAAAAAATTCTTCATTACCTGGAGAGGAACTTCAATAATTTATAGCCTTGAAGTTTAATTTTTACAAGTTTTTTCATTCACAGCAAACACAGCAAAAAAACTGCTTTTTTTAACATAATTCTCCTTTTCCCACAATCAACAGGGACATTTTTACAGATTCAAAGTTTGGAGAAATATGCAATATACCAACCAGCCATGGACACGGACCTTCAATTCACTTAGCATATGCATTCCACAGCTGAAACTGACAGCTACCCCTAACTCCTATTTCAGAGTATTTCAGACAACAGCAATTCTCCTTCTGATTCTGAGACAGGCATTTGCATCTATTACACATCCAAACCTACAACACACTAGAAGAACCCACATCAACTTAAACTTGCTCCTGTTACAGGATGCAAAGCACACCAAGCACGGCTTTGTATTCATTGCAATTGAAAGCAAAAATCATTCTGGCTATCACTATGTTTGGTGTGTTAGAGGATCAGTTCATAGCTTATTTCACTTGAGCATCCTAAGCACTAGATCAAGCATTTGTCTCTCCAGAGCTGTACTTGAAAGTCGCCTGCCAATTATACAGTATCTCCGAATGTACATTAAATCATACTTTAATTCACACACAAAAGAATGACTTTTCTAGTCAGCACTGCATCACTGAAACAAAAAGCTAGCACTTTGAAGTACATCTGACTTGACAGATGTAAAAGGGGTGGGAGTAATTTATTATCTGGAGTTATATAATTGCAAAACAAAATATACTTTGTGTTTTTTAAAGGTTTACTAAAATGTAGCAGAGCCCAAAGTTTCTAGGAAAGGCCATCGGCAGCAGGCTCGTTCTTACAAAGGCTCACACGCATGTAAACAATCGGCTGTTCATTGTTCACAAACGGGGTAAAATAGGAAAACCTTCGGGGGTTTTAATTGACATGCAGCCCGAGCAGTGCACAAGCAGACACAGCCATTCAACTCGGAATAATCTATAACTCGAGTAGCGAGCGACGGCAGAGAAAACACCGAGGGAAGAGGGGCAGCGCGGGCGGGCACTCAGCGTGCGCGGCTGCCCGGGCGATGCTGCCCGGCCGGGAAAGGCGCCCGGAGCCGGCAAACACCGACAGCCGGAACACAACAAACCCCCCAAGCGGTGCCAGACAAGGGTGAACCCCGCACCGAGAACCTCACCGGGACCCGGAACACAACAAACCCAACAGGGAAGGAAGGAAGGAAGGGTGAACCTCGGGTTGAGCATCCGCGGCGGCCGCCGCTCACTCCGGCCCGTCCCCACGGCGGGACAAGGAGCCCCGCTCCGCCCCGCCGCCCCTCACCTTGGTTGACCAGCCGCAAGGCGTGGGTGAAGGACGGGTCCAGCGAGTCCTTCTCCGCCATCAGCTCGGGCAGGTACTTCTCGTCCATGGCAGCGGCGGCGGCCCGGAGCGGCAGCGGAGCCGGGGCGCCGGGTGCGCCCGCGGGGAAGGAGCGGGTCCGAGTCCCAGGCAGCGGTAAATCCTCGGAGGCAGCGCTTCCCCCTGGCCGCCTCCCGCCCGGGGCTGCGGGGACGCATCCAGAAGGAAGCGCCGCAAGCCCCCGGCCAGGAGGGGGGAGAAAAGGGGTGCGGGCTGGGGGGACGCCCCTCCTCAGCGAACGAGGGGCGCGGACAAATCGCTCAGCGGAAGCGCACAACGAGGTAAGACGGGGAAGAGGCGCGCCCCGGGAGCCGCCGACCCAGGCAAGACGGGAGCCGCGCACACAATAAAGGAGACTGTTAGGCGGCGGCAGGCGCTGCGCACAGACCGACACCACAAGCAGCACCACCGGCGACACTGCGCCCACTGAGAGGGGAAAACGCGCCGCACCAGCATTATATACCGCCATAGACCACGCCCCCCGGCAGCCTTTAGCCCCGCCCAGGAGCGGTGCCCCGCCCCGGCCCCTTCCAATGGGCGGGGATAGCAGAGCCCCCCGAGTGTCCCCGCCTCGCTCAAGTGAAGGCTCCTATTGGATGGCGCGGCCTGTCAGTCAGAGACGAACCGCAGCTTCTCATTGGTCGCTGCTGCTGGCCCCGCCTCCCCGCGGTCGGTGAGGGGTCGGTGCTGAGGGGCGCTCCCAGAGCGGCTCCGTACGGAATGCCGAGCGGGAGCGGGCAGGGAGAAGGGCAATGTCTGCACTAGTGAGACTCACAGAGCTCCTCAGACTGCACAGCGACCCTTCTGACACAAAGGTCCCCTTCGTGACCCTCTCCAGGGCCGTAGGATCTGTGAGAGGGGTCGGGGATCCAGGACGGCGTCCTTTGCGTCCCTGTCAGATCTTAGGGAGAAAGGCAGATCTATGTGTTGAAAGCAGTGCAAACGCGATTTTTTTTTTTTTTTTTTTTTTTTTTTTTTTTTTTTTTTTTTTTTGTCTCGCAAACAGCGAATCCTCTATCCAGCATTCTGGGCTTTTGCCTCTAGTAATACAAACCACTTCATAAATACCAGCCAAAACACCGTATTTCTGGTGAGTCGCCCAGATGTGCAGCTCTAAGTGGGTTTGGGGTTCACGCTGTTCTAAACCAGCGAAGAGAAGCAAAGTTTAAAAGACCTTGCAAGACCTTTAAGGCCTTAAAAAGACCTTTTTCAGAGGATGTATTTGTTGTACTAGGTCGTGATTCGATCTGTTCTTTAGCTCTGAGACTTTACATCGCCTCCTTATTAGTCCTTAGGTGTCTCATCAATGAATCTTGGGTGACAAAAGCACAAGGAGGAAGCCAGACCAGCTCTTCTCTGTTACAGAGCACAAGGGCAAAGCAGAGGAAAATTACTAAATCACTGAAGCCAAACCCATAAAGTAGCATTTTAAATCAGTGTTTACTGGATAAGCCAATAAGGGACTTTGATGATCTAGACTTAAAAGACCATGAAAAAATACTCTTATATCTGTGAATTGAATAACCATATGTTTACTTCTGTATTTCATTCGGAGAAAAAAAATCTGCAATGTATCTTACTCATATCCTTGCAATACAGGGAGGAAGAAAGCTCTGAAAAAGTAAACCAGCATGAGAAATGCCCACTCAAAGCTTGGAAGCAGAGGTTAAGGCTCCCTTCTCAGAACTGTAAGTGCTCTTTCACCCTGAAAACCAAAAGCCTATATTTTAAGGTATCTTATTCCTTGTTGCATTTCACAGATTTCAATGCCCCATGAAACAATGTCTGGTATATTACAACATGAAGCATGCTTGATTTATACTCTCTGTACAACCATTCCAAATAAATCTTGATCCAAAATGAACAGAAACAAATTTGCAAAGTTCTATTTAAAACATTCTTTTGCATGACATCAAGCTCAATGGATAGAACTAAAGCGTACAAGCAGCTGGAAGAATTTGAATTAAAATGAATGTTTTTTTCAACCTTCCATATATGTCTTCTATATAAAAGTACTGAATGCAGCCATCTGTTGTGAAGCAGGCAGGAACATACAACTCTTGACACAGAACAATATGTAGGAGTGTAATCTTTATTGAGTGACCTGAAGCAACAAAATCCTTATTTTTCCAGTTAAGCCTAAATGTACTTAAAGTTGTACTAAAGCATGCAGGACCTCAGACAGAAAGGTAGTTATGTTATTACAAATGGTGTAAAAAACAATGCACCTTTCTTGGAAAGGGTCATATTCTCCCTGGTAACTGATTAAATAAACATTTGGTGTTTCAAGAAACCACAGTATTCCCATATTATACCAATTCCCTCTGGCTTTCAACAAAGAAAGACTTACTGGAAGTCTGAAGACTTGGTTCTCTCCAGGTCTGTAATAATATAGGGATTATAAAATTATCCATGTTGTACCCTATTGTTCAAACTCAAACCTGCATGTAACAAATGCAGGATATTGTTTTCTCCAATGAAATTCACTAGGATGCAATAAAGTAAGACAAGGGCAGAAAGGATGGGAAATTACAAGCCTTGGGCCCTAGAAAGCAGCCCAGGATGTGGTTGGCTGGGAAAAGCCTGCTGAGCATCACTTTCACTGTCCAGGAAAGGCAGGAAACACCATCTTTTCAAGGAGTGATTGCTTTTTTTACTGCTGAAATCTATGCAGGGCTTGAAAAGCAGCCGTGCTCAAGGAGTTGCCTGGTAAGTATTAGCTGTAGGATTCATGAATATTGAAAAGCCATGAGTCCAAACTTCTAAAACTCATGACTTAAATGTGTTTTCTCTCTAACAGTACTCATCTACTTTGCTGTTTAACACATGTGGTAGTCTCAGGAAATTAGTTTGGTAGGTGGATATCAGTCAGGAACCATTAATATCCATTGCTCCCTTTTTAGCACTAGTTATCTGACCTGACAGTGTGTCTATCTATAAGCTAAAATTGTAGGTGCCAAAATTAATACTCATACATGCTAGAAGCATTAGGATGTGTTGGTATCTTCAGTCTCAGGAGTGAGATTCACTTTCTTGTACCAGCAGGATTTGAGGGGACCATGTATAAAGAGGCAGAAACTGAGCTGTGTCCTCTCTCTGAAATATGGATTCTGTACAAATTAATCCACTTACATTTTCTTTATTTGTTGGATCAACATAACAAGCAGTGATTACAAGCAGTAATTTCACCAAAATCTTTGCTCCAAATATTATTGCAAGTACAACTACATATTTGTCATTTCTATGGAATCATTGAATGCTTTGACTTGGAAAGGTCATCTAGTCCAACTCTGCTCCTGCAATAAGCAGAGACATCTTCAACTACATCAGGTTGCTCAGAGCCCCATTAAAACTGACCTTGAATGTTTTCAGGGATGGGGCATCTATCACCTCTCTGGGCAGCCTGGTCTAGTGTTTCACCACAGTCATTGTAAAGAATTTCTTTATATCTAGCCCATGTCTACCATCTTTTACTGAAAAAACATTACTCCTTGTCCTATCACAACAGCTCCTGCTAAAATGTTCTGATCTTTCTTATAAGCCCCCTTTAAGTGCTAAAATGCAGCTATTAGGTCTCCCCAGAGCCATCTCTTCTGCAGGTTGAACTGTCCCAACTCACTCAGCCTTGTCTTCACAGGGAAGGTGTTCCAGACCTCTGACCACTTTGGTGGCCTCCTCTGCATCTGCTGCAATAGATCCATAATCTTTCCTGTCCTGAGGACCCCAGAGCTGGATGCAGCACTGCAGGTGGGGTCTCATGAGAGCAGAGCAGAGGGGCAGAATCACCTCTCTCACTGTGCTGCCCACAGAGCTCTGGATGCAGCCTAGGACAGGGTTGGCTTTGTGGGATTTGAGCACAGCAGTCAGTGGCAGTTTGGTATGACCATTGAATAGATGGAACACTTGTCACAGGAGGGGAACCAAACAGAGTGGGCAGTAATTTAGGCAAAATCAGCCTAGTGGTTGGGATCTACTACAAGGCACCTGATAAAGGGGGGTCTGTTGCAGCACCCTCAGTCAGATACAGAAGGCACTGCACCCACAGGCTGTCACCCTGCTGGAGTGACAGAATTTCCAATTCTGTGGTAGACTTTACATGCCTCTAATGTAGTCCTTGCTTCTGATTAACTCCTGGGTTCAACATTTAAATCTCAGACCACAACAGACTGTTACAGAATCATTATTTATTTGAGACTTCAACTCACTAAAGTGCACACTAAAGTGCCCTGTAGAAGCAGGGTCTGTTTGGATAAATGGTTTGTCACAAATACCACATTTAGTGATTGATGTGACTCACCACAGTTCTGACTAGCATGTTGCTAAGTGGGTTCTGGCTTCCTTAATATTGCAGTGTGTTACTTGCCAATTTCTATTAGGCATGATGAAAGTACCATTGCACTCCTTTCTCCAACATTCCTGTGGCTTTTTTCTTTCTTTTTTTTTCCAACTTGCATGTGTTTCAAAATATGAAAAAATCAATGAGTGTGCTGTCATATCAAAACATCCATGACAAATTGTTTTCAAAAGCTTTTCTCTAAAAATTTACATCTTTCTCTTTTATACCTTTTGCCTCATAATTCAAAGTTTAGGCTTTTTTTTCTTTTTTTGGACCTAATCAAGGTAATCAGCCAAGTTAAGGTAGAGCACAGTACATAGAATGGATGAGACCTGTAGAGAAAAACAATTACATCATCTAGAGCAGATAAATTTTATCATTCTGCTTTACTTTCTCTCTAGGTCTAACACACTGTATCAGAGCAGTCTCTGATTTCTAGTGCAGTAATTGAGTCAATACATTGCAGTGAGTTCACCACCTTTGTCATTATATTCAAGTATGCCATGGTTTGAAGGATTTTTTCTTTCCTCTAGATATTTTGCTAATGGCAGCTGTAGCAATGGAGCTGCAGTGTAGTCCTGCAGGAGCAGTGTAGTCCTGGAGCTGCAGACACATGTGCCTTGGTCATATGATGTGCCTGTAGGTATCTTGATGAACTTTGTATACTCTGCTCCAAAGCATTTTGTAATATTAAAAGAGTCTTTTCTAATCTTGTTTTGAATAAGGTGCAATGATTTTATGGCCCATTATTTATTTTGTACAGGTATTTGTTAAAAATCTAGACTTTTGTCATTTTCTATTATGAACTTGCTAATACACACTTCCTATAATTCTAATGATGCAAAAGATATCAACATTATCATGGCAAGAAAACTTTTTCTAGAGAGTCTTTTTCTCTTGTATCATATTCGAATATAAATACTTTTTTAGTAATTCTTTCTTGATCTTATACTGTAGCTGTAAAAGAATGTTGTACCATAGCTAAATTCCTCTGCTAGGAGCTTTTGCAAACTTGTACACTCTTTAATTCCCTACATTCCTGCCTAGTACACTTACAAAAGTGGTTTGCTTTGAGCACTTTGTGACTGCCTTCTCTGGTGCTGGGACAATCAATGTGTATTACAAACCTTGATGCATCTGGTCCTCCCACATACCTCTTTTATTGCTCTGAACGTGGGTGATGCCAAATCCAGTACACCCTTATCTCTGTTATACCTGTCCTCTTCCTGCTTTCACATCTTTTAGCACATTGTGTTGTGTGCTAATGAATGTTTTCTTTTGTTCTTAGGACAGCTTTTTACAGGGTGAAATTGTTTGTGGCTAATTTTTTCTTCTTATATTCAATCCATTAAAAGGTTGTCTCTCACAGACTGCCTTTCCTAACTACCAAGGCTTCATGAGCCATAAGTTATCTGTTGTCTTAATAAGACTGTGATGTGGCTCCCAACATTTATCTTTGTATGGTGATATTTTCTTGAAAAAGAAACAGAACTCAATTCAAAATTAAAGTCTGTGTTTTCCTGTCTGCTTGCATGAATTTACTGAATACTTGAGCTTTGAAAATATCAGGTGAAGAATATTAGCTACTCCAATCCTGAAATAAATCTGCTGCCTTAATATCTTCTATATACCACTATTTTCTGCAATATTTCATTTCTGATTTACCCATGGCCTATTTATTTCATTATTGTGCATGAAAACCACAGCTTCTTTTCTTCTGATAATATATCAGAAAATAACACTGTTCAGACTGCTCAGATCCTCAGAGAGTCAGAGTAAACTAAAGTTATTATATAATAGAGGCCATTTGGTAATGGTGGTTTATTGCATTTGCTTTTAAACTTTAACTCTACACAGTAATAGTAAAGCAGTCTTAGAAAAAGCATTTCTTAAGCTTCTCTTAAGAGGGAGGAGGGTTAGCAGTAAAATGTCTATTTTTCTCTTGGAATAAAAAATCTTATTTAAAAAGCTGGAGGGTGAGCCAGAACATAGTTCATGAAAACTTTGCAGGCTATGTTGAGACCAAAGTGGGTATAAAAGTAATGCTGCTTTTAAGTGACCTTGTATACTTGAAGTGAGATTGTAAAGCAAAGCAGCAGCTGTAGGAGATGCCCAAGGAGAAGCAATTGGGGGGGGCAGAGAAAACGAACAAAAAAAGGCATAAAGCATTTTCTGTTTGGAAATGGAACCATTCTCCTTCTGTACCTTCTACAAGGCAACACATGAAAGATGAACTCACCATGCAAGACAGCAAGACTCAGCTCCCACTCAAAGCACACTTGCAGATCAGTCTGTGAAACATGGATTTTATACATGCACCCACTCTGCCAGGATACAGTGGAAGGATCAAACAATGCAAAATGTTCTCAGCATCCTGCTCTTGGTATCTTTTGTGATGCAAAGAGTTAAGGAACAGAGAGAATCATCAGTCTTTGCCATCAGAGGTTTGCTCAGCTCACCAGCAGTTCCTGAGAAGGATATTGTGTTTTATATCCAAATCCAAATAGTGTCATTTGCACTTATAACACAAAATAGGTCAGCTTTCTAAAGTAAATTCTTTCAAACTACCCATCAATACCATCTCCAGAATGTTGATCAGACTGTTGCATATGTATGTCATTGCTTAATTTTTTAATATCACAAAGCCAGGTAGAAGATTTATGCAAAACAATTGTTTTTAAAAATATTTCAGCTGTGTATACATTGGTAAATGCTAATAATTTGAAAAAAATACCTTGGATAGCAAGGCAGAGTTTTGTCACCTGCTATATTTATGAATTTTATCTCACAAGAAATCTGTTCCTTAAATCTGTCACATAAGTTTAGATTAATTTCTCTTGAAACTTCTAATCATTGTGTTTTGGTCCTATATTTTGAAATCAAATGTTTACTTTCTTAAATTTACTTTAAATTTTTGCGGTAAGCAAACTATGTATTTAAGTTAGTAGTTCTTTAGCTTTAGACAGTACATAGACAGAACAATAGAATCACAGAATATTCAGAGTTGGAAGGGACCCAAAGGGATCATTGAGCCCAACTCCTGGCCCTACACAGAACACCCCAAGAAGAGTTGGCACTACAAGATACAGTAAGGGCTGTTGCTTTGGGGAATGTTGAAGGAAATGTGGCTGTGAGAAGAGAAATAGGAGTCACTAGGAAAACAAAACAAAACAAAATGAACAAAAACCCAACAAAACTTCCAAATACCTGTTTCTATAAACTGTGCCTGAGAATTCAATGGATAATAATGGCCTGATTTCAAATTTTTAATTTAGAACTCAAATGGAAAGAAAATAGTCCTGCCCATGCATTCCCAAGTATCGCAGCACTTCCATCTATTTATTAAGTTTTCGCAAAATGAGGGAAAGTAAGAAGCAGGACAATTTCATTATAGCAGGACTATTTCATTATAGATCAATGTATAAAGTGAAATGTTAAGGCAAAAATATATCTTTGCTTTCCTGCTGGAATATTTTCATTAGATGCAGTGTCTCTCCCTCATTTCCCTCCCCATCATTTCCCCTAATAATTTGGGATTCTTACTTAATGCAATTATGTGACTTATATTGAGAAATAAATTTTTGTCAAAATAAGTTACTAAAAATCTATAGTTTGAATTTTATTCATGCACTGCCTTATTTTGGCAGTGAACAGCCACAAATGTAAACTCAGGTAAGAAGTGCTTAGTAAGGCTTAAAATGTATCCAAGCACACACTTCCTTAAAAATAATACCTCAGTAGTCTAATATCTCAATCCTGGGTCTTATTTAGGGGCTCCTAGAAATTTTATTATCTTTTTTCAAATTAGTGGAGAATTAGAACATAATATTTCCCAAGGAAGCCACTTTTGTTTTCATAAGGAAACTGTTAAGTTTTATTGACTTTTGCAGAGCTTTACCTCTTACAGAGTTCAAGCAAAAGTGCAGTGCTTGAAAAGTAGGGTGTGAATGGTTGTATGAAATTACCTTGAGAAGAGAATGCTATTTTATAGCATTAGTATTTGGTAATTGATGCCTTCATCCTAAAATCTCTACTTTGCTGCTCCAGCAAGTCCCAAAAATTAGCATAACAATCCTAAAGAACAAATGGGTCCCTTGCTGTAAGTTTCTCAACCACTGATTTTTTCATTCATTACTGTGATTTTTTTTTCCTGGTGTTTTGCCACAAATCTCCTGTTCCCATGATACCATATTCAGTTGAAATTATCTCATCTTGGATTTGTTTTTCAATAAACAGAATGTGTTGCACAAATGTGCCATATTCATGCTTGTATTATAAAACAAATACTATTCTCTAAATGACACAAATAATTAGATTTTTAATATCCATTATTGTTTGGGTATGTCAGGTTTTTTTTATTTCTGAATGCTTATACTGTAGCTATAAGTATAATAATGTGATCTCTTATGTTCTGTATTGCATTAGATTTCCACAGCAAGATTAGGAAACAATACTAAAAATATCCAATGCTAAGTATAACCAGATACATTTCTATTTCTTTTTTTTTTTTTTATATCACAGAAATAGAACGGCTATAATTTTACACTAGTAACAGATCTAATTTCAGTAAAAACACTTCAGGTAGGCTGGGACAAATTAAAGCACAGAAGTGGGAATGTGTGAAAGAAACATATGCTTTCATTTCAAGATTATGGTATTTATCTACAGTGGTGTTAAAAGTCTTGCTGGTTTTTCAATATGGAAGACTATTCAAATGTCCTTAACATAAGAGGTTAGTGGTCAAGTGCAGCTCTATAAAACATTGCTTTGCCAGATGCTGTTGTCTTTTACATGCAGGAAAAATATCAACATGAATTTTTTTTTCTTGACAGCACAATCTTACAGGGAACTGCATGATACAGAACCAAAGAAAAGGAGAGTGAAAAAGACCCCACAAGGTCCTGTGATCCAACAGTTTGGTCCAGGGAACCCTAATACCTGCTGAACTGCCTGGCCAAAACTTGGATACAATGCCCTCAGTAACAGCCTTCCCTTGCACTTTCAGATCTCCTTTTATGTAAGGCATTGGAGGCTGCAAGTGCACCAGGACAGAGCTCACTGCAGGACCTAAGATTGTAAAAAATTGTGTGATATTTTTCAAACCTAGAATTGCCCAGTTACCCTTTCTCATATCAAACTGAAGATAAAAGCCTAAATTTACCTGCCACTATAGTACCCCTCAATATATATGGAAAATATTTTCTGTAGTCTTATTATGCTAAATCCTTTAGACCTAAACTGCTGATCCAGTCTGAGGCTAAGTTTGGCAATGGCATCCACTCTGAACCTTGAGAATCAAGGAGGATCTCTGTTATCCATTGGCATCCCTTACGCTTTTCCCTCTTTACCCATCTGTGTCCCTGGTCTCAACAAAAGTCTTCATAGGTTACTCTTCAACCATTTTTTATTTGTGGGCTTTACTTATATAGTAAGCAGTAGAATGAACCTTGACATCAAAGTTTGTCATGCTTTTGCAAATTTATATCAAACCTGCTTTGGCTGATCCCTTGCTGGTGATTCTTTAAGCAACCTAAACCACTCATTTATGGCAGCAGCAGCTAGCATTTCCTTATTTACATTGAGCTCTCAACTTCTGTTTTCTTTTGGGGCTTTGTTTGGTTTGGTATGGGTTTTTTATGAAAGAAAAGAAACCTATACATCATTTTGTACTGATTACTTTTATCCAGATCTGCTGACACAGCAGGAGTCTTTACTGGAATTATTTCTAACCTGGTTTTAAAAAAGCTATCAACGTCCACCGTTAAAACCCACAAAACCCTAAGGCCTCACACATGGCTATGGCTTTTTATAATGTGTTTCTTTATCCAAATTGAGAAAAAAAGAAGCCCTGAAGTTTTGAATTCATTTCTGCTTCTCCAGTGTCTTAGAACCAACCCACCAAAAAAGGGCATTAGCACCAGTATAAGAAATTTTGGAAGAAATAAATGTTAATATGCATTAAAATGTGAAAAATAATACTATTATATTAAAAAACCCTTTGTGTGTTTTTAAAAAATTTAAGGCACCCCCAAAAAGCTCACAATGTAGCCCTAGATGTTTCCTGTGCCACATGTGATTTAACACTTCCTGAGCTGGGGAAATTCTTAGAAAATTTTACTCCTCTTTTAAATTTCGTTATGAAGTAATCAGTTATAATATAAAACATTGTACAGATGCAACAGTGAAGTAAGCTGAGACAAGATAGGGTCCCTGTAAGAACCTAATCTTTTGTCTTCATTTGCAAATACCTGAAAACCCTGAATTGAGAACAGCTCTACAATACCAATTGTATTGACTGGTTCAACTGGATCTTAAAATCCATTCCCGGACAAAGGTTCAAGAAGAAAGTTCTCTGTTATATGGATCTTGACAGGTATTGAAAATTAACTGCTTTGCAAAAAGAAGGCCACTCTGGGAAATGTACTTCTACTGCAAATGGTTATTTTGCTAATTAAACCTTATTAACACCCTGGGGAAAAGGAGATGAAGAGTTGGTAGTGTGTGGTAAAACTGTGTCACACAGTTAAAGACCGTGGCACAAGCAAGGGAGACTTAGAGTGCAACAAGGGTCCATAACTTTGTTTTTGGTCCATTTGGTCAGGGTTATCTGATGGGTTTGGAGCCTGTGTTTTGATTTCTTTCTGAAATTATGAAATCTAAAATAAGATTTTATTAACATCATGTAGGACCATTTGGTTTGGGTTTCATTCTTTCCTTCATAATAGGGTCTGAGAGCAACATGCAATACATCATCTGTTGAGCTCTTGTTAAAATAGGTGGCTTTTGCGGAGGGTTGGTGGGTTTTGGTTTTGTTGTTTTTTTTTTTTTTGGTGGTAGTAGTTGGAATGTTCAGTTTTATGCCATTATTTCAATATTCAGTGAGGTGATGCAGCTTTTGTTTATACCCCTCTGTTGTCTGCAGGATGTGGTTTCTGTACAATGTGTAAGTCAGTTTCCTGCAATGCTCCCCTGAAGGCAGGCGTTTCTCTGCCACTGGAGAAAAATTTTAGTGTTGAATCTGAACAGAAGAATTTGTAGGAAAATGAGACTTGCTATTTACTTTGTGAAACAGCAATCGCTTACATTTTCAATCAGGGTCACCAGAACTGTGTGACTTTTTTTTTTTAGAAATTCTCAGTGAATTCTTTTTTGCTCTCAATCTGAGCCTTGTAATGGATGTTTAAATCAAAACGTTTATTTCTGCACTGGGTTTTGCATGAGCTGTGTCTGAGAAATAAAAATGTATAACTTAAATTTTGTATATGAAAAATAATTACCTCTAGCTAACATCTTAACACATAGAGGTGAAGGAGGGAGAATGGAGGGCAAGTAAGAATTGCTTACAATCATGGGTGTAGTTCTGGCTTCTTTGTTTAAATTACTGACCATCAGTAAAGGTGAGCAGCGAGGTCGCCACCTGTGCTTCAGCACTGAGTGCACAGCAAGAACTGAGCTCTCTTTCAGCATAAAGGTGACACAGTATTCACTTGGCAGGGAGGCAGGGACCAAACACATGTCTGATGTGATATGACAAATCTGGAATAGCACACCTGTCCTCCAGCTTTATGGAATATATACATATAATTTATATGTGCTCCCTAAGGTGCAAATAGATAGAGAGATAGATACTCACACATCTATCTATCTATCTATCTATCTATCTATCTATCTATCTATCTATCTATCTATCTATCTATCTCTGTGTCTATCTATCTGTCCACACCTTAGCATTTAGTAGCACTAAGTGCTTGTGCTTGCACAACTGAATTGAACCCTTTCCCATCCATGGAGAATTTCTTTGTAGCTTATGGAAAGTTCCTTAAAAACACCATCTCCTTTTACAGACAAAAATGGTTGGAATGGTTGGGATTTCTCATCTTAGTGAAGGACACAAATATATTGATTTCAGACAATATTTATTCTCCTCTAAATGGCTAGATGTTTCCAATGGCAACATGATGTTTCCTTGATGTTAACCCCAAAGAAATCTATCATAAGTTTATTTGTTCTCACAGATTGAGTCTACTCTGTAAGGCTAGTGATTTCAAATATATTTTAAAATGTAAATGCTTGTTCCTCTGTGGCTTAGCCATATTTCTTTTTCTGTGGGGATTGAAGTTCTCCACCAAGCTTTTCATGTCTGGATGGTGTTTAATGACATTACAGTTCTTTGGTAGCTTCTTATAAACAAACAAAGATGAGATCAGATAAAAATAAGTACCAGCAAAGCTGGTAATAGCTATGATCTTGTTGTGCAAAAGGTTGTGCAGTTGTTTAACTTCAAACATGTGTGATGGCCTCTTATGATGGACTCTAATGAGCACATTTAAAATGGGAACAGAGAGCCACCAAAATTTTAGCTGAAATGAACCTTCTGTCTCCTCCTGCTTTTCTCAAGATTGTGTAAGTCTGTGGATGACTATCATCTGCTTCAGTGAGCAAAGTTATCCAGGAAGAGCTGATCTGCTCAGCTATTTTCTATGGCAGTACTTCAGTTAAGTAGGACTCCATCAGTATGAGCAACTTGGAGGGAAATTGTCTCACACCAGCACACTAAAGACAGATGGATCTGACAGTGTTCACAGGGGTTTTCAGGTGAGGGAAGAGACGAGAATGTTGACTCTATGTTCAGAAGGCTTGATTTATTATTTTATGATACATATTACATTAAAACTATACTAAAAAGAATAGAAGGAAAAGTTTCATCTCAGAAGGCTAGCTAAGCTAAGAAAGGAATGAATAATAAAGGTTTCTGTCTTGGACAGAGAGTCCAAGCTAACTGGGCTGGAATTGGCCATTAATTCTAAACATCCAAGATGGGCCAATCACAGATGCACCTGCTGTATTCCACAGCAGCAGATGACCATTGTTTACATTTTGTTCCTGGAGCCTCTCAGCTTCTCAGGAAGAAAAATCCTAAGAAAGGATTTTTAATGAAAATATGTCTGCGACAGATGGATAAAGGACTGCAGTGATTTTTTGCAGTTTTTTTTTTTTTTAGGTGCCTGGTCCCAAGAAATGGAAGCCAGAGCCTACCACATGCCTTCTCTGCAATGCTGCAGGAAGAACTAGTTCCCTTGAGGAGACAATCAAATTCACTAGGGCACTGCTGGTACCTCAGCAGTTAAGAGTGGAAAACTCTGAGTGTGGGAGAAATCATTTTTTCTGTCCTTTTTGCAATTTAAGCACCATACAGAGTTCTGTTAAGGACATCCTAGATAACCTTCTGAGAGTCCAGAGTCAAAGCCAGTTGTGAGGGATGATGTCTAATCTAAAAAATGGAAAAAAAATTGTGCTAAAATCATTGTGATGCACTTGTGCAAAATAACCTGCTGGGTTTAACACTCAATCAGAAATCCTTTGACACCAGTGCTTAATGCCTTGAATTTAGAGTGTGGAGTCCTGGAGTCTCAACTCGCCCTCAAGATTATTTCGTGTTTAAATCCAATGTCTACTGAATGCAAAACATAGGAGCCTGTGGGTACATTCAAAGTGTTTGTCTGTGTTGAAAAGGAGGAAGGATTCATATGGCAAGGGGAGAATGGATGTGAAAGAGTGAATTGCTGACTAGGGTAGCTTTCCAAGAGAGGAAAATCTTCCCAAAGCATACAAGTTAGTTCTCAACAGTTTCTGGGTAAATATTGTGGCTACTGGGCTAATATAATGGCAGATACTGCTGCAGCTCAGGTTTTATAAAGAAAAAAGTTACAAGTGTATTTTGGCAGCTTTTGTCCTTCTGAGTATGTCTCCTGACTGTTCTCAGAAGACATCTTCCAGACTGGGTGTCTGAATCTTAGGCACTGCTCTACATATTTTCTGGATCCTGACAGAACTCATGCTTTGGGCTGTGAGGGAAAGAAGACAGGATTACATCTGTTTGAAAAAAAAAAAAAAAAAAAGCCATATTTGCGTAAAGAATGGAGTTACCATAAAAAAATATCCTCAGTTTTTTTTTACTTGCACTTTTCTCTTTATTGTGCATGACTATTCCTAAATCCTACAGCTAATTTAGCTATAAAATTAACTTAAACAGCCAGAAAATCCATTTTCTAAGTATATAATGAATTTTAAAAAAATCTCACTATCAATCCTGCAGGAAGGTAAACCTTCCTGCTCCATTTGTTCTGTGGATGGAAAGATGCAGAGAGGCAGCAATTTAAACATATCTCAGTGTCTCCAACCTAATAATATTTGGGTTTGAGGCATTTTTGGGGGGGGGGATAAGATGTTGGGGTTGAGATAAGTGTTTTTGTTGATAAAAATGACATAAATAAACAGGAAAAGCATTTACAGAGAAATCCTCAGAGCCCTGTTTATTACAACAGAAATTCCAAAGCATCCAAATTGAAATAAAAAATCTTTGTGCATAATTCATTTTATTTGAGGAAAGATGAGAGGAAAAAGCATTTACTGAAGAGTACTTTTGATTTTGTTAAACTTAGGGAACCTAAGGGAACACCTTGGGAGGCCTTCCCTCATTTATCAGCTCTCTTTGAGAAGAAAGCTCAATGTCTATGAGTATTTCTGGTGTGTTCAGAACAGAATATCACCACAGAGTTAAGGAACATCTATATTTCTTCATTGTTTTTGTGTCTCCTTCCCCCAGTTAAAAATACTCATCTGCATGATTTATAGTACATAACTAGGTGCATGCTCTATTTGTATAACCTAGTTTTCAACATTGTTTTTGTTTTGCCCTTTCCCATATAAAAGCATATAAATCCTGGAAGTCTCCATGGAGTAAATTTTAAAACAAATGTCCTCCAAGCCTGTCTTTTAGCTCTAACAGCTACATTATCTACTTGGAAAAAATGGACAGCAATTTCCATACAATATGTGTATGCAAGTGCATATTTTCCTAACTTATTTTTATATTAAAAAATTCTAAGTTTCTACCTTGGTAAAAGCAAAAAATCTTTAGTTAGTTTTAAGGGAATTTTTGGGCTTATGCAACTATGTTTTTATTGTTGCAAATCAAACCCAAAATTTCACTGTTAATGAAATCAGATTCATGTTAGCAGTTAAATAGATAAGCAGAAATACTGCCATTCCTTTTTCTAACAAAAAAAAAAAAGCCTATCCACAATGAGGACTACAATTAATTATAGATGAGTTTTTGCCAGTTCATGACATTGTAGTGAATATTACTAAGTTATTAATTATGATGACTATTCTATTCAGTTCACAACCCATCAGCAGTTGTCTATAGCTTTCTACTCCCACCAGCTTGTAGAAACAATATTATCCTTTAGAGAAAAAGAAAAAGGACAAAGAATCCTCAGTCCTGTACAAATTAATCTTCCAAATTACGAAGGTAGATTAATTTCTTCTGGTCAAATTTCAGATTTTTCTGGAACTATCTGCCCTGACTGGCTTAATTTTCAATAACAACATTGGAAATATAACCTTCTAAATGCTCTCTGATGATGTTCTGGGTGCAACTGGTTCAAGAAACTGCTGCTGTTCCGGTTACCTGTAACCCCAGAAGGCTTAGGCTAAGTGAACAAATAAATTGTTTAATAAAACAAATGAAACTATTTCCTACCTGCAAGTTACCTCTGACATCAGCATTGGAAATGGCAGCTTTTAAAATGGATTCTGTAATATTGTTAACTCTCATTAGCACAGGAATGAAAACACACACAGAGGTCATCACAGGTTCCTGAGCAAACTCGTGGGGACACTCAGCACAATGAGGGGACAGAGCTGATTTTTATTCACTGTCTGTGAATCACAAGAATAGAACTAAACAAAATGGGTTATTTCAGTTGGAGGGGACTTACACTGACAGGTCTGGAGCAACGACCACATCTAAGCCTCTTCCACTGCTTGACCACCCTCTCAGTAAAGAAATGCTTCCTAATGTCCAGTCTAAGCCTCCCAGGCACAGGTTTGAACCATTCCAATATGTTCTATCACTGGATCCCAAGGAGAAGAGCTCAGCACCTTCCTCTCCCCTTTCCCCCTCAGGAAGCTGTCAGAGAGCAATGAGGTCACCCCTCAGCCTCCTCCAAACCAGACAAGCCCAGAGCCCTCAGGTGCTCTCTCAGGACATGGCTTCCAGCCCCATCACCATCTTTGTTACCCTCTGCATACAGTCATGAACCTTCACATCCTCACCTGGTGATCCCAGCCCTGAGCACAGCAGGATAATCTTCTCTTTTCCCTGATGTTCACACTGTGTTTAGTGCACCCCAAGATGGGATTTGCCCTCTGGGCTGCCAGGGCTCACTGCTGGCTCCTGGGGAACTGATCTTTGCCTGCAGGGCTGATTTTCAGCCACTGCTCTCCCTATTTAGACTTTTGCCAGGCATTAGTCCACCCTCAGTGCAGAATCCACAGTTTCAGCTTTTAAATTTAATCCAGCCAATTATCCTATCTGTCTAGTTCCCTCTATAAGACCTTTTGTGTCTCAAAAAAGCAATGTCTCCCATTTTGGTATCCTCAGCAAACTTGCTAATGGTGCATCCAACTCCTGCATCCAGATTGTTGATAATATATTGAACAGGACTGGCCCTAGAAACAACCCCAGAGGAACACCATTGGTGACAACCTTTGGAGCTCTGTCCTTCAGCCAGTTCTTCACCCGGTGCTCCATGTATCTTTCCATAGCTGGACAACTTCTCCAGAAGATGCTGTGATGGATAGTATCCAAAACTCTGTATTCTTCCTGAAAAGCCTGAGCTCACTTACCAGATCATACAGTTTATTTTCCCTCCTGAGCCCCACGAGGAGTCCCATGTTCAGCCAAGCTAGATTTCTTTCCCACTTAAGACACAGTTGAATTGCTGGATCCTCTGTTTCCAAAAGGTTTTCTTAGAGACTGGTCATTTCTTGAGGGCTTCCAAGCCCTCAACAGCAGTTTTCCAGGATAATCCCAGGTTAAATAGCTCATGAATAGTTTTAAGTTTGCTCTCCTGAAGTCCAGGGTAGCAACTCTCCTGTCCCTTTTTCTCATTGCACTGGAAATTTTAAACACGACCACGTTGTGATATCTGTGGCCAAGGCAGCCACTTATCATCACATCCCACATGAATCCTTCTCTTTTCACAGAAAGCAGATCTAGGAGGGCATTTTTCCTGGTTGGCTCACTGAGTACCTTTGACAAGAAGTTATCTCCTACAAACTTCAAAAATTTTCAAGATCTGTCAGTTTGTCACAGCAGGATGATCTTCCCAGTGTTTGTCTGGGAAGTTGAAATCTCCCATAAAGACAAGTGGGTCTGAATCCCACATTTAACTTGACTATCATTTCACAAGTTTTTTAATGAGGGTAGAAGAAAACAGGCAGAATATTGCCATAGGTTCATAGAATTCTGAAGGTTGGAAAAGAGCTCTGAGATCATCAAGTTCAACAATTAACCCAGCACTGCCAGGTCCAGCACTAAACCATGTCCCCACGTGCCACATCTAAATGTTTTCTTAACACTTCCAGGGATGATGATTCCACCATTTCCCTGGGCAGCCTGTTCCAATGCCTGACCATTCTTCAGTGAATACATTGTTGAACTTAGCATTTTTTTTCTCTCTCTCTGGAGTAGAACTAAATGGTTACTCTTTGTTTCCTTTGTCCAGCAATAAGAACTAAATAAGTACCTGAAATAAGCAGATATTTTAGCTCTTTTTGAAGCTGCTGGTTATCTTGTGCCTGAGGCATGTAATTTCTGCTTGTCCAGCTTATATAGAGGATAGCTATAAGGACCTCTCTGAAGTTTTTTATATGAACCTCATTACAACAGTATTGAAGAGCATGGCAGTCATAAATTGAATTATCTGTACAATACTGTGATAATTAGAGAATTAATCTTTTGGAGATGAAGATCCAAGGCAGAGAAAATTGTCCAAAGGTAACCTATGACAGAGCAGCAATCAGCTTTCTGTTGGCACCCATAGAGCAAACCACCTTCCTCTGGTGCCCATCATTATCTGACCTGGGCTAACTCTGCTGCATTGTCACACAGCAGAGCACAAGCCAGGTGTGTGGCTGTGCCATCAAATCAAAACTGTTTAAGGTTACTGACTCCAGTTTCTGCTTACAACCATCATCTCAGGCGACACTCTTGCAGGAGCATGGCTATCAAACCTGGAGCTGTTTTTCATTCTTCTAGCTTTGAGTAGAAGCAAATTTAAGCCAGCTGTTTCCAGCTGCCTGAGCACACGCTCTTGGCACAGGCAAATTTGCCAGACAAGACCTGATATTGCCATGGATTAACCCACCAGACTGGCTTTGACATTAAACCTCTGCACTAAGGAGGAGCTTCAATTGAGATGTGCATTGTGTTTCTCTGAATGAGTTCCGTGTGGTGAGTTAAATGATTCAAAGTATAATGTGCCTTAAAATTGTTCACTTTGGGTTTTTTGCATTGTATTTCTATGCTTAATGCTATAAGCTGATCTTTCTGTGTTAATTGTTGTTGGTCAGTCGAGGCAGTTGATATAAGATTTATCCATTATTAAAGGTGTGCTTCTTCCTTGAGATGAAAATGGGGAAATACCTTGTATCTGAATTATTGTGGATAACAGCAGAAAAGGAAAATGTTATATATGTGATCTACTTCAGGAGTTAAGCTCTTGTACATATGAATCAATAGAGATCATAAAATATTGTTTTAAATTTATTTTTATGTGCTATTTTCATTATAAAATGACAAAACTTCTAAATAAACTTTATTTTTCTAGATATGGCAACATTTAAAATACTGTAAATGCATAAGACTAATACTAGGTAAAGCCTCTGACTGTGATACTTCATAGGTGAGTCAAATCTTTTTACAAAGTTACTTCAAAATATTTGAATGCAGAGTTTTAGAAGATGTACAATATTCTTCAAATTGCCAAAGAATTGGTAATTACATGAAAAATAAGATTTTATTTAGTTGTAGCTGGAAGGAAAAATAAGTTGGATTTTGCAGACTTTTATTCTGATGAGTGTCAGTATAAGAACAGGATGTCTCAGGCTTCTGTGGTTTCTGAGTTTTCATCTGTGCTGCACTCAGCTTTGCTTTTTTCTTTTGAGATTAAAATCAAAGTGGCTGATACACTATAAAATTAATAAAACACAAAATTAAAGGGTTTTTTTCAACTGCACGAAGAATCATATTATCATTACTTTCATTTTCCTTTTTTGCATAGCAATTTGCAGTTTTGAAAGGTAAGTATTCATTCTGCAGACATTCATAGATTTCTAATTTACAAGGAAGTTCGTTCATAATCCCTTGAGATTTCAGTTTGTTCATGACAGCCCTCTTTTTTGTTCAGGATTAAGTTAGATGATGCTGTACAATAAAACAAACAAACAAACCAACCAAAAAAACCCACAACCACTTTCGTCTCTGGTAACTAGCAGAAGTCGCACATCATTTTTATCGCAAAGATTGTCAGCACCATTCAAGGTAGGTACAAATACACCTCTAAATAAGTGTATTTTGTGTGCAGTGGTGCTGTGGTTCCTACGGTGACCTGCACACGAGGCTGTTTCGCTGCTGGCCGAGGCAGCAGGAGAGGTTCTGATCACGCACTTGCTGAGTGGCAATAGTGCCTCCCGGTGGCTTCCTCTCTCATTCATCCCCGACGCCTTTACATTTAACAGCCGATTTTCGGCTATATATCGTATTGTTTCTTTTGTATTTTGAATGCAAAATGCACACAAGTACCCTCCTTTTATTGTGTGCAACAAGGTGCAGGCACCTCCCTACCTGCGTTTGCAGGATGCTTTTTTCTGAATTTTTCATAGGATTATTTTACTACCGTTGCAGTAATTGAGGCTCAGACTGGAAACTTCGATACACTGTTTTCTTCTCATTCCGCCTTGGCAAGATTCTGAAAGAAGATGCGCAAAGCATTCTATGCCTCAAGTCAAATTTGCATCCAGAGAAATTCCTTTAGCAGCATCCTGAGCAATCTGATTGCTGGAAACTTCTCATCATTTGGTGGAAATGATTTAATGAGTCTGTATCCTTCAACTTAATTACATGCACTAGATTTTTGTGTTGTTTATGACTCTCCAAGAGCACTAAGGTCCACTTGACCTGTCTGTACAAAGCCCACTCAGTCCCTCAGCCCTCAGAGAGATGATTCGTGGAAAGTCACTGTGAAGGGGCTATGTGGGCAAGCTGTATTCATTCAAACAATAGTGCATAATGAATTGAGGCAGTTATGCATTTTTTACATGTATTTTATTCAACTGTATGTTAATTGCAAAGCCTAATTAAATGGCTGTTTTACTGACTGAAAAAATCCCTTTTTTGAAAGTGAAATGAACAAGATAATTTATTCTGATTTTTTTTATATTAATATTTTAGTTTTCCATTGAAATGAAATTATATTTCACTTTGGGGGTGTAGCTTTGGGGATTTCTTTGATATTTTATTTTTCACCTTAGTACTGCACCTGAGATCTCGTATGACCATGAGAACTTGCCGTTGAATGCTCCAGGCCCTATAAAAGTTACAGGAGACATTTTAGGTAATCATTTTGAACATGGAAGTCTAAAATTCATGGCTGCCATGCACACAAACATTATTGGCTTTTTTTTTTATTCTGAGTCAAGTTCTGTCCAAAAATATGGCCAAACCCCTGTGTCCTCCAATTAGCAGAGGTTTGCAGAGGTGAGGAGAGTTCTTGTAGGTTGAAGCATGTGCCAGGTTGGTTTTCAGAAACTCAAGAGCCTGGGATTGCTGTTGCCTTTTGTCTGTATGACTCTCAACTATGCACTAACTGGTAATTATGGGTTTAGACACAGCTTAAAGATAGGAAACAATGTGAGGTAGTGTGAATCTGTACCAGCAGCAGTTTCAGAGGTTTTCAGCATTGCATTGTAGGAGTCCTGAACTGTTTGCACTGTTTGGTGTCCCCAGATAGTGCAGGTGGCAATATGCTGAAGCTGTGGGGTAGTTAAGCTGGATACAGGCTCATTCTGACCTCTCTGTGTCAGTGTGTGTGATGCATCTATGCTGTGCCATAAGGAGGTGTGAATATTGCCAGGGAGAGCTCTTTGCTGTGTTTTCTTTCACTGGAACCATCCCTGATGGCAGCTTCCCCACAGTGTTAAATACCTGTTCTTATATAATGATATTTATTTCATGTTCTTAAGTATATAAGGATATAAAGCTGTTGGAGAGTGTCCAGAGGAGGGATGCAAAGATGGCAAAGGGCCTTGAGGGGAATCCATACAAGCAGTGACTGAGGTCACTTGGTTTGTTCAGCCTTGAGGACACTGAGGGGAGACCTCATTGCAGTCACAACTTCCTCACAAGGGGAAAAGGAAGGGCAGAGACAGATCTCTTCTCTCAGGTGAACAGTGACAGGAGCCAAGGGAATGGCCTGAAGCTGTGCCAGAGTAGGTTTGGGTTGGATATTAGGAAGAGGTTCTTCCCCCAGAGGGTGGTTGGGCACTGGAACAGGCTCTCCAGGGAAGTGGTCAAAGCACCAAGCCTGACAGAGCTCAATGAGTACTTAGAAAATGCTCAGAGGCACATGGTGTTACTCTTGAGGTGTCCTGTGCAAGGCCAGGAGTTGGACTCAATAATCCTTGTTGGTCCAGGATATTCTGTGGTTTTGTGATGGCAGCGACTGCCTCAGGGCCTGGTTTTCAGCTGTGTTCTGTACTTGGTCTGGTGTGCACTGTTTGGGCAATGGTTGTGTGAAACATGACAGTGAGACCTGGGTTTCCAAGTCCACATTGCAGAAAAAGAGGAAAGGAGAGTCAACTTCATCTTGAGCCAGGTAATCAAAGCAATTAAATCCCAAGTTGGATCCAGCAAGCAACTTTGTATGAGGTTCAAGCCTGTTTGGAGGGAGCCCTAAGCAACCTGATTTAGTGTGTGGCATCCCTACCCATGGGAGAGGGGTTGGAAGTGGATGGTCTTTAAGGTCTCTTCCAACCCAAACTGTTCTAAGAAGCTATGATTCTTTGAAGTTTTCGTTTGCTATTGATGCAATATTAGGAAAAAAAAAACCAAAAAAAAAAAACTTAAAAAACCTCTAAAAAACCCAATTAAACAAACAAACAAAAACCAGAACAAAATGGTTCATGCCCACAAGTCTCTTTCCACCCATTTATTTCTGTGATTTTCCATTGCCTCATCGGCTTGCTCTGGTTTGTACTCTGTGAGATTTCCTTGCTAATTGAGTTTCTTGGGAGAGGAGAGGCAATGCTTGTCCTGCAGCAGCTTTCTCTTTGTTAGACACTTTGTCTCTCTTGAACATTCAATTCAGTAGTGCCCTGTAGAAAAGAACATATTGCCTGACATGATATCTCTGTTTAATAAGTGGTTAAATCTTTCTGTGTTCCTGATATCTTGGCTTTGATAGAAATGGAAGGGGGATATTAAAAGCTTTCAGTAACAGGCATGTGCTGGAAGGACAATCTTGGTGCTGTCCTTTGGTAGCACATAAAGGTTAAGTGTAAGAGGGATATTGTGCATTAGTGATTACATAGGAAAGTATTCTGTATCTGTTAATCATCTTTCTCAGGCATGCCTGTCATAACTTTTCTGTTTTGACAGGCTCTTAATTTAGAGAAAATTACTTTTTTATTGCAAAAGTGGTCAGTCCAGATAAATTATGAGTTTTCCCCCTTTTTGCTTTAGAACATCTGAGCCTCCAAGGCAGTAATTGTGTGCAATCCTCTTCTTCTCCTGGCTCAAAAGCTCTGTAGAATTACTGTTATCAGTTTTCTGTCCTATGCCAGTATATTTGAGCAGCAGGGATGCTGCAGCCCAGAATACAGGGCTAATAATTGCTCTGCTTCACGTTCCTGATGTTTATGACTTGTTGTCCGGAGCCCAGCAGAATTGTGGGAAGCATCTCAGCTTAGGAAAGATTCATGCTGAAACTAAAGCAATATTCTGTTGAAGAGACTGATGTAAATAAGAATCCAGAGTGCTGAAAATTTTCCTTTCTAAGCAGTTCCCAATTAATTTATGACACTGAGCTGGTCTGTGAGTAGCAGCTATGGCTTTCAGGGGGCTGGCTGATCACATGATTTAGTCTAAATGTTTTTTCCTTGGACTGCCGCTCCATGTGCTCCATTCTTTCTGCAAATGACAGCTCTGCTCAAAAGAGCCCAAATGGCAAGAAGAGAATGCAGCTGCTGATGGCAAAAGCAGACACTCTATGGGAGCACTCTCAAGGTGCTGCTCCCAGAGCTGTCATTTTCCAGAGGAAAAGGAAAATGTCCCACACAGGCAGGCAGAAGGCAGACAAGCAGTGTGCACAGAAGATAGTGGTGAAGATTGCAGATGAATGGGCAATATTTACACAGAATTCACAGAATTCACAGAGCAACTAGGTTGGAAGAGACCTTAAAGATCATCGAGTTCAACCCATGCCCCAACACCTCAACTAAATCATGGCACCAAGTGCTTTTTTTAAACACATCCAGGGATGGTGACTCCACTCACCTTACAGTGAGTAAGGAAACTTCTATCACAACATCCAAACAGATAAAATGTGTAGACAAGAAGAAAGCAAAAGGTAGAAAGATACAAGGATTAGAGAATGAAGAAGCATATTCAGAAGAGCAGAGAAAGAAGAATGAACAGATTGATGTGCTATCATTTTACACAAAAAAAGGGAAGCAAATCACAGTACTAGACTGAAGACTTATCTATGCATACATTCATATGTGTATTTACTTATACATACACATGCATATATAGAAAATGCACACATTTCCTTAATAGTGTCTATATGAACATCTGCTGCTAGTATAAAATGGTCCTTGTACTCTTAGTGCATAGATTGAAAAAGCTTATGAACCCCTTTGCTATGAGAGATAAGAGGGAATATTCTGTAGCATTCTCAGCAGAGGGAATATTCTGTAGCATTTTAACACCATTATCTTATTCTAGTTCCTCTGTAATTCTGTGAAGTGGATGTAGAGACTTGGATAATTCAAGTGTATGAGTTAATAAATTACAGTTAGAGTATATCCAGTTACCATAATGGCTCTTAAATAATTAAACAAAGCAATCTTAAAAAGGATCCTGCTACACTGCACTAACTAGAAAGGTGTCATAAGAGTTACTAAAAACCTATCCCTTAAAGTCCCATTCCACTGTGTACATACAGCACAATTAGTGTCTGCTTTGTGGGTATAAATCAAAGGCACAGAGTGCTTGTAGGGAATTGAGCTGAACTTAATGATGAGAATTGTGTGGGTTATGAAAAGTGTCGCTGATGAGGATCTATCAGATGAGTCACCAAGCCTTGCTGCAACTGGCTGCAGCCCCCTTCCAGGTCACTACAGGAATTAATTCTTATAAAGATCCTTCACGCTCTTCAAAGAGGACACTACTTTTTAAATCAAGATCTGAAATAAGAATATTATTGGAAGAGAGTGGTGTGTATTGACCATGCTTCAATCAGGCCTTGAAGTCCTGATGAAAGTAGAAAGCAATGCTCTTGTAATTAGTTCCACCAACATCTGACAATTTATTTACATAGGTGAAGGATACAAAATTAGTCCTTTCTTAGGACTCTTGCAGGATCTAAATTTATATTTGATAGCAATGAGTTAATAATGGGCTGATTGATCCTTTGTGGAAACTTAAATGAAAGTTTTAAAAAATCCAGAAGCCTAAAACAAAAGGAAAACAACAATTAAAAATAATAGTCATTGAATTCTCATTCACATTTAAAAAAATTAATAGTGTTATAAGCATAGTTCTTTTTCATGGAAAACTAGACATACTGTCTGAAAACTGAGTAAGGTATATGTTATGTATATGTTATATGTAAGGTATACGTATATGCCATAAAGCATATCAACAAAACACTCTCTGGAAGAACTTTATTCAGAGGCTTTTTACTGTCTGTGGTATTTCAGATGTTCTCACAGCAGGTGGACCATATATTGTGTTACTTTCTTTGAAAAATTGCAGGAAAGCAGCTGGTGAAATACAAGGTGTCATCCAACACTTGTTTCATCTACAGTAAAGCAGACCAGTAATGCAGGTTTCTATGATTTACAATAAAGATCCAAACCACATACTCTAGACAACTCATTCAGTGCCCTTTTATTAAGAACTAAGATTTATATAGTTCCTCTCATCCCTCAAATATCCCAAAGCATTTTATGAACTCCTTCAAACACCATTTTTGAGAGGAAATACAAGGTCCATGAAGAACTTCTTGAGCAGGAAACAGTTGTCTGGAAAAATATGCAGTACACCAGTTTGGGACAGGAAGAGAAGGACAAAGATGTCAAAACAGAATGACAGATAGTATATATAGTTAGAAATTTTAGGAATAAAAGCAATTTGTCTAAGCACCCAGTTACTGGAATCTAGCCATTAAACTTCAGGATTTCACTTCCTTTATGAGAGACATTTGTATTTTTTTACATATAATGTAAAATCAATCCAACTCTGAGTGTTGAAATACTTTCCTATGTGTGCAGCTGCAATGAGAATGTATTTTTGTCACTGGTAGTTACACTGTGTTAGTATCCAAAATAAATCAGATGCTGTTCAATTGCTGTAGACATAGTTCCGGAACAGGGAAAAGAAATCACAGGACAAGAAAAAAAAATAGAAATTTTTTTTTTCTATGTGCAAAAAATTACAATGGGCGATAATGCACTTATTCTATGTTTCCTTCACACTTAGGATTTGTCCTGATCATTAAGCCTGATTTGTCATTCTCATTTTCAAAAAACCCTCAGCTTTCCTGCTTCACATCAGTGGGGAGGTTGTTTTCACCTTTATGTCAATCAATGGAGGTACAAGGAGTGCTCTCCCACAGGCAGACTGGATCCAAATCTGATTTAACTTTCATACCATGTAAATGCAGGATAAAGCAGGACAGCCTTTGATGTGCTGGTTTGTTTGTTTGTTTGTTTTAATAAACACTATGAGCAGCAGTGTGTGATATTTTTTAATTCCTTTCCTTGCCCTTTTGAGTTTTCAGGAGCCCTGGAGAGAGTGCCTCTGGGAATCATTTATTTACAGACAAGGGAAGAGAGGTTTATTGAGTAGTGAAAATATCATCTTGTTTTGTTGCTGTATTTTCCACTTTTATTTTGAGAGATTAACCTGTACAAGAAAAGCACTTTAATGGAATACAACTGCTCTAGGAAGAGGGCCTGAAGAGATATCTATGCAGTATTTATATGCTGTCTCAATTACCACTGCAAAATAGTTTGATGATTCAGCAAGGGGCCCTAAAAGTATCTTCAATAATTCTTTCCCATTTAGATCTCTGAAGAAGAATGAATTTCATACCATATCCTGATCTTTTATTGCCTTTAGGTCCCACATTTCAGTACAGAAAGTACACTTGTAATCCTCTGTGAGCTGGAAATGCAGATGAACCAGGCAACCAGGCTGTGCTGAATGGAAAGCCAAGAGTTTGCAACAATGCAGGCTGCTCTGTACAAGATACTGTGAGGTGAACTTGCCTGGTTTCCAGTTACATTAAATAAAAGGGTTGGGGATATACCCCGCACACAACACTCTCAACAGAAATGTGAGGCAGCAAAGGAAATGTTTTCCTTTAAATTGTCTGTGTAGTTACTGTGCAAAGCAAAGCTATAAATTTTCATTGCCTCCAAAGGCAAAAGCCCAGGAGTTAAGAGAAGTGAGGAAAGCAAGAGCAGACATTGGAAAGAAGCAGTGCAGAGCCCTGTGTGGGAGATGCTGTAAAGCAGAATATTCTCTGCCATGTCAGGAAGCACATCAGGGGAGCTGGGACAAGTGTCAGTGGCTCAGGAACACCCCAGGAGCTGTTGTTGAGAGCACTGTGACAAGTTATATGGAGCACCAAGGGATACTCCAGGCTTTATCAAGAGTGAGGCAATCATTTCCACCGCCATAAAAGTATCTTGGCAGGCAAAGACTATAAATGTAATAAAAGAGGGGGGTGGGGGGAAATGTTGTCTGTGCCCATAAAAGAGGACAGTGATTGTGCAGTTATAGTGCTTCATAAAATCCTTCAAGTTAGCAGGAAGGGAAGAAATTGGGCAAAAAGATGAGTATGAAGAAACACATTATATTTTTTTGGAAACTGGGAATGTGTGTGAGGGAAAACACTGTTGGATCTTAGTCTGATTTTATACCCCTCTATAAACAGCAGCTACTGGCCACTGTTGCAGACAGGACTCAGCAGGCTGTATCTGTTCTCTAACTCAGTATGGAAATGGTTTAAATTACTAACTAAAATAAAGGATAATAGTAAGACTGAGAGAAGCAAAATTATTTCATTTACTAAGTATATATAGTGTTTTCATACACTCTAGGACAAAGAATCATGCAAAGGGCAATGTGGAAACTGAGAATTAGGTGAAAACTCATTTCTGGATTTTTTTTTTTTTTTCATCTAGGAAGCCATGGCAAAGAGCAAACAAGAAACACAGCTGATTTTTTTGATATAATTCCATAGTTGTCTGCACTGGTTTTGTATAAAACTTTTCTTATTGTGTTCTCTTTTCTGACCTAAATGATCACATTAATAGCTAGAAAATGACTGATATAAACTAGATCACCAACAATTGTTGAAAAAAACCTCAGTTCTGTCAGTTCAGAAGAAAAATTTGTGTTGGTCCTTTCCTTTTTGCTTTATTTTCATGAAGAAATCTTTGAGTCTGAACGGTTCATTTCAATATATCTTGTATACATCCTAAACACTCACTGAGGCAGTGCTGAAAGTTTAGTGGTTTACCCTAATTTATTCAGGCTTTATTCTGCTTCTGTGAGATAGGACATGGTAGTGGGTAAGAATTCAGACTTGAGAACACGTGCCACTGCAACAGGAGATTTCAGTTGTTTAGATACAGCGGTTAATGAGAGCTGTGATAGCTCTCTGGAGATACATAAAAGGCTACTAATGACTAGTTCATTTATAAGTGATGAAGATCTCTCAAGATCAAAATCCTTCCAAAAATACAATAAATAGAGAGCTGTGAACTTGCAGTGGTCTTGACAGTAGTACACTGTCACCTCAGCACTGAGGTTTCTTTAATGCTCAACTTTTAATGGAACTATTTTTCATTTGTAACATCATGCAAGACATTTAATTTACCTTTCTCCTTCTGCTTCCTATCTCTGCTTTGCAGAGCACAGTGGTTTATGGCTACCAGATGTCAGCATTCTCTGTGTCACATCTTTTTTTTTTTGCGTGAAACTTCAGTTTCAGTGGAGTTAGAAGGTTTTGTGCAATTCTGTGCAATCACAATGCGTTCAGTGCCTCTTCATTCACAGGGGGACTCACAGACTCCACTCCTTGGATGGTCAGCCCATTTGGGAAGTTGCTGTGTGATCTATGTTTGCATAGATCAGCTGGGAAACAGTGGTGCATCAGATCTTGCCTTTGCTGAAACATCAGTGCAACTCTGTATTTTTGCCTAAAAAATACTTATTAAAAATACTGTACACCCTAGAAACAAATATTTGAAGTTCATGCGACCCTCTCCAAAACACCCTCTAGTCTCTAGGCACAGAAACACATGGCATATGTGAGCACTGGAAAAATTTATTTATATATTTATCTCTGTTCAGATTTTAATTCGATTTTTATGTCAATTTTTTATATTTTTTTATGGATAGTTTTACTGAATAATTCAACTAAGTAATTATTTACAGAAGTATTTAATTTTGCTTTGTTGGTAAATGAATACTTTGTTGTTTACCTGTTGTTTATCTTTGACCTTGGTGCAAAGCCTAACCAAATCCTACCACAAATTTTTCTGAGTCACTGGGAGCTGAACATGAAGTGCAGCCCCATGCTATTGGCAAATTAATTTTATGACTTATGTATAAAATCTGTTCTACTATTCCTTAGTTCTCTTATAGAATACTCAATGAAATAATGCAAAATAAATCTCTGTTATGCTTTGCATGCAGCTCTCTCTTTCCCATGTGGGATGAATGGCAAGACAGCCATTAACTCCAGCAATTGACAATCAAGTCCATGATTTGAAAGTGAACTGAAATTACAATGGACAGCATTAGTGTTCCAGGAGCTGGAGAAGCAGACGGTGGTTCATGACCTGAAAAGTATCGAGCATCTGTAACTTTCACTGAAGTCAAATTATAAATGCTTGACACCTCCCAGTGCTTGTCCTGCTATTCTGAAATGCAGATTGTGACTAGAGGAGAGGAAATGGCAGTTTAGGGGGAATAATTCTTTAGGGTTAAGTAATCAGAAAATTCATCAGCAGATGAATTATGTTAAGATGGATGGAGCAGATGTCTTTGTATCAAAACTGAAATTTTAATATGCCATGCATGGATGAAAAGGATTTTGACCATTATGTCACTATAAAAATTAATACAGCTGTGAATAATAATGGCAATCCATTTCAAGAACATGGATATTTATATAATATTACCATCTGATAATGGTTAGATCAGAAAGAAGTTGTAATTACCACTATTGATTAGCTCTAAATTATGCATATTGATGACTAATGCTGAAATAATGTGTTGTTTTCAAAATCCTCTCTTCCACTTTCACACACTGCTTCTTGATCCCATTCAGCTCTCCAATCTTTTCCATTAGTAATTGCACTGGTGAGGGCACTGGCACTCACCCCTTATGGCTTGTCCATTAGGATTTTTCTGAGAGCAACAACTACCATTTAGCACATATTAAAAAAAAAAAAAAGGAATTCCAGTCCTACTTAATCCTAATGGCACAAAAGTAAGTAAGATCCTGGATTAACAGTGATCCCAACATTATTAATAACAACAATACAAATAACCAAGTTACTAAAAGTTAAATAATCTATTTGTAACACCTGTTTTCATGAGATCAGTCAGATTGACATGAAGGCCTATTTTTCAAATGGTGGTTAGAATGGCTTTCACTTACACAATGAAATACCCATTTCTGAGGGTTTTCCAAAGTGTTTTCCACATGCCAGGATATATCACTTTCTCTGCATTACTCACCATCTTTGAGCAATGAAGAGGAAAATTTAACTTAGCCAGAGGGTCATTAGGAAAGTGCAGCAGAGCTCAGATCTGTTTACTGTAGTTTGACCTGTGGTTATTGGGCATTGAGATTTTTTGCACTATTGACTCTTGTTGAATTAATTCAGTGTGCAACTTAAGTACCTACAAGTGGAGTTCCCTGGTGCCTGGGACTGCATCCAGATCTCAGAGTTTCACTTTTCATGTGATGTAAAGGGAGATTTAGGCAAAGAAAGCAAGTTAGGAATGTGCGCTCAGAGGTGGATGAGGTCTCATTTCAGCAAGACCTACAGCTTTCTTCCTCCTCTTCTCTCTTTTTTCCCTCCGTTATGTTTGAAAAAATTCTAAGGTAGAGAACTCAGCATTTTTCTCCTGGATTAGTGATGTGCAAGTTCTCTATGGATGTAAGATGCAACGAGAGCATATAACCATAATTAGGTCACTCCTAATTATCATGAGGCATTAGATCAGCTCAACCCTTTCAGAGCTCAGGGCTCTCTCCATGCAGTCTGGTAAATTAGCCAAGCATCTGGATGCTTTTCCAGCCTTCATTGTCATCCAGAGATGAACAGTCCCAATAAAGGTCCTTCAGAGAATTTCTATTTGGAAGCTAGAGCCCAAAGTCCTCTTTAGGAAAAGCCCCTGCTGTCTGTCAAAGGGCTCATGTGATGATGATTCACTCTTGTCTTTTTAAAGATGCAGGAGAAGCTGCACTTCACCTTCAGTACCAATGGTTGGAAACTTACTCACAAAATGTGACCCTGGTGCAAGGCCTTTCTCAGGCACTGTGGTTTTAAAGAGGCTGTACCTCTCTGTTCAAGCATTATCTATGTCGCCAATAGGGATGGAAATCCTCTTCTCTGCTAGTGCAGTCTGCTGCCTGAGAGGAACCCAATAGGTGATGTGTTTTATAGAAAATGTTAGTAGTGCCATCAGGTATCACTGCAAATATAAATGAAATCTGCAGCTTCCAGACAGTGGTTGCTATGATGATCATGTTGCTCTAAACAGACTAGATGGGGTCATCAAGCCACTGTAAAACTTCTTTCTTACTCTTTTTCCTTCCAGCCCAGGTAGAAAGAAAGAGATATGGACTAGAATTGCCTATTTTTCAGGCAATTCTAGTTCAAGTCCAGGAGGAGAAACCTGCTTTGCCTGAGGTGCCTCAGTGGTGGGCACCCGCTGATCTGACCCCCATTTGTATTTACTCCTTCCACTTCTGTTTCACTTTCCAACACCTTTTCCCCCTCTCCACCCTGATGTGGCTCAAATTTCTCTGACACCAGTCATTTCACAAGCTGTTTCTCTCCCTAGTGCCTTCAATTGCTGCATTGTCCAAGGTCAAAATATTTCATCTTAGTTATCAAAAAAAATTTGATGTATCTAGTCCAAAATGTAGGTTATTTAGAGGGAATAACATGTGGTGCAGTTGATATGGGAAGGAGATGGTATAGACATGTCTTTCCAACTCTCAGCCCTCTGAGATATGAGAGATAAGAGGCCAATAATCCTCTTCCAGCTGTGAAATATTAAGACACATCTGAAATGTTTCTCTTGCAGATTTTGCTAAAAGTTGATTTATCGGTACTTTGATGCTCAAGTATATTCAGTAAATAGGACCACAAATGTGGCCAGATGTTTCTGGCTTTATAAACCTGATGAATTATTGGCTGTGAGACCTTTTATACTGCAACCTGTGATCAGAAGTGAGTGCAGTGATCTCAGCCCTGTTTCTAGTGGTCAGATGTCCACCCTACTCATTGGCCCCTGCAGTCCTTGCAGATGACAGCATGACAGCTTACTTCTGGAGGCATTTTTGCAGAATAAATAGCTTTAATAACATGCTTGTCAATTCATGACAAAGAAGTTTTCTTTTTTCATTCCTTGTTCTTTTCCCATTCCAGGCAGAACTGAACAATTCATTACCTTTTTGTAATGTAATACATTCTGCCTTTAAAGGGAAATGTCACATTCCAGCTGGAGTTAGTCAGTACTGATGTTTGATGTTTTATCAATAAAAGGGAAAAGTGGCAAAGCTGTTTTTTCTTCTCTGTTCTACTCTCTTAGCTCACCTGGCCACCAGTCTCTTTTCCCCTTTTCCTGCACAATATAACATAGCATACCCAGGAGTAGAGGATTTCCATAGGTCAAACTCACTGCTGCCTGGGCCTTATGCAGTCACAGTAAGACATCCCATTCTGCTGCCATATAGTCCAGAAAAAAGGCATATTTTCCTTCATCTTCTTTGTGGACTTTGACATAATTAAATTAGAAGAAATTAAAATTATTTTTCTTCATTTCAATCACAGAATCAGTGAATGGTTGAGGCTGGAAGGGACCTCTGGAGGTCAAGCAGGGCCATCTAGAGTCATTTGACAGGACCGCATCCAGATGGGTTTTGAATATCTCCAAGAATGGAGAAAACTTCCCTCAGCAACCTGTGCCAGTGCTCGGTCACCCTCACAGTATATTTTTCCTGTTGGATCCATCTTGTCTGGAATTCATCCCCTATATCCTATCATTATTTTTATAAACTGCCTTAATAACATGCACTGCTGCCTACTACAACAGGAATGTGATTTTTATGGTCTGTGATGGCTATAAATTTCACCCTTTTCTAAGCATCTTTCTTGGCATGAACATTTTCATACAACAAAATCAAAGACTACTGCTGTACTAAAAAGTCAAAATGAACCAAGACCATCGTCTGCCCCTAAAGCAATTAGCTTGCTGAAACTCTGTGGCTCCCAAACCAGGGTGACTACATCCAAAATTCCTCTTAGGAGTGATCTCTGGCCTGTGCTAACTCCCAAAACGTTTGGGGGGCTGCTGGCTGTCATGGACCAGAACAGCACCAGGGACCATCTGAGTGATTTAACAGCGCAATCGAATATCCATGTCTGGGGATGTTTCCTGGCAATGTTTAATGTACTGTGTAGACACAGCCATAAATTCTACAGGAAAGCTACATTAATGTAGCTATTAGGTAAACAGGAAGAAACCTTTGACCTAGAAAGCACTTTGTGTGCTGCTCTGTCATTGAAAGTGTGTCTCTTTCAGAGAGTTGTGAGAAATCAGTACCTGGGTACCCAGCCTGCTGCTCCGTTTGCTGTGGGCATTACTGGAGGATTATCCAGAGGAGGGAGGAGTGCCAATGCAAACCTTCTACCTAAATTTAACCTCACAGCTGAGTTAACTCGACTGATATCAAAGTGAAGCAGAATTTCAGACAAACAAAGTGGAGAATCGCAGTGCAGAATTCCTCCCCAGTCTCACACCAACTAGTTATTTCCCTTCCAGGGCTTCAAAGGGGAAATAAGGCATTCCTGCACACTGAGCTTTGAAGGTGAGCTGCTTTGTGAAAACTCCCTGCAGTGCTGTGTTGCTGAAACCAACAATCTGAAAATGTTAGCTCAGCTTTGCTGTAACCTCACTTTCAAGTGGCTGTGGAGGCTAAACACAAATCAAGCAGTTTCTTGAGCTATATCTGAAAACACAAAACAAAACTAAACAAAAACCTCAACAATCTGAGTTGTGTGTTCCCAGCTTCTGTATTAACTCTCAGGCCTTGCTCACATTTCACTCCATGTCCAAAATTGAGAGCCACAAAAACTGAGGCGGCACAGAAACCCTGTCTTTTTTTCCCTTTACCTATTAACTGGGAAGAGAAACAGGCTCCCAGCAGGGCCCAGTGAAGTGTTCAGCCTGGAAGCCCTGGGCTAAGAGAAGCTGGATGAGGCCTTTGAGGTTTGACAGTGATGCTTAGGGATGAACAAAGCAAGTCTGCTAGGAAAGGGCAGGTAGAGTTCTGCCTTTTATTGCATATGCCACATGGCCATGTTTCAGTCCTTCAGTCCAGCCACAGCATCAGACTGTTTAGTGCTTGCAAAAAAAAAAAAAAAATAAATAGATGTTTTGTTACTTGGGTTGATGGTTTTACAAGGTTTCCTCATCTGGTGTATCCATACAGAGTCAATGTCACGCACAGCAACTGTTACATTTCTTTTCAGTGTATGGCCCTGTGCAACAGCAATAGCATTTGTTGTATGTGTTTGTAGTGCAATTATTAACTTTATGTTGGAGAAAACTTTTGTTGGCTTACAGGAATTATATAAAAAATTATTTGGTGTAAAATACTTCATAGTGTTCCTCACTTAGACTCATGCAGGTTGGAAAAGACCTCTGAGATCATCAAGTCCAGCCATTAACCCAGCACTAAACCCTGTCCCCAGGTGCCACATCTACACATCCCTTAAGTACCTCCAGGGATGGTGACTCCACAGCTGTCCTGGGCAGCCTGTTCCAATGTTTGTGCTGTCTCAGTTCACCACTGTAAACTGTCCTACTACCTATCATCACTCCCTTTTGAAAACTGCTGTCAACTTAGAAAGGTTCATCCAATGTCCATTGAAGTCAATGGGATATAAGAGGTCTTTTAACAGCAAATTAATTTTTTCTGGTGGATTAAACAGCTTTAAGTAAATGGCAAATTAAGTCATGTAAATTATCATTAGCCTAAAATGTTATTCTAACATTATTAGTTTTACTAGTTTCCAGGGCAGGGACTGATCTCAATTACACTGGTGTGAATGCAGAGAGCTGTTAAACCTAGAGCTACTAAACTTTTTCTTAACATTTTCTAATGGAATAGATCAGAATCCAGATGCATTTTTCTTATTGGTGGGATTTAAAATGCTGGTTTCCTTTGCTGGCTATCCAGTGGTATTTCTGGTACACTCACCTATAGTCAAACATGCTGTTCTTTATTAGACTCAGACTTCTTGCAAAACATTTTTTTTTCCTTTCACCATTCTGTGTGCTCTTTCTTTGGAGAAGAAAAAGTGATGCAGTTGCACAGGTAACTTTTTACCTTAATTTAAATCCTCACTTTCTTTAAGAAGTTATTAAAACAAAACAAAACAAAACAAAACAAAACAAAATACAAAAAACCAACCAAAGCCTCAGTTTTTCTCTAACTCATATTGAAAAGGGACAAGAAAAATGTAATTTCTACCACTATGGAATGACAATACTGTAATGTCTGTCTTCCTAATAAAATCTAGAGGAAGTTTATTTTCCCTAGGTAGCCTTGTAGGTGCATAAATAACGGGGTTTATAAACAAGTGTCCCTATCCATATGGTCACCCATCTGGTGGTGACGAATCCCAAGAGAGATATCAATTACTGGAAGCAAAAACATAAAGTTAGGGAAAGCTACTAAGACATTAGTTATACACTTTGCAAAAGATAAATTCTGATATCACCAAGATAATTAGTGTTTTTCTAAAGTGTCTCTCATCTTGAATGACCCTGCAGGTATTTTCTAAGGAGGAATTATAACAGACGTGATTTTATGATATTCAAGGGAGTTTAAAATAAAATAAATTTCTGGGGAGAAGTTCAGTGTTGGGGGGATGAACGCTTACATGGACCTGCAGTTAAAGACTTGGCTCCCTGTGCTCTAAATTCAGAGGCTTCCCTTGGACATGTGTGCTTCCAGTGCAGTAGAAATGAGAAATTAGAGCTGTGGGAGTAGTGACCTCCTGGGACTGTGTGCCCCTGCGTGAGTGAGTGTGTCATGTTAGCACAGCACATCCCAGAGTATCCCTCTTTTTGGGTATTTCTTATCTAATTACTTTTCTACCTTCCATCAAACAGATGAAGGAATAGGGATTAAGGTCAGCATGAACACTCCCTGCAAACACACACACTTTCATCCCATATTTGTGGGTATGGCAAGGCTTGTCTTTGGCAAGTTGTTTGGAGTGTGTCTGTGCTAATTGCCAGTGTGCTTTGGGAGAGCTGCTGGATACAGCTTGACAGCTCTTTCTTAAACCTGTCTGCTCCCATACTTGGCTTATCTGTAGATCTCAGTATTCCTCAAAAGAAACTAGTCTGTGTAAGGAACCAGAGCAGAGGTGTTTTAAATTGTTTTAAAGCTATATCCAGAGTCATCCCTTTTTTGGGGGGAGGCATAAATGCTCCTGTCAGCTTTCTGCTCAGCACAGTTGCTGCCCCTGGTCTCATTTTGTGGTTTGTGATTCTCTGTGTTTCATACCCAGAGTCCAGACACACAGAAAAGAGCTTTGTATTTTGCTTAGGGAGAATCAGATTCTAAATATCATACATATATTGCCTTCCAGACATAGGAGTCTCTTATTAGAGCTAGCTTAGGAAGCAAAAATACACTTCAGGGAATTAACATCTATTGTTAGGAAGTATTCACATCCTTTTCAATGGCAATTGCAGAGTACTGCCACTAATCATTCCTGTCAATTTTTTAGTAGTTAGATACTATTCAAGTGAGATTTGAGGAAATTAACCAACTAAAAGGCTCTCAACTGAATATTTTGGAATACAGAATGATTAATCTTCCAGCGAGATCTGAAAGAATTTCTGATGTTTAGAGTGTTTTGACTGGTAGTCATGGGGAAGATTTTCAAAGGTCAAGACAAAAGAGGAATGCAGAATCTATCCAGGGGAAGATTGGAGTTTGCTATATAAGCAAGTTAAATTTACATCAAATCTAAAGGGAGATTAACATTATTTAAATTTTCAGTGCTGAAAAACAAATGACTATAAAGTATACTATTCTAGCACAGTGGTGCACTACACATGCAATAAAGATTAGGGAGCTCGAGCTATTACTGTAGGTATGCATGGTTATTGCAAAACTTTGGATCAGAATTTAAGTTTCTGTAAGATTTTCTGGGTGCAGTTAGCTTGTATCATCCAGATGTCTGCATTAAGAGAAGTTATAGCAAATCACGTTTCTCCTGTGATTAGTGGCTATAAAGGCTGCAACACATCGTCCCAAACATACAGTGTTCCAGGGCCTTTGAGTCAAGTGTGATCACTTTATCAGCAAAAAAGCTATGTACTCATAGCTGTCAGTGCTGGTAACTCAGTTTGGAATATGGCAGTCACACTGTGCTGTGCTCTGCTGACACTTTATTGCCAGCAGTAACAATTCAATAACACCTCCATAACCCTATTGCCATTTGCTCATCCCCAAAGTTACACCAAGGAAAAACTTCTCTACAGAAAATGTCCTTGTAGGGGTGAAGATTGACATCCCGTGGAGATGCTGGAACATAACCTGAAGACAATATGGATAAAAATTGGACACCACCTTTATTGCCAGTAGTGACACAGGAAAAAAAAAACACCTGAGCTGTGTGCATACAGTGGGTTCAGATATGAGAGCTGACTCTTGGGGACATGACTCTGGGAGTCAGAATCACTGGGTCTTTGAGCAAACACTGGAGCAAACACTGCCCTGACACACATCCTCCAGATCCTTGGTGGGTTCATCTGTGAGGCTCTAACTGTGGAAAACTCCAGCTCTGGTTATGACAGAGTGGTCTCTGGCTTGAGTTTTTAGAGCTGGAAGTAGTGAGAGAAAAAAAATCTTGGATTTTAAACTAAGTTTGATATGAACGTCAATGGCATGCCATGCTTATGGAGCTCCAGAGTCACTTTGAGGTGCAGAAGCACAACATAAACAGCAATCACAGAGAACTTTTAGGATTAAAATGATCTACAGCAAAATAGGTATAATGAGATGCTGAACAAAGAAAAATTTGTTCTCACATTGTTAGGAGGGCTGAAGGGGTTGAATCTGTGCCTCTGAATAGAATGTTATTACTTATCAGCCTGAAAGACATCTGGAGATGGCTCAGCTGTTATGATACCCATATTACATATTGAACATAGTATAAATTCTAATCTAAATGTGTTACTGATTGTGATGGTGCAGTTTCATTTGAGCTTTTAATTCTGTTTATTTAAATATGACTATTTCATATTGATTTGTAGCATTTACACAGACAGACTGTGCTGTGCACATTGCATTTTCCCTCAAAATTTACCTGAAGGTGTGAGGTGAGAAGTGTGGAGTTTGAATCTTCAGAGAATGAAGGGGGAATAGGTGGATGAATAGAAATGCTTATGAGAAATCCAGATAATAATCCAATAACTCAAGTAGGAGGAAACCTTTGTGGGACAAGAGAAAACTACTGATGCTCTGTGACTGTGTTGTTGATTTTTGAGATATTTGTGTTTAATAGTAAAGGAGCTGTTATTGCAGTCTACTGAGGAAATGGCAAATGAATCACATCTGGGGATTCAGGGTCTGGGGAGGAGGTGAGTAACCTTGAACACCAATTTGTCTAGTTTAGCTAGAAACAAGCATTTTTCTGCTCCAAGGGCTTATTTGTGGACAAAACATCGATGTGATTCTTTATAACATTGATTTTTCTCTGGGAAGCTGAGACAGTGAGGAGGATATTTCCCCATGAGTGGAAAGGGCCTCAGATTTACTGAGTTTTGACACTTGCAGCCTAATTGAAGGAGTGCAGTGTAGGGCCTATTTATGACCAAATAGGAGGGACACAGAGGAACACTTCAGTTGCAATTTTCTGAAGAGAAGCACAGAGAGATGTCCAAAATGCTGTCTCCAAATCTGAATCACCAACTGTGAGAAGGGGTACAGGAGGGAGAAGTGGTCAGTTAACTCATAAGCTCTTCACAGCTATAAGGGTCGTGATAATTCCTGATACCTGGGAAGGAAACATGGAATTGTCTTCCCAATTAATTGTGTATCAATACGCTTTTCCAAGTGTAGTTACTTTTGTCTCTTTCTGTCTTATTTCACCCCCAAACTGTTCTGTTTATTTTTATAAATTACTGACTTAAGGATCCAACAGCCCCCTGCTGCTAAGTCCTGCAATGTGTGACTTTGCACCATTTCAGCAGCTTCAGTCCAAAAACTTGAACTAGTGCCACTTGACAACTTGGTTTCCTGAATAATGTTATGGAATCTTATGAAAAAGCTTTTAGGAGTGTATTCTGCACATCCATTAGCCACACACTTACTGAATCTCCATGAAACAGTGACTGGATTGGTAAAACAGGATTTCCCTTGACAACTTTTATCCAACACATTGTGTTTATCCGTGAACAAAGTGATCCTACTCTTTGTTAAAGCTTCAACCATCTTGTGGGTGATGGAAGCCAGACTTACTGGTGTGTCTTTCCCAGGAGAGGTGACCTCAAGGGTTTATTATTGCTTCTACACTTGTTTTTCTGCAGTTGTGTCACTGGACTTATGTCACTATCTCACTGTCTGCAGATAAAAATGTCAAGGGGTGCAGTGTGGACGGTCATCATCTGTGGAGTGGCATCCTCAGGTGGAAAACACTGCAGTGGTATGTTGATATGGACAGATCCTACACTTCCAGAATGAAGGAAGAATGTTCCCATTCTCCTGGAAAAATAGCCAAAATAGTCATAGTGTGTGCTCTGAGCTTCACAAGGGGTCAGTAGTACAGAGTCCAGAGTAAAGCATGCTGCCTTGGGTTTCATAAGGAAATTTCTTCCTCTGGGTGTAAAGTCTCTCCACCAGATTGGAGAACTGAATGAGTAGAAGTCTGTTTCACCTTCTCATGGGACCTTGCCTCTCTCATCATGGGCAGAGCTGTTTTTGGGCTGATTTCTAGCTCAGGGAGTGGCTGTGTCCCACAGCTCTGCTCCTCAGCCCCTGCCCCAGCTGGGGCTGTGCTGCACTGCAGCCCTGCCTGGCTTGGCTGTGGCTGCTGCTGGGGCAGGCTCCGTCCCTGAGCCACAGGGGAATGGCCTGGCCTGGCCTGGCCTTGTCCATCTCTATCCCCATCCCCATCTCTACCCCCATCCCCATCCCCATCCCCATCCCTATCCCCATCCCCATCCCCATCCCCATCCCCATCCCCATCCCCATCCCCATCCCCATCCCTATCCCTATCCCTATCCCTATCCCTATCCCTATCCCTATCCCTATCCCTATCCCTATCCCTATCCCCAGCCCCACAGACATCTCTGATGCTCTTGCCTGGGGCTGTGGGGCAGGATCTGCCTTGTGAGGCCCTGCCCTGCCCACCCCATGGGGCAGCTCACTCTGCTCCCTGCTGCCAGCCCTGGATGAAACAGTTACCCCATGGTACCTTAACTGTCAGTGGTGGAAAAAAGCAATATTCAGCTTTTAAAAGTCAAATACCAGAGGCATCTCTGAAGAGTTTAGGACAGTGCATGTCCAGTTTTCCACAGTCCAGTGCAAGACAGGCAGCAATCTGGAAGGCATTGACCACTGGGATGGTCCGTCTGGAGCTTCTGCTCAGTCAGAAAGGCTGTGCCATCTCCATCCTTGGAGGGTTTTAGGACACAATTGGATAAATCCCAAAGCAACCTGGACTGACCCCATAACTGGTACTGCTGAAAACTGGGCTGGAGGCATCCCAAGGTCTTTACCCATCCAACTTATTCCAGGTTTCTATAATTTTAAGTAATTATTAGTCATACATTTTAATAATAAGATTAATTAAGAATGGATCTGTGCTAAGAAGAAAACAACACAAATTCAGCATTGTAGACAGTTGCTTTGATTGACTTTATTTCCTGACCCTCATTCAGTTTCTCTTATACTTTGATGGAATATTGAATTTCTCAATTATGACATGTTTCAGTTTCAACAGCATGTGACAAGGATGGTGTCTAGCCCTTCAAAAATCAAAGGAAAGTGTAAATTTCCTTATTAATAATTTAAAAATTAACTTAGCTTGCTCCAAAACTTCTGTTCTGGACCTTGTCATAGAATATTCTTTGAAGAGTTTTGCTTTTATACTATCTGACATAGTGTTTCATTCATCTGAAAAGTGATATTTATTTAACAACCCAAACCCACAGTTTTATATATGATATATACAGTAAGACAACTCTTTAGCAGCATAAATCACTGTGACTTTGAAATCCCTGGAGGTACATTAATATTTCAGAAACTGATGTGACCATTACATATCATCTCTGCATATCTATGTAAGGCCTATCTCAGTCACATACAAAATCTCATTTAAGGCCTCATTTCACTTAGGTACTTTAATAGTTGCCAAAATTTAAGCATGTCATTCAGTTGATTGGTAAAGGATTCATTGCGTATTTAAGCACCCTCCTGTATCATGATAAGTAAAATAAGTGAGGGGTATAAATAATAATTTTAAATAGTGGTATGTGGCTACCAGCATAATGCACTGCTCTGAAATGTATATGCTCCTTTTTCCCCTAAAAAAAACCCCAAAAACCCAAAAAAACCCAAAAAAACAACCAAAAAAAAAAACAAAACCAAAGAGAAAAGGAAAACAGTGTAACTTCTCTGCAGAGCTTCTGGTGCATGATTTGTAAAGTCAGTAAATTCCTTTGCTGTTTGCTTTGCAGTTCAGTACCTTCACTTTTCAGCTCTTTCCCTGTAACACAGACCTGTTCTTTGTCGCTTGACCTCTGTTTCTCCCTTTACAAACTGCTCTTTTTCAAAAAGCCCTTCTGCTCAAAAGATTGTCAAGTGCTGTGGTTTCTATTTTCAGCTTGCAGTTAAAAGCTCTTTGTTATTTTCACAATTCCTCCCTTCTTGTGACTTTTACACTACACAAAGGCCATGTAATTCCTATCACAGGAATCCTGGTAAAACACTCATCAAATAAGGCCAGTTGAACATAAGACCAAACCCTATAATGCCTTAGATTTCATTTGGAAGATTCATTTCATTTGGATTTCAATATTCTTGAGGAAGTGAAAAGGAAAATTATACAAGACATGCTAAAAAATAAGCATAGGGAATTTAGATTTTTAGCAGAACAATATTTTCCTTCCACAGTTATTATGGCACAGTCCAATTTGCTAATTAGAAGAGAAACAAAGAAAGATTTTAGTGTGATCCAATACCATTCACCATTGGTACCTAAATGTGGAGCCATTTGGGAGTGTACAGAGAAATAATTGAATAAATGGCAAATATGGCTTTGTAAGAGCAGGCATGCCTGTACAAACAGATGAACCCAGCCCTGAATACACAACATTATTTTGTAGGGTTTTGTTCCTGTTTGAAATGGCTGACAAACTATTAATAGCTTTTGTATCCATGAAGAGGGACCCATTATTTTGGAACTTTATGTCCAGAAGATTCACCAATGCCCAATGAGTGTTCCTCAATCATCATTTTGGTTTTACTCAATGAAGAGAATGGCAATTGTCCAAAAAACGTGCTTTGTTAAAACTTCACACTCCGGATGTTTTGCAGTTCCAGTTATTAAAGGATTATACTAATTTTATAGCTTATATTTGTTGCATTTTCCCTTTTCAACTATGCACTTCAATAAACAGGAGACTAAGGTGCCAACTGGTTGCCTATGATTCATCTTCCTTTCAAGCTGTTCTGTGGAGTACACAGGATGCAGAAATCCTCAAAATCTTATTTCTAACATAGAATTGTTGTTATAAAAGATGGTGTGAGCCAGTAACTGTGACATGAGTGGGAATTTAGAAGCTCTCCATCCAGTGGTTTGTTGTTCAGTAGAAACTGTCAAAAATCTTCAAGGGCTTTAATTTCTCCCCACCTAAACTCCACCTCAGGAATGCACAGTAGTTAACCATTTCTTCTCCTCTTTCATTAGGATTTTGGTGTTGCTGCTGGATTTGTCAGTAAATCTATAGAACAGCTCAAGGAAGGAATTCCAGTCTTCATTGCCTCACTCATCCTTGATCAAATCACTCACCAAATGATGCCAGTACCGTGTTATTACTTGACTTTTATATAATGAGAAGAATACATGAGAAAAATTAGCACTAATTTTTTCCTTGAATCCAGACCACAGGTTTGAGACTGTTTTTTCAGCAGAACTGCTTTTTATATTATTTCTCTTCCCTTGACTACCATTGTTTCCTCCTGGCATTTATGGGATGTCAGAACTTCACCCACAAAGTGAGCGAAAATATTTACTCCTTTTGCTGCATCATCTTGCTCCCAGTTACAGCAGATGGGTTTCCATCTCTTTTCCATTCAGGGGTGTGTGAGAGCAGATTCAAACGAGCCTAAAGGCTCAGCTCAGCTCTGCTGAAGAAATTGCTTTGCTTGTGGACAATGGTAGCTACTTGTGAAAACATATAAGAATAAATCAGTATTAAGATTACAAGATTTAGGGGCAGTGAAGTTGTCTTTTTCTTCTGCTGAAACATGTGTCTGAATCAAATTGTTTCATTCATTAAGACAGGTGTAATAAGACCAGTTTGGAAGCTCAATGTGTATTTTGTTGCAGGGTAAAGTGAATGGAAAAGGTGCTTTTTTCCCCCCCTATTATTGTTGTTGCAAAACAGGTTGAAGGATTTTTTCCAAAATCGTGTCCAAAAAAAACTCATCAGGAAAATATATTCAAATTACAATATTGGGATTTGGATTTTTGAGAAAACTACTTTGAAAAATAAGTTTGAAATTTTCAATTTTATTATTGGGGGGGGTGGTGTTGTCTTTATTGTGATGTTATTTTAAAATAAATGAGAGGAGAAAAACCCAACCACAATTATGCCAGTGGCTTTGCTAGAATTGACTAAGCTACTTTCCTGGGGTGGTGGTGGGGTTGTGAAATCTTCAGTTGTCCCAAGACTTACTGAAAGATATTGCACAGAAGAAGTGCTTCCTGTCTCCTGTTGCAATGAAACTAACTGATGCTTTAGAAATGGAAGTTATTGGGATTTTTGATGTAAAACTACTCCAAAATGCAGACATTTCTATAAGAAAACACTTGGACTTTTGATTCAAATCAAAAGTAAGAGAAAAAAAATAAGAGTAAATGTCAGTCTATAAATGTGCTCATTAACTAAATCTTGCATTTGGAGTCTGCTGAATGTGGGACACTTGAGCTCAGTGGGTATTTTGAAAGCAAATGATCTGTCTTATGTGGGGCTTCATAAGTGGAGGTGGTGCTCCTGGAGGAGATTCATGTCTGCTGCTGAAAGATTATTTCCCTGTTTAGAAAGAATTATAAACTTACCAAAATAAGACATCTGGCCATTCACCTTCTTGGCAAAGCCTCTGGAAATGATTGATGGCTCACAGTCCAGCACAAACACAGGGGTCTGCCAGTGCTCTAAATTCCTCTGTTGACCGTCCCTCAGATGAAAACCTCTGACTGCTCCTGCAGTCCCTGTGCTAACACAGAAGGCTCAGAGCCCTGGCAGGAACAGCAAACAGACTGATACAAACTAAATTTGCTTAACTAAATTAAATGCATGACAATGCTAAGAGGGCAGAGTTAAGGGCCTTCAGAACATGTAAAAAAAGGCGGTAAATGTATAGACTGGTTTCCCAGAGGGGGAAAATAAGACAAAGTTTAAAGGGAGACATTAGGAAAGAGTTGTTTGTTTTTGCTTTTTTGTGGGTTTTTTTAAAATATAGTGTGCATATGTTCTGAATGCTTTTTGTTTTTAACACATAATCTGGATTTGCTGTTGCTTGGAGGGTGGGCAGCAATAAGTCAGAGAAGGATCTGTGCTGGATGAAAATAGAATGCTTTCAAAGATTTAACCATGCGGTAGAGGCAAGAAAATGCCCTTCATTTTTTTCCTTTCAATAATACAAGTCTGAGAAACACAAAGTGGCAGAGAAGCAGTTGGAAAGAAAATGCTGTAATTACCTTGGCTTTGAGGTTCCGTGGGGATTTTTTGCAGGGCCAAATTCTCCAGTTTCACTCTTGTGAAAATTATCCCTAAATATTAGAGATCCCAGTGTGTCAGCCACTATTGTCTGTGATTTCTTAATTATGCTACACTTAACCAGATAGAGAAACTATCCCTGACACTGTCTTGGCTTGGATTTCTCCTGAAGAAAGTCCTGAAGAAGGGAAATCCAAAGGGATCATATTATTTTTCCACTGATATTTCTGACAGCTTCAGCAAATTTTTTTTCTTTGAAGAGTGGATCTGCCCTGTAGAGTGGAAGAAGTGATCCACGCTCCTGCCTTATTTCCCTTAGCACCTCTGCAGGAAAAGAGCTATTCAGTGTCAGGTTTTTGTCTTGACTTCAGGGCTTCTCGCTTCTCCCACCTCTCTCTGGTAGTCCTGCAGCTGGAGTTGCACTGCCTCCAGCAGGTCTTCACAGACACAGAAAGTCAACACAGTAAAGCAACAGAAAATTTGGCTGCACTAATAATATCCCCCATTTTCCCCAGGGCTGAGGGCTGATGGCTCCTTTGGAGAACATCTCCCCTCTCTCCTCTCTGCTCAGATTAACTTTTTCATCCCATGAACCTTGTCTTGAACTGAGAGCAAATTTAGCCATAGACCTGAACCATGAAAGAGTGGCAATAGAAAAGTAGAAGCCTGTTCTTCCTCCTGATTGGGAAAGGTGGGAGCAATTCAAGGCTGTTATCTCTGGAGTCTGGCCAATTTCCAACCTGGATGTATTAAATGTGTTTATGAAATTATTCACATGTAGCTTGTTTGGAAGAGTACTCTGAAATGTGACCCTTCTAGCAGTTCCACAAAGTGGTGAGGTGGAAAAAGATGAAATCTATGTTTAATGAATTAAACTTTTACCCACTGTAAGCAATTCTGTGTCTAATGCAACCAGCTCTTGTCAAGTTTTTAATGAAAGAGTTGCCTTCACCTGACATTTATCTCTTGAATAAAGCTGTGCTTGAGATCCATGTGTTTTCATGCTGAGATTGTCAGCAAACTGAAAACAGACAGGAAAGTTTGGCCTTTCCAGGGGGACAGCAGCACAGAATTTATTAGAGAAAAGAGAAATTGTATATGTACTCCTTTAAGTTATGGGAATTACTGTGATGGGACATCTGGTACTTTACAGTGCAGATTGCAAAGTCACTGTGCTGTATCATGTTAATCCCCATAAGTAAATGCTCCCTTACAGCTTCCTTTCCTGTATTAGTTATTCTCCTGCTTGCTGTCCTTGTATATGGGAAGAACAAATCCAAGGACAAAATGCTGAGAAGCAATTTGATTTTGTAGACACTTTGTCAAGCTCTATCCCCAGAACCTCTGTGGATGTGGGAGAGGAGTGAGGGTGTGCTGTATGGCTAAATCACGTACTTTAACATCTCAGCTTCAGTTCAACATGACATGACTTCAGGCAGACCCAGAATTTCATATGGGAGCAGTTAAATAACTGAGAACATCTAAAGCAGAGCAGAACAAAATCAGGCAGTGAGGGGTAAATGCCTACAGGCAGGCCAAATCTACAGAAGAAAGGAAATTGCAAAGCTGTATATTCTGCATAACAAAAGAAATGTGCTTGTCATGAGTGCTGGCTAAACTTATACCAGTTTTAGGTAGGAGATAACAATTATTGCCATTGTAATCCTGGATAATTCCTCAGTATATAATTATAAAGTTTATTATGCATGTGGTGGCTGGGGATTTGAAAAGTCTGGAGAGTTGTGAGCCTCTGGATCAGGGTAGCATTTTGCATTTTTGGGTTTGTTTTAATCTGCTGTTACAAAAAGCAGATTATTTCCTATTTTAATTTCAAAGAGGACTCTTCAGAAGAGATAAGTAATCTTACTGTGGGCTGATAGACCATATCCATGTTTGAAAAAATTTTATTGCAGAAGAAGGACATTTGTAATACTGATTACTGTGTTTACTTCTCAACATTGTTTCTGCTAAACATGCATTTGCTGTATAAGAGAACAACCATCTGTGAATTTCTGAATTTCATTAAACAGATGATAAGTGTTTAGTGATAATGATTTCATTAAACAAATGCTAGCATTTTGTTTTCCACAGGATTAATACATTTCATACACAAGAATTATCATAAACTACTATGGACTTAAAACAATTTGCAGACTGGAAATAGTCCCAGAATTACATAATTCATTGAGTCAGTTCGGATTAATTAAGAAGAACAGGTTACACATCTTAATTTATTATTAAAATGTCCCCTGAAATTCAACAAGAGACAAATGTAAGGATTTTTTGTAACTTTTGCAATTTGTTTTGGCAATAGCTATTGCTGCTTTTAACATCACTTTGTGTGACTATGACTTTTTTCGTAAACACAACTCTTGTCTCACATGTATTTAAATGAAAGATTTCTTTATGTCTTTCAGTAAAAGTTTTTCATCAAAAAGCAGCCCAAAAATCATTTTGATGCAGCTCTAAAATGAGAAAATGTTCTGCCTTTACTTTTCAAAGCTGTTCAGGTAGCAGTGAGGGTCTGAGATACCAAATCAGGGATTCTCACTAAGGGAGCAAACTGAAAGGTGGGCACCAGCAGCTGCAAGTGCTGCAGAGGAGTCCCAGTGGAGAGCAAATTATGGCAAAGAGCCTCTCCCAGTACAGGGAAAAGGGAATCCTGAAGGCTGGAAGAGTTTTCTGCAGGTGTCTCTTGCCCACATTTACAGAACTCATTTCTCTTCTCTCCATGATGCAACTGCTGACAGAAGCAATGGAAGTTGCAATGGCCTTGGGGTCCATTCCTTGACTTCCAACTCTGCCCTCATTTGCAAAAGCCTAAGCAGGAAATACCTACATGTCTTCCTACTCCTTTCATTTCCACCCTGAGAGCACTTCTCCAAGAGGATCTAAAGAGTAGAACAGCTGAAAAAAACTTTGCATTCACATCTTCCCAGGATGTCCATCTGGTTGTTCTTAATCAGTAGCACATGACCCTGTGTTCAGTCCAAGTGAGTGTCATCCTTTTCTAGCGTGGCAGGACTCAGACAAACCACAGCTCCTCTGGATCCACAGGGTTCTGATCCGTGCTTGTCACAACTTCAGTTCAATGGAGAATTTCAATAGATATTTTTATGCCATGTTCAGTAATTAAAATATTAAAGGTAAGTCTGGAGGAACTCTGGAGAACTTCCCTAATAGCTTCTCTTCAGAGTGAAATCTCCCTGCTGAGTGCAGTAGCTATCAGACCTTAGATAAATCCCTCCCCACTTTACAGATGTTACACTGATTCTCCATTTTTCTCCTCTCTGGTGTCTTCCCATGTGACACCATGTCTAATGCCCTAGCTAAACGCAGACAGATTTCATCTGCTGCATTTCCTTTTTGTAATCAGTTCTGCTATCAAAGGGAGATATATGATTATTTGAGCATTATCTAATCTTGGTAAACTATTAAGCATTTTATCTCATTTTCTGTTTACCTCACGTAACTGACATTCCTCTTTTTTTATTTTTATTTTTTTTAACCTGTTGAGTGTTGAAGCCAAAGCTTTGGGCCTGTATCTTATTCCAATAATTTCCTTTCTCCCTCACTTAAAGACAAATTGTTCCCAGGTACACTGACCTAAACCCTTCTTTGTCATTTAGCACATTCACCTGACAGAACTTCTGGAGTCTGGGAAGAGGCAGCCCAGCCTGTCCACTTGACTCCTTTCCTCAGACATGGAACTTTCCCTTTCCACTACCTCTCATCATCCCTTTACCCTATGCTTGGTGCCATCTTCCCAACAGAAAATGAAGACATTCTATTCCCAAGGGCCACAAGCAGCTCAGAGAAATGCTTTATCTGGTGCTTACCAGGAGTGAAAGTTCTTTACAGCTCTCCCTGCCACTGTAGAGGAATGCTGTGCTATTTTTCTTTATGTAAACAGGCCATTCTTTACATCCAGCAAAAGTAATCTCAAACAGCATTTTGACTGCAAAAACACAGAGGACTTCCCAGACTTAGATGAAAGTAGTTTGTGGAGGTTTATATAATTCTTGTTTGAATTCATTATACATGCATGGAATCATGAATCTTGCAAGAACTTTCCTAGCTATATATTTTGGTGCCTAAGGAATACTGTTCTGCAGAGATAAAAGCCCAAATCCAGCAGACCCTTGTACCAGAAGTTCTTATCTAATTTTCAACATTTATAGAAGGATAATTACCTTCCTCTTCTCACCCACCACTGTTTTTACAAGGAGTTGGATAAACTTCTTTTTTTTTGCAGGGGATGCAGCAAAAGTTTGAGATGCAGTTAACCCTGTCTGGTAATCCCAGTTCCCTCATTGGCTCCTGCTGGGACTCTTACCAGGTCATTTACCTCAGCCTTTTCAAGGGTCTTTGACAGGCCAGCTGCTTTCACTGATTTCTGAATGTCTCAATCTAAGAACTCAATTTCAGTGCTCCAAAGAAATGTTACTATGAGGTCAGAGTCAAGAGGATGCCAGGTCCTTGTTGCCAGCCTGTGGCCACTGTGAGATGCACTGTCCAAAAACCCTGGGTGGACACATGCACTAAATAACAGCAATAATAGAAGTGATGTATACACTGTGGGCTGGAGCACTGCAATTTGCTATACTTTCACAGGGCAGGTGAATGAAAGAGAGACGGGAAATGATTACTCTGCAGGAGCCTGAATCAATCTCTCCCCATTCTCTAGGAGACCTGGAAACATTTGGCTCTTGCAAATAATCTTTAACCAGATAGGTCACACTATTAAAGTCGATGGCTCCTTTTGTGAGTAAGGACTACTCAGCAGGTAAAACACTTGCTGGCCTGATTTCTAAGCCTTAAAATGCTAAGAAGAAAACACAAAATGTTTTTAATAATTTCTTGTTGCTGCAATTCACATTTTACTACAGAGTAAAATTTTATTGTTAGTCGTCATTTATTAGGGAAAAAAAAAGAGAAATACGAGCAGGATGCAGATGGCATTGTGCTTTTTACATAATTGCAAAATACTTATGTTACAGGCAATTTTCATTATGTACTAATCAAACTTGTGTAATCCTGTCACTGCACTGTCAGTATGATTATCGCATCTGTTTAACAAAAAAAGTTGAAAAACAATAATAAAGTAGATAAATTAGTGGTTTTCTCAGCAGAGACACAGTGACAAAGATCCTGCCATGGATGATGTTCTCAGCATACAAGAAGACAGGATGAATTGTAGCTTCAGTGTGAATTACTCTGGAGAAAAGCAAGAGGTATGACAACAATCATACAAGATCACAGGAGCAGTTAAGCCAGCTAGAAAAGATTTGTACAATGTCCCTTATAAACATTTGAAAGCGGCACTCAGAACCTGCTGTGTTTCCTTTCTTTGCCAAGCAGAGAACAGTAATACCTGAGAGCATCTCTGTTCAAAGAAAGAATCAAAACATAACAGGAACAGTTAGAGAAAGGCAGAGTGTTCTTTCAGCATCCCAGAAAAAGACATCACAAATTTAGCAGCACGGGCTGTGCAGGAAGGAAAGGAGACTCACAGTTCAAACCTTGCTGTGGCTGAACAAACAGGCAGTGAAATTGCAAAGTGCTGCTCGAGGGCTGGTGGGTGTCACGTGGAGACAGTGTCCACACAAGTGATAGTTGTGATCACCACGCAAAACTGCTACAGTCACCCTCAAATAAAAAAAAACTGTGATGGTTCCAGCCTGTAAAAGCCTGTGTGAGGATCTTGCCTTGAATCTTGGTGGACAGACTGTCTGCAGATTACAGCGACCTTTGCTGAACTCTGACATCTGGTAGGAATGGCTGCCTGTGAGGAGGAGGAGGGTGGAATGTCCCTTTACTTACACCCTGGGGCTTTGCCCCAGCTGGTCACAGATTTCCAGTTTTCAGACAATCTGATGCAAAACCCTGAATGGATCACCTTGAGGAGCAAGATCCTGTATGTTCCTGAGACTCTGTGTCCCCTGGCAGCTGAGGAAGAGCAGATCCTTGGAGCTTTCTGTGCAGCCATTGGAGCAATGGCAAGCTCCTCTGATGCGACACAATTGCAAACTCAAAGCAAAAGCCTCTCCTTGGTTTCAGCCAGCCACTGCCTGAGTCCCTCCAGGAAGCAATTTTTCCTGGAATCAGTGTTAATCTCAGCACTCCTTTGCTGGCTTTCCCACCCTAAACCATGCCAGCCCTACAGACCACGGGAGCCTTGGTGGCCTTGGAGCACCTGCCCACCTTTTCAAGCATCCAGAAGCACGTTCAGCTCTTGTAATCCCCAAGGCCTCCAGTTCTGTCTGTTGATATTCACATGCCAGGCCCTTAGCTGCAGAGGAAAACCTAAAGAAGGATTTTCAAAGGTTGTTTTCTTCTGAGCACAGCTGAGATCTTACAGGAGAAGAACCTGGAGCCCAGCCAGTGCCTCCTTTCTAGTGTGGGCATGGCACTGATTTATCATGCAGGAGGTGTGCATTCAGCCTTTTATTCTTCAGAGGTTTTTGAACCCCTGCTTCAGGTAAGGCTACTCAGTGCTTTGGTGCTAATTTCATTTCTTTTGTTTTGGTGTCATTCCAAACTTTTAGGAATGAGTATTTTTAGAGTGCAGTTTAGTAATCTATTTATTTGTGTGAAGATATGGGATTTGTTTTATTTTCCTGGGCCATGAAAGCTTTGGCTTTTTTGGTAAGTCAAAAAAGATGAAAGGCAGGAAAATGCCTGGATATTATATGGAGAACTTTGGTAAGCTTTCCTCTTGAGGAATCCAATAAGATCTTTCACTGATTTTTGGGACAGCTTGAAAAGGCCTGTTGCTTTCAGGCAACAGCGGAAGAAAGCATTTTTTTTTTATAAAATATGATTTTCTACTTACTATAGATAGTTCCAAAAATCTCCAATGTGAGCTTTTTCAATGATGCCTGAACTCGAAATTTGTGTACAGGAGGAGTCTCTGGCAATACTCAGAGACTGAAAAAAAAAATCCAATCTAAGAAAAAGACCATGAATTCTACATAAAGCACTTATAAATAAAGTCACAAAAGATTACCATGGCAACAAAGAAAGAGATGAACTTTTCATTATAAAGGACAAATCATATGATATCTTTATTATAAGTTCTATAATTTCTATTTTCTCTTACAGAATCATAATACACAATCTTGGCTATAGCACCATAGAACTGTTATTTTCCTCCATATAAAACCCATTGATTTTCAGGGAAATTTCCCTGAGAAAATGTCTTCTAAATGTAAGCAAAACAAAATATTGCTCTTTAAAACAGGGTATTTGGCTTATAAACAAGCAAATAAAAAGCACTTAATCCACAAACAACCATAAAATGAACACTTGGAGCTAGGCACAAAAGTCTCAAAGTGGAGAAAAATCACCAGAGGTCAATAGCAAGCAAAAAATCTGAAAAATTGCTGCAAAATATTAGCACTTCCTATAAATTTGCTGTTTCTACTTTCTCACCCCTGTGCTGGTTTTGGCTGGGGTGGAGTTAATTTTCTTCATGGTGGCTGGTATGGGGCTCTGTTTTGGATTTGTGTTGATAATACAGAGATGTTTTTGTTGTTGCTGAGCAGGGCCCACACAGAGCCAAGGCCTTTTCTGCTTTTTGTATGGCCACGATGGGGAGGAAATTTGGGGTGTTGGGAAGAGACACAGCCAGAACAGGTGACCCAAACTGACCAAAAGGATATTCCAGACCATGTGACATCAAGCTCTGCGTACAAAGTGAGGAAAGGAAGGGAGGCACGTTTGCAGTGATGGTGTTTTCCTTCCCAAGTAACCATTACCTGTGATGGGGTCCTGCTCTCCTGGAGATGGCAGAACACCTGCCTGCCCATGGGAAGCAGGGGGTTAATTCCTTGCTTTGTTTTGCTCCTGGGTGCAGCTTTTGCTGTACCTATTAAACTGTCTATATGTCCACCCATGAGTTTTCCTTCTTTTACTCTTCTCATTCTCTCCCTGATCCTGCTGGGGGTGGGGGGTGAGCAAGAGGCAGCCTGGGGCTTGGCTGCTGGCTGGGGTTATGACATCCCTCTTGTGTCAGGACCATGTGCTAGTCCTGATGTTTACCTTTGCATTCAGAGCAACCTGTAACCTTAAACATCGTCAAGTTCTTTCATACATGTAAAAAATACTATTAAGAAAATCCTATTTGTATTTATATTTATGCTCTTTAAAATTCCTAGAAGTCCTGTATCTCCTCACACATTTAAATATATTGAGTTTTCAATACCAGGATACAAAATATAGTCCATGCGCTTGACTCCAGTTATTGAGGATTTTCAATCCTCTTGGATATTGTGCCTGACCTCTGTCTGACAATCCAAAAGACATGGATTTCCCAGAAGTCCTTTCCTATACCTGGTACATGAGTGGGGTGTCTGAGATGGTCTGACACTTCTCAAAGTTCTATCAGCACCTTTGTTTCAGCAACAGAATCCCATTCCTACAGTGGGATCCACCTCCCTGGGTTCAGGTGCCAGTGATGCCAACATTCATGTTGAATCTTGTTGCCTGTTCAGTGGAGACCCATTGGATAGTCAGTGACATTTAGAGCATGATTCAATCAACCAAATGTCAACACCAGTTATAACAACCAACAGACCATGGTCTAAACTTCTTTGATTAGTATGGGAGCCCCTGGTGAGTTGTGCATATGGACATATCTGGGTAAGGTACATCTATCGCACTCCAATGAGAAATTGTATTTCCATATAGGTTTGAGGCACTCAGTCTTTTTTTTCTCCTCTCTCTCTTTTTTCTCCCCCCCCAACACACTCTTCAGTGCTGGAAGCCATGGATGAAGAGATGGCTACCCATTTCTTTAGGATCACCAATGAGCCACTCTTGTGCCTGTGGACTGCAGGTCTCAGTTTTTGTGAACCAAATGTGTGTGTGGCAGGGAAGGGGCAATGAAGGAGGGGACACAATTAATATGTTCTGACCACTGATATAGAACTCTTCTTTGAGATTCATACTCGCTCTTGACTACCCAATTTAAAAAGAATTTTAATGACAAAATAACCAGGCCATTTTCTGATTATTACCTTTACAAGTTAGAAGAGAGGCACATTGATAGGAGATTTCATATTATAGTTAAGAAACTTATTTTTGTCTTTATTGTTTCTCTCTAGCTTTCTCATTTTTGTTTCTTGCAATTATTTTGATTAAATTTACCGCCTGATCTTATTTTTTCTTTGAAAACCTAATAGCAGGCCTAAAAATAATCACAGCTCACAGGGCAAAGAATTGTTGTAGGGTTTACTGGTTTCTTTTTTTCCCCTTAAAAGTTATAGTTGTAGGACTTTAAATACTACATAAAACACCAAAATTACTCTGAAATGGTGTAAGAAAATGCTGCCCTAAATTAGAAATTTACATCTATTCTCATCTCTATGTGCTGATCCATTTTTAAAGCACTTGCAAGATTTGTTGTTATTTTGAGGCTAGAAAATAGACTCTAGTTCTCTTCTGAAAGGAGATATTGTATTCCTACTGTTTGATAAAAGCAAGAGAAAAGGAATTCAGTTCTGTCACAAAAGAAATAATAAAAATAATCTCTTCTTGGTGAAACTGCAAGGTCAGTTCATTTCCTTACATTGATAGAAGTGGTCACTTCCTCCCTCTTTTTGTCTTTCTGAAATATTTTCTTTTGTCTGATCCTGCTGTTGTGAGTTAGTTCTGTTAAATCCTTATCTGTCTTTGTAATGTGAATATCAGCTCGTCTCAGGCCTTGCATGTATAGGGATGTATCCATAAAGCCAGGGGTTTTTTTTTTGCTTTGTTTTTTAAAAAAAGAATTTTTATTCATAGTGCATTTATTATGGTTTTTCTTGCTGGTTATGTTGCAAGAGAGCTGAGACCCTCCAGTGAGGATCATTGCTCAGTGAAAGGTGCAGTACATTTTCCTCATTAGCTATGTCTTATCTATGAAAAATACAAGCTGGCGTCCCAGACATTAGAAAAGCCCAGGTAAAAGGTCACACTGGAGCAGGAGGAAGGCTGCATGTACAGACTGAACATCTTTACACTTTGTAAAGATGTAAATTAACGTCAGATGCATACAATGAGGCACCTACAAATAGCTGAAGATCTTTGTGTTCTGGCCAGTCCTGGTGATTTGTCACAGGAAGCACAGGTGGGGGGGCATTCTTGAAGGGACTTTAAAGAGGGACTTTAAAGAGGGATGGACCTTAGAGTTTATTCCTGAGTTGTAGGTTAGACTTAAAGAATCTTGTTGAAAAGCACATAAGGGATGCTATAAAAGAGTTGTGTGAACAGGAGAGACCTGGGAAGAGGGAGGTCATGAAAATGTACAAGGGCAAGTGCAACTATTTTTGTACAGGTAAAGATGCAGAGGTAACCTCCCTCTGATGTCAGTGACTCACAGAGGAATTGTGAAGGGACTCAAGAAAATAGGTGTAGTGCCTATAAAAAGCTAATAGCATATCAGAGAACAGATTTAAGAGCAGGGAAGCAATCAGGAAGCCAGGGGTGAAATCCAGACTAACATTCTTTCTGCATTGCATGTGGGAAGGATGGCTTGGATAAGAGGCCAAAGCGACCCATTTTGTGGCAGCTACATTTAGCTGTTAGCACGGGGAGGAGCACCACAGACAAAGGTTGGTGGAAGAGACATGCCCAGGGTTTAAAAGTGTGTTTGCAGGATGTAGTCAAAAGTGGTTGAGTAAAATAATGGACAGTGCAGAGGCTGAGCTCCTGAGGACTTCACAGAAGTGAGAAGATAGGAAAGCAAAATTGTAGAATCTAAGAAATGAAAAGAATAAAAGCATGAGCAGAAAAGGGGAAAGACAAAACTGGGGTTACAGGATACTTGTTTACAGAGAGCAGAAAAAGTCTGATTTTAAGAAATAAAGTTCCTGTATGAAGAGTCTAAGGGGTCATGGCAGATGAGTAGAAAATAGACATTAGAGGTTTATTATGACTAACAGCTCTGAAGTCCTTAAACAGCAGAGCAGAAAGAGCCATGGACAACTGTAAATGGTCCAGAATCCAGAAAGAGCTCAACGCCTTCTGTAAACACAAATAGATCTGCCTACCACAAATTTTATTTATCCTGTAGAGTCTTCAAGTACAAGAATGGCATTTCAAAAACAGTATTTCATGACTGAGAAAAGCATCTCTGTGGGCTCTTGCCTGACAATAGAGCCAGACTCCCCGACATTTACAGGAGATATCTCAAGGTCATTTGCAGTAGAGACCAGGCGCTTTCAGTCTCTCTCTGCCTTTTGAGTTCAGCTCTTGTTTCAGTGACATCCTCTGTTGGTTTGGGTAATGATAAGTGGCAGAGTGGCCAGGAGCTGCTGCCTCCCCCCATGCAGGGCACTCCGAGTGCTCGGTCTAATTGCGCGCTGGGGCTGCTGCGCTGTCCCTTGGAGTGAGCACAGATCAGAAGTCAATTGTCCATTCTAATCAGATTTACACAGAATATATGCTAGGTGAAGTTTCAAGTGACTGGAATTAGCTCACGCACAGCAAACATTTCAGGTCTAATCTGATCATTTTAAGTGAAAACTAGTGAGCTCTAACTGTAGGGAAGAAAAAGCTGTGCGATAATCGATAAAACGGGAATGATCTGAGAGAGGGGACCAGTGTGTCTGATTAATCATTCTACCAGCTGACCAGATTTGTGACATAAAGCACATTAATCACATACTTTCAGAAAAAAAATGGGCTTTATACTATACAAACGTTACCCACAGCCTTTGCTGTGGTAATTTAATTTGTGAAGATTTCCTCTGAGACAACAATGGGATATGCTACAGCTGAAACATATACAAATATCCATAATTATTTTCAAACAGCAATTGTATTATTATCTTCCTGGGTATCTTTTCTTGAAGTGGCTCTCTCTTGTGACTTGGCTGTACATTCTGTTTCTCAATGCTCGCACCTGAGTGAGAAGATGTAACATGGACTCTTCACTGGAATTTAATTTCTTAACACAAATCTTGCTCTCATCACAAATAATAAAAACAACCTTTGTTTCCAGATTGATTTTTTTTCCTTTTGTTTGTTACCAGAATGTCTTCCTGTATGCAGTTTTTAGAAGTACTTTTATAGAGAGATTGATTTTTTTCTTACATGAAGCCTCAGTTTTCATGGTACCAACCTGTTCTCTCTTCTCATTACACTGATACTTCCATTGAAGGGGAAAAGAAGGAAGGGAATGTCCTGTTCCAGTAAGATTTTTTAAATCCCTAAGTATGTACACATAAAGGTTTTTTAGGTTTGTTGTTGCTAGCACAGATTTTACTTTTTTGTGGATCAAATTCAATATATCACCTCCCAAAAAAGGCCAGAGCTGCCCTCTGCTAGAGTGCACATGCTAACAATTTAGGTCAAATTTACCTAGATACTATGCATTTGGCAAGGGGAGTGTTTCAACAAGCCTAATTACGACTTTTCAATAAACCCAAACAAAATACTTAATAGGAATTGAAAAAATAAAAAGGATCAAAAATCAAAAAACCCCAAAAAATCTGCTGGAAACAGTGTGGGTCTTTGTGTTCTACTTCAGAACCAGCAGAAGGTGTATTTTTCTTAACTAAAGAATGTATGTTAATGAATCAGAGAGAAGGAAGAAGTAATGAAATGGAATATTTTTTATTATATTCATAAACATGTCCAGTTCTCTGAATTTTCCCTTCCTTGGCCATTTTAGCTTGCCATTAGTACACATTTGTCTGAGTTATCCTGCCAGGAAGGAATTCAACAAACCCTTTCCTCCTGAATGCGTTGTGACAATCAAAAAACCCCCGAACTGGTAAACCCAACAAAGAGTAGAGATGCATTTCAGGCACTGGAGAAGTCCTAGCAGACAGCACCCACTTGGGTCCTTGTGTTTTGCAGCTCAAACAGCCACATCACAAATAAAGTGATGTCTTGCCCTGATGCGACGGCAATACTGTGCTGGTACTGTGGTTGTGCCAATGCAGTGGCTTTCTCACACAAAAAACTTGGGGATAAAGTTCCATTCTCAATGTGTTTTCTTCCTGTTTTCTCTGCTTCATATCTTCTGATTTTTTTCAAATTGCTTTACATCTGTCAATAACTTTTAAAAGTTATTCTTATTTATTTCTTCAGTTTAAATCTGTGTTTGATAAAAGGCCAAACTTGCACTAAGTGAAGAACAAACCATGGTCAAAAAATTCTCTGCCAAAAAGGAATATCTCCTAACAACAAGAACAAGCATTATTATCCATCTATAGGGAAGGAGCTGAGTTATAGTCAGATTAAGAATTTTACCTAATATTGGAAAAAAAACTCCTCTATGACAGCCAAAACTGAACAAAAGAGAGGAACCATCCATTTTTCCTTTCTGTATTGCCTGGAATATTCTTTAATCCCTTTAAATGACATTTCCATGCATTTTTGTCATGTCTATGTTCTTGCCTGTTCACCTTCTCCTGTACCAATTCAAAACACTGCTGTAAAAAATAATTTCGTGTTGTGGCCCTTCTGATTTCCCTCCCCATTTGAGATCCCCCCTCTCCATGGCATCAAGCACACCTCCTGTCTGTGCTTCCAAGCTCCTTCAGAGCCCAGACTTTGACCATGCTATATCGAGATAGTTCTTGATGTGAGCCCGGATGTGAGCTGTCCAAGCCCACTGTTTGTTTTGGAGAGTCTCCCTCTAAAAATTCCCAAAGCCACTTCATTTCCCTCCTTCAAATCCCACCTTCAATTCCTCTGGTGTGCATGACAAGCTCAGGGCTGCTGGGCTGCCGTTGTGCAGGGCCTGGTGCCGATGCTCCGGCTCCTTCTGCTCTCCCATCTGTCTGCATCCCTTGCTTCCCACTGGGAACTCTCCCAGCATCGACCACAACTCTGTCTCCTCATGGCAAAGCCTGTGGAACAAGAGGGACATGGTTCATGAGAGTGGCACCTATTTCTAAAACACTATAAATAGTAAATCAATGTCATAAATCACTGCCACTGAACCTTAGTCCAAGCTAAGGACAGTGAGAAAAACACTTAACATCTTTTATATTTTGCACATCCATTAATTCAACCTGGTGCAGGGTTTTCCTTTTTGTGGCAGCATTGCAGGACTGGCCTGTGTTTGATATCACATCCTTTCTAACCTCCAAATGCTACTGCTGTTGCAATCACTCATTTGAGGGGTGATCTATTTGACTGCTGAATACTCTAATGATAAGATAGCTTGTGGAAATAGAAGCCTGGCCAAAAGATTTCTCTTCTGACAGCATCCTCTGCCAATAAGCATCAGCAAAACTGTCCTGACAGGACAGATACATGCATGTTGCTCTCAGATTCTAGTAAACCTGAAATTAAGTTCCCAAATTCAGCACTGGAGTTCAAACTATCCATAAGGGTCAGATCAATGGCAGTGGTGGCAGGGCACTACAGCACACAGGACCTGTCATTCTCCCATGAGTTGTTTCCACAAGTCAGGCATATAAAATCACTGACATTAATTTAATGAGTTCGTTTTCGGGAGATTAGTCTCACCATGAGTTGGATTATTCTGAACATATGGAGACCCAGTCTGGCTATGAAGTATGTAAAAGAATGGCAGAGATTTGGGCATGCTGACTTTTTGAGCTGAGTGAATCTCGTGTTAAATAATTTAACTCTTCATGCCACTGTTGGGACTGGTTTGTTGTTTGGTTTTGAGAAGGTTTTTTTAACTTATTGCTATGCCAGTCACTGTAGGTAAATCCAGTTTAGGTCTGTAACAAAGCACAGCAGACTCCAGGGTTGTGCATATTTATGAAAAATCAGATTTATAACAATAGAAGGTGGGAGACATCAGACTTTGGAACAAATGTAGACTAATGATGAAGTTTGGTCATTTATTCTAGCAATACAAGAAAATCTTGGGAATAAAAGAGAGTGCACATTGCACATGAGATTCTCTGAGATCAGAGCCCACTGAACTCAAATTTCAGGGATAAAAATCTCAGTGACATCCATGTGAGTGAGATGCCTCACTTGTTGGTTTCTTGGGGGTTCTTTGGAGTTTTTTTGAGGTGTGATTTTTTTCTGGTGGTCTTTGTTTGTTTGTTTGTTTGTTTGGGGTTTTTTGATTGTGTGTGCTGTTTTTTGTTTGGTTGTTTTTTGGGGCTTTTTTTGTTATGATTTTTTTTAGCATTTTAGAGCTCAATCCATGGAAGGGATTAGAGGCCTAACTGCTCCAAAATTGCAATCATAGAACTTAGGCTAAGCAGTTCCTCAGTTGGTAACTAAATACTGAAGGACCAGAAGATCTCATGTTTTGACATTTTCAGTATTGCCCAAAGTCAACCATCATGTATCCATTGTGAACAGTCTCTATCTCACCATTGCTCCTTGTTTAAATTCACAGTGAAGACATTGTTATACCATCCACCCTGTTACCCGTGAGGCCTATCTGCAAAGACATTTTAGAGGATGAGGAGACTTGTACAGAACATTTTACCCTATAGTCTGTTGATTATAACAAATGCTAAATTTGAGAGTTTCAGTGTCACCTCTGTCCCCTGCCTGAGATCTCTAACTCGTAGGAAAGAATCTGGACCACAACAGGAAGAAATTGTATTTGGAGGAAGTCTTTAAAATTTCCATATATTTTGCTGGACCTCATTCCCTTTTTAAGGAAAAGTTAAGTAATAGTTGAGGAGTAGTAGTAGTAGCAGTAGCTATTAATTTCAGCAATCATTAGTATTCAGTTTCTTTCTCTTCCTGACTGGTGACTCAGACTCTGTGTTTGCGGAATACTTCTCATGGGTTTTATCTCTTGGTGGTCTAATAAATATTCCTGGAATCTGACCAAAGTGGAAAAGCTTAAATGGGAAAACTTTAGAGCCCTTTTCTCCAGGCTCCAGGGCTCCCCTTCAGGTGCATTCTCACAAATCATGGGATTTTATGGCAAACAAGGGGATGAATGTCCACACGTGGAAGTGGCTTGGGAGGCTGGATCATCTGTGAGGCTGGGGATTGTTTGACCATGGAGAAGAAGAAGGTGACTCAGAATTTCTCAGGACAATCTGGTTCAGGTGTGCAGTTCCCCAAAGCCTGGAGTTAATTGTGTGTTTAGTGCTGGTGGCATGGCTCACTCTAACCCTTTCCTTATGATTTTTGGTTGACTACAGGGGGATGGTGGGGCACAGGGCTCAGTTCACAACTCTTTGGATCCTTTCAAACAATTGGCTCCTTGCCTGGCAAAAGCAACGTCAGTGCAGTGTTAAGCTGTCTCACTTTGGACATATTTTCTGCAGCCTCATGTGGTACCAGTTTTGAGTTAGTTCTACCTCTGTGTCAAATGGTTCAGTCACTGAAGTCACACTTACACTGAAGTAATCTGCGCTTTAAAGGTGGTGGTCATAAAATATTATATTTCACAAGCTTGCAAATAGATGCTGTCCACGCTCTTCAATGGGACACACTTTTTTTTGACATTTTTCCCTTTTTTAAAAAGTGCTCAGGTATCACATAGTTGTGCTACATAACACATAGCTGACATTACTGAATTTCATCTTACAGATTACTCAATGCCCTTAAAATAAAACATAAATTATTCTTAAGCAATATGATTTCAACCAACAGAAAGTTTGGGGAGTAGTTCAAGAGCTCAGGTGGGACAAGATATAAAGTTTAAAATTATCTCCTCTAAGTTCTTATTCCCTGAATCTACAGAAAACTGTTATTACTCAGCCTTACTCCCAACCATGATATAAAATCTAAAGAGGATTTAATATATTTTATTGAACACAAGGAAACCTATTTCAAAAGAGAGGAAAGGATAAGTCTTCTGCAGGCTCACCACAGGCTCCCATTACAAGGTAGTTAACCCATTATTTTTATTTCAAAATAGATCATAATTAATCACAGCTATTGTTCAGGTGTTCTGAAATCTGACCATTTTCAGTGGTTTTGCAAGACTTGAAAAAGGTTTCCTGCACAACCCGCTCTCTGTTCAGTTGTATCAGCAAAAGTACCTGTTACCTGAAAGAGGAAGCTGTCAGACCCTTCTCAGCTGTTTGTCAGGATAATTCAATTGATGTTCTACCTAGAACCCTGCAGGACCACAGCTGCTGCAGTGGATAGACCTTCGTTAAGCCTTGAATGACTTAACAAGCTGTGCTAATGAAACAGGGGTTTAATGAGGTGCTTTTAGCTAAGTTCAATGTATTTTTCCTCTTCATCTCAGCCCTACATTTCCTGAATTTTTTACAATATAGCTTAAAAAAATCCCTTCATTTTTCAGCTGGAATGACCCTTGATATCTTTTTAATAGTTGAAATGTACAATATTCAACTATTCCAATCAACTTCAGCAGTGACTGTTGCCTTTCACTAAGCAGGAGCTCCTTGCCAGGTTAAGGATCACAATATTGGACTGAAGGCCCTTTAGCCTGACTCATGGTATCTCACAAGTCCTTTGCTCCCAAATTAGCTTTAAAATTATACCTTTGATAAGTGATACGTCTCATCTTTCACAGTGCCATGTAGCATTTAGGAAGCTGTGACACTTTTTTAATGACAAATATTAAAACCAAGCTCTTTGATTCCAGAAATCAACATGTTTACTTACCAGCTCCTCTGTTTGATCCAGATTCACACAGTCATTAGCAGAGATAATGACAAATTGCCCCGTGTGACTGGGATGTGAGCTGAAGCCTCAAACAACACAGCAGCAGTACTCAGATCACCCAGCATAACTACCTTACTTGAAAGCTACTCTAATTTTATAAAGCAAGTTGTCAAATTGATGTCTCTGCTGTCAAACAAAAATATAATTTTAAAGGAATGCCTCAAAAATCCATAGAGGAAATGTGAGTCCAGCATGACATTTCTTTGATTTCATTCCTCAGGCGATGCCATAAAAATTGATCAGACCACATTTAATGGAGAAATCATTGAAGTCTAATTCAACCAGCTCCAGAAATATTTATGAAGAACAGTTTAAAACCACTGATATGATATGGGATGATGCTTGTTGTAGTATTATTAATAGCTAGGAAGATGCAGTTTCAACACAGGATTTCTATAAGAACTCTGCGATACATTTTCAGCAGCTTTTGTACAATGAGTTGTTATTAAAACAGCACAACCTTCCAAATTGCTGTTAGCTAAAGATGGGCTTTGTATGACCTGATATTTATCCATTTTGACCTTTAATGCCTTTTACAGTAATTGTTGATCAAATAAAAATCTACTTTATCAGTCTTGTCCTGGTAGAAATGACTGCAAGCTTTTGCTAGTCAGCCCTGTGGCAGTCTGCTACTTAAAAGCCTGATTTTGTTTAACTCATTCTTCCCCATGTGGAATCACAGAATGGTTTGGGTTCAAAAGGACCCTGAAGATCATCTCATCCCAACTCCCTGCCATGGTCAGGGACATTTTCCACTGTCCCAGATTGCTCCAAGCCCCACCCAGCCTGGCCTTGAACACTGCCAGGGATGGGGCATCCACAGCTTCTCTGGGTAACCTGCACCAGGGCCTCACCACCCTCACAGTAAAACATTTCTTCCTAATATCCGGTCTATACCTATTCTCTTTTTGTTTAAATCCATTCCCCCTTGTCCTGTCAGTAAATGCTCTTGTAAAGAGTCTCTCTCCTTATGTTGGCCCTCCCTGTGATGAATTGCACTGAATGATCTGCATGTAAATGTCCAACAGCAATTAATGTGCTGATAAAGAACGATTGCCATTTTCTAATGCTACAGGTCTGTGTGAAATCTTTGCAACCAGGATGCAAACATATTAGTCAATATGGGGAGTTCTGATAAAGGCAATAGTATTTTTAGCTTGTTGAAAAGCTTCCTTGGAGCTCCTTATGTGTTTCAATTACTTTTTTGTTCTCCCTTCATTAAAATATTTATACATCATTGCAGAAAAAAAAAAAGAAAAAAAAACTTCCAGACCCTAAACAAGTGAAGCTTTCTTTTTCTCTAAAGAACTGTGATCCTCGAGGGCACCTGCCAGAACTGTGGTTCAGCAGAGCCTCTCTTGAAGGAAGAGAATTCTCTGTAATTTGACACAGGCTGCAACTCCTTCAGCACAAACTGGACCAACACAATGCACTTTTCTTCTTCACAGCTGTGATAGCCCATGAGGCTGGAGAGGAAGGTCCTTGAAGGGGGTGCCTTTTTCATACCTAAGCAGTGCCAGCAAAGGCTCACAGGAGAGATGAAGGCTTGTTCTTAATCCAAGGACCACAGAGTTATGGACATTGAAGCCTATATACATGCATACATACAGACAAAATAGAAATAATAAATATAGTCTGGAAAATATAGTCTGGACTAATAAATTCTGGATTCCCAGATTCTCTGATGTGTCTTCATGTTCTTCTTAGCAGACTCAGAACAGCAGCTTGTCTGAAAGATAAGTGAAGATAAGGGATATTACATTAAAAAAATCAAAAATTTAAATTTTAAACTTTATGATTTCATCTCTTGTCTCTGTACAATCAGGTAAACCCCTTGGAGAGAAAGCTGGTTGTTAATTGGCAGGAATTTTATGAACATGATGATTTTTCATTTTGAATTTTTCAACGTGCAAAGTACCTCCACACAAGTTTCTCTCAGTGGCCAGGGATGCCACACACCCAAGTGTACAGAACTGCACTTTGCCTTGCTTGGGACTGCGCACAGCAGCCCCTGTTGCTCTCTTGAGGTAAGTCCCAGCTGTGAGAGGCTTCACAGACCTCTGCAGGACCTGCAGCCAGGTTCTGTAATGCTGGGTCCTGGCATATTCCAGATGTCCTGATCTTAAATCCTTTATGTTAAGAGAAAAATTGAGGAACAAGATGCCAAACCTAAGCTTGCAGGGTGGTTCATCAGTTCTTTTTGGGGTCACAGAGATGCAGTGGGATGGTCCAAGATCCAGAAGCACATTGGAAAGTGAGAATATAATGAGAGAAAATATGAGAAAAATGCATTAAGGCTGTGAGACAGAAGGAATTCCCTTCCCATGGGATATGCCGAGGGCTGAAATCATCTTAAAAGCAGAGTTGATAAATTCTGTGAGAAGAGTAGGGAACTAAGAGCAGAATGTGAAAGGACGTTTGCTTACTGAAGGATCCCAGAGTGATGACAAATTGGGGACATGTAGCTACCATGTGTGACATTGTGGGGACAAATATTTTTCTTAGCTTTTCTACTGTTGTTCAACCTAAGTTCTTTGTCCCCAGAATGATTATCAGGTTCCTTCACTCTCTAAAACTAAAACTCTCCTTGTCTTATTGAGAAATGTACCCATGGGATGGGAATCAGGAAGCAGGGAATATGGAGTGGGGATTTTTTGGCCCTATGTCATGGTGAGGGCTCCAAGCAATAATCTGTGAAGTTTACATCAAACCTTCTTATGTCTCAGGCTGGCACTTTCTGCCACCAAGAACTCTTGTGTGCAAAAATATGCATAAACCTCACATTTATTTGATTGGAATAATTTGAAGAAAACCTCTGGTCCACAGAGGTAGGTTATGCAGGATTTATCCACCTTGTGTTGACTGCTGTTTTCAGTGTAACTGGATGATTTTGTGCCTTTGGCAAGAGTTTCTCAGAATCTTTTTAATGCTGAAAATCACATTAACGTGTGAAGGGCTGAGCAGACGGATTTACCTGTGGCTTGCCCAGGAATATGTGAGAATGAGAGTAGCTTTGCACCTCTCTAATGCAAAGGATTTTGAGAAGAAACTTCTCCCGGGAATCAGATGCAGTCACCTTCCAACTGATCCTGCTGCAAATATTGGAGACATCTGTGAGCCTTTCTGTAGAACTGTGAAACAGTTAGGGGTGGATTAATGGGCTGAATTAAATGTTGTCATGACTTGTAAAGTCAGTTTACTCAGGCTGTAATTATAATCTGCCTGAAATGATGGGAGCTGGGAGGTGTTTTTGTGGGCCCTGGTGGGAAGCAGCAGGCTCGGGAGGGAGTGGGAGGGATGCTGGATCCTGACAGTGCCAGCGCCCCAGTGGCTCCTGCACTGGGGGAAATTCTCCTTGAGCACAGCCAGAAGCGCATCTCGCTGAAGCATGAAGATTTGCAGCTCTTCAGTTGTTAATGCTGATGAACACAGAAAAGAAGCAGCAATTTGCTGGAAAATTGAGGTTTTGGTGACAGAGAGAGATAAAATAATTCACAAATGCTTGCTGAATTTTGTACATTTTTTTTAAGTGTGCTACATTGTAAAATGCTAAGTTTTCTTTCCCTTCGATACTTTTTGTAGCAATAATGATTTAGGGAGATAAGCAGTAAAATCTCATAAAGAATAAATCTTTTGTTTTACCAAATAGTACATCTAGAAAAAAACATTGTGCAGCATATAATAACTGGTATATATAAAGTTTTAAATTTAAAGAAAATTATTTTTGATGACACTTTTGTTTTTCCATGGACCCAAGATGTTTTTCCAGGACCCAAGATGATCACATTTCTTTTTCATTTTGACTCAAATTACTTTTTACAATTATTAAATTCAACATCAAACTATAAATAAATATATTTCATCTAGCTCCATACCTACTGTTTGAGCTCCATGTTATTAATTCATAAATCACTGAAAACCAGATTTTAAGAGTACTTATTTCTAAACTTGCAGTGCATTTTGTTAACATTTTTAGCCAAATAAAAAAGACAGAGAATTTAAAGAAGCTATACAGATACGTTACCATTTGAAGAAAAAATTATATGCAAAAATAAGGAAAAATATTTCTTTTATGTAAATTTTGTTAAATAAACTCTAAAAAGTTATATTTATTCCACAAATAACAATTCTCCCCCACAGCCTATTTTTCCAGACCAGATGATTAAAAAATTTTCAATACAGAGGAATACTGCTGGCCTTGCTCACTAGTATCTGGTCTCAAATCATTTAGATCTGTGCAGTTCTATGCTGAGCAACTTGGGTGGTTTCATGTCATATTTCAGCAGGAATTTTCAGGATTAATAAGGTTTTTTTCTTAATTCATCAAGGTAAAGTTTTCAAAAATGTCTTAAGCCACTTTTGCCAGCTAAACTTAGTAACCCTGGATCATCAGCCCATTAAGTTTGAATTTTTTCTTGAGCTTTTTTGTTATTTTTAAGGGAAATCAAATCAAGAAATTTCATTCCAACAGCCCAAATTCAGTTTCCTTCCATACAGGTGAGCTGAATCTCTACTTTTTTGTGAACTAAGAAAACTGATGATAAGGCTAATTCAAATTAAAAAATATTTAATCAAATGTAAGTTGATTATACAGTCTGGAATGGTCTATTTAAAGTTACAAGCTCCATAATTTAGAAATATATCAGTGATACTAAAATTATCATGTCTGTGCTATGATGTTTCTCACTAGCTGTAACATTTCCCTCTCTCTTCCTGCATTCCCAGAAGTTTGTTTGAAGCATCATGCCCAGGGAAACACTGGGAAATGAGAGCTGGACCTGATTCACAGTAAAGGGTGAAGTGACCACTGAAGTCAGGGAACTGAAATCTGAATTCCAAACTTTCACCAGGCAAAGTAAAACTGGATGTCACATAAGCATCTGTCCCAATTCAGCACAAATGTGTGAATGGCATTGAATAATACTATATTTCAGTTTAATTTTATCAAAATGGAGACCAATTATGGACTAAGGCCATGCAATCAGACACCAGCTTTATGGATCAGTCAGTTTTAGGGACAATGACTCAAACTGTGACATTGGTACAGCTTTTCTTACCTACAAGTCAAAAATTCAGCCTCTGATCATTTTCATGTTTCCTACCCTGGAGCTACAGATGCACCTGCATCTGTACAAACTCTTTATGGTTCAATGAAGGGATAGTGAGATTTGGAAGCAGTAATTTTTCATACTGAATGACAAAATGTTTATCTAAAAGAACTTTACAATAATTCTTAAGGCCTTTAGCAATGTAGACACAAACAGAAACAGAGAGAACACATTGTCCTGCTGCTCTATGTTCACTGTTAAAGCCCCAAACCCTTAGAGTTTCCTCAGTTTCCTTAGTTTTCTAAGAGATGAGAACATTATTGGTTCTTATCTAGTCTAAATAAAATATTGCTAATCATTGGCAATGCATTGTTAACCAGAAATTAGAGAAAAATTGCTGTTTGTGGGAGCAGTAGAGGATGCTGCTTTTGTGCTCCTTTCTCGTGAAGGGAAAGAGAATGACAAGGAAGTTGCAGGATTTAGGAAAAGGGCTGAAAAAAATGTGCAGATGATTGATTCAAGAGATCATGGCTTAAAAAAAATGTTGGGAATCTCTTCCCCTTCCTGAGTTTGAACGCATAGAATATTGAGCCCAGCCATGGAGAGGCAAGGAAAGCCTCCAGTTTCCAAATAAAACCTAACAGCTGCGGAAGAAGCAGAAACCTGAGCTGAAGCCCAAGGCAGTTCCTTGCTGGAGTCATTGGAAGAGGTTTGGTGGTTCCAGAGAGCACCTGAACTGCTGCAATGTCTGGGACCAGTCTGCCAGTCCAAAGGACTCCCAAATTTTAGTTGCTTTAAGGATAGGTCAGCAGGTGACCAGCTAAGGGGATAATTCAAGGAACTGTGGGAAGACACTGAACTCTGAGAGGTGAATCCTCTGTGACTCATGAATCTGTGGCAGAATATCATTTAGAGATGCAAAGTGAAGAAAGGGGGACTATCAGGAATGGTTGGTAACCCTCACTGAGAGCATGAACTTCAAAAAATCTGGCCAATAATGTGTAATTTTAAAATTTTGTCCAGGATTATTACTCCCCCTGTACACTTTAGATTTCCATCTGGATAAAACATTTATCATGTGCCCAATTTATGAATGCATTTGACATTAGAAATATGTAATGCCCTCAAAAAACAAAGGAGAGTTTCAGGTAAGTACAAGAGGTGACCTCTGCAGAACAGCTGTTCCAGGCAGATCTCTGCAGGCACCTCTTTCCTCTGTACTTATCAACCTGTAAAACAGCAATCCCAGCCCAATAACCTGGAGGCAGGACCACTGGTACAAAATCTTCTTCTGAATAGAGGTGACTGCTCCATCCTATTATTTTTGTTTATAGACAGCTCAAGGCTCACATGAATATTTTCTGTTGGGTGTTTATAGCTGAGGTTTAGTATGTGGCTAAATATAGTCTAATAGTTCCTTCATCCCCACTCTGCATCATGTCATGGCAAGGCTTTTGAAGAGTAAGTAGGCCATCCAAAACAAAGGCAGAAAATTAAATTCAGCATCCTTAATGTGTGGTGTTTTCCAAAGCTTCTGCTACTTTCATGACATCTCGCCAGAGCTATTTCTGTCTGTGGGGAGTCAGGAAAAAGAACACATATTGTACAGAGAGCAGGGTGTTAAATTTATGCAAAGTGAAGAAGAGTGCTATCTCAAAAAATATTTATTTCATAGTTTTTGCCTTGAGGGTTGTGCTTTGTTACTTCTTTAAGGAAAGCAGTGCTGTATTAGCATCAGGTTTAAAATTCTTATAAATATTAAGAACAGGTTACAACTGGAACTTTTATATAAAGCAGCACATCAGGCTTATCATTTTGTGTAGAAAGAAAGGAAACACCTTTACTGCGCCACTGTCTATTCTTCAGCCAGACTTAAAAACTAGAAACAAAAAACAGCTTAAAGGGAAGAGAGATGTGGAAAGGAAGCAGAAGGATGCTGCACTAGCTCTTTCAGTATTTTCTTTGTTTTGCAAGAAATATAACTCTTTTGTAAGGGACTGGAATAGTTACAGCAAAATTGTGGTAGTTCAGAGTGCAAAGGAAAATTGTCTGTATCTGCAGCAATAGGTTGCTGGAGTGCAAGCAGCTCCTGGCTCCACCTGAGTTTAAAATACTCCTTTTCAAAGGAACTTAAATGCAGAAACATTTAAGGACATGAAAGAAAGAATTTCTGGGTTAAATACTTATATGTTAAAAAACAATCATGTCTGCAAGAACATCTAATTACAATGCACGTATCATTTTAGCAGTGGCGTGATTTGGTCTTAAGTAGCAGCTCTCTGCTCTTCAGGAAGGTGTTTTTAAAGGGATCTCACAGCAGCAGGCTGGGCTGAAGTGAAATATTCTCCCCCAGTCCCCCCCGCAGCCGTATGGATGCCAATATCGTGAACTGATTACCAAAAGTGAGAGTTGGTAGGTGTCAGAGCAGAACAATTTTATTTTTTTAGCTCTGATCATATGTATGTAGGCATAATTTAACAAGAAGCAGCCAAAACAATCTCAAAACTATTCGTTGTCTAAAGTTCAGGGGGTGAGGTGGATTTTTTTTTTTTTTACTTATTCTCAGGAGTTTTCATTCTCTGATATGTTCCTTTGTACAGTTTACATTGTCAGATAAATGCTTCATGCATATTTCCTCTAATTTCTTAAGCAGAGGCAGAATTCCATGTTGAAATCAGTTTTCACTATAACTTTCTTATTATGACACTGAAGGTTGGATCCTGCCTCTCCAGGTTAGATGTGCAAGCACTCATGTGCAAGCATCTTCACCAAAAGGATGCCAGGATGTAGCTTCTAACCATAGAGAATGTTTAAAAATAGTAAACACTAATGAATTTGGACTTCCATTTGACTCAGGCCTACTCCAGTTCCTCCTCTGATAGTCACTTTTCTCTCAAAATTAATATGTTGTAGCAAAAATAAGATCCCTCCTCCTGTGTCACTCTCTTAATGAAATAAAAATCATAGACCCTACCTGTGCCTTTTCCAACAGACAGTTCTCTGTATTTTGTTCTTCAAAGCCAGGATGAGGGTTCCATACCTTCCTTGGCAGTTTGGGCAGAAGCCTGGCTGAAAGATAACCACCAGCACAAAATTTAAGACTTTTGCTGTGATTCGGTCTACTCAGAAACTCCCAAAATTTTCAAGCCCAATCTCTAAAGCAGTTGTCTTTTCAGTTTTATACATGTACAAAAACTGTGAGACGCTCAGCTGTCCCACTGTACTGCTTGGATTTAGTTGATTGGACTGCTCTTTCTTCTTTTTTGCGGGGGTTTTGGTTTTTTTGGGGGTTTTTTGGGGTTTTTTTGTTGGTTTTTTTTTGGTGTTTTTTTTTTTTTTTATTGGTAAAGCGTGGGACATGGAGGAGGGAGGTTCTTTGACTTCATCCATTTTACTTTGTACACAGTGAAAGAGAGATGTAACTCATTTTTTCCTCGTCAAGCCTAGGCTAAGGATGTAACTCAGGAGTGACCTCAAGTTCATGTGCTGACAATGGACCTTTTCTGGCTATTCCTCAACCCTTTAGCAATTTTATTTTGGCATCGCTCAGCCACAGAGAGCAGAATAACACTCCATTCTTTCACAGCTCATGGTGTTTGCTGAGTTTAAACGTGGAACTACATTTTCCTGAGAGTAAACAGAAGGCATAAGAATTTTTTCTCCCATCTAGTGTGGTTTGAGTGTTATTCTTTCTGTTCACTGTAAAACCCAGTCACCTCTTGCACTTGAAACCATTTCAGCTCATCAATCTTAATTTTTTTAAGTGATATACATTTCTTCTCAATTATTTTGTTTTTCTGCATATAATTGTAGAAGCTCCATCATTTAAAAAAAAATGTTTAATCTCTTAGGAGAAGAGATAATCTATTTAGGCTTTGTTTTAAGAATTTCAGGATCTCAGAAATGGGATAATGCTCCCTCCCTGTGTTTCACCATGGTACCTTTTTAAAAACCAAACCTTTAAGCAAAAGATCAGCAGCACGCCTAATGCAGATGCAGACCTTTAGGAAGCACATCAATGCAAGCCACTGCTCTTAGGGCTTGTAGATCTGAACCCTGTCAGAGTTTATCTGCTGCCAGCTTCAAACTGTGGTTTGACATTTCTGGTCAAGAGGGGTGCCCTTGTGAGTCCCGGGAGGGGATGAATCTGAAAAGGCAGAGAGGAGCTATTGTCTCCCTGCAGCAGAACCCTGCCAGCCTCCACTGCAGAGGCACCTGCTACCAGCAGGACTCTGCTTTGAGGGAGATCATCACAGCATGATCTTACTTGTGCCTGCAGTAGAGAGCCGTCAAAGCGCAGCAAGAAAGAGAGAGATGGCAGGAAGCATCAAAGGGGAGCTGCTAAAGACTGAATAGGAATGAAGATAAAAGCTGCAGCCAGTGTAACTCCCTTCCCAAAGGGAGGGAGCAGAAGTGCAATGTGAGAAGGAGTGGTCACAGGAGACCTCAGGGCCAAGTCATTCCTCCTGTAAGGCAGCTGTTACAATGGGCTGGGAATTCAAGTGAGAAAATCACGAGGAAATCGCTGCGGTGCACAAAAGATGCTTGTCAAACACTGCTGCCCCATGTCTGCTGGGGACTGAGAGACTACACTGCTTTTTTTCCTGATCTAACAGATGAGCTGTGGACCTCAAAGCCTTTAGCACTGCAAAATCCACACCTGCTTTCATGCATAATAGGATGATGACTGTGTACAAAGCCCAGCCCATCAGGCCAGGCACATGACCTGGAAAGGACAAGGAGATTGCTGGCAGCCCTGATCCAAGTGCTTGTTACTACAAGTGCCTTCACTTTCTGAAGGGAAAACATAAGGACCATTTCTCACTGGTATAAGAATGCAACTATTTGTCTTCCTGTGGTTTAGGTATCCACAAGAAAGTTATTCCCAGGAGTGACTTCCTTATTACTTTCAGTCTGTACAAAGTGAAAGCCTGGATGATCAGATCTAACTCTTAAACCAGTCAAGAACTCCCACCCCACTTAGATCAGCCTTCAAGGCACACATCCCTCTGACAAGGATAGAACTTCACTGGCATCATGCAGATGATCAAGGCCTGGGACCAAGGCTTGGTAAATGTGCTAAAAATTATCAGATTTGGAAATTGAGATACAGTCTCTGGTCAGTTGTGCTGAAAGAGCAAGTCTCATAAGATTTTCAGTTTGTAAGTGCCACACCATAGACGACCACCCTCTTAGATTTCTGAGTCTAGAAGGAATTGGAGCAAAGATCAGAAAGCACACCTCCTTTTGACCCTCAGCTGGAGCTTTGATTTCAGAAGACTCACAAAGAGAATTTGCTATCGATATTTGTGAGATGCTCTCAAAATTTGCTATGGCAATTCTGCTAGGCAGACTGAAGAGATTGCCTGCAGGGTTATAAACCCTAATATAGATATAAATAACTCCCAGGAAAATAGATTAAAGGAGAGAGCTCAGTATGAGCACTTCAGAGTCAGAGGGAACCAAGGAATCACTGAGATGTTAAAATAAGAAGCAAATAGAAATTATTGGAAAATTTAGGGACTAGCTAAAACTCCATGGATATGTCAGAAAATGGGTCTAAATTCATTCAGATAACAAACTGGACATGCCCCAAGGTGGAAGAAAGAGAAGGACACAGCTATGCTACTTTCACTTAAGCAGCCCTAGTAAACAGATGCTGCTGTCACAACAATCTGCAGAAGGTCTCCTGTTGAAAGCCTTTGTGCGCTAGTTCTGCAAGGTGATACTGCATATTTATTGAACATGTTGCAAAAAGAAGTCACTTGGGCTGGTGCTTGAGGGTTTAGGACTCTCCTTTGCCCTGAAGTTCCAGAAGGTTAAACAGGAGCTGGCTGGATCTGGCTCTGTTTACAAACGTGCCTGTGAGCCCAGCTGTGGTGTTGGTGTGCACAGGCACACCTGGTCAGGGGCTGAACTTGCTGTTGTCATGTGCTGTGGCTTAAACCTCTAAAGATCTACTGCAAATTTACCACCACAGTGTAATTCACTGATCATGGGATCCCTGAGACAATATTCAAACTCAGAACTTACTAATTAAGTAAAAATCTTCAGCACTTGCTTTATTTGAAAAGCATTATGTTATCATGATTGTAGACAGATGATGCAACATATCAGACTTCATCTTTTATCAAAAAATGTATATCCCATAGGAGGAATAAACTTTTGGGACAGCGTATGCAGCATTTACATTGTACAAATTTGCTGCTCTTTATCAGTAACAATAAAAATGTATTTTTGACTTCTATGAATTCAGGATGAGCTGATTATCTGAGTTAGCTTGGACTATGACTCAAGACTGCAAACTTCTGTGAAATCACGTACACCTATGCTAATATTTAAGTATACTTTTAAACTCTATTTTAATCAATGGAGTTTAAGCACATCTTTAATGTAAGCACACATTTAGGTGCCTTGAACAAGGGAAAATTTCTGTCCTCTTTTTATGATGGAATTCAGCTCAGGACACTAGTGGTATTTCCTTACCCCAGCTGTCATTTTGATCCCCTTTTAAAAATAAATCTGCAGAATTGCATCGTCGGCTCTTGCAACAGCTGCCAAACCTCTGCAGATTATAAATTGGTGTTTTAATGTAAATAGGACTCTGATTACTCTATGGTAATTGAGGAGGTGAGGCATCCCCTTTAGATGCCCCCCAAGAAGGCACCTACCTCAGGAAACAGTGGGAGAATGGGAGGTCAGGGTAAGGCTCAGAGTAACCATCCCCAGCTGTTCAGTCCCTGCCTCAGACCTCTTGCAGCACCATTTTTCTGGTCTCTGTCTTGAATCAGAACTGTTTTACACTTTTTGCGTTTAATAAGCCTGAATATTAAATCAAAATGCACAGTCATTTGTAAAAGAAGATTCAGGTCCTGTTAGCTCTCATCAATCTTTTCAAACTGTCTTTCTATTGAGAGCTCTCTGCTCTTATGTGCAAAAGTTAGACATAGAAAAAGGTGGATGAAAAACTGCCTCCCAAGTGCTTTTATGGCTTTGAAATTGTAGTTTATTTTTCCACCTCATTCTCCCACTTTGTGATAATCATTATTATCTTTTTTCCCTACATCTTTCTAACAGAGTGACACCATTAATAGTTGAGCAAGTTTTCTGCTACCTATTATTCCTCTGCACTTTTTGGGGAACAAGGCTCATTTAAAAATTCAAAGTGGCAATCTTCATCTGTGGCTCTGTGGGGCTCAGGGATATAAACATGGACATTCCACTTTACTTTTCATGTTTCAGCATAATAAAATACAGCTTATTTAGGTCATTGTGCACTCTTTTTTCTTTTCTTTTTCTTTTTTTTTTTTTTTTTGCTGTTGTAGTTTTTTTTTTTTTTTCTTTAGTTTTCCTTGTTTTGGAGTGACAAAACAAAACTGTTTGCCACAGACCTCAGTCTTTCCTGTTCATCTCTCAGTATTGCAGATGAATTACAAGGTGTTCATCAAGGTTTTTCTGAGGTTAGCTGTCACCCTTGTATTTGAACGTCCTCTATATGATTCAGAAATCTGGCAAGGGTTAATCTAGGTCATGAGAAAAGCTGTGGTCTTATCACAGGTTAAAATAGCAGTGAGAAACAAAAAGAAACAAACAGCAATATGGACTTTTGTTTGCTTTGGCAGGATTCTCTGTGAGGATTTTGTCATCACCTGCCATTGCTAGTTAAAAAGCAAATTTCCTTGTCTATACAGTTTTCTCAACTGGCATTAATAAACTGTAATGAGATTATCTTTATTTATTAGTTTAGGTATAACAGTGTGTCCCACCTATGCCAGATTTGTGACCAGGAATAAAGCTGAAGGTTATTGTGGAGAACTTCTTTATTTACTTTGCAATAAGCACAAGTCAGCTGATGCATTTGGGGGAATTGCCATGAGAGGGCAAAGTCAAACACATCAGTTTGCATTTTGCATGGAAAGAGACTCCAATCATCTTGGGAGCAGCATCTCACAGCCCCAGTGTGACTCCTGGAGCCCACAGAGCTCCCTCCTGCTCAGTCAATGGATTCGTGTGCCAGGCTGCATTGCAAAACCCCAGGAGTGCACAACAAAAGCAAGAACATTCACTAGAGGACAAATCCCAGCACATGGGGTGTCATGTCAGGGAAAGAAGGTGCAGGAAAAAACAACACTCTCCTAGCCAGGTCAGTGTGGTTGTAGGGAGGCCCTGAACAATGTATAGGGACAGATTTAAAGAAGGGGATGATGTGATCTCCCCAAACTGCTCACCTGGCAAAGCAGCTGCAGTGCTCACCAGCCCCTGAGCCTGCAAGGCACAGACCTTTATCCAAGGTGGTCCAGTTCAAAAGCTTCATAGCAAGCTGTGGTTTTCTGTGCTTCCTCACCATTTTATCTTTATTGAGATACTATTTCTTATAAATAAACTGCTGCATTTCTGTGTTATCTTTATACTGCCAAGGATTTTTTGCATTGATATATGTTGGAGATGGTCTTTAATAATAAAAAGTCTTGGCAACAGTGATACAGAAGCAACTGGATCTGCCTTGGCACACCTCTGGTTTAAAAGATACCTCACTGCAATTAATTAGCTGGAATCTGAGAGCTTCCAGAAGGAAAGTTTTATGAGTTACCTCTTTCCTCTGGGAAGGCATCATTCAAGCCAAATCACTGTTAACTGACATATTCACTCTTGAATTCTTTCAACTCAGCATCCACCCAGACTGTTTTCTCTCTTCAGAGGAGAAGTGCCTGTGGAAAGTTATGCACTTTTATCCACTTCTTTCTGATTCTCTTAATTTTATGGGGTTTTTTTCTGAAAAAAGAGAGGGAAAAGTACACTTTTTGTTAATGTCACTGCTCTTGACATCGAAGTTTTCAGTCTGCCTGCTGAACAGATGGAAAGCTACAATGCCAGCAGGGCAAACTTCCCTCAGCACACAGTGTGTCTTCTTTCCCTCATTGAAGCCAGGGGAATCAGTGTCCTGAATACCAGATGCAGAAATGGATGTGCTGACACCACAAGCATTTCCCTACTGCCCCTCCTCAGTGGGAAACTGTGCCCAGACAATTACCCACACATGAGAGTCTCCCCTCAGTAATATCAGCAGCAGAGAAAGCTCCAGACATCAGGGCTGGTGCTGACTTTGAGCTACCACCTCTGCCAGGAAGGTTTTCTCAGGCAGCAACTTCTGCAGCCCTCCTTTGATGCTTCTGATTTGTAGGAAACTGAGGGCTGGTTCTGAGAAGATGAGTTGGGCTCCATGCCTGTTAATCCACCTCCTGCCCACCTGGGAAGGGATGAATGTCCTGGGAATGTCTCTTCTTTGCCTTAGGACTGCTCTGCAAGGGCCCTGTGTGAAGAACACCCACTGTGGTTTAACTCTAGCACAGCCCAGCCCTACACAGACACTCCCTGCCTAGACTGGGACAGGGTAAGAATCAGAGGAATGAAAGTGAAAAAACTCATGGGCTAAATTCAATAGGTAAAACAAAATCTGTGCACAGAAGCAAAGCAACACAAGGAATTAATTAATCACTTCCCCAGGGCAGGCAGTTGTTCAGCAGGGATCCATTACACCCAACCAGGGCTGGGGAAGAAAAACACCATCACTGTGAACATCCCCCTTTCCTTCTTCCTCCAGCTTTATGTGCTGAACATGGTGCCTCATGGTCTGGGGTGTCTCAGAAAATGATCCCTATCACTGCCAAAACCAGCACAAGACCACTGTTAGAAGGGCTGCAACCAGGTCCTCTCCTCCAGGAAGAGTCATTCCTCCTTGGGACGCTTGTTTTTAGAGAATTGGAGGGGAAGCTGAGAGAGACCTTTCTTCTTTATTGTCCTGTTGCTTCCTCTGTGGTTTGTTGCAACAAGCACAAGCTGAACCATCCTGGCCTGAATGGTGGTTACATATTTTTCTCCTGACCCAGGAAAGCAAAGGCTGTGTTACTTGTGTGAAAATTTAACATTTCCTTTATCCTTCAAGGATCATCCAGCGTTCTTTAAGTTCAAGCCATGTGAGCCATAGTTGCTGAGAGATTCCTCTCTTGATAAATAGCTGTCCTCAACAGAATGATTAATGGCAGTGTTGCTATTGTCACTGGTTCTTTTTCATGTTGTACACTTGCAATTGTGTTACCATTTTGCTTTGGGTATAGGATGCCTCTTTATCAAACCACGCTTTTTCCTCTAAACCCAGGGAGTACAAGATATCGTTGCATCATAAATTTTTTAATAAACCCTGTTTGAAAGCAGACTGATTTCCTGTCTGACTTGCTCATCTATTACCAAGAGAGGATGAAAGTGAAGTTCTTTCTTGTTATGTAACCTTACCCTGATCTGATTATTATGCATGGAACCACAGTGCAAGCTCTTCAGTGTGAAAAAGCTTGGAAAACTGTTATAGTAAACAAGGAGAAACTAAACCCATGGATTGGATTCCATCAGGAAATCTTAACTCTAAAATCCACAACACGTGGTCTGAAATGCCACACAATTAATTATAATTTAATTTATTCAGGAACTCATTATGAGTATGAGTGTAGATGAGCAAACTGAACAGAATTAAGCAATTCCCTCGGTTATAGACTCTATTATCAGAGAGCTCTGGACATGAACCACAGCTCCAGAATTAAGCTGGGTTTTAAATTTCCCCAAGTAACAAAAAAATGGCCTTTTTTTATTCTTTATTTTACTTTTACCTTGAATAACTGAAAAACTATGAAGGGTCAACAGGTAAAGAAAACATTTTCAAGCTGAAAACTAAAGCTTTAATATCAAGAAAAATCTCATTTTTCCTTACCCTTGTCAGCATGAATCCACTTATTTACCCCAGGGTTAATGAGTAAAAGCACTGCTAGATGAGAGCTGGTGCTGCTTGTGGTTTGTTTGCATCATAACAGAGAGAACAGAGCAGAAGGGATGAGCATGTCCTAAATTCTGCAAAAGCAGGTGTTGGCTCTGGTTCCTTGTCATTTGTCACTAGGAAAAAAAAAAAAAAGAAAAAAAAAAAGGACAGGAAAGGGAATAACTTACATATCTCAGGGCAGTATATAAATGTCCTGGATACAATTATTTTGAAGGAGTGATGTCTCAAACCAGGGCACGCTCCAAGTTTGATTTTAAAGTATGGAAATGCAATCAAGTGCAATCACCCCACTCTGTTACAGGCCTCTAAATGCACTCAGAAGAATCTGTCTGAAGAAAAGAGTCTCTGCTCTGGTCTGGAAACAAAATGGAAGCTTTGATTCAGCTTCCTTTACAGTCAAAAAGGAACATTTCATTCAAGAAACGAGTCTGATTTTGGAACACACATTGATCAAACTAGGTTAAAGTATCTCCCAGCTGGTTTCATACTAGAGGTATTGATTCCATTTTCATTTTTTGATGCCTGCAGCTTAGTCACCCACTACAGATAACTACATGTAGACGCCTGAAATTTGAGTTAGGGCCTGCCTCTGAGTTGATAACAGTTCTTATCCATGCCTAATGGGATGAACTAAAGCATTTTAGCCATAAACCAACTACTAACTGATAACAGAAGCACCTGCACCTGCAAAAATGAGAACAGCAGTTAGGACATGAAACAATAATCAAATATTTCCAGCAAGATGTCTATTCCTTCATTACAAACTATGATTTTTTGTTTGTTTGTGTTTTTTTACTTTGTTCAGAAGCATGATACTGAAATTGTAGCATCAACTAATTGACTTAAGAGATTATATTTCTATTATTTTTTAAAATTTTGTGGAAAGGTTATTTCATTTCCAATTTGAACAGTTATCTCCTGATAAACTACAGCACATTTTGGATTTTTATTGTGGACTTTGAAAGGCAAAACTTCCTGCACATACAAGTGAGCATGCACCTGTCTATAAATATATTCTGCCAAATATTATGATTATACAGATTTTAGAAACATCACCAAAACAAGTGTGCCAAATCTAAATTTAGAAAAAGAAGATAATAAAAAAAGGGTTAAATAAGAGAGATGAAAATGACTACATTGTCAGAGCATAAGAGTATCTCTAGTTCTCTACTATCTCTAGTGTTTGGGTAAAATTGATTCCCAAAGATTTCTTCTTCACCCTAAGAAGAACAGGACAACAGGGAATGGAGGTTGCAGTCTGTTCATCATATATTACCTCTGCTTTCTTCTGACTCACTTCCCCTTCTTCAGATAAAACAACTTCTAATTCAGAAACCTACAGTCCGGGCACCATTAAAATTAAAAGTTTCTGTCCAAAAGTTCTTCAACAAGAAAAATTAGTTTTTGTAAAGTGAGGATTTTAGAAACTTAAGCCAAATCTGGGTTTGCTGCTTGCATTGGCTTTGCCAACATCTATTCAGGAATAATGACTTAGCAACAAAGCAACACTGTTCCAACATTTTTAACATCTTTTTTAATGTGCTGTAGCCAATTATTGTTGTGGTTTAATGGTTTAAAATCAACAAAACGAAACTGCAGGTTAGCAGCAACATTAATGTTTCACTCAAAGTTCATGTGGAATCATTGATAGGATGGAAATCTCTGAAAAAAATCACCTTGGATTATGTGGATTGCATCAAAATAATTGCCAGTGACTTCTCAAGCAGTTTGTTTTTCCACTAGAATTTTGGTTTCTTACCCACAGTTTTTATATTGCTGTGAGCTGAATCTAAGGACACAGGAACACATCATTGTGCTGGGCAATCTACATTAGGATTTTCCAGTTGTGCTCCTTATTTCTTTCCTCTGGTGTTTTCTGTCTGTCTTACTGAATTAGGGTTGGGTGAGACCTTCTCACTGGAGCATAAAGTCATGCAAAAGTACTCCTAAGTCTCTTCTAGGAACAAGGAGAAGGATTTGCCTGTGAGTGGAAGTTTTGAAGATCCTTTTGGACTCTCTAAGAATAACAAAATCTTGGTAAGCCTTAAGGGAAGCTGATGAGCATCTTGGAAAGAGCACTGATCTCATCTTTTAGCTTGGTACCAATGTATTTGCTAAAAGTTCCAAAGGTAAATTTTATTTTTTTTTATGTGTCTGCATCACTAGTTTGAGACTTGAGGAAGGAAGAAAGGTGCAATTCTCAATCTGTCACAGAATTCCTGTGTGATTTAGGATTAGCCATTCAGTGTCTGTGTCCCAGACCTTTAGCCATAAAGCAGAAATACTATTATTTTGTTATTGCGTAATTTTGCTGTCAATGCCATGAGATCAGGACTAGCTCTTACTAAAATTTCTACAGCTCATAGCAGACCAAATTCACAGCATATTCATTTCCACATAGCCTTGGTCTTTCCCGTGATGTTTATAAATAACTGGTAAACACAGAGAGGAAGGAGGCTTGACACCTCTTGTAAATTGAAATTTGGGATTCAGATGTTGAGCTGAGGCCCTGGAGCAGAAGCCTTTAGCATGCTCAGGTCTGCTCTGCACTTTCTGTGTTTTTAATTCCAACTCTTTAATCCAAGCCCAACCGATGCAAAGATAGTGGAATCTAAGGACATCTGGTTAACAGCTATCAGCATAAGAGACAAAGATAACAGACACAGATAAGAGGCAGGAAAAAGAATAAATTAAACACCTAAATACACAAGCCCTAAGGAAAACAAGATAATAGACACCAGCAAAAGCCTGAGCCTCCAGGTCATTAGCTGAGGGGCCACTGAGCAAATGACTAAAGCCTTTAGAGGGCTCAAGCAGAATTTTGTAGCTGATCAAGAAGGGAGGAAATCTGTTTCCCACATGCACCACAGGAAAAAGAAAACTCATTATGGGATAGCTGGTGAAACTTGTAGGGCAGTTTAAATCTGCTTATAGAATGCTTTGAGGGAATCTTGAGGACACATGAAAATTATTATGGCATATTTAGAGGAAGGGCTAAATGTGAGAAAGGGAGGGTTCAAAGTGAAACAAGCATGGCAAATTGAGAACTGCAGTCTGTGCTTTCTTCTCATTAAATCCTATTCTCATTTTCATACAATCACAGAACAGTTTTTACAGGAAGAGACCTGTAAAAATCAGCTAGTCCAACCCTACTGCCACAGACTGGCACGTGTTCCAATAGTGTTGATAAAACCCCTGTTAGACCTGGCCCTGAATGTTTCTAGGGATAAGTCTCTTGGCAACCTGATCTAGTGTTTTAACCACCTCTTTGTAAAAAATTTCTTCTAATTGTCACAATAGGACATGAAATGAACGATATGTACATGCTGAAATGTCTAGGGTAAAAAGAGAGTGGTTTATTTCTGAACTCTAATATTTACAGACTTTTAAAAGTGACCCTGGGTTGGAGGATGAAATTGCCACATCTCCAGCACATTGGTCAAACTAACAGTCTATCAATTCTCTCCTCCTTCAGAAAGAAATGCAAAACAATGAAAAGTGTGTGAGAAACTCGATTACAAAAATGTAAACATCAGAAGGCTTAGAAGAACTTAGAAGAACTTAGAAGAACAGGGTGACATCTAATAACTAGTCTGAGTCTGCCCTTTTTTTGTTTAAAGCCTTTACCCTTGTTCTGTCACAACAGGCCCTGCTAAAGTCTCTGCCACCGTATTTTTTATAAACCCCCTTTATAACCCCCTGGGGACACCTAGTCACACTGGAAGGTGCAACAAGGTATCCCCAGAGACCTCAGACCATCTCCGTATGAGAGGTGTTCCACCCTCAGATCACCTGCATGGCCCTGCTCCAGCAGGTGCTGTGGTCCCCAGGGCTGGATGCAGCAGAGCAGGTGGGGTCTGAGCAGAGCAGAGGGGCAGAATCCCCCTCATCTGCTGCCCACAGTGCTCTGGACTGGTTTCTGGGCCATGAGTGCTCATTGCCAGCTCATGTCCAGCCTCTTGTTCACCAGTTCCTTCTGGGCAGGGCTGCTCCTCGTCTGTTCATCCTCCCCCAGCCTGGATTGATACTGGGGATTGCCTGGACCCAGGCACAGCACGTTGTATTTGGTCATGTTAAACCTTGGGAAGTTCTCATAGAGCCACTTCTCCAGCTTGTCCAGGTCCTTCTGGATGCCATCCCATCCCTCAGGTGTGTCAGTGGCACCTGTCAGCTTGGTGGCATCTTCAAATTTACTGAGGGTGTGACCTCACTTTCCATGTGACTCACACATGGACTTCAAGCTGAACTGGGCAGCGCACAGCTGAAAAGACCCAAGCTTACAGCTGGGGGCTGAGTAAGGAACCTGGGGTTTGCACTGAGGTACAAGAGATTTAAGTGTAGTGAGATTTTGTGTCTATTGGTGAACCTCAGACTTGGTCATCTGAAAAGGAGAAGCAGGATAAAGACCTCTGTGTTTCCCATACATGCGTGAGTGCTGTTGGTTTCTGTGCGGATATAGGTTAAAATCCTGCTCTTGTTATCATGCCTGGCCTCTTATCTGCTCAGTGTAGGCTGACATCTTTGACACCTGCTCATCCTTGTTACTTCCTGGACCTACAGGCTGCAATGGCAGCAACCTCACCTATGGATGGCCAAGTCAGAGATCCCTGGATCCCTCAGTCCAACAGCTGTGGCATTCCCATCACAAGACAAATCCAGAGTGCAAAGGTTCCTGTTACCCCAACAAGAAGTTATACCATCAGCCTTTATTTCAAATGTAGTTTTCAGAAGAGAAGAGACTGTGTTTGGAAGTCTGGATCTGGCCCTGAAGCAGACGGTTGTTCGTACCTCAGGGCTTCCACAGCCAAAACACAGTGAGTGACAACAGAGACATAAAGTACAGGTCTGTCTCCTCTTCAAAGGAGAGGAGTCAAGAGTGAAGAATTAAAATTGAGCACGGGCTTGTGGTTTCTCACTGTCGAAAATTATTTTAATTTGCAATAGAATAAATTTATTTTCCCCAAGTCATGTCTGTTCTGCCCATAATGGTAACTGCTGAGGGATATCCCTGTCTTTATCTCCACCCAAGACTTTTTCCACCCTATTTTCTTCATCTGGCCCATTGAGGAGGGGGAGTGAGAGAATGTCTGGGTGGGCAGCTGGCAGCAGCCTACCACAACTGTGTTATGGTATTATACAGTATTATAGAGATCTCTGCTAAGAGAGTAGTGGCTTGCACAAGATTCTACAACTGTGAGATCTTATGCACATAATTTCCTGCCCACAGATATGTATTTCTGCATCTAGAAGAGGTCCTGGTAGACCTGAACTACTTTAGGTAATGTTTGAAGGTATGCTGCTGAAAATTGTTATGTAAAAATAGGATACTAAGGATATTAGTTCCCTAAGAGCATAGATTTTGGTCCTGGCTCAGAGCAGAATGATGAGGACACATGAATAAATGAAGAGGTGTTGTTCTGAACTTTCGTGTTTCTGAGTGCTGAATTTAGGCCAGCAGTTAGATCAGGGCCTGTTTCACACGAGTGTCAATGCCCTTGTCCAGTGAGAGGAGTGAAACCAACCTAACTGTGCATGAGTAATTACACCTCAGTAGGACTCAAGGTCACACATCCTGACATGAGTGAGGTGATTTTCACAGCGAGTGGAATGGGAGTCACCTTGAGGTCATCTCCCTGGTTCTAGAGGAACTGCATGATTAGTGATGGTGTTTGGCTATATGTACTGAGCATTTCTTCCTAAAGGGATGCAATGCTCATGCAGAGCTGAAAGGATGGCATACTTTCAGGAGAATGAGACCAGCAATGTCTTCTTTTAATAAAAGTGCAGAGAAATAGAAAGCATATTTTCCTAACACCAGGTGTTATAGAAAGTTTGGCACAAAATTGTCTTCTTGGCACTATGTTTAACATTACAGAACTGGAATTATGTGTTTTGTTAATGGTGCAAACATCACACTGATAATTTCCAGATTGTTATAGTAATCATTTGAAAGCATTAAAAAAGTTGGATTTGCCTTTTTATTTTTTATTACCGCTTTCCCCTCCAGCTAATTGCAGTTTCTTCCTTGCCTACACATACTTTCAGGCTCCAGCCCCTTGCTAGCAATCCTGCTTTTTAGATTAGATGTAGCATTCTTTTCTGTGCAGAGGAGATGAGTCTGTTTGATTTGAAATGACCTTGTTTCTGTTTCATTAATTTCATACATCAAATTAGAAGGCACCACATGTAGTTGGATGAACCCTGGTCAGGTGCAATACAATAAATCTCATAGACTTTTTCTAGTTATGATTCGACTTTTGGAAGCACATACATCCTCACAAAGTAAACAGAAAAGTCAAATTACTTACTCTGCTGCAAACATGTTCCATCACCTTGAATTTACTGTTGCATTTCACTCTCCCTGCTTTTTTGAGTCATTAAAATGTTTATGGCTCTTACTGGGTCTACCTTATAGAAAAGCATGAACAAGATTCTTTGAGATAATTTAAATTCAGTAGCATTATCAAATCATTATTATAGAATAATCTGAACAATTTCTGCACAGAAAAATTAAGGCTGTAAGTGTAATCAAACAAATCCCTGGATGTGAGAATAAAGGTTGTAAATAGTACATATCTTAATAACAGTAAACAGTAACCCAAACATTTTGAGTTCAAAGGTTTCATACATTTTTAATTCATCTTCCTCCCCTTCTCCTGAAATTCTCCTTACTAAAGCTCACATTGTTTCCTCAAACAATTTTATCTTATTATAGTGAGACCAGGTGCTGGAGGATGCTCCCCTGTCCCATTGCTTTGGAGCAGCAGTGAGTGGTGTGTGGCTTCCTCACAGGGTTTAGCTCCCCAGCCTCTTCTTTAACAGAGAAACCCCTTCAGGTATGAAGCAATTGACAAAAAAGGAAAAAAAAAGTTTTTCACAAGTTGTGTTTAAAAGCTTTCACTACAACTTAATAAAGACAGAAAAGTGCTTCCTCACAGCTTGCAGCTTTTTCCCCCCAAGAGGAACACTCCCATTCTTTCTAATTTAAGTGGAAAAAGTCAAAAAGTTCAGGAGCTAAGTGCAGAGAACTGGCAGACAGGGAAACAAATTAAAAGTGGCCTCGCAAACCATAAGAGAGGAACCTCAAAAAAAAGCAGGAGCACCTTCTCCAGGGTTCTTGGAGAAGATCTCATGCCATGTTCTCTTTGTTGACACTCTTGTCTGAAACCTAGCCATGAAGATGTGGCTTAAAAAAAAAAAAAGCCAGAAGACAAGCAGGCAGATAATCTCACCTTCATGGTAGCTTAGGACATTTAAAATCATGACCATTCCAGTACAAGCTTCAAGAAATCAACAAAGTTTAACTGCCTCACAGGCCAGCAAGCAACAGCCTTAAGGCCCTCTCCACTAAGAGATATTAGTCAGTGTGGGTTTTTTTCTCTGTTTTATTCTAAGGTATCAGACCCTTTGCCCAGGAAACAGCAGGCAAACACCTGACTACTTGCTCCTGTCTGTAGGCTAGGATTGCCTGAAGGTAGTTAGACTGGAACTTTCTTTTCTTACAGAGACAATGATTTTGAGAGGTTTTTCAGGAAGTCATAACTCCTTCACACTTTGTTAAAAAAAATTGCTTTGTAGCAAAGGGTAAGAGAGGGAATTTCCACAGAATTGCTGAGATTGAAAGGGACCTGGAAACATCATGTAGCTCAACCTCACCTTTCTCAAACCAGGGTCAGCACACACAGGCTGGCTTGGGCCTACGTCCAGAAGTGTTTCAAGTGTCTCCAAGGGTGCAGATTCCATAACCACTCTGGGAAACCTGTTCCAGTGTGTGATCACCCTCACAATGAAAAAGTGTTTTCTTTCTTATGTTTAAATGGTATTTCCTGCATTTCATTTCAGTTTCTGCCCATCGCCTCTTGCCTCATCACTGGGCACTACTGAAAAGGATCTGGATTGCACATATTTATACGCATAGATAATTTTCCCCCTGAGCCTTCTTTCCCAGCCCCTCTTTGTATGTCATATGCTCAAAAAAACATCTTGATGGACATTCTCTGGACCTGTTCCAGTGTTTCCATATCTGTCCTCTACTGGGCAGCCTAGCACTGCACACAGCATTCCTGATGGGCTGAGTAGAGGGGAAGAATCACATCCCTTGCCTTGCTTGGATTGAAGCATTTCACATGTCCCTTTGTTGTACTTGATGAGGTTCCTGGCTGTATCTTCAGCCTCAATGGATCCATCTGAAGGCAACACAACCCTCTGGACTATCAGTCTCTCTTCCCAGATTTGTACCAGCTCCAGACTTGCAAAGGGTGCATTCTATCCCATCATCCAGGTAATTAATGAAGATGTTGATCTCTACTGGCCTCTGTATCAGTTCCTCAGTCTACTTCAGTAGTGACTGGTCTCCAGCTTGCTTCTGTGCCACTGGCCACAGCACTTTGCACACAGCAGTTCAGCCAGAGTTCAGTCCTCCTCCCTGTCTATTTACCTCCTTCTTACTTGATCAGTTTTGTCTATGGAGACATTACAAAAGACAGCATTGAAACCTTTACTGAAGTCAAGGTAAACAACATCCACTGCTCTCTCCTTATTCACTGAGCCAGCCATCTCATTATAGAAAGACATTAACTTGATTATACATGACTTCTTCAAAAATCCATGCTGACTACTCACAATCACAATGTGCTTCATATGTTTGGATATAATTACCAAGAGAATTTTCTCCATCACCTTCCCAAGGATTGCTTCAGCAGCACTTGGGACTTGCAGCAGTAGGACAGGGGGTAATGGTTTTAAAGTAAAAGAAGGTAGAATCAAATTCTGACACTCTGAGTCCAGGTCCCTGACTGCTCCTCACACCATGCAGTACAACCCCTAAAACCAAGAGCAATTGCCTGGGTGGAAACGTTTGAATGGCAGCATTTTCATGGAAGAATGGAGGAGTAGGGCACTGGGCAAAGCTCTGAGAAGCTTCATTGCTGTAGGTTTTCATTTTGTGCCCTGTAGTGTGAGCCATTTTCAGTACTTTTTTTATACTTAATGATCAGTCACATCAAAGCATTATTTCCTCATCTGCTCATGTTTGTGTTGCTTCATGTACTTTTCATGGCACGTACTTACATTAGCAAGCAGGACTCTTCACTCCAAACTGGAAATACCTTAAGAGTCTGTCCCAGTACACTCAGGACCCTGATACCTCAACAATGGCATGTAATTTGGATTATTGCAAAGAGAGAGAAAGGGAGTCTGGTGCTTTGTAGCATGAAATACTGGTCATAATTAAAGAATAATTCAATTTCCATTTACAGAAAGGCCATGAAGGAGCAAGCTGGGAAATGTTCAGTTAATCAGCCATAGTTATAAGACACAGTGGCATAGCAACCTCACCATTACCTGTCAGCAGTTCCAAATCAACACATTAAGTGAGACATAAAAAAAACCTAAAAGGACAGAAAAAATAGTTGTAGGAGAACTATGGTATGGGATGTAGTAGCTGATGAAGGATGATGATGAGGAAGCAAGAGGAAACAGATGCTGGAGTTTTTTTGGTTTTCATCACAATATGATCAAATAGAAACACATCAGAGCCGGGCCTATTAAGGAATGAGAACTGGTAAAATTGTGAATAAAACATGGTATGGAAGGAGGTTTGCAAGGGAATTATTCTGTTGGATCTGTGTCATTTGAGAAGGAAAAATAGATCAATTTTCTTTTCTTGTTCTTGAGCTTCAAATTAATTAAAAAAGGGGAGGGAAAAAAAGAAAAGAAAACCCAGCTGAATAACAAAGCCAATGGTCTGGACAAAGGAATCTGACAAGGATACTTCTATCAGAAACCTCCTATTAGACCTAAAGGACATCACAATCCAGCTCCACAGGAAAAAGGAAAATGAAATTCACCTAGACAGCTACAGAAAGAACGTGAAAATCCATGCTACCTATTGCACAAAACCTTTTGGCATTTCACAACCTTCTCAGAAATTAACCAATCTGTATTTTTTTGTAAGGTGATTTCATCTGATTTCATTGTGGAAAAGTAGATCTAATACCAGGCAGTTTCCAAAAACTTTTAGAGAGGAAGTACATAGTCTAGCTCCTGTGAAGAAGTTGTGGATACAGCTCCTATCTTTGAGCATTTGCCTGATTTTTTAAAATTGTTTCTAAATCAATTTCTTATATTTTTTTTTCTTTATACCTCTTGCATATATGTCACCATCATATTTTCTAAAAAATCTCTTCGCCAGGATTTCTTCTCTTGAGAAGCTGAGAAGCCTCAGAGAAAAAGGAAAACAATATTACCTCATTTGCTTCTCCTGTGTTTTGCTGCTTTGGAATGTGGTTGGAGATTGTTTATCCAATATGTGAATCATTTTAACTTAATGACCAATCACGGTCAGGCTGTGTTGGACCCTGAAGAGGGAGTCACGAGTTTTTCAGTATTATCTTTTATCCTTCTACATTTAGTGTGTCATTCTTTAATATAATATAATAAAATAATAAATTAGCCTTCTAAGAACATGGAGTCAGATTCTTTCCTTCCTCCTTCCTGTCACAGGGGACCCCAAAAATACCACACATATGTCATTATTTCTTTATGCCTTATACACAGCTGTCTTGCTTTTCAAAGTTGCCATTATTCTGTGCTCTTGCCAGTGTAACTTCATGGCAGTGCACAGGGATTCTAAGGGCTGACCTGCTTACAAAGGCAAGAGCAGCACCACACAGTGCCAGGGAAGAGCTCAGATGTTGGGGAGCAGCTGGAGATAGCATGCAAATCTCTGCTCCAAAAGCAGATGGTTCTTCACATCTCACTTAGAAGTAAATCCATTGGACTAACAGCTCCTGGCTGAATCATTGCTTTTAACATCTTCATCCCAACTGAGCAGTCCAAACATCTGTCTGTCACATCAGCAGCCTGAACTGGGAGATGAGAGCAGGGCAATGATCAGAAGCTCTTATGCTGTGCCTGATTGAAGTGAGGAAACTAGATAAGCAAAAATGCTGGGGTTCATCCTCATGTTTGATCAGTGGAGTTGACTGCTCACCTTTTGAAGTATTGAGATATAAAGTAGGTATGTATGCTGGCAAGAAATTGATCATACTGGTTACAAATGTACTTAATTAGATGAACATATCTATCTTTTATTTGATGAATACTATTGAAAATAACTAGATGTTATAAAAAATGCCCATTAAATTATCAAAAGCTTTTTGGGAAGTACCTTAGAAACACCATGGCAACTTTTAAGGAGACATCTGATTAGTCTTTTCTGAGAAACAGCTGCACTTAACAGTACCACAAACATTTAAAATACATCTGTTACATCCCCAGATAGTCCACTTCTGCTATAGGAGGAAAAATACTTCCACACTGTATCCATACTTCTGCTTCATAGATTTATGAAAGTTTCATTTCCAAGGATTGGTCAGGCAAGACACGAGGGGAACCTATCTGGAATGCTTAGCTCGAATAATGTAACAGAAGGTATGTGAGAAGCTTAATAGGATTAAGAAAGGTGGATAAAGAGGGGATAGGGGAGGAGAAATACAGTGTGCAAGATAAATGGTACAGTCATTACTCACCCTGAGCCAACTAGGTTGGTCATCGGTTCTTTCCCTGTCCCTGCTGAGAGGTTTAAATAGGATGTTAACTCCAGCCTCTCAAAGCTTTGGCTTCTGTCAGGGAAGCCCAGCTGACTGCAACCATCTAAGATTCCTGCCCCTGGTTACACTGATTTTAGTTCATTGCTCATCTGGCTTTTACATTGGCCCTTTGATTCATTCATACTGTCCTCAGGTGGAAGCTGGAGGGTGTCTGGATAATGGTAATCAAAGACTGAGCCCTCAAGTTCTGCTGATTGGTGGCAGAGCTGGGAAGGTTGTGCTGCTAAGCCTTGCTTGGCTTTGTCCATAGTACATCTAATGACAACGACCAGGGTGTAAGAAAGTGGAAAACTTTCTATGAGGCCTAGTTAGTGCAGTGTCTGTCCTGGTCCTGAAACCAGCTGGAATTGATTTGGTACTGAGTGTACTTATACAAGAAATTATGAAGAGCCTTATTCCAGTTGTGATAGAAATCCCACAAAAATATTTACTGGGAAATGTTCAACAACTTTCTTTTTCAATAACTTTTTTTCTTTTTAATTTTACTCAGAAATATATTAATTCATCAGCTTGAAGAAGTATGCAAGACCTTCCCTTATTGCTTGAAATCTGACAAAGATGGAGTAAAATGTAAACTGTAACTGCAAGTCAGCTGATATACAAAAGAGAAATTACCTAAAGCTTAATAAAACTTATTTGAAACTAAGAGAAAAAAATTAAATAGCTTGCTTTAGACTGATGTAAACTTAAATAACATTGTGGCAAGATGAACATGCAAATACCTGCCTGGTGATCCATGTGACACCTAGGCAGGAAATCACTGCCATAAACATGAATGACAGTTGATCAGTTTTTTCTGGACAAAAAGAAATATGGGACAAAACCCCAAGGAGACCCAGCAAGAAACCTGGTGGAAGGGAAGGGAAGGGAAGGGAAGGGAAGGGAAGGGAAGGGAAGGGAAGGGAAGGGAAGGGAAGGGAAGGGAAGGGAAGGGAAGGGAAGGGAAGGGAAGGGAAGGGAAGGGAAGGGAAGGGAAGGGAAGGGAAGGGAAGGGAAGGGAAGGGAAGGGAAGGGAAGGGAAGGGAAGGTGTATTCTATTACCATCTGTATGGCAGTTGTCTTTTGTCAAGTGGGCAACTTTCCTTGTTTCTTCCACAATCACTCCTCCCTCTGGAGGGGACATCTGCTGATAATGGGCTAATGAATGTCACTGCATGACTGATAAGGACTACAGCATCCCACTGGGAGATGGTCTGCCCAGAGGGAGGAGACAAGCATTCCTACCTGGATATGATCTGGAGATTCTGGAAGACCATCATGGCTTCTCCACTGGATTTCCCAGAGGAACAGCTGCCTCTTCCACTGGATCTTCAGAGGAAGACTACACCTTTCTACAGGATCCCTGCTCCAGCATAACCACACCTGACACTCCAGGAGGACTGCAGCCACAATTCCAATGGGACTGCTACCACTCCAAGAGGACTGCAGCTACCAATTCCAATTGGACTGTACCAACACCCTGACCCACAAGGTGTCAGGTTGAGTTCTGACTCTGTCAGTGTTGTTCTAGTGTACTGCATTGTTTATTTTATCTTTTTATTTTCTTCCCTATTAAAGAACTGTTATTTCTTGCTCCCATATTTTTTTGCCTGAGAGCCCCTTAATTTAAAATTTATAGTAATTCAGAGGGGTGGGGAGGGTTTACATTTTCCACTTAAGGGGAGGCTCCTGCCTTCCTTAGCAGACTCCTGACTTTCCAAACCGAGATGGAAGGGAAGAGCATCAGCCCAGATAACCTCCCTAGTTGCTGGGAACATGACTTCCCTGGTGCTGCCACACCAGGAGGCTGAGGGACACTGGTGGTTCTTTCATCACAGGGCAGCTGCTGTGCAGGTGTGCCAGCAGGGCTTGTGCTGGAGCTGTGCACGTTCTCATGGTGTGCATGTTAGGTGGGATACTATTTGTGTTGTTACAAGGTTATAATAAGTCATAATGAGATTATAGATAATGATTGGAACATTGTTCTATGTAATAAAGGATCATCTAACTCAATAAATACTCCTTGTGTTTGTCATCATCTGATTCAATCATTGCTTTGTGGAAATTGAGCCTTCATTCCCTGTAACCATCAGGAGGCATGAACAGGTATAGGACACAATTCATGATCAAAGTTAGAGAGTGACTCAGGACAACAAAGACAGTATAAAAATCCCTTAGACCAGGCAGGAAGTTGTTTCAGGGACATCTATCTGGAAGAAGATGTTCTCCAGGAACCATAATTAGCCCCTTTGTGGTCTGCTTTGATATTTCATTTTTATATAATGTGAGACAACTCAAACCAGGACACTGCCTGCTTGCCTCCCAGACAACAAAGCTTGGAGATGAGCTATCATCTGGAAGATCAAATCCAAGTCATTCAGAGAAGGCATTTTAACCATTATTCTTGCTGTGGATTCTTAAAACCACCTGTCAGGGCCATTTAACCCCATTAGTCCCCTCCAGGTCTGGGCACCAGCTATGGAAATTCTCCTGGTGTATATTTTTACCAATAAAATCTGGAAAGCCTTCTCTAGAACAAAAAAGAGAAATGTCAAAAGCTAATAATTTTCACAAAATTTTGTTCTTGCTTTCCAGCCAGCCTTATCTGTGAGGCTGCCAGCTGACCAGCTGAACACAGCGCCTCAGCTGACCTGGGCCTTCCTGCTGGTGTAAGCAGCCCTCCAAAGACCGAGGGTGTTCAATCCTAACAGCAACTTCTGGCCAAAATGGCAACCTTACACTTTTCTCCTCCAGTTCCTTTCTAGCAGAACTGTCAAAACGCTTCTTGGAAGTGCTGCTTCATCTTCTGGAAGTTTCCATTGTGATAATTCTCCTTTGTGAGATGTATTTCCACTTCCATTTCCTTGTTTAGGTGATTACAGGCACCAAGTTTGACAAATGCCTTGTCTGTTTATCAAGGCACCTCCTGTAATTGTTTAGCTTGTTGAATGTGGAGTTTAGATTTTCTGAGCCCCTGCCTCAGTGCAAGGCTTTAGGAGGGTTAAGGGCTGTGCAGGAGGCAAGCAGCACACACCTCACTTGGACTATATTCACATGGAAGCAAAGTGCTCATAAACACAATTTCTAATATTACACTGTGTAAAACTTCTCAATGGTGCTTTTTTACATAATGAGGTATTGCACTGTCAATGTGGGAATGAAGACAAGGTCAAAATTTCTTCCATTCTATGTTTTTAATTGGGTTAAGTGCAGTCCAGCTGGGGAATGTGTGAATAAGTATGCCAAGCAGCTAAAGTTACAAGGGAAAAAATTCTAAGATTTAGGTTCTCATGTATCTCACATGGTGCCAGAAATGAATATCCTACAAGGTGTTAGGTAAGTATATTTCCTGTTGAGTCTGGAATAATCTTCCTTTACTAAACACTTGGAATCTGGCCCTGAAACATTCCCCTTTCCTTACATGAGAAATAGAATCCAAATAAACTGTCTTGACTACTTTAAAATTAAACATTGCTCCAGGAGGTTTGCATCTGCTTGGGAAATTTTTCATTATGGACATTTTGCATCTAGATTTGGGCCAGAAAAGCCCCAATTCACAGAAGTGAATGGGAAATTCCACAAAGGTTGAAGACATGTCACACACTATTCCATTGCTGATTTTCACCACTTAGTGCAAAAGGTACCAAGGAGGTGGAGGAAGAAGTGACCAGGTGTTCTGTTAGGGAAGAATTTGGGAAGAATTGATCAAACAGGGAGGACAACCCATCACCCAACAGGCCAGGTTACATCTTGCCTGTCTTAGGGGGGGGGTAGAAACTCTGAAAAAACGTTGAGGCACAAAGCTGACATTTTCTTAGACCATTTTATTGCAGTTTTCCTGCAGTTCCCTCTGACTCATTGCTGCAGACTCCTTCCCTTCCCTGCTTAATGGATATAACTTTTATCTATGATCCAAAGGGTTTGTGAAGCTTAACACATTAAATTTTCAAGCCCACAGTGGCTGAGGAACTGATGTTGTGTTGCACATCAAGCCACCAGTGACCAGGCTAAGAGGCCTCTGAACATGCCCATGGGAACAGGTTGTTTCCCAAACCTGCAGCCTCAGAGACCATGATGTATTCCTGACTCCTGGGTGGATGATATATGCAATAGCCTTAGAATATTTTCAATCTGATTTCAGACTTCTGTATTCAGAAATAGTTTCCCAGAAAAATTTATAATCAGTGGACACTTTGCTTCCTTTTTTTTTTTTTTTTTTTTTTTTTTCAGAATTCAGTGGTAATTATGTCCTTTTCTCAGTAGCTTTCTTTCAACACAAGGAAACAGTAAACTGGGGTATTTGTGCTGAGAGAATTGGCAGCCTTCTCATGTGTACATGGGCTGTAAGAAGACCTTTCAACTTGAGACTTCACTCCTTATTAGATAAAAATTAAAATGTTCTCTGAAGAAGGATAGTTTGAGAACCCAGTCAGCCCTGCAGTGTGACACTATGGCCAAGCACCATGTCCTGCTGAAAGGTTTTGTCTTCTTAAAGTAGGAGATATTTGACTGGGCAGAACACAGGACTGCCCCAGCTATTGTGTGTGGCTGCCTTGAGGGAGAGGAGAGGAGAGGAGAGGAGAGGAGAGGAGAGGAGAGGAGAGGAGAGGAGAGGAGAGGAGAGGAGAGGAGAGGAGAGGAGAGGAGAGGAGAGGAGAGGAGAGGAGAGGAGAGGAGAGGAGAGGAGAGGAGAGGACAAAAGAGTAGAGCTCATATGCATACTTTCCTCTGTCATAGGAGATTCTTCTATTGTACATCTGAATAATCCCTACAAAGTTCCTTGGTTTTGCTGCTACTGAAAGTCTGAAGTAACCCCACAAATGGCAAAGGGCCCAGGATCTCTGCTGCTTTATGTCTTGCAGATAATCATCTCCTACCCTGCTAGATGCATGAAGAATTGTCCCAGAGCAGGGCTGTAGCATCTAGCACTCATTTCTTTCAGAAATAATTCACTGTGCAAAATGCAATGCAGGGGAGAAACTTCCCAGAGGAGTTGTTCAGGTGTAAAACTGGTCCAAGAGAAAACTGGCTCAAACCATACAGATTTAAATTAGAATGAAAGGGTTATGAATACTAAATGACTTTTCAAATGAATGGTTCAGGAAATCTCACCTTCCATAAGGTTTACTCATCCTTTATCCTTAGGGAATAGATTTTATTATTTCTGATAATAATCCCTCTGTTAAGGGAGATGGCAAGGTAGACAGGGAAAAGGGAATTTAAAAAGGGAAGAAGGAGATAATTGTTTTCTTGTTCTCTTGCCTGAAGAAAACTTTTTCATTTTGTTTTTCTACTACAGACAATGGAAAGACTGGAGAAATCAGAAGCTTTTTTTTTTCCTTCTACACGAAACCTTACACTATAATTGGAGAAAAACTAAATTAGCAGTTTTTCATTAATAAGATCTATGGTTGCATTTAATAGTTTGACTAAATTGTGTTTCACGAAAGGAATGCTAAATTTATGACAGGAAAACAACACAACTTTGTTTTCAGAGACTTTCTTCTTCAAAGGTCATTGATCTTTTTGACTGTATTTCCTTTATGCTGTGTCTTCAGAGACAGATAACATGAGGGGCAGGGGCAGAAGCCAACATTCTTGTCAACTTTGCAGAATTTTGTTACAATATTTATTTTATTGAAGGTGACTTGTTTTTTTAACTAATTCCATAAAAACCCACCAGACAATTATGGATCCTAGTAGCAACTGCAAGGAATGCCTGCTCTTTTTTCTTTGTAAATCAATGCAAAGAGAAGAAAAAGAGAACTAGGTTTGGATATTAACCATTCTTAATAGTCTAATCACTTCATTTTTGGTACTGCTTGAGATAAGCATTTTAATGTAACAAAAACCAAGTAACTGATTAACAGAAAAGTAGGCCTAGGTTATTGATAAAGCCTCAGAGGTGAAGTAATATATATTATCCTGAATTTCTCTTACCTTGCATTTTTCTGGAGGCTGGCAGATGAGCACATTCTGGAATGCCTCAGCCCATGGCATCACATGTCTGTGTCCTGGATTGCTTCTTCCACACTTCAGAGTAGATAAGTTCATGTCCATGGAATTTATCAATTGTTGTTTTGTAGATCAGATAGAAATATCAGGCCTCCAGGATCATGTTCTCTAGGAATAACAGTTTTCCCCACCCGTCTTTGGTCAAGTTATCACTCCTCTTGGTCTTCCATAGAGTGTCTAAAATATTTGAGGGATACTCCTCAGACAGTGAGTACACGGCCATGGTGCTGTAGTTATCTGGTAGGCATTTGGGAACCTTATGAAATTACCAGTCCTCTCTTTGTAGATACCATTATTGCTTTTGGTTTGATTAGTTGGTTGTTTTGTATTGCTTTTAAACAACAGACTCCCTTGCTCATGCACAATATTTTTAATATTAGTTATTTTCCCTCTTTGTTCCCTTCAGACCATGGAGAGGTGGCTCTTTTTGATGTTCAGGATTGTTTGAATACTGAATAGGTTTTGCACACATAATTAAAACCTTTCTCTGTTATTCACTTTTTACTTCAAATTTTGTTTTCAAAATGCTAGTAATAGTTCATGGGTTTTGCTTTTCGGTTTGTTTGTTTATTTGTGGGGTTTGGGTTTGTTTTTTTGGTTTTGGGGTTTTTTTGTTTTGTTTTTTTTTTTGGCCAGGATGGTTTTTTTTTGGCTGCTTTTGCCAAGCAGCCCATTTATTCCATTTATTCTAAATTATATTGATCTTACTCACAAAAATTTCCTCTCCTCTAAGCCCTTTTCCCCACCACAGACAGGACTTACACTGGTGACATTACAGAAACCTGTAAAATACCCTGAGGAACAGGCTGACTGCTTCATTCTGCTAATTCATCAGCCCCAAGCCTCTAGGCAAGTCTGCACAATAAGCAGCAACAGTTTTGGCATAGGGAGAAGTGAAAATGCAGAGTACAGTGGGTGGCATCACCTCACCCTGTGCTTGCCTTCCTACCCAGGAATGGCAGGTGACACAGTAAGTGACATTCATTTTGCTAGGCATGGAGAGACTCCTTCTTCACATTTTGGGCTCTACAAGGAAACTGAGGATGGACTAATCTTTCTTTCACCAATCATTGCAGCCATCTCTTGTCATTACTCAGTTAATCCTCTTCACTCTCACAAACCAAACATAGGTTCCATTCTTCACACAACGATTCAGTAGATCAAAGAGTTCTGAAAGATAATGCACATTTTTTTCCAACAGAAACAAGATAATCATCTGCATTTGAACAAGCAATCAGACTTCCTGTGTAGCCAGAAAGGAGCAGGCAAGAGGTGATTCATCCCCTAAGGCAGAGAGCTAAAATAGACCAGATGATTCAGATTCCCCCATGTACTTATTTCCCTTCATTGACTGTGCTTGGAGCTAGTTCAGACAGAGGTGTACAATCATGGCAATGTATAAAGGTGGGTAAAAGTGGTCTCCCCAAAAGGATTTTAAATAGGGGTGGACGTGGCTCTTATCACTGGCACATTAGCTATATTTTAGATATGTTTCCCAAGTTTGTGGGTAGACTGTCATCATTAGGGTCATGTAGCTTCCTTATAGATCTAATATATTTGTTTAATCTAATATATCTAACATATATATACATAATCTAATATATCTGCTATGGAAAGGAAGTTTAGATCTTCCTCTCTAGTTAAACATAAACAGAAAAATTTCAAGCTTCCTTTTATACAGAGATTGCACTCAGTGGGAGAGAACTGCATGTTTCTGACTAAATACCTTTCCAGGGGGTTTAAGCATCAAGTAGCCTGGACAGCCATTTGTGTAGACAAAATTTACATATTATTAGTTCTTGTCTCCTCTTTGGCTGAATATTCTTTTGTTGCAGTTGGATATTTCATTTGCACACTTAAGGTTCTCTTGTCATACACGTACCTATGCTCACACTTGTGCCCCTGCTTCTTCAAGTCTACACCAGTCAAATTCCAAGGCTTCTGTTTTGGCTAGCTGGTTTCTCCAGTTAGTCTTTTCTCAGTATTGTCTGTATCACAATTGTCATTATTTCACACTACAAATTATTCTAATATAATCAGCTGTGTAACTTCTCCAGTTTCAAGGATTCACATCACCTGGCACCTGGAGGGTGTTTCCTGCACCTGCTGGTTTAGGGGCTTTTCTGAACATGTCTGCTGAAAGAATATGGAGTAGCAAAGCAGAGATCAGGATCTGTTAGCTGTCCTTTTATAGTTCATTCTTATTTCCTAAAGCACCTGTCCTTTGTGAAGGACACAATCCAGCTTCTCTTCCAGCTAGAAGCTGTGTTTGGTGAGATGGCTGCTGACTCGGGCCCTCCTGGAGCACTTTGAAGTGCAAATGCTCTGGTAAGACACCTTTCTCAAGGAGACTTTGGTAGGAAAAACATAAGGATCCCTCCAAGGGCAGCTCAACAATAAGACCATTAAATCTAAAGTATTACAAGTAGGTCGTGGGGAATAAGGTCAGAGATGCAAGGCTCCTGTGCAGCAGGATGAATGCGAATGAGAGCTGAGAGGCTGCAGACAGTGGCCATAAAAGCCACACTGTTATCAGAACTAGTTTGTTACACAAACTAGCTGACACATCTCAAGGGTCAGTGTGGGTATTTCAAGCATGAAAACTTGCTGAATGGACACTACACTGGTGAAATAGTACAAGGCTGAAAAAGATGCTTAATGATGGTTGGAGAGAGTGCGCTGTCTTTATCTATGGTTGGAGGTCTCAGTACGGAAGATCTAGAGAGACATTATAGTCATACAAGGGAAAAAAATACAAAGTAAAGAAAAAATAAAGCAAGCCCTCCTGCTATCATTATAAGCCATAAAATGCACTGGCAACATTTTCTCTGCAAGCCAAGGCCTTTCTTCCAAGCTGTGTGAAAGCAGATGAGGAGATGGAGAGGAATAGAGAAGCAGATCATGTTCTTGTTAGCTTAATGATTTATGTCCAAGTTTGTTTGTCTTTGGTGTGATTAATTGCTTCCAATTATCTGCTTCCATATAGTCAGTTGTGTACAGAAAAGATGCATCCTTGTGGGTGGGATCTCTTATGTTTGGATGAATCAACCCTGAAAATGCCTCAGTGATCTTGTGTCTGACAGATGGGACAGATTATTAGAAAATAAATCTGGGAAGGGAGAGAAGCAATCTGGGAGGGAGAGAGACTTAGGAGGCCAGCAAGATTTTAATTTTTGTTTTTCAGAATATTCTAATTTTGTATGTGGTCCTAATGCTTGTATACCTTTTCCCACTCCCCACTCCTTGTTTTATTTATTGCACATGTCAAAAGCACAACTGCCTTGTATCCAGATTACAAACAGGGGAAAGGGAAAGGGCATCTGACTGGCTGGAGTAAACTGGAGCCTGGTTTTGAACCAGGGTATACACAAGCTGTGCTATCACCCTCTTTGCATGGGAGAGCTTGGTACAGCTGAGCTCTGGGGTCCAGGAAACAACCGCCAAGCGTGGGAAGTCAGGTGAGGGACTTGCATCCTTCTGTAGTGGTGTGCAGGGCATTTCATGGAATCACAGAACCATGGGATCACTGAGGTTGGAAAAACCTCCAAGATCATCAAATCCAACCTTTGACAAACACCACATCAGCTAAACCATAGCACCAAGTGCCACATCCAGCTGTTTCTGGAACACTTTCTATTCACACAGTGAGGCCAGACCGGCATCTTGCTTGGGTTTGTTCTTCAGTGGACAGGAAAGAATTGTTGGTGAAATTCCCAAGTGGAGGTTTGTTTCAGAAATTTGAGACGTTGTAAACATAAAGAGGTGAGTTTGCAAAATGACAATTTTGTTTCTCATGCCCTACTGAAGGGGGGGGGGGGGGCAGGGGGAAGGACTGATGTAGCTTTGCTGATTTCTGGGTTTTGCATCTGCTTTGAGTATGTCCTGAGAGGTGATGAGGATTAAGCACTGTTGCAGTCACTTTGTCTTGCTCCTTCTGGAATTTTCTCTGGTATTTTACTGTTGCTTCTGGCTTTTCCAGTGGCCTACATTTATCTTTGCTTTTGCCCTTCTGCTAGAAATGTAACAATGTTTGCCTGGATGCCTTGTCTCCCTCACCCATCCAACCTTCCCTCAAGGTGCTGTTCATTCACTTGTATTTTATCAGATAATATTAACCACAAAAATTCACCATGAACTGGGGATTTTTTCACTTCCTTTATATCAAGGAGGCACATCTGTAATGTAACAGGATTGTATGTCAGGTCTGATAAGGGGACCGGAAATTCTCTGTTTCAATTCCAAATGCATTATTGGCCACGTTCTAATTTGATAGAAAGATGCTTGAATGTAACTCAGGGTAAAATTTAGCCTGTAGTATAACCTTCCTGTCAGAGACAACAATTTACCATCTAGTTTGTGGATAGCATGAAATTAAGCAGAACCACTATCCTAAACTGTAATAAAATCTATTGGCATCCAAACTATGTATTATGCATATGTAGTCTATTATCCTGAGGCAAATATGCACAGAGGTTTGACAGCAACCTAATGAAGGAATGCAAAAGAAATAGGATTTAAATAAAAATCTGCAAAAGGACAGAAAATGTACCTGATAGCCAAAGGGCTGCTTCTCTTTAAGATCTGTTTCAAGCAAGTGCAATTCTGGGAGCAGAAGAGGATTTATGGGAGTGTGATGAGGAAGATTAAAGGGAAATGAATGAGGGTGATTGAGAAGGATGAAGATTTTTGTCAGGAAATGGGCGCCAGGGCTGCAGGAGGTGATGCTGCAGAAGCAATTAGAACACAAAACAAGTCCATGTGATAGGGTGGGGAGAAGGGAGGAACTGCTGATCCTTCACCCTGAGGACAGCAGTGAGGTGAGGAAGGGAGTAAATGCTCATGGTGAGTAGGACAGGACATGGGTTTAAGGAACTTTATAATCTCTGTTTGGTAATTTTACCAGTTGTGACCACAAGGAACCACTGCAGCAATTCCCCCTTTGCCTTCCTGGATGGACATTGAGCTGCCACAAAGGCTGCATTAAAGAGTAGAAACAATACTTGACTAGGCAGTGAGAGATTGACCAGCTCTCACCAGAACAAGGGCAGAAACAAACATCCACACCCTGGGGATGTCTCAGAAGATGCAGTTCCAGGTCCTCTCCAGACTGCAGCCTGCCATCATAAGGTTATTTGTTCATTTTTCTTTTGGTACTCTTAGAGGAAAGGAAGAAGTGTTGAGATTCCAGCTTGAAGAAGAAAGACAATCAGTCTAGTCTCAAGGAATGTGGGTTGTCCTCCTTAAAAAAAAAAAAAAAAAAAAACAAAAAACAGCACTCACTAATCATTTTCAGCCATCTAACTTACTTATTTAAAAGTTAGCAACCATCAAAATTACCATCCTTAATCTAAAATGTGTCAACACGCTGAAACCTACTGGGATTTTGCAATTTATTTTTAATGTGTAAATTGTCTTCAAGAATTAAGGGTACTGTGATGTTCATAAAAAGCATGTTTTTACTATCACTGGAGAAATAGAGCTAAATAATAAATTAAAGCCTTTCTACAAAACCATTAATTTTTTGCATACATTTGTTTGTAAAGCTCCCTTATTTGTAAGCAGTGATAAAAACTATTCTGCACACTTTCTTTTTTGATAGTGAGATGAGAAAAACATAATAGGAAAGTAAAATTAAATTATATTTCATTACTGATGACAACCTGAATAAAACATGGAAAGAGCATTATCAGGCTTCAAAAACTTCTGGCACCTTGACAACAAACAGAACAAATCTATATCCACTTTAAAGCTCCCACACATTAAAGTACCCCAAAATAATAATCTCTCCTTCTGTAGCTGCAAACTAGATGAACTGGCAGTGAACAAAAGGAAAGCATTTCCTCTTGAATTTTTCATAAGAGCTGTCTTTCAAAAGAAGCATATCACATAGCCTTCCTTACTTCATTTCATACCAGGGCACACCCCAATGATGCACTTAAAATGCTCAGAAACCTCTCTGGGGCAGAGTCCCTGGGCATCCAGTTTCAATCACACACACTCTTCATCAAGAGTGATCTAGATCAGGAGTAAACAACACACAAAGACAGAGCTTTCTTACTGACACATGAGCCTTTGTTTGCTCTGAAAGCAGCCCAAGAGGCAATGCAGCATAGAGACAGAAGTTGGATACCCCTCCAGGCAGCTCAAAACTTTGATGTGGCCTTCACTGTGCTCCCAAGAAAGCTTTCCACTTTTTTTTAGACAGTTTTAAGGGATGGATGCAGGATCCTTCCACTCTGCTCAGTACTGATGCTACAAATTGAGAGTGCTGTGTCCAGTGCTGAGCTCCCCAGGCAAGAGAGTTTTGTTTGTCCTGAAGCAAGTCCAGTGAGGGATTACAAAGATGTTTAAGGGACTGGAGCATCTGACATATAGGAAGAGGTTGTAAGAGAAGGGATGGCTCAGAGGGAACCAGAGAAGAGGAGACTCAGAGGGAATCTTATCCATGTGTACAAGGAGCTGGCTGGGGAGTGTGGGGGTTGCAATGAAGAGGGAGCCAGGCTCTCCTCAGCTGAACTCACTGAAAGCACAAGACCCAATAGGCACAAGTTGACACACATGAAAGAAAAAAAACATTTTTAGTGTGAGGATGACTAAGAACTGAAATGTTATGCCCAGAGATGCGGAGTCTCAGTCCCTGGATATATTCAAAACCCAACTGGGCATAGCCCTGAACAACCTGGTTTAGCTAACCCTGGTATGAGCAGGGTATAGGCTAGAGGTCACTTCCAACCTCAGCAACTGTGTGATATCAAAGTAGCAAAGACTGTAGTATCTGTTTTCCTGTAGAATGGGGTTCATCATCCAGAGAAACTATTCTGAGAGTGCAGAAGCTCTGAAAAATACACCTTACCCCAAGAGCTGCTGGACTAGGTGCAGTGGTAGTGGTGAGAACTCTGCTGCTTTCTATAACTTCCAAAAACACTTCAGAAGATTGTAAAATCCTCTGAGCAGAGATCCTGCTTTGCTTTGTAGACTCTGCCCATTTTTCAGGGTCATCAAGGCACATGTTGTGCTTCAGTAAATAATGCATAGCCCATTGAGAGCCACAGAATGAGCAAGAATCACAGAGCAAATCTGGAACCTTCAGTGTCCTTGCCAGAATCTCTTTTAGGACAAAAACAAAACAGCTCCAGCAGAGGTCAGTTAAGGAAAACTTTTGTTGAAAGATATGCTCTGGCATACAGTGTAACTTTGAAAGAAAAATAGCAGGCTTTATGTTGTGTTTAAGAGATTCAAATATAAGCATTCCTTAAAAAGAAATAAAGACACATATCCTCAAAATGTTAGCTACTATTTTTTCAAGTCCTTAAAAAAGTTTAGCTGCTGTAAAAGTGAACAGAAAACATTATTATTCCATTTCAATATTCCTGATCTGGGTTAATAGAAAAGTTAGGTTTAAATTAAGTTTAAACAGGTCCAGAAGGTTGTTTTAAACAAGGAAAATTTTCTTCTTCCCTTTTCCCCCTTCTTTTGGCTTTCTTGGCTGCTCGTGACATTTTAACTCTTCCCTGAAGTTCTCTGTGAGCCCCATTCCCCATTTTAAGGCCTCACAACATCCTACAGTCACTGCCTATGCTGTGATTTTGATCACATCAAAGGGTCCTCAATGAGACAACATGAAAATTTATATCTCTTAAGAACTGAATATTCTTGTGGAGTATCTAAAATAGTGCACAGCCAACCTTACAGTCTAATGGATCATCCTTTGAGTCTCTAAACAGAAAACTCTAAAAAATGAGGACGTGAAATCAGGAATACATCTAAATAGCACGATTTATGACCCACACACAACTGCCTTCACTGATAATTTCTCTTTCCCTCTTTGAGTATTTATCTTCTGAATTATTTATTTTGTTGTATTGGGTTTGTGTGACAAGGTTTCATGGGAGGTACAGGGTGAGAAGCTGCCAGAAGTTTTCCCCCATGTCCAACAGAGCCAATGCCAAATATCTTCAAGATGGATCTGCTCCTGGCCAAGGGTGAGCCCATCAGGAATGGTGATAATGCCTCTGTGATAACATGTTTAAAAAGGAAAAAAAAGTTATTGCACAGTTTGCAACTACAGCCAGGGAAGAGCAGAGTGAGAACATGTGAGAGGAGCATCTCTGCAGGCACCAACTTCAGTGGGGAAGGTGGGGCAGGAGATGCTCGAGGCACTGCAGCAGAGATTGCCCTGCAGCCCCTGGGGCAGCCCATGGTGAGGCAGCTGTGCCCCTGCAGCCCCTGAGGGTCCATGGGGGAGCAGAGCTTCCCCTGCAGCCCCTGCAGGAGCCCACACTGGAGCAGGGGGATGCCCAAAGGAGGCTGTGACTCCATGGGAGGTGTGATATGTGATAGTTAATTCATGCTGTATAAGCAGATATATATCTGTAGGTATAAAATATTGTAAAAGCTATGTGCCTACCTCCCCAGCCAGGAGCAGAGTCCTATTCAAATTATAACTAACTCCAGGCAGTGCTGAAATAATACCAGGCTTGTTTTTTCGTCTGAATGGGACCATCCCGGACCATCAACGGTGATTTCCTTGTCTCCTGCACCTGGGAGATAACATCGAGGCCTTCCTGGCCTGTGACTCCAAGAATTTCACGAGACTTGGACTCACCCTGATTGCATCTGTGGCTTCCAGGAACCGATATCAACATATTACATATGAAAACCACCTCTGCCTGGGCTTCAGACTTTCATCTGCAAACCGGGATCTGTCTATAGAAATGGATTTGCATTCGAAGAAATGAATAGAAAGACGTGGTCATCTATGCCTCAGGCAGAATAAACTGTATATAAGCTGGACCCTGGAAGAGTTCGGGGTGAACGTTTGAGGGAAGGCCGTCACTCTGTCGGTTGAACCTCTGGTTTCACCCAGCATCTGATCCCAGGCTGACGCTGTCTTGATTGTGGAGGTTGCACGAAATTCTATTTTTTTTGTAATTGACCCAAATAATCGTTAAATTTTTGATAAATTTGGCTGTCAATATGATCACTTATAACAGGAGGTCTGTGCTGGAGCAGGGTCCTGGCAGGGACCTGGAAGAGCCCTGACTGGAGCAGCCTAAGACTGACCCTGTGGATAGTCAACCACTGTGGCATTGCATGTTTTAAGGTATTTATACAAGTTTTGTTGTAAAGCTGGTTATTTTTTATAATTTGAAATTATGGTTTGTTCCTCGGTTCCCCCCGTGTTCCTCCCTCACAATGGTTTGTCCCTGAGTTGTTTATCCCTTGTTTTCCCGCCAGTGGCCTGTCCATCAAGGTGACCAATCCCTTAGTCCTTCCCTTTATGTCCTTATAAGCTTATCTCCTCCCTCCTGGTGCTGCCCAGTTTCCCTGTCCATCGCAGTAACCACCCCCCGCTTTATTTTGAGAACCTTCTATGTCAATCATCCCTTACTTGAGATATGATTTGCCTCCTGAGCCTTTTCCCTCCCCTGTGCAATTCTTATTGGTTCATGTGTCCCTCGCTCCTCCCCTGGGCTTCCTTTATTGGTTCCCTTGTGTCTCCTCCCATCACGCCCATCCCCTTTATCTGTGTCTCCCCAAGCGCTCCTTCCCTGACTCCGTTGCTGGTCCCGTGCGCGTCAATAAGGCGCCTTGGGGCCCATACAAGTGTCCGCTCTCTCCTTCCTTCACCTCAGAACTTAGTAGCCGTCCTGTCCCCTGTGCCACCCACACCACAGACAGCACCGCTACTCGGGGTTCTTGCGAAGAACCTGGCAGTGGCAGATCTCGTGGTCTCCTCCGGCCACACATCGGGAGCCGCGAGCCGGCATTCATCCAGCTCCTGTGGCTGCAGGGCAGGCTACAAACCACATTGCAGCAGTTTGGGGAGGAATGATTTCTCATGAAATGGACTAAATCTGGAGTATTTCTTGGAGTATTGTCTCTTGTGGGAGGGACCCCAGTGTGCAGCAGGGGAATGATTCTTCTTCCTGAGCAGGGGCAGGAACAACATGTGATAAACTGACCACAACCCCCATTCCTGTCTCCCTGCATGCTGGGGGAGGAGGAAGAGCTGGGAAGAAGTGAGGTGTGGGAAGAAGGTGTTTTTGCTCTAATTTTGTTAGTAATAACATCAGTTAATATCTCCAAGCTGAACGTGTCATTCTGGTCACGGCATTTGGAGAGCGATCTATCCTGGTCCTTAGCTCAGCCCGTGAACCTTTCATTTTGTTTTCTTTGCCCTGTCCAGCTGTGGAAGGGAGTGATAGAGAGGCTTTGGTGGGTGCCTGGTGTCCAGACAGGGTGAGCCTGCTGCAGGGGAGGGTCTCCCATGAGAGGGACACCACACTGCAGCAGGAGAAGTGTGAGGAGTCCTGTTCCCAAGGAGGGAGGAGGAACTAAGGCAACGTACAATGAACTGACTGCTGCCTCCATTCCCAGTCCCCCAGTATCTTTGATGGGGAGAAGGTAGAGAATTTGAGAGTGGAGTTGAGCCTAGGAAGAAGGGAGGGGCAGAGGAAAAGTGTTGTAAGATTTGGGCTGTATTTCTTGTTATCCTGCTCTGCTTTGGTAATAAATTAAGGTAATTTCCCCAAGTGAAGTCCATAACTGGTGAGTGATGTGCTCCTGTCCTTATCTCACCCCACAAGCCTTTCTTTATGCTTTCTCTCACCTGCCCAGCTGGGGAGAGGAGTGGCAGAGCAGCTTTGCTGCACATCTGGTATCCAGCCAAGGTAAACCAACCACATTTGCTGTGAATCCGCAATGCATCTCCTTTAAGGAAAGGCCCTCGGTGTGCAAAACTTAGCACAGTAGTAGCCTGACGAAGCTGTAAATAAGATGAAAACATCAGAGAAAATGTGAAAATGGATCATAATTACCTGAGTTGTAGAGACTTGGAAAACAAGGGTAGGATTGGATACTGGTGAGGTCATGCCTCAAGTGCTGAGTCCAGTTCTGTGCCACTCACAACAATAAAGACATTGAGGGGCTGAAACCTGTCCAGGGAAGGGCAACAGAGCTGGGGAAGGGTCTGGAGCACAAGGCTGATGAGGAGCAGCTGGGGGTGTTCAGTCTGGAAAAAAAGGAGGCTCAGAAAGGACCTTATCACTCTCTAAAACTCCCTGAAAAGAGGTAGCAGACAGGTGGGGGTCAGTCTTTTCTCCGAAGTAACAAGTGACAAGACAAGAGGAATTGGCCAAAAAATTGGATATTTAGGAAAAATTTATTCACCAAGAGGGTTGTAAAGCATTGGAACAGGCTTCTTAGGGAAGTGGTGGAGTCACCATTTATGGGGATCTTTAAAAGAGGTGTAAATGTAGTGCTAAAGGAACATGGTTTAATGGTAAACATGGGGTTGTTCAGTGGGTTTGAAGTGCTGGGTAAATGCTCAGATTTTATGATCTTAGGTGTTTTTTTTCAACATAATGATTCTATGATTCTGTTGAAGTAGAACAAAATAGGACCTGCAAATTCACAAAATCAATAAAATAACTATCAATACTGCATGAGAGAAAAACAACTCGGAAAGGCCAATTCTCAGAAAGATAACAAAAATTGTGTGGTTGCTTGCAAAGAGATACGGCAGAAAAATAAGCCAGTGTTATAAACATCATTCTCCATACCTTGCATTTAAGTGTGGAAAAATATCATCAAAAGATTATCCAAAAGCATATGTTAAAATGCTTAAGTAATAAATGAACAGTAAGAATGATGAATAAAACTAGAAATTCATATATTGGTATGCAATACAGAGAGGAATAAGCAACAAGAGGATGAGAATGATTTAGAGTATCACTTAAGAGTATAAGTAATAGGATGAAAGTAAGCTCAAGGTAGTATAAAATGACAGTAATTCAAACAAATACTGATGATTTGATATTTTGAAGAACCGTCTTCCCAGAGGAATGGTGAAACCATGTGAAAATTTGCAGAACATAAATAAATGTACAACAGGGAACTCCTGTACTGTTGGTAAGATAAATGCATTTATTTGTCCATGCCATCTATTTATTACAGAGCTTTGGCTGAAGAAACAAGAGGCAAGTCTTTCTTTCCTCATGTGGCAAAAGCAGGTGCTGCTGTAAACAGTACTAGACTGCCACTGGCAGATTAGCACTTGAGACATGTAGCCCAAAAGAAGGACAGAAATGATGGATCTAGGAAGTGATTGATTTTTGAACCAATGTGTGCTGGAAAACCTGCTAGGAATAATATAACCAGATATGTGGTCATGACGAACGACAGGAGAAGGATCAGTAAATAATAAATTGAGCTCCCAGGATCAAACAATAAAGGTGTTAAACAGTCTGGCAGGCTTTCTCAGGGCAATACATCACAATGAGAGTTTAGGCAGAGTTTTGGAGGTTGACAATTTTGTATTTTACTCCCTTTTTGTTTTACTTGAAAATGTAACCTACAAGTCCATGACATTTATTCCAGAGAAATCTCTGTGTACATTTCAAAACATAAATTGAGCATTTTCTCTAACAAAAGATAGCCTAAAGAACTGAAGGGCAGAGTGGCTGTTGAGTATCTGTTCCCATATCACCAGCTCTAATTTGATCACATTTACAATGTCATAATCAGAAGGAATATTTAACATTGCCCACAGAGCCCCTCAGCTCTGACCCTCCCCTTCCACCATCCATTACCTCACACAGGTTCTCTTTGGTGGCTATCGAGAGACTGTCAGTGGCTTTATCCATTTTGGGGTAAAACTTGTATGAAGAAATAGATTTTGTACAGAGACAGCCAGCTCTGATTCTTGGTGTTTGGCTGCACTGTGGTCTGGCCCCCTTTCAGGCCTGTTCCCCAGATTTGTGTTCTGTGGATTTCTTAATGAAATTCTAATTTCTGCCAGTGTTGATATCTAGATAAGAACTGGAATCAGTGGTTGTTGCTTTGATTTATTGAAGCAGTGGAAGAGATTGTGTCTTCAAAGAGATTTATGATTGATGAAACCTGTGTGCTGTTCTTCCTTTGGGATTTCTCCTCTAGGTGGACACAAAAGTGAAGAGCCACTGGCACAGGGTAAAGAACAGTATCTCATAGGTCAGGTAAATCAGATTTCATGTGGCATTTCACAGCTGCTTTCAATACATCCAATGACTTCCAGTTCCAATGAAACAGAGGAGTTTGAGCCCCACTGTGCCCAGAAGTTCCTTTCAGTGCTAAGTTGGGTGCATCTGGGTTTCATCACAGGTCACAACACACTTGATGGATGAGGCAGAGTTGATGAAAATCAATACCTTGCTCCCATTTCACAGCTGTTAACTGGAGGATTAAGAAGATCATCACCATCCTCCTTCCTGCTTCTTTGCTGGGTCTGACCCAAACCAGATCTCAGCCTCTGTTATCGCATGCTGCTGTGTCTTTGTATCTGTGTCAAACAAGTAAAGACTTAAATTAGGGTATAGGTAGATATATCATGTCATGTACTATGTCTGTATACTCATTGACATAAAAGCCCAATAAAACATAACTGAAATTTGGGACTTAATTTTCCTAGGGGACTGACAATCCCAGTGTCACTAGAAAGGGAGGAACTATTTTAAATAACCCTGTATTGGTAAGTCAGGAAATTACTTGATAACACTCACACCAAAGTGAATAGTACAGTGTCTACAGAAGGTCATTCTTGCTATAAAGACACTCCTCCATTTCTTGAAAATTTTTGAGGTCATCTTTGAAAAATATCCATCAGGAATGGACTAGACAGAATGGATACTTTCACAGAGCAGAGGAAATAAATAGGTACATTCTGGAGGTTTTTCTTCTGTCTTGTTTTTTATTATGAACCTAACAAACCATACCTGAAAATCAGACAATTCAGCTGCTCCAAAGAAAGGCAAACCAGCAGGACCTTAGCAGAGAGCATTCATGGAATTTAGGGACTGGAAGACAATGTTTTAAGAAGAGTAAACGAGCATTAGGGGATCACAAAGCTACACGCATTGTGATATAACCGCTGCTGTCTTCGCCTATAATAAGTTTTTCAGCTTTTTCCATTAGATGTGTTCTTAGGTGTCATTTAAGACCCCTCAAAACATAATTACTACCAGCTTAATGATGGTGGTACATGGTCAGTGTTAAAGCTGGGGTCACGTATCAATAACAAGGTGGGATAAAGACAATCGAGGGTACTCCTCTTTAGGGTTTGTTAGGGACAAAAGACAAATATGTTGATACCAATTCATTTCCAAAGTGAAAGTGGAAACAACACAAGCAGCATTAAAGATCCCTTTGCTACCAGGCAAAGACCAAAGATGAATTTTAGCTATTTTTATTTTTTTCCTGGCCAAGGGGGAGACTTATTGACAGACATTTCTGAAAAAGCTTCTCTTACTGCTGCTTACTACACTTGATTTTGTAAGAAGAAACTTCAGTCTTAAGGGCTGTCAGTTTGGCACCTGTAATGAGCATAATACTCATTTCAAAAGCAAAACTACCAGAAAAAGCTAAATGACAGGCTAAACTGCATCTCTACAAGCAGAACTGCAGATCTCCCAAGATAGTGTTTCCAGCCCACACACCCCTCACACTACCAGGTGCTGTTGCTTCTTTTTTTTTTTCCCCCCCAGTCTTCCTCATTACATTTCCTTGGCAGAAATTCCACTGTGGATGCTAGCAATAGACTTGCCTTGATGCTGCTCATCACAATCCCCAGTGACAGCTCATTATCTCATTATCAACATTAATAATAAACGTGTGTTCCTCTGAATTTGCAATGTGAGAACCAAATATATATATATATATATATCTTATTTCACATTGCATTTATTTGAATGTGTAATGGCTGGTATAACTGCAGACTCAAAGCTCTGTGAGGGAAGGACACAATTGACATTCAGAACCAGGCCTGGTGGAGGGCAGTGACAGAGAGCTCCTGTGTGCCTCTGGGTGAGTCGTTTGACCTTATGCACACCCTTTTCCTCATTCCTGAAATCCCTCTTGTACCTTTAAGGAATGATTTAAGTTCAGTGTGCTACATGCTGCAATGTTTTAATACATAGTCTTAGTTTTTACATGAACAACTACAAACTGATGAGGACAGGAATAGGCAATCTGATATTTGTGTTTCTGAAGAGATGTATTTAAGAATAACTGATGGCTTATTTTTCCCTTTCAAGCTATCTAATAATAAATGTGACTTTCCAAAGAAAATCAAATTTTATTTTTATCCCAGCATGTTTTATTTTTTTAATTTGAAAGTTCCTGGTTTTGAATGAATGAAAGTATTTTAGTGTAACTTCAAGTATCAAAAGCTGACACACTATCAAAGCCAATTTCATAGATGGATAAAAAAAAGAAGAACATTCTCATCATAAAATAAAAACTGGGCATACTAGTAGGTCTTAAAAACCTAATTTCTCATTTTAATTTCTGTGAATATTTTTGTTGCTATTTCAATTTCAAGTAGCCAGAGCTGTAAAGCTTTTAGAACTGGGTATTAAAAAAAAAAAAAGAGTGATCCAAAGGAGCACTCCTCTAATGGATATTGGAGTCTAAAGCTCATTTGGCCTTACTGGTATGCAGGGACATGCTGGTGGAAATAAATGCATATTCATAGGAGGAGATGGTGGAACTCCTCAAATTCTGTAACTGAGGAAAACTTCATCCTTGACAGAGATTTACTCCAGCCCAAAGATGGGAGGCAGTGTTAACAAAACCACACCTACTTGGGAGAGTACCTAGCAGTGCCCTTACACTTCAGGCTAAATTCTAAATTTCACAAGAAAGAACCAAATTAACAAAATCTGCAGCAGGCCAGAATACCAGAAAATAGTTCATTTGCGTTTAATGGAGATTGATTGCAGATGCATTAATCTTAGCAACTGTATTCTGACCTGAGTCTACCCTGGCTGTCAAATTTTATGCAGAGGATATGAATAAAATTAAAAAAAAAAATAAAAGTCTTGAAGACATCACTATTAAGATGAGAAAATTTCACTCTGACAGCTCTGTGTGTCCTTAAGCATTTCCCAAAACAACTTCTCATATGGAACAGCTAAAGTTAAAAAAAAGAGACAATCGAGTGTACTGTGTAGAAAGGAGTCTAGTCTAGAAAGAAAGGTCTGTGTATGCCTAAAATATTATGGATCATCCAAATGGAATGGCAGACGTTCAAAACAGAGAATGCGCACATGGAATGTCAGCACCAAGTGTTTGATCTGCTCTCCTGTGGGAAAATAAAAAGCAACAAGTGCTTCAAAGTAGAGCAGAAACATTTTTAAGCATAAATGGTGTGTGGTTTAGTCCTTTGCTGAAATATAAACTCAGCAGCTCCCATTTCATTTGAAAGATGACAAAAACAATAGAAGATGTTCAATTTACTGAGTTAAAAAGTCAGGAAGGCAAAACTTTTTCTCAGCCCAGATCTCTTCTCTGCCCCTCCACCACCCTTTTGAATTTGCTCTAATTTTGAAGCCAGCGTTGTTCTTTGAAACTGAATCTACATGAAAGTTAAACAAGCTCAAGTGAATCTCATGAAGAAAGGACCAAATATAAACAAAACATTACTTTGAAGTTGCTGTTTTTCTTGGTGCAGAACATTCCTCCTCTAAACTGTAACTCAACTCTGTTTTCAGAACAGAAGTGTCTTCAGAAATATGCCAGAATCAAGGCTACACAACTTGTAAAAATGATACATAAATTTGTCAGGAAGCATCAATATTGTCAAGCAGCTGTAATTAGGAAGGTATCTAATGAAGACATATCTTAAAAATCCTTGCTCTAGAAAATTTGATTATTTTGGAAGAGGCCTTCCACCAATGGGATTAGAGAAAAAGTAACAAAGATTGTTGGCTTGGACTTGCTCTCCAATGACCTGTACAAGCCTCTATTCCCTTTAAGTTCCTAAATGTTTAAAAAACCTGAAATAATACTCTTTTCATGACAGTTTGCATGAAGTGTACCCTTTATGGGATATTTAAAGCTGTTTTAGCTATAAAAACTTAACTTGGCATCCCAGCATAGGTACATCCAGGGCAGCCACTCAAAGCAGACACTGGATGTCCTACAGAACAGAACCATTCTCATCTGGCACATAACCAATTCCCACAATGTGTCACCTTCTCTCTTCTCTTGCTTTAGAGAACTGGAGAATTCCCAAAAATATTTCCTGCATATTTGTCTCCTTCTGCTCCTCTCTAAGATCCTTGGAAGACTGGTTTTGAATGTAATGTCAGTGTCCTCCCACCAATGTCAAAATCATGTTCATTCATGTGATGATTTGTCTGTGTCCTCACACCTGGAAAGCTTCAGAATGAAACCCAGGCTGGCTGAAAGCTGTGTACTTTATTTAGTCTTCATTTCTTGCCTTAAACTTTCTTTAAATCAGACTTTTCAGCACCTTGTTTAGACAGTAAGATAAGGACTGCAGAGCTTAAATTTGCTGAAAAAGACTAAGCAGAAAAACTACTGCAGTATAAATTTGGTTAGACTGTCTGAGTATCACTCTATTATGAATATTAAATAACAAAGATAATAACCCTATTTTGCCAATTTCTGTTCTGCTTCATTCAGCCCATGCAGAGTATATTGAAATCTCCATCCATCCATGAATCCCTGGAATGTCTTGCTGGCTGGTATTACTATTAACAAATGAAAAACATCAAAAAATACCATTCTTGCTAAGGGACATTTTATAAAAAATAAAACTAATCTAATTTTTTTTTTTGGTCCCTTGCCCAAGGATCACAATTTCTTGATCTCTGTCTCTGCCTATCCAGCTGTCTGTCTAAAGGTTCCTTCTTCTCTACTAGAAATAACAAGGTCCTGTACCTGGGTTGGGACAATCCCAAGCACAAATACAGGCTGGGAGATGGAGGGATTGAGAGCTTCCCTGAGGAGAAAGACTTGAGGGTGCTGATGGATAAGAATCTTATCATGTCCCAGCAAGGTGCCCTTGCAGCCCAGAAAGCCAAACCTGTCCTGGGCTGCATCCAAAGCCCCTGGGCAGCAGGTGAGGGAGGGGATTCTCTCCTTTTCCTCTGCTCTGTTGAGAACCCACCTGGAGTGCTGCATCCAGCTCTGGGGTCCATAACAAAGGAAGAACATGGACCTGGTTGGAATGAGTCCAGAGGAGGCCACAAAGATAATCAGAGGGATGGAATGCCTCTCCTGTGAATACAGGCTGAGAGAGTTAAGAGTTGTTTGGCCTTTGGAAGAGAAGGCACCAGGGTGACCTTAGAGCATCTTCCAGTACCCAGAGGAGTTACAAGAGATCTGGAGAGGGACTTTCACAAGTGGTGACAGGACAAGGGGGAGTGGCTTCATACTGGAAGAGTAGGTTTAGATTAGTTATTAGGAAGAAATCCTTTTCTGTGAGGGTGGTGAGGCACTGGAACAGGTTGCTCAGAGCAGTTGTGGTTGCCTCATCCCTGGAAGTGTTCAAGGCCACGTTGGATGGGGGCCCTGCGCAACGTGGTCTAGTGGAAAATGTCCCTCCCCAAGGCAGGGGTGTTGGAACAAGATCATCTCTCCTTCCAACCTAAGCCATTCTGTGATTCTGTTATTTCATTCATCTTAAAACCATCATCCAAATTGTTAGAGAAAGTAATTTCTGGTTTTGATTGGCATCTCACCCAGCTATATTTTCTTAATTGTGGTTACAGAGTAAATGCACTCATCACATCTTCCTCTGCTGACTTTTCTTGGATCCCCATGGATCTGTAAGTGCAGCTATTATTCATCAGTCCTCCACACAAACAGTTCTATGCAGCAGAACTCAGTCTTCAAGGAAAAATAAAAATAATTTTGAAATTGTCCTTCTTTGGTCTGACACTTCATTAGCTAAGTCCTCTCTGTAGCCAAGGGACATTCAGCAGTAACCTTAAATATATCTGTTGTTCTGTTTTAGCTATAGGAAGTAAATTTTAGATTTGGTACAAGGCCCCATATTAACAGCTGTGATGTTCATTCTCTAACAGATGTGTCTTCATCCTCCTGACAGAGGACTATCGAGTCAGCAGAGCAAATTTTCTTGCAATAGTTTCTTCTGCAGTGAAAGTTTCTGTCTCTTTCTCCTACTTTCTGTGGCCCAGTCAATCCACACATTGCCCTTCTGTGGCAGAAGGAATGCCTGCTCTGGCTTTTGTTGTGTTGAAACTTGATAATTTAAATCCAAGATTAATTTATGCATTTGGCATGAAAACAACTCAATATTCATTAGAAAATAATGGCTTCTGATAATTGAGGACCTCAGTGTCCTAGATCTACAATTTCTGAGGCAGGAAGTTCTGGAAGAGACACACAACCATCTGATCTAGGCACCAATCCTAATTCCCATATAGCATGCCTAACAGAAGCTAACCTACTCACAAACCGCAGCTCAAGATTTATTCATTCTTTTGAACTGATGGAAATGATTTGTTGTCATCTACCCTGGGACACAGCTCTAGCAGGGTTTTCAGTTACGAACCTCACCCATTCCAAGTGAGCTGCTATTAATTGATCCCTTTGAACTTGCTCTTTTTGGGAGTCTGCTTCAGGCATTGATTTGTTTGTTGCCTTCATCAACATTATTTCAACACCGAGTTCTTTCTTCTAGATAATAAAGTGCTTACAGGTTTTAAAGTCAATTATAGCCCTACGCATGGAACAGTTAATATCAACAAACAGAACTCCAGATAATTTAAAGGGTAGCTCTGAATGTAATTTACAACATAACTCCCATATTTAGATTGACTGCATCTGGGGATGCTTAAATTTGAAACAGATGGTCAGGTGATTTGAAAATCACTCAAGGAAATCTCAAAATTAGCTCACAACAACATGAAGGAATATTTGCTAGATTGAAAGGAGAAAAAAACATGGGGTGTTGATTGGGCTGGAGAGTAAATGAGACTACAATAGATGTTTAGTTCCATAGACTGGAAAGAATAATTTTCTGGGTTATGAATATGATATTCACCATGATACATACTTAGTAAGAGAGAGACACATTCTGACAGGCAAATGTTTAGTTTCAGACAGTTTAAAATCACTTCCAATATAGAAACAGGAAATTTATCTTATAAATAAACATGACTAAATATATGAAGACTCCAGGAATTTGAAGTGACAGTTAAAGTGGCACCTTGTGGTTCATCATATTTGATCCCACTGTGTCAATGTCACCGTGGCAGCTGGTATTGAAAATTGCTGGTGGGGAAGAGGATAATAAGCTCCTCTCCTCATCCTTGCCACCTTTGCTAACCAAGTTATTTATATTTATGGTGGATGGAATCTGGGACAGTGGTTTTGAAAGAACAAAAAAGAAGAGATGTCGAGGTTCACCATACTCAGATCATGCCTTCAAGTTAAAAAAAAAGTAAAAACATTTTAACAGCAGGTAGGGCAGAAAACAGTAATATTTATCCCTCTATAGAAATGCCATTTTTTTCACAAATTCTGAGCTATGATCATCTGTCGAGCCCTAAATTTACCTTGTTTTGTGTTGCACAATTTAATTGTCCTGCATAGGTATCTGCTTTATTTGTAATTATTTAGAATGTCTCTCCAAATCCCTTCAGGCGGAGTCAAATCTCACTGTAGCTGAATGTCCTCCCCAGCTCTTGAGTTATTGGACGAGGAAAGAGTACAAGGCCTTCTCCTTCTCCCATTAGGTGTCTGAGTCTTCCCAGGAAATGTGTGGTTCTCCTAATGCACCTCACCTGAATGCTGAATGTTCCCATGATTGGCCGCCCTGAAAGTCAGGTGCTGCAATATTTGACATCAGAAGATTTGTCCCTCCTGTTCTCTTCCCATTCTTACACTTGGGTCTGATATTCAGCATTTGGTATCTCTGTGATTTCACACAAGAGGGCCACCAGTGAGGCACAAGAGTTCTGTGCAATGTTACAGCTGGAGAAGGTGCTTGGCAGCTCTGGCACTACTGACAAGGAACTACCCACCAGTACTGATGAACCTGGTCAGGCAGCTCCTCTAGATGAACCAGCGTTGATTCCTCTACTATTAGACTTTATTTTGCCCAAGGAGAGCCCCATGTCTTCCCTGTTCAGTCTATCCATACTTTACTCCATGCCCCAAAGTGAAGCTCCAATACAGAAATGCTGTGAACACAATTCAGTGTTCATCATTAGCTTATTAAAAGCTTAGGTTGTGCACATGACTTTCAAGAGACAAGCAATACCAATGACCCAGGATACCATGGACTTTTTTCAAAACTTCCAATGAATCAGAAAAAGCCCCATGAAATGGATCTAGGTTGAGAGGACAAGGCTTTCCAGCAATATCTGGAGACTGGACTTCTAAACATATGAAATCTCCATCACTTTGCAGGAACATCAACACAGGGCATAAACCTGGGTCTCGGTAAAAGACACTTCCCTCTATAAAGGTGATACCTTTGACATTTCCAACCTGGCACCCTTAGCACCAACTGCCTGATGCCCTTTCTCATTAATCCTGTATTTATATTAAAAGTTGGGCTGCAGCTATTGGAAATGTGTAAGTTAACTCTTCATCCTCTCAAAAATTTATTCATTTCATTGTAATATATATATGGCATTTCCACGTCCATCAGTATTTGAAATCCAGTTTTTAAATTGTCCTATATATGCACATATATTTATAAGTTAATAAAAAGATGCCATTCCCACAATTTTCTCCCCAATGAAATAGCCTGTGAGCAAATTACATTTTCTTTTTACTGTTTACTCAGCACAGTAAAAGAATATATTGACTGCTAAGTTTCTGTGACTTTTTCCTAAGCATAAGAAAATGGACTCTTACTAATTTCAGATATGTTCCTTGTTCTTCTATAAATTGTCAGTGCAGCTCTGACCTCTTTGCAGATTTACAGGTAGAAAGAATTAAGACACTTATTTATTTATTGTCATTTCCAAAACAGCTGTGTATCCACATGCTCTTCACAAGAGTTTTATGCACTGTGGGTGTTTCAATTATAAAACCATGTGGCTGGCATACAAAAAACAAAGCCACTTCAAGAGCTGAATTTCTTAATTAGATGACTGTTGCCATTATAATTGTCTGATCTAGATATTGCTTCTATTAATATTTTCTTTACTCTTCTTTAGTAACATGAGTTGTGCCACTAACTTAATTAAAGCTGTACATATGAAAAGGGTACCACGTCACATTGTTCTCATTTCATTTCTGTAGCTACCTGCTGCTGGTATGGTGAAGATCCTGTATAATCTGTCATTTTGTTAATGAGGAAATGGTGTCATTCTGGAAGCAGCCTGGTTCACCCTGCACTGAAATCTCAGGTTCTGACTTGGCTCCTTGGGCACAGAAAGTGTTCAGATGAAGCTTCCTGGAGGAATTCAGCTGGTCAGCCCTGATAAACAAGACTGAGGGCTGGGTCCTCTGCCTCTTACTCTGCTGCATGGATGACATGCACTGCAGCAGACATGAGAATCATCTGGGGAGAATTAATTAACTGCATGGGGTTTTTGGAATGGGCAGTGACTGCTGTGTAGCAGACAGTTGTATCATCACCATGACCTCCACACCTTTTCTTCTTGTAGGAAGGGATGTTGTAAACTCTTGTTTTTTCATGACACAAATTGTACTCCATTCCACATAAAGATCTGAATTCTACCCTGATGCAACTTCAGTAATTTAGGAGGAGTCATGGAAAGATCTTGGTCAAGGCAAACTGTCGCAAAGTTTTGAAATTCAGCTTCTTTAGCTGGACCTCATCAGAATACTTTAGCCCCTGAAACAGGAGAAAGAAACCTCTGTCTAGATTTGGTTACTTATAATTTCTTAGGTCTGTTACGGTCTTATTAGTGTCACCAAGTATAAAGGTGCTATTTATATGAATTTACAAGATGTAATTTAATTAAAATGTTTTAAATAACCTCTTTATTGGAACAAAGGGATAACACAACAACAAAAATAACAAAATCAAGCACAAGCATTGCTCCTAAGCAGCATGGCAGAGAGCTCTCTGTGGCTGTTAAAAATTAAAATGGAAAATAAATGGACTAGGGGCAATTTAGATCTCACATAACAGACATTTAACACTTGCATGATATCCAGAGCCACCAGGCATGGGATAGGAACAGGTGGCCCTGATCAATAAAAGATAAAACTAATGCCAATCAATATAAAAAGTGTGGGCAGCAAATCATCCACAGCTGGTAAAATTCTCAAGCTGATCTTTGCCACCAAGGACAGCTGATCATATGAGAATGTTATCAGTTTAACCCTTTCCACACTGGCAATATCAAAACTGTCTCTGCATTAACATCTTAACAAACCAAATAACATTTGATTTTTGAGCACTTGATTCAAACGATTTAGTCTGTACTGCAATGCTGACACATTGTTATCGACACTTAGCCTGTTGGCTAGTGCCACCAAGGATGCCACCTGGCTTTCCAGGAAGGACAGACATCACAGGGCTCTTGGTCAAACTCATCTTTTACTGCACCAGACAGGATGAACACAACTGGTGTGTGGACTCCCAACTGGTCCCAGCACCCAACAGAGCCCAGCAGCACTCAGGGAGTTACATGGGATTCAGTTCATGCCTAAATGACTGTCGGAACCCAGGACACCCCTCTGGCTGCCCCGGATGGCTCGAGCCCCTGCCAGGGGGCTCAGAGAGCTTGGCACAAAGCCAAAGACACCTGTGCTTTTGATTTTAACCCATGGAGAAAATTACCAACCTCATGTGAAGATTTACAAGCTATGAGAGTTTAAGTAGAATGATAGTACGTCACAGGATGGAAAAGTAGAATTTTGGGGTTTTTCGAGTGGGGGTTCAGAAGCCAAGATGGAGGGCTTTGGGCATGCCTTGTCCTTCTTTCTTCTTCTTAGCCTCCATCTTCTGCTATGATGGTGGCACTTTTGTATTGGTTTAGAGTAGAAACTGACTGTCTAACATAGGTGATAGGTATTGGAAAATTATTGTAATTAAAGTACACATAGTTTTTAGTATAAAAAGATATTGCTGCCCTGAGGGCAGTCAGTGTGCCATGGACTGACCTGCCAGACAGACCTTAGCAGGTAAGAAAAAGAATGTTATAGATAACAGAAGATAAACAACCTTGAAAACCTCAGCTGAGGAATCCTGACTTCTTCTTTGATTGCGGGGCTGGGAGAAAGAGACTCTCTAACACCTCGGGGTCATCTTGACCACAGAGACTCTGAGGAATGACCTTGTAGGGACAATGGTGTTGAGAAACAACCCTCCCAAATCTCACTCCTGGAGCTGCCACGTCCACGCCATCACTAACACAAGCACACAGAACACGGGCACTGAAACAGTGAACAAGGGCTTCTCAAAGAGGCCCCTCCCTCACTGCTGGGGAGAGCAGAAAGGGCAAACTCTGAATGTCAGGAGCTGGTCAGGTCACTTAATGTACTCCTGGAGCCACTTGCGTGAGGAACCAGGAGACAGAAAGCAGAATATGGGCTGTGGACATAGTGTGCTCCTGTGGTGTGCACTGTGCTCCTCTCTAGCACATCAGTTACCTGTCAGAGGTTTTCAAAATATCAGGAAAAATGGCAAAGACATTTTTTGTGAGCTTGAATTATTTCAACATAATTAAAAGAGGATAAAAATTAGAATAAGGACCATACTTGATTTACAAAAATGCCAAAATGTTTTCAGATGGGAACATATTAACCCATGCTTTTTAATCCAGTGTAGAAAACAGATGACAAACATATTTTTTAATATCCTAATTCTTTAATGAATTCTTCCACTAAGCCAAAGTTGTATTTGGGTAAAATGCTCATTCTGGAGATTTCTGCTTTCTTAGCAATTAAGCAAGAAAATAATAATTATTGTTGCAGTTGACAATTACTGCTACTGTTAATAATTATCATAATGTTCTATCAGAGAAAATTATTTTGATTTAGGCAGCAGCATGAAATTGTCAACAACAAAAAAAATCTGGAAATGAAATGAGTTTTAGAAAAAATTCTATTTGCTATCAACCAATGAAATGGAAGGGGAGTAAACACCAAGCTGATGATTAGGCTAAAAAAAAATCAACAATGACTAATTCATATGTGATAGCATGCTTTTATTTTTAAGGCTACAAAGCCTGAAAAGTTCATAGTGTTACAGACTAGATACTTGAGAGTGAGCATAAGGCTGTCTGGATTACATCGTCCTTTTAGTAACATGATTAAATCAAGCTACACATAGCAAATAAAGCTTTTATTACTGGAAAATTATTCCATCTAGCGCATAAAATTGCTGGAAGAATCCTTGCTTAATTACATCTTTTTCTTTGGTACTATCATGCAAATGTTTCCTTAGAAGAACAAGTGCTGCCAAACTAAATTGGACAAAAAGTCAGGGGTTTATGGGCTTTACAAAAAGGTTAAAGCAGTTTCCAGCAATGTATTCTAGGTGTAAGCCAGGGAAAAGAAGTGAAAGATTGTAGACTAAGATATGCCAGATAGGTATCATTTTTTTTAGTGTAAAATGGTCTTGTGGTTGAAAATTGAATTGGCTCACATAAGGGGCCATGTTCTCTGAAAAGTTGATTTATGGGTCTTAGGGGTAAAAAATAAGCCTACCTTAGTAGAAATGCCACACTCCTTTAAAGAAAATTATGAGATACTTTGCTGCTTTGTTTAAATACAAATATTGAATAAATTTAGAGTAGATTAGAATTGGACAATGTATATCCATTAAAGCAGACATAGCTTTCACAGCAGAGTTGAACTTCGGTAAGTTTCATCTTCCCTGTTCCACAGCTGAAGTTACTCTCCTAGATAGAATTAAGCTGTTCTCAAGAGGCAAAAGTGAATTAAAGAAAAGGACTTTTCTTGACACGTCATATTGTTTTGGGGAAGAAATTAGAAGTGTAACAGATAGTTCCCACAAGGTCTTGATATACTGGAGTTACTTTAAAAAGGAGGAAGATGCCCATTTTATTATCCCTCAATTTTTTGCCGTTGTCAACTGGTGTTTTGCAGAGGTCTTCTAGCAGTAATACTGACTTGTGCCCAGTTTTGTAATCTCCATTTTTATCTAGTTTTGTCACATTTTCAGTTTCTCAGATTTATAGAAGTGATCCTTCTGTCCACACCTTTTTTGACAACACCTTCCTTGAGCTTCCCTATGAATAAAAATAAGCCCAGTTGACATCAAGCCATAATTTGCATGAGCTACTTTTGCCAAATTCTGCAGAATTTTCTTGGGATGAGTTCCAACACATGAGGAGCTGAGAGAAATCATCTCAAGGTCACCACAAAGAAGGAGGGTGTAAGTGAGAGAGGTGTGACCAGACTTGTCACCAACGTGTCTCATGCTGAGAAGAACAAAACTCTGTCCCTAGAAGGGCTCTGTTGTATAACTCTGCCTGGTGGCCAGTCCAGAAATACTCACTTGTTCACATGACTGACTCGTGGCCTCACACCTGCTGCTGCTGAGGTGTTTGCAGGCTGCAGGTTTGTGCATTCTGTGCAGTTCTTGCCTGTTTCCACGAGAGGCATCCTGGAAAGTTTCCCTGCATGATGTGTTACAGGGTGTGCTGCCATTGATGCTGCTCAGGAGCTCCTTACAAAGCTGTTCCTTCCCTGTGCTTGTGTCAAGAAGGTTTCTGCAAGTGTCCTGTGCCAAGGAATGAAAAGAAATTTTTCTACTCCATGTGAAGACCTCTATAACAAGATTCCATTGCCCATATTAGGTCTTAGAGCACAAAAGCAGCTGTCATTCATAAATTTCTCTTCTCTAAGAGTTACTCCATGAGGTGACCTGCCAAGAAAGGAATGCCTGTCATGGTAAAAGTGCTCTATTTCCTGTCTTCTTTCATCTCTGCATAGGACCCTGCATCCTGGCATGGTCGTAACTTGAAAACATGACAATATATCCTCATTGTATTACAGAGAAACAAGTCACATGGTACCCAAGTCAGAAGAACACAATTACCTTTAGCTCCATCCCAAGAGCAGTTTATCTGCTACCTCACCTTGAAATTGCAAGTGTTATTGCTGGGATGGCCATGATGTAATCAGGCACCCAACATGGCCTCATCTTCCATTCCCTTCCTCCTAGCTCCATTTCATAAGTTTCCTTGCATCTTTAGACAAAATCCACCAAAATTCATTATATGGAAATAAAGACCTCCCTATCTGTGTCATAGGAACAGGTTGGCTTGTTCTTGTTTGGTTTCAGGTTCTTTAAGTAGCTTGCTATTTGTGACTTACCTCTAGGCTTGTGTTTCCTATCATGCTTCCTCTAGTGTGTAAAGAGCATTTCTGGCAGCTCCTTTGCCCTGATACACCCCTGTGCCAAGACTCCCAGGTGAGGAGCCTCATCTTTGCACCAAAACCAGAGCTCCAGAGCCAGATCTGCCTCTCAAGAAGGATAGAGAGTGTGCTTAGCTGTGGTCCAAGCCATAAATCTGGTCAAAAAGGGTCAAGTGGAAATTCAAACATCAATTTCATTTTCCATAAAGCACTACAAATCCCATTTAATATGCGGTTCTGGTGTTTTCCCAAACACTGCTTTGGCTTTGGGGTTTTTGCCTTATTTTTAACCTGGTATTAATTACATTAGCAAAATTTTGATTCATTTTGGTAACAAAAATTTTGTTCTTTGATTTATTTCATCCTGGAGGTGATGCTAGAAAGGCAGCAGTGCTGTGTGATAATGGCCGCTCTCAAGCATAACCAGGGTGATTTTAGGAATCAGATGATATTTCAAAACCCCAGATTCATTTTTGCGAGTTATTTTCATACTATTCTCATTCAGACAATTTCCTTAGCCTTTATCATGATATTTCAAATGGCAAAATGGACTTCAGGGGAAAGTTGCAGGAGTACAAGTGAGTCAAAAGAAAGCAGCAGCTATGGAGTTTTTTGAGATAAGATAGAAAAGTACATCATTAAGCAATGGTGAGAAAAGTTAAAAAAGGAATACCCCTCCTTGAGGTTTTTTCACTGTCCAAGTAATTAATATATTATTGGCCTCAAAAAAGAATTGCACAACCTTATCTATTACTCAGAGCAACCTTGCTAGTAGATATCTTGCCTTGAAAAAAGCTAACACTGAATATCTCTAGAGCTTTTCACCACAAAAGCACATAGTTGGCAGTCCTTATTGCAACCAATAGGAAGGGTAAAACCCTTATGCACCTTTGAAGGACAAATATTTTGGCTGGGACATAGCAGTTAATTAACATTTTTCTTGTTCACAGCACTGCAGTGTCCCAACCAAGGTCAAGGCTGCATTGTGTGAGGCATTACACAGATTCATGGAAGGAGCAAGCTGCTGCTCACAGCTCAGAAGAAAGCAGTGATAAAAGTTAGAGGACAGAATGGGAGTGCATTCAAAACAGTTGCTAGAGAGTGCTCATCACAAGCATGAGTCTTAAGCTTGGGCTCTGCCCAAATTGTTGTGCTGCCTCATAGCACAAAAAACAACATGTAATAAAACCTCAGTGATTTTAGGTTTTTCTCTCAAGAGGAGAGGTGCAACTGCCACTAAATTGTCCTCCTGAAACAGGGATTGATATAGTCACAAATCACTTGGAGCTTACAGGTGGGCAGAGTGACCATAAATGGCCTTTGCTAAGTTGAATGCAACATCTTTTATTCACAGCAGAACAATCTAAGTTGTGTAAGGAGGAATTGTATGATTTCCTCAGACCTAACACTCTTGTGCTGAAACCCTGGCCCTGAATCAAAATTAGGTTTGCAAGCAATATTGAAATGGAGATTCTTATATAATGTATATCTCTGGGAATCTGGGTAATGAATGTAATACAATTTTAATGAGAATTTCATTTTATGACTCAGGATACAAGAAGACATAACTTCTCCTAATATAATTACCTTTGATTAATCTGTGGGAGTTATTAATTTCAGACAAAAGTTTTGCTTTTCTGAATGTCCAGACTAATGAAATTACTCTTATTAGTTTGACAGTAGATGATGACACAGATACAATAGGCACTGAAACAGATGTATTGGGCAGCTTACTGGAAATTGAAAATTTAGCAAATGAATATTGCACATTGACCCATGAGCACAGTGGCCACTTTTTCAACAAGAATTCTTTTATCTTCCGTCTGTTTGCACTTTAACATACACACAGCACAATCTGCTTCAAGCCATCACCAAGCACCTCTCAGAAACACAAAACAGGAATGAGATGGAAGCACTCTTGAAGGAATATTCAAGTATTCCACCCTGGCATATCAACATTATAATTTATATTCTGTTATGATAGTGGTCAAGGGAGTGAAAGAAAACTGGTGCCCATTATGAAAGGAATTGTTCTGACTTGCCAGAAAATAAGGTCTGTGCTCACAAAAATTCAAAATTTCATTTCCAGCAAAGCAAAGAAATAAATATAAGAAATCATGGCAGGGAATTCCAAGAGGTCTGACTAGGGAGACAGTGTTAAGGAAGGACACAGTGTTGGGTTGAACTACTCCTTAATCTCCTTTCTTGCAGTCTGATCTATTTCATCACATGCTCTGTTCTGCTGAAAAGGGGTGCAGGAAGGGAAGCTGCTCACCTGCCTAAGCTGACTGATACTGCCTGCATGAAGTGGTGCTCTCTGGGTTGAGGGGAATTTGTGCCCTTCCTGAGCACAGCCTGAGTGAAGCAGTTAAAGTGCAGAGAATGGAGAGGGCAGCAGGAAATCTGTAACAAAGAGACTGGTAAACTTAAAGGATGAGTGAAAAGATTTCCAAGAACCAAATGCAAATTCCTCATGTGGAGTTTCTTACAGCCCAGAAAGGTTCTGAAAACCACGGGGCTGAGGCCAACATTTTAAGAAAGAAGAACAGGGGAAACTGATTTAAAATCCTTTAATTTCTAATGTATTTTACCCAAAGGATCTTGGATCTGAAGTATCATTTTACAGTTTCACTTTCAAAGTTGTGTTTCCATAAGCACATCTGTGATGATGGAGAGCATGCTTGGTGTTTGTGATGTGCTCCAAGTCCACCTCAGAACTGACTTACTTTAGGTCCCCTTATACCTATGCAAAATTTAGGGCAACAAATAATGAAATACAGAGTTTCAGAATTTTTGCACCATACTTGCACATAATGCATGTAGAAACCAAATTAATTTTATGTATTTCATATGTAAAGGACCAAAGAATCTGCTTAGAGGATGAAAGGCCAAATGAACATGTTACTAAATGAATTAGTCTCTGAAATAAGCTGAATTCTCAAGTCCTCCCATACACAAATCCTGCACTAAATTTTAACAAGTTTGCCTATAAAGGGCTGGGAGAAAATAGAATATTATTTTATTGGATTTAGCAGTGGATGAATATTTCTCATTCTGTCACAATAAGATTATTTACTCACAAAGAGGTACTAAAATAAAATATTATGAAAGATAAATGCTTATATATAAATGGCAAATACTTTCCCTATATATTTTTACTTTGGGGCACAACCATTACAAATATGTCTTCTGTTTTAAGCATTATTTTTCCTCTAATGTTTTTACCATTATTTTCCCATATTTATCATTTCAAGCAAAATCCCTGTCCAATTACATCTGCAGTCCTGGATGTCCTGCTTCTTCCTTAGGTGAAGATAATATGAAAGTCAGGTACTTGCTTTCTTTCTGCCTTTCATAGTGGAAGCTTTCTTTTGGGGTCTAAAACCAAATCACCAAGAGATGTTTTCTGCAGGGAACTTTACCTAGATTTATGCTGTTACATGCTTCTAGGTGCCTACAAGGAAAGGTGAAACTAACCATCCTACTTGGAAAAATGCAAAGATCTTTCATTTCTACCATTTCCCGAATAAACATCTCACTGGCACTTTCCCTCCTGAATTTTAATTATGGGTCTTTTTAAACTTCATAAGCCTTAAACAGATACAATTTCTGACTTGGGAAATACCAGTACAAGTGATTCACATGTACTTCACAACTTTGTGATTAAAGCAATTGTGAATTTTCCTTGTCAGACTCGAAATAAGCATTGCATAGAACAGTCCTACTCTGTTTTCCAAATTACAGGGCAATAATTGGTTCATGGTTCCAAGTCACGACTGAGTTTCTGTATCTCCTACATTGTTTTCTTCTCTCTTTCATTTCCATATCTACATCTTTGCTTTAAGAAGAATTATTCAGCAGCATAAACCAGCAATTTCTCTTTGCTGTAAAACTTTCTTTGACATTTTAGCGCAGTATTAAAGACACTGAAAATTGTGCATTAAAGACTGTATGTACAGGAAAACAAAACTTAGATCTATTTTTCAGAATTTGTGTCTGTTCTTCCACCCCAAAAAACAACTGAATGGCAACATTTGATTCCTGAATATAGATGGTGAAAATTTGACAGGTGGAATTAGCTGCAGATGATGTAGATATTAAAATAGTTAAAAGCATAAGAAAATCTGCTACCTTTAAGATATCACACTGATTAGGATGGCCCTAAGGCTAACTAAAGATGATCTCCAATTATAAAAACGCACTGCTATGTGTAAGAAATCTTAATGAGCAATGAAATTAGACAGTGAAACTCTAAAAGAAATTGATTATATATGTGCACAAATCTCATTACTGGTATGGAACATTCAACACAGAAACAGCAGAAAGTGAGAAGGTAATAATTTATCTCTAAGTTTTCCCTTCAAATTAAAACTTTGTCACATGCTGATTTTTTAAGACATCCTGAAACACATAATTGGCATCATATCAGCAAATGTGTAATGCCACTTGTTATAAAAGGTATATAATTTTTGTGTCCCACAGTGTTGCTCTGCAACATAAAATTAGCCAAGGATTTTGTCTTTCAAAGCAAAGGACTGAGCTCCAGCATATCGAAGCCATCTGCTGAAAGAATCAGACAGAAACTGCCACAATCACCATACCTGAGACACTGCCAGCTTTACCTAAAAGGAAACACAACATGTCACACTCGTCTGACATTCCCTGTTGTCAAAGAATACAGCTTGCATACTGATCCAGCAAGCATCTGAGCAGCTTCAGGCACAGAAATGATTTAGACTGATTTTGTCATTTGGATCAAAATAGACGAAAAGGAGAAGGATCTAGGATCAAAGTGTTCCAGCACCAGATTGTGGAGCTACTATTCTCAGCAAAGGCCATTCATCTTGCATGCCTTGGTTCAGGCAAAGGTCCCAAAAATGAAACGCTAAAATAAGTTACAAATTCATCACCTTTGAAAAAAAAAATCTATTCTGTCGTGGCACAGTCACCAGAGAAGTCTGAAATAAAAGCACTGCACTGAAAAGAAATTGTCTGGCTTCATTACGAGAGGTTTACATTGTTGGTTCTTTCAGTTTTGTCTATACTATAGACTACCCATGGCAGAGACATGGAAACAAAGCTGGTCCATGCTCATCCACACTTTTTAATGTTGTAGTATTCCTGTGCCAGCTGGCAGATTTTCCCTGCTTAGCTTGGTATTAGCATCAGTCATGGTCTCTTCTTGTTACTCAGTACAGTCATGCTATTTGAGGGAAGAAAGAGAAGGGCTTTATCCAGACAGGTATGACCTGTCCACTCAGCCAAAAAAACAAGCCCTTCTGTATCAGTAGATGTGTAGCCTTTCTGTCCATAAAGAGAGGAATTGCACACATGGTTCTGTATCACAGTTCAATGGTATCCACATGTTTCCAGGGACAGGGCATTCACCACCTCCCTGGGCCACTTCTTTGAGTGTTTCTCTACCCTCACCATACAAATTTGTTCCTTATACTTAATTTGAATCTACCCTCTCCTAGTCTGAAACAATCTGCCTGTTGTCCTACAGCAACACACGCTGCCAAAAACCTTTTCCCTGTCTTCTCATCAGCCTCCTTTAGTATTGAAGGACTGCAGTGAGGTGTCCCCAGAGCCTCGTCTTCTCCAGGCTGAACCACCCCAACTAGCTCAGCTTTTCTTCATAGGACAGTTGTTCTCTGATCATTTTTGTGCCCCTCATTTGGACTTGCTCCAAGAGATTAAAGTCTCTCTTGTGTTAGGGACCCCAGAGCTGGATGCAGCACTGCAGGTGAGGTCTCACCAAAGCAGAATCTCCTCACTCACCTGTCCTGACCAGGACATGGGGGGTTTCTGGGGGTTGCTGGGTCATGTACAGCCTCTCATCTACCAGATCCTTCTGGGAAGGGCTGCTCCCAATCCCTTCATCCCCCAGCCTGGACTGATAATGGGCTTCTCCAACCCAGGTACAGCACCTTGCCCTTGGTCTTGTTAAACTTCATGAGAATCTCATGGGCCACTTCTCAAGTTTGCCCAGACCCTTCTGGATGGCATCCTGTCCTTCAGGTGTGTGAACAGCACCACTCAGCTTAATGCTGTCTGCAAATTGCTGAGGGTGCACTCAACCCCCTTGTCTGTCATTGATGAAGACATTAATTAGCACTGGTCCCAGTGGGGACCCCTGAGGGACAGCACTTGTCACCAACCTCCATCTGGGCAGTGAGCCAATGACCACAACCTTCTCTGGATGTGACCCCCCAACCAGTTCATCATCCACCAAACAGCCCACCCACCAAATCTCTGTCCCTCCACACCAAACAGCCCACCCACCAAATCTCTGTCCCTCCAACACAGAGTGAAGGATGTTGTGCACGACCATATCACAGGCCTTGAATGTCTCAGACAATATCTCTGACTTAAGGAAAGTTTGTGCCCAGTGTTTTCAATTTAGAGAAAACAAAAATTCCTTACATTTTCAGAAGAAAATATTTCTCATCTGCAAATCAGTAAAAAACTAGAGACTTTTCCATTCCTTGTGTATTGTTCCAATGACATTGCTATGTGTTCTTTGGAAAACAGTGACAAAATGACTGAGCAGTGAAAAATGGCTTTGTAAGAGCATTGTTTTTCATCTGCAGCACATAAGTTGAACATCTTGTGCCTAAAATGGTGCTGGACTATGTCTTCTGTATTGTGAGAACTGTTTTTCCCCAAGAAAAGAAAGAGAAAAGAAGAAAAGAAAGAGAAAAGAAGAAAAGAAAAAAGAAATAACCTGTGGAGAAGCATCATTAAAAGACACGAAGCAATGGGTTATGGAACAGTCCAAACCAGGGCATTATTGAATTTCAGACATATCTGGAGCTCCCAATGGGCCAGTTTTGTACTCTTAGAACTCCTTGACAGCACATCATGTGTCTTGGTTTTCTTCTCTCCGTACTCCAAGTTTTCTTTTCTGTACTAACTCCTCTCATCATGTCAATGAAATAAAAGCATGGAGCTATTGCCATGTGCTGCAGGGCTGCCTATGCTGCCAGCACTCCTCATTCCCCAGCACAAAGCTCTTAGCCTCACCCATGTCTCTGAACTTTAAGTTCTGTAGGGCAAAGATCTCCTACCACTGTATGTTTATAGAGTGCTTAACATAAGGAAACCATATCATTTATTGGCTATTAGGCACAACTGTAATAAACATAATAAATAATAATAACCTTTTTAGCAGTCCACCAATTACCAAAGATCAGAGTAAAACCTTACAGGAAATGGGAGAGCTGCTTGCCCTGGGGTACTTTCTATGCCATTCTTAGTACAAATTATGACCAAAAAGAAAATTGTTCCTAATGAGATCTAGATGAAAGTCTTCAGAGGGAGGGAAGAACTATACCAGAAACTGGGGGGAGGGTTCCTCCTGGCCTCATCTTTGCTATAGGCAAATGGTCTTGACCTAATTACAATTTTTTTCTCTTAGAATTTGCCAGCAATTGTGGCAAAGAGCAATCTAAATGGGATATTGTTAGTAATGCGCTCTTCTCCCTTTTGCCCAATTTGTTTGAAATATGGTTGTCTTTTCTTTCCCCTCTGTGTTTTCTCATTCTTTCTATCTCCCCAAACAGCTCTTGCAGTGTTCTTTCCTCTTCCCTCCTTGCTCTACTTCTGCCTCACTTCAGTCTCTCACTCTGCACCCCAAAATCATCACTCACACCTCCACACAACACACAGCCTCCTTCCTCTCTGCTTTTCCTCACAAAAGCTCTGAGATAGTGTTCCCAGGTGGTGATTAATGAGAGTTCTGGCTGCAGCTAAAAGCTGTGACGAGTGTGGATATAATAACAAACATTAGTGCAGGAGAGGGAGGCAGAAACACACGTTTCTCTTCCCCAGGCTGCCAACACACTTACTGCTTCACGGCAACTGGTTTGAAATACTGAATTCCTGGGCCTCATTACAGCCAAAGATGCCTAAAGGTCCTGAAAACTTCTGAGGTGCAGGAGATCACATTTTAGGAGAGGATCTACATTTCCCCAGATTGGTTATCATGTTAACTCTGCAACAGCAAAGGGATTGTTTTACTGTTCAAATGCCACAGGAAAAAAAAAAATATCAGGAGAAGTTTCTGCATTTGATGGTGTGGTTTGGGAACTAAGCCCCACAAAGCAGCTCAGTCACTCCCCACTGGATGGGATAGGGAAGAGAATCAGAAAGGTAAAAATGAGCAAATCTGTGGGCTGGGATACAGACAGTTTAATAGGGAAAGCAAAAACCATAGAAGAAAAACCAAAAAATTAATTCACTGCTTCCCATGGGCAGGCAGGTGTTCAGCAACAACACAGCCTAATACTGAATACAATGAATAAAATTAACTTTACCCCATTCAAACCCAGCACAGATGGTAACAGACCAAGTAGAACACCCCTCCTTCCACATGGTGCTGCACAGGGCCTTGTTCCAGGGGTCTCTGCTGTGGCAGAGCTGCCTTGACCTGCCCCAAACACCCTCCTGCCAGTCTGTCCCGGTGCTCTCATCCAGTGAGCATGCCTGCATTTCAGACAGAAACCACTTAGGTCCCATCCTGATGGGCTCCGAGGAAACCAGAGAAGTGTGCAAACAGAACAAGTGACATTTAATCTCCACTTCTGCACTTTTATCTGAGAAGCTTGACAATATGCTGTGATTGGGTAATGATTCAGGGAGAAATATTGGAGGGAGAAAGTGCAAAGAAATATGTGAAAAGAAAAAAAAAATCAAATCCAAAGAAAGAAGTGTGTTCTAAAGTACATATCCATTAGAGCTAATTTTATGCTGAGCTGGGAAGGAAAATTTTAGACTGTTAGGAGACAGCCACAAAGCAACAGCTGAGTTTCTGTGTCACAAAGAAAAGTTTTCCTATGGTTGCGCTGATAATGCTGAATTAAAGTAAAAGTCATAATGTGAAAAGGTTATTTCTATATAGATATTAGAACATTTAACAGGACAGAAAACATACAAAGCCCAGACAAGGCTTGCATTTATAAAGCACTTTAGATTTGCACAGTTATAGAATACTCTAAGTTAAAATGGATCCACAAGAACTATAGAACTCAACTCCTGGCCCAGGACACCCCAAGAATCCCATCATGTGCCTGAGAGCATTGTCCAGACACTTCTTGAGCTCTGTCAGGCTTGGAGCTGTGATGACTTCCTTAGGGATCCTGTTACAGTGACCAAATACCCTCTGAGTGAAGAGCCTTTCCCCAATACCTGAACTAAATCTCCCCTGATGCTGTTTTATTCCATTCCCTTGGCTCTTGGCACTGTTCACCACACATTAGTCCCTGCCACCAGACCAGGGCCAGGCTACACTAAAGCTGTTCCAGTGTCCAGTACAGAGCCTGGTGAATGGCCACATGTCCTGCCTGATATTCCATCCAGCTTGTACCCAAATGAAGACAGGATGTGAGTAAAATTCACAATTCCTTTGGATTGCTTTAATTTGACCACATTAGATCCTCTCACATAAGTTCTAACCTTGTTTTCCTATATCTGTGGTTGTCATATGTGTTATTGGCGTCTATCTCTGCATTTTGGTCTCTCTTAACTAACACTTATGCCTCATTTTCTTCCCTCACTTGCACTCAACGCTGACTTTGGAACATGGATTTGAGATAAATGAGAGCTGAGCAGAGATCAGAATCTATTGTACTCATTAAAGAAACTTTCTGGCTGCTTTGCTCTTCAAGTAAATAGCGTGTAACAAGTTGTCTGCTAAAAGATGAAGGTCTGGGATAATGGAAGACCTTGTGCTGTTGTGAGGTCGGCAAGATGATGAGTCAATGTCCCAGCCTGATACCAAGGGACACACAGTTTAGTCTCAGCCCTTATGTCACAAATCACAGGCACTCATGGCTGTGCCCAGGCTGATCCTTAGGACAGAGTAAGAGCCAAATTACATCCCCCTTAAGGAAAGGTGTGATGGGGTCACTGCAAACCTGGCCCTGTTATCCCAAGTACTGTAACATTTATTCTCTGCTGCGAATGTGTCTGGATGGATTCTGATTGCATTTTGCTTTCCTGCTCCTAAATAACCCCATCAGGAGGTCACTGCAGAAGGAAACCTGGGTGTTTGGGGCTCAGGCTCCCTCTGCTCTAGATGTGTGCTGGATGCTTTAGCTGTGAGGGTCCAGGAGGGCTGAAGAATTCCTCTTTCTCCTCTAGACCTACCTGAGTCTCGCCACTCCTTAAAAACAGTCCCTTCCTATGTGCCACTCTTCAGGCTGCCAGCAGAGGGATACTGGGAGAGGAGAGGTCAGGAAGAGGGGGAAATGGGTTAAGCATTACCAGAGGAGAAGATGGCTGTACTCTCCTGAGGAAGCCATAGCCTGGTTTGAGTCTGAAGGGAGGCAGGGAGAGGGAAATTTAGGAACATCATGGCCTATCTGGAGAACTGTGCAGCTTTTCCTTTTCTAATGTCAAGTTTTTCATTCATTTAAGGCTCAAAACTACTGAGAACAGTCACCACCTCAATTAAAATGCTTTATTCCCAATAACTTCACTGTGGAATTGTTCATCGAGTTCAGGAGAAGAATTTCTATCCAAGCTTGAGAAGTATGGCCTTTCCAGAGCAAATCCCATGCCAAGGGCTGCACTGCCTCAGAATGCTTTTCTCTACATAGCATTTGACAGATACACCGGTGCCTAAAAAAATATTTCCACAATTTTATTTAGACACATCTCAATTTAAAATCTGAATCTGATGGAACCATTCTCTTCAAGGCAGATATGTCCAAAGCACAGCTTCAGCACAGCTGGATCATTTAGTTTTTCCCCACTGAGTTATATGATCTATTTAATGGAAATGTCATCTCCTCCTTAATTGTTGAAGCACAAGGAGAAGATATTATAATATCTATCCATGACAGCAAGTTAAAATTTACTATGTTCAATAGATGGGAATATCTATTTGCTGAGATGATTGACCTGTGTGATAGAGGTTCTTGGCAACATCCAGTTCTGGAATTTTTAACAGTGAATTCCAAAGAAAAATAAGCCGAGAGGAAAAGCCTTATTTAAGCATTTGGTTTTGAAGAATTCAATCAAAGATGACATAGTGTTTTAGTATTTGTTAGAATCAGGCACTAAAATTGTTCAATCTTTTCCTTCTGACTTGAACTTATTTTTACAAAATCTTCTTTTTACTCCATTGTACATCTAGACAATAAACAGACATTTTTAGACAATAAATATCTACTTTTATCCATTTCAGAGCCTAAATTATATCTCTTTTTATTATGCCCTGTTTTGCTTAAAGACAATGGCAGATACTTTTACTCATTTTATAATGTTATTTTATATTAATTCTGTATCCTTTGAATATTGCTGATTTTTTTTTTCCTTCTGTCTGATATATTTTTTTCCTTCCAGTACTTCAAGCTCACTGTTTCTAATCACATCTTTTATCTTTCAGATTCTTACATTGCAATTAACCTTCCCCTCAGTCGTGTAGAGATGTAACAATACTGGTTCACTTTGTCCTTCCTCATGGACTATTTATTCCAGACCTCCTGAAAAACCAGCCTGAAGCAGCTGACAAAATTGCCCCTTAATGAAACTGCCCTATGAAATTACTCTAGAATAAGCTCCACAGTCACAGGAGGATTCAAGCTTTATGAGTGTTTTGCATTAAATTTATTTTTAATGTGAGCATTTTAAATAAATCATTAAAAAGAGAGTAGTGTATGGGAAATGGAAGCTGCATAAAAGTTCTACACTAAGATAGTCATCCTACCATAGTAGAAGAAAATCAGCTCCTACTTTTTTGTGCAGCTTTATTAATCAGTTATATGAATAACCTCTATCAGAAGCAGCATATTGAATCTTTACTAAAAAGGTACCACAGAGAAGCACATTACATTAAATGACATAGAAGATTCTCATAGATAAATAAACATTAAAATCCAATGGAGATAAAATACTACTTTTCACCTATGTATAATCTATGCTTATTTATTGTCAGCATACAAGCTCTGAAAGCAGGAGAGTAGTTTGGGCTGGACACAGTCTATGTGGTTAGTTTCCAGCTTACTCTTTCAGTTTTCCTAACTGGTAATAATTCAGACTTTTCCCATGTCAGGAAAACAGCCATGCTTCCTTCCCACTGGAGAAAACAGAGATCCTTAAGAGGGACTTTGAACTTGTAAACCATGTGTTGACTTCTCTCAGTCACCTTTCATGACAGCTGTTTAGGAGTAGTCCATCAAACCACCAGGTTTCTCAGATCACAGGTTTAACCCTGTGTGCAGACATAGTCTAATAAAAAGGCTTATCTTACCCAGAGAGTAGTTTGTAATTGGTTGAAACAAAGCCATTAGTACTTATAAAAAAAAGTTAGCAATGACTTTTTTTAATTGTCATTTAGTGGTTTTTTGGTTTGGGATTTTTTTTTTGTTTTTGTTTTTGTTTTTTTTTTTTTTTTTTGTTGCTGTTGGTTTTGTTTTTTTTTCAGCCTGCTCTCCTTTCCAGACTTCCCCTTAAATCTGACCTTATACAAGGAGACAAGCAAGATATCCTTCCTGTTATCCTGTTTGCTTTGCACTTTTAACAACACTTCACCATGTGTTTGCACTGTGGGGGCATATCAGGTCACCAATCTATCACCTGCAGTGCTGAACAAAAAAGGAAAAAAAAAAAATTCTGTCCCAGATTTAGCACAGGTACAACGCAAATTATACCAGGTATGTGGTCTGGAAAGACAAAGCAGGCAACAGAAGAAATGGCAAAACAGAATAATGAATAGGCTGTACCCTGTATCTTCTTCTGGCTGTTTGATTTCCCCTCTTGTCGGTGCAGGTCTCCAAGCATTGCTAAAGAATAAGAAAATAGGATTACAAAAACCTGCAGAAGTTGACTGCAGATTTTACTGCAGACCTGTTAAAGCCTAAAATACACACACAACGAGCATGGGTCAGGTGCATAAATATGAATGTGAAAGACCACCTACATCTTTACACTGCATTTTCAGAGCATCCCTCATTCATGTGCACACCCTGCTGTACCTTTGTGTGTATTTACCAGAGGAACTAACACAGCAGATATAGAAAGCTCTCACAGACAGGTATTTCAGTAGCCTCTGTGCCTGCACCCCCATTTATCCTGCAATGCAGTTAGTGTTGTGCCACCAGCTCTGTGTTATCATCTGCTTACTGGTGAGTAACACAGAGACACACTCTTCTGGCTGTTCTTATACCCCCTGGACTGGAATATCAGACCTGCATGTTTCTGCTTGAAATGCTTGAAATGCTGACAAATTGAATCATTATGAACCACCCTCAGGAATTTCATTGCCTGAGTCCTGACAAGTGCTGGTGACATGAAAGCATTAACTCTAGCAAGAGGTGTTTAAATGGTTTTAAATCTCCAGTTCTCCCTCCTTCTCACTTGAAATATAAATGGTCAGCTGAACTTTAGTGCAGACATAATCAATAGGAAGCGAGCGGAAAGGAGGAGGCTGCAGCAGAGTGGATGGACACTTCAAAAGAAGCCATGTCAATATGCTTATCTTTTCCTCACACTGCACAAAGACCAATCTCCCTCATGGATAACAGAGTATTCTCCATCATGAATTACTGTCTCTTATAGTGTGGTTCAGCACCTTTTTGCTAGTGCAGTGATAGTGTTTGCAGTCATGCTTGTTTAGCCTTCGAAAATAGGGAGCACGTACGTGCTTTGTAACACTCCGAGTTCCCTGAAAATATTCAGCTGGAGCTTCAGGCACTCTCACTGCAAACAGAAACCTCCAAAACCGTGGACAGTTTTGAAGAGTGTGGACTGTATAAAAAAAAATCCAGATGAGCCAGTCTTGCTTTTTAGCTGTCAAAGGGTGTAAAATTTCTCCTTTTATATCCTTATGTTTATTGCTACCTGTCAAAATCATTTTCCTGTCATACAAAGAGATTAATCTGTGCAAACTATTAACACGAAGACTTTCTCCCATGTTACAGTTGGACTTCCATTGAAAATGAGGTATGTTTGGCACATGTACAGAGGGAAGAAAAAGTACCTTTCAGTGGTTACTGCAGGGCAAAGATGTTTCTGCACCAAAGACATCATCCAAAGCAGTTCACCTGTACATCAGGGTGTACAAAACCACTGTAGCCCAGAACAGAAAACTGAGAGATTTGCCAGGTTAAGGATAACAGATCGTCTTTTTTCATCTGCTATCTGACCAGGCAGAATAGTTTTTTATCAAACATTCTTTCCTGTTGCTGTGGGAGCAGGCCACAGGTACTCTTAGCTTTCCAAATGCTGCTGAAAGATGAGTTATCCTTGCGCTTCTCCCTTCCATGTTGCCAGAACTTTAAAGCTTAGAATTCCAGAAGACAAAGAATAAATACAGCTAAATAGGACCCAAATCTATCCTGAATTTATCTACATATTAGTTACAAATTTGCTTTCCTAGTACCAGAGCTGTATGTAGAATCTGATGCCTTATATTTTTCAAATCCCGTAATGATCCATTAATGCAAAACTCTAAACTCCATATAAAGTGTTAGTTAACTGTCTTCACATCTTGGTCAGACCAAACAATCCCTCCAGGCCTGAGATCCAAGGACACTCTCTGCATCAGGCCCTGAAAAGCATAAATAAAATTGACTTGGGGGGAAGGAAACTGGGGGTACCTGACTTCATTACCTGAAGCTGTAATTGGAGGATTAACTGATATACTAATAGACCAAACTTATATCTGTCTGAAAAACTCATGGCCTCCATCCACCTTGGGTGTAACCCCTCTTGGAGGCTTTTAACTGCTCAAGGTGTATCTATTGATGGCCTTTAATAAATATCCACTTTATTCTGTTAATCTTGTCTCTTCTTGTTCTAGATAGCCACTCCAAGGCATCAAAGTGTTCCTTACTTTATCTTATGTTTGTATGCGTTTAGACAAATTCTGCCTGCCTGTGCAATTCTGCTTTTTCTTGGTAATTCAGATATGCATTGCCACCCACTTATAAAGGGCATAAAAGGTCAAGAACAGAGGAAAATCAGAGGCATCACCTATGAAAGAAAGGGTCATATAGACATCAAAGCCATGTCCTTAGTGCAAGCTGGTAGAATGCAAGGTGAAGAGGGGGAATAATGGTGTTGACATGGCTTCCAGTTTTACCCCAGCATGGCTATCTTGAGCTTTTAATACAGGCTGTAGATATCCACCATAACTGGCTGGGCAAGTAGTGAAGTTAATAAAATTTCCAATATAAATGTGAACTGGTTTTCCTCTCCTCATAAAGCCTTAATCTTCTTCCTCTTCAATGATCTCATCTTCCAGAAACATAATTTTGTCTTCCTTTATAGTCTCCCCCATCTAATTCTTGTATTTCCTGTCAACAAATTCTTCACAGTATCCAAATCACTCTAGCTCTTTGTAACATCATCTAGGCAGAAAATTTATAATATATTTTTTATTATTTCTTCATGAATCACAGCATATTTGGAAAATTACCCAACTCGTCCTACTTAATTTTGGCTCCCTTTCCCCCAGAGATATGCAGGTGACTGTATTAGGAAAAGAACAAATGAGGTCTCTCTGGGTACCCTGCATTCCATCCAAAGCTCAGACTGTGCAATGAGAAGAACTGAACTTCCACCAGTGAGAGATGAGGCCATGGAAGTTTCCCTGCAAGAGGCAGCACACGAGCTTTGAACTCAGAGAGATCAGAGTTTGATATTCCCCTTTCACGATTTTAAGAGTGAGAATGAAATGAAAGTGTAGGAATGGCTATAACAGGTCAGACTAAAGGTGTGTCTGGTCCAAAATTCTCTGTTCAACAGTGTCCAAGAAACACAGGGACATGCAGGGACAGCATACCACGATGCCCAAGGAGAATTTCACAATCTCTAGTCCTTTGTAATTCTCAGACTGCCTGAGCCAGCTTAGTTGCATTTCATAATCCTTGATTTTAGTTGTTTTTTTTCCCCACTACTGTTAATTTTTCCAATGGTTTCCTGAAATTGTTAACTTTTATGATCAACACTTCAGTGAGGAGCTCCCATACTGCAGGAACATGTAGCTTGCTTTGCATTCTTTCTTTAATCTGCGAGTTCCTTTTGATGTTTCCTACACCGCTCACTGGAAGGCGCGGTGCACATCATTCATCTTCTCCTGCCACTCATGGTTTTACAGACCTTTATCACACTTTCTATGACTCATCTGCCAGCCTGAAGAGTTGCCACAAGACCCTTTCTGTGGGTGACACAAGTGTTACAGCGATGTGGGCACACGGGAACAGGCAGAGAAAGGCGGTGCCATGCTGGGGCAGAGGCTCCTTGGCACTGGGGTGTGCCAGGCAAGGAGCAGGGTGGGACTGAGGTAAGGCACAGCTGAGCCCTCCAGCCAAGCTGGGGGCACAGGGAAGAGCAGCCCAGAGGGGCTGAGAGGGACTGAGCTCAGCCCCCATCCCAACTTTTCTGCGTCTTAAAGCACGAGATTTCTCATCCTGCTTCCTGCCATGTTCCAAGGGAGAAGGGCAGTGAAGGAACCCTCAGCCCTTAGCCAAGGTTAACTACCACAAGGGTCAGGATGAAGCCTAGGGAGTGGAAATCATGTCAGACAGAGCCTGAGATGGCTGGGAAGAACCCTGGGGAACAGACTCTTCTCTTCAGACTGGACCAAAATGGGGTTTGGCACCCACAGGAAGGGACGTGGGAGGCACCAGGTGGGGCAGGTCAAGGCCAGCATGTCCTGGGAGTGCCCTCAGAACCAGGACACACATCCTCCAATTTAATTCCACTTGGAAGGAGCCCAAGTCATGGCCTCAGAGCTCTGCCCAATGCAAACCAAAGGGCACAAAGTGGAAAGAACGAGGAGATTTGCTTCAATGACACACTCTTGATGTAAACCTGCTAAGGTCTGCACTCCAAGACTTTTGGGTATGACCTCATCCATCCCCCCAAGTGCAGCCACAGCACCTCCCACCTGCTCTGACCAGGACTGTGCAGTTTGGCCCTAATGCCTTACTCAAGGCTTGGTCTATTGAGCATCACCATGCCCCAGAGCCGTTCAAATCCATTTGAAAAACCAAGCATGTTCCCTTAATCTTACCTTCCGTAACAAAAAGCAACATAGTTCTCCAAAATAAATTAAACAAGACAGTAGCAACAACAACAAAATCCTCAAATATCAGAATAAAATGGAAAAAAAGAGAAAAAAACCCAAAAATATATCACAACACAAAGCCATTCACCAAACACTACCCTGAGAGGGGAGGATAAGCAAATAAAGAACACATGAAAGGTAATGTGCTTCCCAGTGTATTCCTGAGAGACACTCATGCCACAGGGAGAATGGTCTGGATGCTGTGGCTCACACGCCTGCTCTCAGCAGAGGAAAAGTGAGATGATAATAATCCCCTTCTGATGTATAGGCAAGGGACATGAGCTGACAAACAGTGTGATTCATGATCCTTGTGTTAGAGGGGAGTGACAAATGATTGATAATATATTTCCACATTGTTTCTGACAGGTGGCTTGTGGAAGGAGAGATCAATCCCTTGCTCTGAAATGCACAGAAATCTCAGCACAAGGTAAGAAGGCAGCGGCTAACACTGTGAATTATGCTCCACAGTGCTTGAGATGGTCTGAGCAGCAGCTATGCTTCCCTTTGGGCATTTTATACAGTAAATGCTCTATTTTCCAAAGCATTCAGCATCCTCTGCTTTTCCCTGATGCTCCTGTGTGTTCAGGATGTTGAATATCATACTGGAATGGACCTTCAGAAGACCATGCATTTTTTAGCAGGGATTTTCAATAATTCACAGGATCAGGCCCTAAGTATGCACAGTATTAGACAAGAAATTTTCCAGTCTCTTTACCACACAATTTCAAATGCAAAGAGCCTCTGGTTTCCATGTACTAACAGTGTTTCAATCTCTCAGCCATATAAAATGCCTGGCTAATTGGACTGCTAGAGGAGAGGGGGATTTTTGTGTTTGATAAATTAATCAGTGAGCGCTGCTGTACGTTTCCCACTAAAATCCTTAATTAGACATAAAATGCTGAAGAATGAGATTCTTTCTTTAGTTTTTAATTGAAGGGATGACTTTTGATCCTCCATTAGTGAGAAGAGAAGGAAGCCTTTGAAACAGAAGCGGCACCCCAGCTGTTGCTCAGCGTCTGAGAGGTTCAGCACTGCACTTCCAGGATTCCCAGGAGCCTATTGATACTTAGCATGAACATGTTAAAAGGATCAAATTGACATTCACACAAACTAGAGTCCACAAAATCACAAAAGCTCTTAATCCAAGCCTCTGTGTAAAAAGATCCCTGCTAATTACCAGTCTGGACTAGTCATCAATGTTTAGCTAATAAAAATGAAGCTATCAATAACAAGAGAAAATTCTGAAATGCTGGTAGAGTCCAGGCATAAGCTAGAAGATGATTTAGTCATTCCTTGCAGCGTTTCTTTCTTGCTCGGTTTTTCAGCATTTGCAGAGCTTTTGTTACCAATGAAGACAGAAATCCCTGAGGCTTCATTGGTTACAGGTTTCACACAAACACACACACAAAGGCAAGCAGGGCAAGAAGCAGGGCAAGTGAGGATATCCTGTTAGAATCCTCTGTAGGTCTTTGCTCCTGCCTTGTACTGCTCAGATGGAGCCGACACTTAGCTGGACCCTTAGGCAATGTTTTAGGGCAGCTGCAAGTCAAGGTGAAATGCCACTTCTGCTCTTTCATTAACCCTCCCGGGCCTGCCATTAAATATGGCAGGCTTAGCACTTTTCAGTTCAGATGGAAAAGCTCTGCCAATCCCGGGAGGCAGAATTTTTTCGATGCCTAAATTGATGAACAAGACAAGGTCAGCAATTTTCAGTTTATTGACAGAACTCTATTTATCTTTAGAAGTATTGAAATGGCATTCCAGGTGCCCTGGAGCAGAACTGTGACCAAACCAAAAAGAGAGGGTTTATGAGAACCACTACCACTTTACTACCTGAAGTATTGTGAGTGCCTTTAATTTGACTTGCTACACTGGGAGTTATTTTATTATTAGAAGCATTTTCATAAGAAAAGAACTTTAATAAATGCAACACACAATAGATGGAGACAAACACAGAGAAGCAGAATAACAGAGAAAGAGCAGAAACTGCAGCCAACCACCCATTTAAAGTTAAATATAGGTTCTCATGCAAAAATTGTGCGTGGGCTTTGTTTGAGATTTGTTTGTTTGCTTAGGAATGATTATCATTAACAGACTGACTAACTGGTCTAGATCTCAGTGGGAGAAACAGAACTGACCATTTGAAATCTGTCCATCATCATAGCAATTCACTCATGACAGATACTGAAAGCCACAGCTGAGCTCTATTTTTTTATATAAACCTAAATAACCTCAGTTGATCCATAATGAAGAATAATAATAATGGGTAACATATTGCTGCAGGAGCAGTTTGCAAAAACTGGATTTTCCCCTTTAACCATTGCTGGAAGGGGGTTGCTCTGAAAGGCTCTGCCTTCAGCTAGAAAAAGTGTCTTTTTTGTCCCCCCAAACAACTACAGATTGTCTAAAAATAGGCCAAAAGAGAAATGAAGGTAATAAATGTTTCTAGCAAAGACTAGAAAGTCTAGTTAAAATCTGAAGCCTACTGAATTTAGTTCAGCCCACTAAATCAATGGCAGACAGGTCTGGCCTGAGCAGGGGACCTGCAGCAGAGATGATGTGACTGCACCTCTGCCACTTGGGCTGCTTCGTGAATGAACACTTAACCTTTGTTAAAACTGCAGATTAAACTGTTGCCTTCCTAGCTTTTGCTGCAAATGAACTAATCTCTGCTAGTTAAAATGAGAGAAGAACACACCTTTGTCCCCAAGGAAGACAGAGTCTAAGGACATACCATCTTTTCATTATACAAACTTTATATACTTAGGAAAAATCAAGCTGAGATCCCACAGTACCACTAAGCTAACTTCCTTGGAGAGGTTGTACTGCAGACACCCCAGGTCTCCTAAAAGAAATGGTCTGGTTACTCAGCCTTTGAAACAGGCAGCATCTCTTCATTCTGGAAAAAAAAAAAAAAACCTCTTCTGCGTGCCAGCAGAGAAAGCAACACCAGAAGTGTATGGGAAAGCAGATGGGATTGAATCTCTCAAGGTTGAAGCATGATTCCAGGGCTGCTCTTCTGCTTCTCACAATGATCAACTACCTTAACTGGGGCTTGAAATGAATGTGGCTGCAGGGCTGCATCTCCAACAGCATCCTCAAAGCCACTGAGGACATTTAGAGAGAAGGATGGGTCTGATTGAGTTTTGTAGAATCCAAGCTGCTAAGAGCCACCAATTTAGATTTGCACAGAAGCAGGAATTTCTTGCTAAAAATGTAGGCATTAGCAGGCATTGAGCACCCAGGGAGCCAGAGAACCTGGCAGGGCTGCACTTTTCCCCAGTTTGCCCTTCAAGTACCCCAGATGGTGTTGAGCGGATGTGTATGCATGGAAAACGCCAGTTGGCAATTAATCTCAGAGAGATTTCTGAGGAGGAAAAGACTGCTTTCATCCTGGAAGACTAAGGATGTTAATGATGTAAACTGAGTTTCTAGGTAACCCTTCAAAGTAAAATTCCTATAGTTCCTCCAGACTAGATTAGCAATTTTTAGAAGGTGGTCAAAGGATCGGTACCTGAGATTTGTGCTTTGAGCAGGGAGTAGCTAAGATTTTGTTGATAATCCCAGAGTTTCCTGATGACAGTTTGCTTTATGTCAATGATTCATGTCAATTTTAGCTAAATTCTCATTCCATTTACCCTAGAGTACATCTGTGGGCTTAGCAAGTCCATGTATTTTTCATTATATCTTTCACATGTGTATTTCACATGAGCCTGCTCTCATCTGGCTGCAAATTTAACTTGGCAGTGCAAGTGTTAGCCACCAAGTGATGTTTTCACCAGAAAACATGTCCAGCATCCCTCCTACTTCCTGACTCCTCTCCTCCTACTGCATCAGCCTTCAGTCCCCACTCCCAGCAGCTGTGCCCTGGGTAGGAAATGCAGTGGCACCTTTAGGCACAACTGCTGTGCACAAGGATGGCAGGTGAAAGGCAGAGTATCTCACAGTTTAATTGATGTAGCCATAGCATCAGCCCCCCAAATCAGCCACAAACCCTCATCTCTCACTGCACACAGCCACTGACACCTTCACCCCACTTTCCAGATGCTTTACTCCCCTCACCTCTTCAGGCATGTTGGTGTGGCTCCACGCTGTGCTATGCAAATTTTGGTTCTATGCAAATAGCTTATGGTATGCAAATCAATGCATTAAATAACTAACATAAAGTGACACACACAGAGATGTGCATAACTTGGCAGCTATAAATCTGGAATGGTTCCACTGACGTCAGTGGTTTCACTTCAGATAAGCTCCAGCATGGAAGGTGTTGAAATCTGGCCCTGTGATATTTTCAGTCAGCTTCTAAACACTCAGGAATTAATGATTTCAAAAGTGTCATTATTATTATTGCCTGTGGGTTTTGTTATTATTTAGGTCTGTTTGACTGAATATATACCAAAATGGGGTTGCAGAATGTTTTTAATTTCAACAGGGCTCACGCTGATGACAAATGGAGCACCTGTGGTCGATCAGAACTTCAGGCAGTAGGAACCTGATCCACTTGGGTCCTAGTGGCATAATAGTTTCTGTTTTAAAGTAGCCAGGGCCTAAAATGCAGGATTTATGCCAAAAAGTCTTCAGAGGCAGATGTACACCCTAAAGTATTTCAAATCAATTTAGAATGGGGAATGAGTATAGATAGTTCTGTGCTACATGCCATGTATTTTTGATCTGGAACTGGGAGCCTGGAAGCATATGCACCATCTTGTGCAACCACCCCCTGACAAGGATCTGCTGTTATTGTGTGCAGGGAAAGCAGAACATGGTAAAGGTTAATGCTGCACATGGCAGCACCACAGTGCTGAGCAGGGCCCTGGTTGTGACTGCTCCAAAAGCGCTGTGCAGTCATTTGCACATTCGCAAATGTCGCTTTCACATGGCAGGATTTCCACCCACTTTTGCCTGAATGTAAATGACTTCAAGAGATGCCAGGCATTAAGTGTTCTCACAACTGCCCCCAACATCCCACTGCTCAAAAACAGTGCTTCAAAACACTCCTAGAAAATCTTGTAAGACTTTCAAAATAAATCTGTTGGTGTTTCTGAGCCTTCTCGGCCAATAGTGGGGTTAGGCTCAGATTTAGCAGGATATACTGAATTACAGGACATGTGAAATGATGACAAGGAGATCCAGCAAAGCCTGATAATGAGAGACTGGAAGAGCCAAGCTCTGCTCCTGCTGTCTATTTGATCTGTTCAGCTCACCACAAATTCTGTTGCACACTGCATGGGTAAAAAGCTACAGGAGGTTTGTATTGCATGGAGAAGCTTCCAGATTTCTTATTAGTCAACTGAAATAGCATCAGAGATTATGGATTTAAATATAGAAGCAGTCTAAACTGGAAATGTCTGTGTCTGACTGCACAAACAATGCAACAAGTGTGTATTATGTTTTTATCAATATTTTCTTTTGGTATGTGTGTGTGGTTTTGGGTTTTTTTTGCTGACATTTTAATCACGGTATCTGCATGTTTGTATCTGCTACAACTAACTTCAACTGACAAAATTAGAAATGCCTATTATAGCCATTACTCTCGGAATGCTTTTCAGTTTATTTAGGTTTTTCTTTTTTAATGCTAGCACTCTCCCTGCAGACCTGAACTGACATCAATTTACCAGTGTCTTGACATCTTAAAGTTGTTTCTTATAAAATTTGCATTGGTGTCATTTTGTTTCAAGCTGATATTGTGACAGTGTCTCCCTGGATTTATACTGACAATTTATTTTTATTTTGACATCATGTTATTCCTATAGCCCTTCACTAGCTTCTATCCTAAGTCTCTGGGTTTAAATGAAAAGTGGTTTCTTTGTGCAAACTACAGTAACTAACTGAACTTTTTCAGTAGCTACTTTTCTGACCTCAATATCTAGCTATTGATTGCACTTGGGTTTTTATAGAAATGTCAGAAGTTCCTGCCTAGTGCTTTAGGCAGCTCTTCCATATGTACCAAATAAGGAAATGAAACCAAAGCTCCTCTTAAAACTAAAAAGTAATTGCCTATAAAAAAAGGTGAATGCATGTTTATAACACCAACATCAAACAAACAACTGGGCCCTGTGGGTGTCATTGCCTGGAGATCTGCTGATCCTCCTTTTCTTTCACTAAAATGTAAGAAATACCTTTTTGGGACTGACATAACATCTGCTTCCAGGTGTTTCCTTGGAAAAACACAAAATCCTCAATATCTATATATTTAATATGCTGTTGCTACTTCATTTAAATATCAAAAATTACATTAGGCAAGATCTGGTGTGGGCCAGGGGAGGGGAGATATCAGGAAAGTTCCCATGTGGTGAGTTATAGCTTTGAACCTGGTTTATTTTTCCAGCTCTTTCATTTTTAAATTCAAAGAGGCAAGAAGGATTGTGAGCGATGTCACAAACACCTTGTGACCCTTCCTGAAGTAGAGCCATTGCATGGTAGAGCTAAAATTCCCAAGGGGATATTTGTAAATTTTAAAGCAAAATCCTGCCAGTGATTATTGAGTGTTCCTAGTATTATCCATGATCCTGACAGAGTGGCCTGTGTATGTGATTTTGCAAAAGCTATTTTTCATCAGAGTATGTGCATGGTTTAATGAGATATTTGCAGCAGTAACATCATTCCTGTGCTCTGGTATAAATGGTTCAGCTTCTATATATCATACCTGGTAAATCACAGTATGGGTCCAGAGAAAAGGTGTCTTCAACAGCAAAATTTTCTCATTTTTATTGGATCAGAACATCAATTCTGAGTGATGGTTATGGTGATTTTCTTTCACTAATGTCTCATCAGCAGTGCCTAGGCAGAAACCCCTCATGGTTTAACCAAAATTAAGAACTCAGACGTGAATTTTACGTGTGGGTGAGTTTATTTATTCTGCCCCATTTCACAAAGAGTGAAATTTGACTGTCTGAACAGGGTAGTTAGGCATCATTAGAAAAGTCTTCCAGCTCCTGTTCTAAAAGCACCCAGGTCTGCCAGAGGTCCTGTGTGACACCTGTCAGCCTCACGTGGAGGTTTGGAAGCCACAGCAGATCTCACCTCCAGGCAATGAGATCAAGACCTAAGTATCACAAGACCAAGACAGGAGACATTTTAGCAGCAGTGGAAATAGAGACCTGAGAAGACAGTGTGTGGTCACAAAGTTTATTTTTAAACTCATCAAAACAAAAATTATACAACTTCATTATAAGTTTAACTGACCCCTTGAAAATTAGATTGGAATTACTTTGAACTTTATCACCAGAATTCAAAGGGGAACCTTGGGCTTGAAACTACATTGACAGAAACTGAATGCAAGACCTGCACTAAATGTAGGTAAAATTTCAGATATCTATAAGAGCAGTGTCAATTTCTATAAATGATTCAGACAAGGAAAAACCATAATGTATAAACCTATCTGTGAAGTTTCTTCTAAATCCTTAACTTTTTATTAGGTATTCTCTTTGCACCCTTCTAATATTGAAATATGTTGCTGCTGCTGTTAGAATTAAATCAGTATATTTCTGTTTATCTGCAGAAACACTCAATCTGCCTTTGACTTCAGCAGAGTTTTATATGTAATTAAACATCTGTCAGATTGGAATGTCACTTTCAATAATTCTTTTGGGGAAGGGAAAGACCACCACTGGAAATAGCACTCTGTGCATTAAGCATGGCAATGAGCACTCATATTAACCTTGTATTTCAAGTCTTCCAACCACTTTTTACCTGACTTTAAAGCTGGTCTTACTGGGTAGACAATTTGTAACTAACTTTTGTTTTTTGGTGCCTGTCATTGTGTGCCAGTTTTTCATATCAATCAATCAGTCAATCATTCCTGAGTGACGCTAGCTCCAAACATGGTTTGGGGACTTCAGCATAGAGCTCAGGGTGTCCAAAAATGTAGGACCCTTTTTGAAAATGTAGTTTTGCTCAGCTGATATTGAGCTTTCTGCATGTGGACCATGGTAAGTAATACTGATGTAGTTGCAAAGGAAGCTCTGTAATACTCTGCAACAACCTGTACATGTCAGCAGAAACACCAAGAAATTTCTGGTAGCAAAATCAGGGATTAGAAACTTGGAAAGTGTCTCAAAAGGCATGATCGCCTGAAACTTGGTTTTTCACTGCTTTGAGCAGTCACCACAGCCGGACTCAGCCTACCAGGGCTGGAGCAGTTCTGTGGTTAACAAGGGACCACACGTTGTGAATAGTCCCAGGTCTGGGTTTCATACCTGTGTGACAAGATACAGGTGAGGGCTGATCTTGTTATGCTTCCCACAGAGATTTATCCAAGCTTATGGTTTATTATCCTCAAAATACACAGCTCTAGAGATTACAGTTAACTGTTAATTAGCTGCTCTAAACTGGGAGTCTTTCTTGCTGGGAGAAAAGAGCTGACAGTGGGTTTGCTTATCCTCTCTGCAGAGGATATGGTCCCTTTATTGAAATTCCGTGGTGTCCTGTGAAGTGAGGCACTGAGAGTTGCTGCTGATCCCCACGTCTGGATGAGTTTGAATACAGATTTCTGCTTCACCAAACATGAAGGGTCAGTCAGTTATTAAACCAAGGGCTATAACACCACTGGCTGTGGAGGGATGCTTGATGACAGTGGTTTGTAATGCTTGGATGAGAGCAGAGGTGTTGCTGTTCTTTACAGCATGAAAAATCCAGATATGTACAAATCCAAGCATGAGTATGCACACTGCTCTTCTGATGGTGATAAAAGGGAAAATCAGCTTTGCAAGAAAATTGCATAAGGTGAGTTTATTTTGACGTGCAGACAGCATTGGGAAGGATATATTGAAACCTTAAATTTTAATTTCAATATGTAATTGGTAACAAAGGAAAGTTCATGATGATCCTTTGAAGATCTAATATTTTTTGGCTATAATTTAAAAGTCAATCATCATTTTCAACCATTATTTATTGCACTTTTAAAATGCATTTGGTGTTTTCAGCATGCTCCATCTTTCATTGATATTTGAGTAAAACCAGCACCTATTTCTCAAGAACCTACATATTATACTCCATAAGTTTTAACCTTGTGAAACTCCCTTTTAAAATGTCAGCAAGCACCCCAGATGATGTGGAGGAAGAAGGGGAGCATAACCCAATTCTACATAATATCACTTCAGCTTCTCCTTATTCCATTACTTAAAAACTCATCATCAATTAAGTATTAAGAAAATAGAAATGTCTTGGTCAAGAAGAACAAAATCTACATTAATTAATTGCTTCAATATTTCTCACAGCCATTCCTCCTCCATAGGAAATTAATTTTCATTCATACTTCAGACAAGACACAGGACATGGCGAACATGGGTATACAAGGGGAGAAAATTAATTTGGTTGATGTCATTCTGTAGTTTAATCCCAGCATTAATATCCTTTGTATAGTGACTGGGAATGATATCTGAGTTTAAAAGTAATTCTGGGATATTTGAGGCTTTACAGATTTGATATTGTTCTGGGAATGAAGATGTTGCAATCTTCCTGCCATTTGCAAAAGCCAGTAAAAGTGAGGAATCAAATGAGACCTAAAATTCCTGCCTCTCTCTCCAAAAAACACAGCTGTCATCATCATCTCCCACTCCCCTTTTGTAATGATCACACAGACTTGCCAAGATAGTCACGTCTACGATTGTCTGTGTTTTGATGGATGAACCCTTAAAATAAAAGAAAAAAAGCTGAAATATGCCTGAAGGCGAAAAAAAGAACGTCTGTGTCTTTGTGCAGAACTTGCACTGGGCCCTAGATGAGAGAAAATTCTGGCCAGAAGAGAACTTCAGAGATACCTGAAGCGTTTTTCAACCCAGGGAGGGGACCAGGAGAGATGGGCTTGGGCTCCTGCCTGCATCCCCATCCAAAGAAGCTTCCTCAGGGAGGGAATTCTCCCACTGCTGAGCAGTATCTGGGGGCAGCTGATGTTTTGCACCCCATGCTGGCCTGATTAACGCTGGGGTTTGCATCTCAAGGGTGAAAGGACTCCTCTGCAGCTGTGCTGGCAGAGCACAGGCTGCTGGTGTCAGGCTGGGGCAGCCAGATCACAGAGGGGAAATGTGGCTCCAGGTTTAGTACATAAGAATTTTAAATGCCCCACCACTGAGATCACCAGAAGCTTCATACTGTGAATTTGGTGCAAACTGATGAAATTTTCTTTTCTTGACTCTGAAGAGAGCCTTAGCTCTGACTTGAGTCTGATTTCAAATCCATTTATTATAAAAGCTAGTGTTTGAAGGGTAACTCCAAAGAGACTTCACTTGTATTAGCTGAAGAGATTGGTGTATCGGCTTCTGACATTCTGATTCAAAAAAATCATCTTTGGACCCAGGGCATCTATTTCTGTGTTCCTTTTGTGGAACATTATGGAGAATAATTGTTTAGTGAAAGCATTGTCATTTACATTATTGTATGTTATTTGACCTTCCTCAAGAGCACTGGGACACTTCCAAGCACAACACTTAGCTTTGAATATTGGCACTTGTGAGCTTGTTCTTACACTCTGGTAAGATGATTAATGTACCTTGGAAATTACCTAATGGCTCGATACACCTTCTATCCAGCCTCTTGCAAGAGAAAAACAGGATAATGTGACATCCAATTTATGGGTATGAAATGGAGGAGTTGAAACAGAGAAACTCATTCAGAGGTATTGACAGGGTATCTGTAGTGCTGAACATCCACACAGCAGAATTTAAAAGCATGCATGAAATCGAGTGCTGTTGGAACACATCCCAAACAGATGGAGACACCTGGTTGACAAGGACATTCCCTCTTTAGAGAATGGTGGAAGGAACATGGAGAGATTTATCTGGTCAAAATATTGGCATGGAACTCTGCCTTTTGTTAGAAGATGTAAAGGATTAGATGTCTATGACACCAAAATGTCCTAAATTAACTTTATTGACCACTTGGAAGAAATGAATAGGCTAAATGTTTGGATCTGTCATTCCTCCTTTTTGGACAGTGGACTCATTTTTAGCAGAAGGGAAGGATGTTAACTGGCTCGCACTCTGATTAACAGTGTGAGTAATGGCTAGAATACAACTGGAGAGTGTTTATCTGTGTATTTCATTTTTATGCTGAAGTTCATGATCTCAGTGGCATTTTTATTGACATTTATTAATTTGAGTGGGTCTGATTCTATAAGTTTATAATGGTAATATAAAAACATCTGTTCTAAGTAACAGCATATTTCTGTGATTCATTTTTTAGTATTAGGACTTGACAGAGACTGGTTATCTGCGCACTCTGGATGCCCTTGATGTAACTTCAAAGTACAACTTAAGTGCAACAGTACAGTAAAAAAAATACTCCAACAGGAAATTTCAATCTCAAATCTCTCATGTGCTCAAAAATTTCCCCACTGTTGCTATTACAGTTCCTGTCCTCATTTTCAAAAGCCTAAGAGACAAATGAGCTTTTGTTAAGTGCCCTAAATCATCACTTATTTGCCTGAAGGTGTTAATGATAGGTCACATTCTTTTCACACAGAGTAGAACATTATTTCTAGAATTCTGCTATTGATTTCAGTGCTGGCAATATACAGTGACTGCCACTAAAAATTTGTCACTAATCGTAGATTTTCCAATTCTCTTTCCATTGTTCCAAAAATAATATCTTGCAGGAGTGCTCATATCACTGTCAGTTTATCGAAGAACAACTTCCACTTGAAAAGCCATGAGATGTTATTAGCTTATATTGTACATGAAAGTTAAAAGTAGTGTGTCATCTGGAAGGCAGAATACATTACACTCCAACAGTGTCTTCAAGAAGGGACATGAAAATACACTCCCAAAAATAGTGCAGTCCATGGGCTTATTCAGCTGATCTCTAAGTATTGTCAGTATCTTTTATTATTGCCATTATTATTATAGCACATTGGGTATTTTTTCTTCCATTTGACAAAAAAATATGTAATAACCAGTTTCTTTTTATTGGCCTGAGACTATCTAGGGGCGACACAGAGGATCCTTCATAATGAAAAACTACTGAGAGGCACAGCCACTTTTGGCAAGGTTAAATTATTAAAGCAATTCTACCAAAGAAAATTCACGAGTCACAAACATGCTGCCACTGCAAAAAAAAAAAAAAAAAAAAAAAAAAAAAAAAAAAAAAAAAAAAAAAATTAAAAAATAAAGCTTTTTCTTCCCCTATGTCTAACATACATACTGATAGAGATTTAGGGATTCAACTCTTTGCTGCAGTCAGACTTCTGGAACAGCAATCAGTCCCTTGAGATTGGAGAGAGACTATTTACAAGAGAATGTAGTGACAGAACAAAGGAGAGTGGCTTCAAACTGAAAGAGAATAGTTTTAGATTAGATATTAGGAAGGAATTCTTCACTCTGAGGCCCTGGCACACATTGCCCAGGGAAGCTGGGGCTGCTCCATCCCTGTAAATGCTCAAGGCCAAGTTGGATGGGATCCTGAGCAACCTGGTCTGGGGGAAGGTGTCCCTGCCCAAGGCAGGGGGTTTCCAACTGGATGATCTTTACAGTCCCTTCCAATCCAAAGAATTCTATGATTATATGAAAAGTTTTGGAAAGGGAAAGGGAGTGTAGTTTTTCTCTGGGTTTAGCTGAAAAGATGGCATCCTTTGTTGGATAGGAGGAGTAAATAAAGGAGAAAACAGGTTTTATTTTTACAGTAGATTCTGATATCTGATCAATCTGGAAAGCACAAAAGTGTTAAAAAGACAAAGCTCTGTGCCCTGTTACAGGTTCCACTGTTTTTTGGATTTCAGCAGGCTTCCTTCACGACAGCAAGTCAATCTCTGTGTACAAAACACTAATTTGTGTCAATGGATAACTTCAGTAGTGAAACAGTGGGTGAACCCAGTTGAGAAATTTGCACTATGCAACAGAAGTTGAGGGTTTTTTGTATGGCATATTTCACATGTTCTATACAATCTTTCAAATCTACTGTTTTCCCCTCTCCCAGTCCAGGTACCCCAGGATCAAAGCTCCAGGCTTCCCACTTACAAAAGCAGGTCTCAGGGCTCCACCAGCTAACAAAAAAAAAAAAAAAAAAAAAAAAAAAAAAAAAAAAAAAAAAAAACCAAAACAAACAAACAAACAAACAAACAAACAAAAAAACCAAACCAAACCAAACAAAAACCAAAAAATCCAAAGCAAACCAAAACAAAATAAAACAAAACAAAAAAAAAAAAGAAAAAAGCCCACAAAACCTAACCAAAACAAAAAATGCAAACAAAAACCAAAAACAAAAGCAAGCAAAAAACAAAACCGAAACCTCACAAAAACAAAACCAAAACAAAAAACCCAAACAGACAAACAAATTTTTTTAAAAGGCAGGAAATTATACCCATTTTGCTGAAAGCTTTTTTCCTGAGTGTAGAGAAAACCACAGATAGCTATCTTCTGCTTCACAATATGTAACTATACTGCATTATATTGAGTAAAACAGAAAGAAATTACTCATCAAGAATTTTCTCTGCAAGCATGCAATTAGAAATGGTTTCCAAATTAAAACACAGCCAGAAACTGCAGAAATTCACATCTAGAAGTAAACATCTTGCAACTGCTTTAGGATAAATATTCTGCTACACTGCAGGAATTTAAAGAAATGAGAAAAAAGGATGAGAAACACAGTGCACTGTACCTGTGGTTATATGGACTGCAGTTGAGCTGATCTTATGACATTCAAAAATTCTGTTTGTGTTTAAAGATAAGTGTTTGAAAGAAGAAGAATTGATCTTCACTGATGTCCATCTGTGAAGTTCTGACCTCTGCTTTCATCAGCAAGCCTTTCTGCCAGGCAGCTGAGAGTCAAAAGAAAGCCTTCCTATGAGATCTACCAAATTCACCCTAATTCATCCTGTCTTATGGTGAGAGTTTAACTGCACCACCTTCACGAGGAGTGCAGTCCCTCTACACTCCCTTGAAGATCTACAGAAAGTTGTAGAATCAGGCCAGGCATCTGACAAAACTCTTCTGCTCCTAAACCATAAAAGATGCCTCTGTTTGAAAATGCAAAAAATGTAAACAAATTCCAAAATTTGCTTTAACCAGAACAAAGGCTTTTACCAGGAGCCTGTGGTTTAGTTCTGGAATGAGGATTCTGGTGAGTATTTAACACTGCACAGTATCATTTGCTTTTGATATATCCTCTCATCCTATTCCCTTCCCTGGCCATGGTGTTTATTAAATAGCCACGGGTAGACTCTGATGTCTGCAAAGAAATGCTTATGCTGGAACTAAACCTTTCAAGTTTGTTATTAACCCAAACTGCATCTTCAGTTTAGTGAATTGAGCTCTGTGGAAGGATCCTGTTCTTCAGAAAAGATCACACACATCTACAGAGGCTTCTCAGCCATCCATCCATCACCATGCTTCATCAAGCTCCACCCAATGATTTACTGAGGAGCTCTTGACATCTTACAAAGTTCTCCATCTCAAATTTGTGAGTCTCACCTACATCCTTCCTGATTTGTGTAAGAAAATGCTGAGCCACTAATGTCATTCCAGACCCATGCCTCAGCCTGAGGGATATAATTTCCCATCTTCAATCAAAAATATTACAATCCACTGAACACTGAAGTAACTTGTGCTGGATTTATTGGCTGTAGTACAGTGTCAAGTACTGTGTTAAGTCCACTACTTGTGAGAATACCCATGGGGAATTATGGAAAGGCCAACTTTGAGCCTTTCTCAGTAGTAAAAGCAGAAGTAGTAATACAAACATAGCTTTTTCTGGATGCAGGCAAAGGCATGGCATTGTATAAACCATGTTAATAATACTGGCTAATGAAATTCTTCTGTCAGCTGATTAAAGATTTTATTACAGGCCTCCCAAATCCTATTGCAACCTCTGTTATTGTCAAGCATAAAATACTGCTCCACACTTGAGAAACATATTCAGAATCCAGAATAATGTATTAAATGGCTTGACACCTTCCCACTCTGTTGAGACAGAAACTGCTTTTCCATTTCTATACAGCTTACTTGCAGTTTCTCTCTAGTACCAGTTCTTGCTTTAGCTCTAAACAGCAGCCAGCTGAAATGGAAAAGTAGCAATAAGCTTAGACTCAGAAATGTGGAAAGGACAAACTGTTCTCATTGATCATTCCATATGAATTTACCACCATTAACAAAATTTTACATGATGGGCATTTGCATCAGGACAAAAAGGGAGTAGTGGAGTGCTTTCTTTTGTTTTTTCTATTTTTTTTTCTCTCTAGCTTGATGTCAGACGTACCTGGGCATATTTAATACCCCCAGAGCCGGAAAAGAAGGTTTATGAAATGTGGGCTGGGATCTATCTGCAATAGATTAGATGACCCATTCATGTTCCAAGCAGCTGAACTGAAGGCAAATAGCATCGGGGTTTGAAGCCTGAAACCTCCACCAGCAGTGATGGGACAGCAGAGTTCCCTGTAGACACTGATTCCTGCCCTTTCATCTTGATCAAGCTCTTCCTGTGCTTGTTCCTAAAGGAATATATTGTATTTTCACTGTCTCTTGTGGAGATCCCAACAATATTTTTTATCTCTTACTTTGCATCTCTTTTAAGGATATTCATGCCCCACCACAGGGGCAATAAACCACCAACAGAACCAAAAAGGAAATAAACTTTTGCTTTACTTTGCTCCATTAAAAATCTTAGCTGGGGCTCTACTTTCCTGTGCTGTGTAATTTTTCTTTGCGGTTATCTTGCTGCCATTTTTCCTTCTTTTCACCCAAACCAGCTGTCTCTCTAGGATCATTTATCCTACAGCCAGCTGTCTTGTTGGCACCACAAATCCAGCTAGAACCTCTCAACAGTAAACAAAATCCTTGTGATTTCACACGTGCACTTTGTTTTGCTGCCTTTAGATATTGCAGGGTTTTCTCTCTGTCCCTTGACCTCCCTGCTTTTCATCAAACCCTAAACTGACACACAAGGCATTAACATGGCCCTGAATTTACCTAATCCACAGGGTAATTTTAAAATTTTAATAGGCTGATACAGCCTGATGACAAGTTTCCCAAGTTTCCCAAGGAATCTCTATTGTTAAATGGATATATCCAGAAGGATGTTCGACATAAATATTTAAGGATGAGTTTGAGAATGAAATTTAATATTACTGGGCCTGACATCCATGAAATGCCTACCAGGTACACATTGAGGAGCTGAGGGAGGAACAGAGTTGCAAGGTAATTTTGTAGATGAGAAATGAAATCATTGCTGTGTGCTGGCTTTAGCTGCTGATTTGGTCCCCCTTAAACAACAGGAATTTGGGTTATGCAAAAGCCCTGCTGGTCAGGTGATAACTTTGACAGCTGTGCTTTATACAGGTCAGAATTTCAGTCCCCAGCATGCTGCAAACATACCTACAGGTTCCTTCTAGGTCTATTTTCATGAATAATGTGCTTACTTCATTAAATTGTCAGAGAAAGTTAGAGAAAATAATTAAGACTGCTATTCTTTTAATAATAAAATGAGTTCAGAAAAAAAGTCTTAGAAAAATCATGTTTCTTTTTCCTTTTTTCTTTTTTTATCTTTATTTTTCTTTTTCTCTTTTTCTTTTTTTTTCTTTTTTTCTCCTTTTTCCCCTTTTTATTTTTATTCCTCTCTTTCTCTTTCTCTTTCAAATCTTTCCCTTTCTCTTTCTCTTTCTCTTTCTCTTTCTCTTTCTCTTTCTCTTTCTCTTTCTCTTTCTCTCTTTCCCTTCCTTTTTCTCTTTCTTTTTCTTTTTCCTTAGGGTATTGCAGCCATCATGAATGACAGTATTTGAAAAGGAAGCTACAGAGGATGTCCTGTACCTACCTTTGTGTATATAAACACAACTACACCTTTAGTGGTCTTCCAGGTGTTGACATTCTCCCCACTCTGTTCAGCTCAGTGCTGCTTTATTACTCACACTGCTCATGCATTTGTAGTTTCCTCACTGAGGATTGGTCTAATGCACAGGGCTGAGGTTAAGTTTACATCTTCTCCAATTATAAAAGGGCCATTAAGTTCAAATAATGTGAAATACAAATTTAAGAGGAATTCTGGGTAAATCATAATTAGGTGCAGAGACATTACATGAGTTTAATGACTGAGATTTAATTTCAGTTTTCAGGATTATTAATTGAGAATCCCTATTTAGCTCATCTTCTTTTTTTTTCCTTAATTAATTGGAAATTTATTTTCAAGCTATTAAGGCAGAGATTCTTTTCAATCCTCAAGTGTTTGTGAGCTATATACTAATGTTCTCCACCTTGCTTTCAAAACTCTGTCCTGTAAATTTCTTTGAGCTCTTTCTGATAACATAATAATGCCTGCATGTGTTATTTATACAGAAAGAGCAATCTCCAATTTATATATTCTGTAGGAAATTGAGTTACTTGGGGCTCAGAACTGAGCATTTCATAAATACTGATAGATTAGAAAGATAGTCTGCCACAAAACCATACAGAAGGAAGAAAATTAAGAAACAGCACTGTTCTGTGTGCCTCTGCAAAAAATGGCTGAGATGTTCTGCTGTGGTGTTTTATGGATTCTAAGTTACATGATCTCAACAAGTAAAATCCATTTAATTTGACTGCAGCCACACACATGTGATGTGCCCACCCTAAAGCAATCTCCTTCACTCTCAGGGGAAGAGTCACATCTCCAGGTAAGGGAAGCTGATTCCTTTCAAAGCGAATTTCTTTTTGCATTTTGTATCTTGATGGTAGAGAAATGGCTCCATGTGCCAAACCTGCGCACCAGCTGGGTGCTGAGGTGTGATATCCAGTGGGTTGGTACATCCATGCAGGAATTCAGCTGTTTCCCTGTTTGGCACCATGAAATCCAGCTTTCTACTTCCAAAGCTCTGCATCTGGGTGCATTTAAATTGTGAGCTCTGGTGCATTAATTTGGTTTTTATTTTCCTGAAGCACTAGTCTAATCAAACATGAAGGTTGACTATTAACAACATAGAAGATAGCATTAATTCCTAAAGACTTAAACCTCACAAGAGTCTATTTTAAAAACTAGAGATTGTTTTGCCCTTTTTTTTTCAGAGCTAGATCCTGCCTACAATGTGATTTTCTCCCTCTAACTCTCTAGTCTCATTTCTTTACACCACAGCACTGAAATGCCTACTTTTCATTATTCTCTTGCTTTCCAAAAATCACCATCAAATCTACCCTGGCACCCCAGTCAGAGGTAACTCTGTGGCCTCAAGTCCAGCCATAACACAGAACCCTCAGGCTCTCAGAAGGGAGCTGTGACTTCAGAGCAAGAGCCTTTATTGCACAGAAACACCAGCATTTTTTTTTTCCCAGTGCAGGTGAAGAGGCCTCTTGGGAGGAAAATCATCAGGGAACAAAAATATCTTAAGGTAATTTCCAGCCAAAAAAAGTCCACGAAAATACACATTAATAAAAAACAATTTTTAGAACTGAGATTATATCCTCTTTGTATTTGGGATCTATCAGAACTGGAAAAGGTAAGAAAAAATAGTGATGTTTTAGATCAATAAAATATTATGCAGCAAAAGAAAGCACAAATAAATTCTGCTTTTTATAAAGAAATAATTGAATGATTTAGAGGACTAGTGGAAGAAAATAAACTTCATGTCTAAATGACCAGTTCCACTGAGAAAAATCAAGCTGGTGTACAGTGGATGAGTGTTTATATCTATAGCCTCTCTGCCAACAATACACCCAATTCACAAAAAATAAAGAAAGAAAAAAAATCTCCTGAGGCAGCTTCAAAGGTAAAAATTATCATTCAATTAAATGTTAATGAAAGTGAAAGTCTCCTGGGGAAGCTCAGACTCAAATTATTTTGTATTTCCAACTTCAGCTGACACATGGCTGGCTGCTTGGCTGTCTTTGACTCATGAATTCTGTGTCTCATACCCCTTTTCTTCTTTATAAATTGAGATTCCTGGATCAACAAGGAGTACACCAATGTGACATTTCAGGGTCAAAGGGTTTTCAAGTTTTCATCAAAAGGTCAAAATCTGCCACAGGAAAACCTGATTATTATTATTATTGAAAATCTATTCATTATCTTTTTTCGAGTGAAAGAATAATTCCCCAGACAGCTGACGAGTGTCAATCACAAAGTCAGACATAAAGCAGATTATGGGGCCTCAATTATTGTAGGGTTGACTGTTTCAGTATTCATATGGTCACAATGTAGAAAATTTAACTTTGATGCATTATAAATGGTATCTGAATAGCTAAACACATTCAGAGTCATGATAATGAAGTTTTTGTCTCAAAAGAAACATAGAAAATATTTGAAATAAATAATTATCTTCTGCTGTCTTTTCAAGCAAGATAGTGGCAAACAGGGGGTCTAATATAGCATGGCTTTAGTTCTTTATTGAGTTTCCAAGGTTAAGAGAGCAAATGACAAATATGATTGTTGTTTGCCATCAACCTCCATTTCAGTGAGCACTTGTGAGGAACACCTTGCTTCTCCTGCTTTATTCACAACTTCAGCTCAATTAGATGCATCTTTCTCAGGCCAAACTCCTTTACATAAACACACCTTTGTCCCATAATTACATTTAAACATGGAGCTTTCTCAGTATTTCTAAAAAAAAAAAAAATCAGCTTTCTGAGAATGTGCTGTGTATTGGTAGAAGCTCCTTATGTCCCTGTGAGTTTTTTTTTTACAGACAGAGATTTTAGTCATGTATCATCACAGTTATTTTTAAAGCACCTTGTACTGAGACATAGTATCAGTTGCAAGATAGAGTCCTCACTTTTAGTCACAATTGGCCTCAATTTTTTTGACTGATTTCTTGTTTTCTTTAGAAAGTACTAGTAGTTTCTAAGTTGAACTAGATTTTTCTCTCTATCTCTTCCTCTTTTTGTCTTCTGTGACTTATTCAAATGATTAGTTATTCAAATGATTAGTTTTCCCTCTTAATTAGGAACAATCTGTAATAGTGGTGCTAATATTAGCTAGGATTTACAATGATGGATCACTACATCATCTTACTTTGTTTTGAAACATGGCTGAAAATATGCTTGTAGTTTGAAATAGAATCTCTATAAGGCAAGATTTCCAGTTGAATTATAAGGGTTATAAGAGTTATAAGGTAGGAAACAGCAGATGGATTTGCAAGGGAAAACACAAGGCAATGAGGCACTTGCAATTGCAACAGTCTTTTCAAATTCTCTTTAAATACAAGGTGGCCAATTTGTATTTTTTGGTTACATTTAGCACCATTTTTGTCTACCGCGGGTGAAAAGTTACTAGACTCCATCAGGTAGATCATCAACTGATGCAAATGAGTGTAACTCCATGTGTATGTTCTGTGGCATTCACATTCTCTGAACATGATTCCTTCACTCAGGGTTTTTCTCCTGGGTAGCTGAAGGGCAGCAAGAGGCCTCAGAGAAAATAGAAACAATTGTTATCTCATTTGCTTCTCCTGTGTTGTGCTGGTCTGGAACGTGTTTGGAGATTATTTACCCAAAGGTGATTGCCTGATTGGATTCTGGTGTGAGTTGTTCTGACTCATTGGCCAGTCGGGGCCAAGCTGTGTCGGGACTCTAGAAAGAGTTACAACTTTTCATTATCTCTTTAGCACTCAGTAAGTATCTTTTCTGTATACTTTAGTATAGTATAGTATATAGTATTCTTTTATATAAGATAGTATAATAAAGTAATGAATTAGCCTTCTGAGAACATGGAGTCAGATGCATCATTCCTTCCTGCCACAGGGCTCGCTGTGAATTTACAATACTATTCCTCCTGCCCTCACGTCCCAGCAAGCCCTGCAGTGCTCCAGGCTGGGGGCAGAGTGGCTGGAAAGTGCCCAGTGGAAATCAGGAACCAGCAAGTGCCCAGGTGGGCAGAAAGGCCAGTGGCCTCCTGGCCTTCTGTGTCAGCACCAGTGTGGCCAGCAGGACCAGGGCAGTGATTGTCCCTCTGTGCTGGGCACTGGGGAGACCACACCTGAATCCTGTGTCCAGTTTTGGGACCCTCCATTCAAAATGTACATTGGGGTGCTGGAGCATATCCAGAGAAGGGCAACAGAGCTGGGGAAGGGTCTGGAGCACAAATCTGATGAGGAGCAGCTGAGAGAGATGTGTAGCCTGGAGAACAGGAGGCTTGGGGATGACCTTACTGCTCACCACAATAAGGCTACCTGGAGGTTGTAACCTGGTGGGGGGCAGTCTCCTCTCCCAGGTAAAAAGTGTAGGACAAGAGGAAATGGCCTTAAGTTACACCAGGGGAGGTTTAGATCAGATCATATTAGGAAAACTCTTCACCTAAAGGGTTGTCAAGCGCTGGAACAGGTTGCACAGACTTTTTTTGAGTCAACATCTCTGCAGATATTTAAAAGGTGTGGTGTGTAGGGACATGGTTTCATGGTGGACTTGGCAGTGCTGGATTAAGAGTTGGATTTGATGGTCTTTAGAATTCTACAATTCTATGACTCTATACTGATGAAATTTACCAACTTATTCTCTGAAGATCCACATTTCTGCTTTTAATTAACATTTTGTGACTTTACAGATTTCCAGAGTCTATGACTTCTATGTTTTCCAGTTGTCATGTGCAATCAGATAAAGAATCAAGTTTTCCAGGAAATGTGTGAATTGTTTTCCCAGAACCTATGATGTAGTCACATACTCAAACTTCTACAGTAGCAGTTTGCTAGCACTGTTCACCTCTTCATTACTGTGCCCACATAGACATAGAAGATGAATATGTGAGGTCTCTACTCTTCTCAGAAGCAAAGTAAAACAAATCCATTCTCCTCTTTGCAGAGGTGTCTTAGACTGGAACAATGGCTGTTGATTTCTACGAGTCTGGTTCAGTCTGCACTTTAATTTGGAGAGTTCAAGCAACCATTTAGCTGTGAGGATATGATAAGCATCAAAGGGTCATCAACTTCAGAAACTATTGCAGATGTTCCAGGGAGAAGAAAAAAAATGGTGATTATGCATTTCAGAAAGGTATAATAGCTATGTTTGCACAGTGAACATCACACATAAAATTACAACATCTAAATGTCATGTAAATGCAAATGTGAAAATGTAGCAAGTTTTCCAGTAGTGTAATTTTGGCAGTATTAGTTCAAAAAGATTTTCAGTGGAGTCTAACTAATTCTGCCAAAAATACATGTACTAATGAAAATGAGGCAACCTACTGAAACCAAAACTTTCGAGTTCAGAGACTCAACCAGGGAGCTGACAATTTGTTTTCTCAAATAATCAATTTAATATCCCTCCATCACATGTATAGTTTATCTGCTTCATGGGATCAGACAGTTTGCTTCCAGGTTTTTTTATGAAGCTCAAAGTAGGTTTCATTTGGTTTTCTTCTTCTTAGTGGAATTTTTGTGGGTTTCTTTAGCATCACTTACAGTTCTCAGTTTTTGGACAATTGTTTTCCTTCAGATATTGATGATTATATGATGACTCCATTTTAGTTCATCACAGCAAATATAGTCAAAAGGCATTTTAGCTCTATTATTTGCAATTATGCAGATTCCAACCATAGCATTTCATAACACATCAGTATTGGAATTTCCTTTTTTGTTTGATAGACTGCTTGAATGAATCTTGAGGCTTGAGTCAGTTGCCTATTCAGAGGTGTCAAGTGTTATTTGCAACGCCCACAGAGAGCTGAGACATCTTCCCAGGGCTGGCAGCTGCTGCACAGAGCCTGTGGGATGGTGGTGCTCGCCTGGAGCAGCAGCTGGAAGTGGAGCAGAGCTGCACATGAAATGGCAGCAGCCACCCACCCATCCTGGGCACAGTTATCCTACCTTTACCAGGTGGGATTCATTTTAGTACTCCTAATTGCCTTTACCAGGTGGGATTCATTTCAATACTCCTAATTGCAAGTATTTACAAATAGATGTTCACCTCCACTTTTAGTGTCTAAGACTTCACTGTGCTTGGTTGAGATTTAAGGGATGCACTTCAGTTGCTGGAATGTCATCTCCAGTGGGATGAGACATTTAGTGCGCCCTGCTTTTCCTCTGGGTGCTACTGCCAGGAGTCATGTACTCTTAGAATTTCTGTGTCATAGGTTTTTGGGTAGTCCTGGGTACCTTTGAGTGTCCCAGGTGCCATCAGACATTCATCTATCTATAGGTATCCCCTTGCCTGGCTCATCTGGCCAGCTCAGCCAACAGAGCCCAGAGAGCAATTCAGCTGCTCTGTTGACTTTAGGAGCTAATGGGATCTCCCCCTCTGCTTGGATTGGGTAGTGGTAATATTCAGACACTCTCAGGTAGGTATGGAGGTGTTTAAGATAGCAGGGGCATACAGGGCTGGCAGATACCACATCAGACCCATGACATGCCCAGGGCTGTTCTGGACCAGCAGCCAGAGCCCAGGCAAGATACCCCACTGCCTCTCAGGTGTTTGGGTCATTATCAGGGCCCATAGATCACCATCAATTACAGTGGGAACCCAATGAACACTAAGAAGCAGACCCCCGGTGTAGTTTTCTTAAATGGGGTCCCAACACCCTCCCACTGTACTTGGAAAAAAAATCAACCTTGGAAACATTAAATGAGGTGTGTTATGTAAAAGAGAATGTGCAACGTCCTCTGCTGAGGACTCCTGAGGTCCAGAGTTACCGAGAGAACCCTTGGGGGGCTCGTCGGTCCTGGAGTGTTGCCAGGAGCAGTTGGTGGCTTGATTTTGATCCGTCTAGGGATGCACCACCTGGGTATGAGGAAATGTGAGTCACTAGATTTTAAATGGTGTAGGGATGTTAGGTTCACGAGGTGAAATGTAAGTTTTAGGAATTTGCTACAGGGGGGTTATGGAGGCAAGATGGAGGAAACAGGGTGTGTCTCGTGGTTCTTCTTCTTCTTGTGCTCCATCTTTGGTGATGTTGGCAATTTTGGATTGGTCTGTGGTGAAGGTGCACTTGTTAATAAGGGTGATAGGTATTGGGAAGAAAAGGTAAATATCTTGTACGTAGTTTGTACTATAAAAAGATGAGACCACCCCATGGGTGGTCAGAGTGCCCTTGGCTGCCTTGCTGGTCAGATCCCGGTCGGGCAGAGAGAAAATTCTGTAGATAAGAAGCAATAAACAACGTGAAGGCTGCAAAGTGAAGAGTCCAGTCTCGTTCTTTGGGAGCCCGGGCGGCAGCAGGACCATCCCACGCATTTCAGGGCAGAAACAGAAGCTCTGTTTTGCCACACTCTGCTCTTGCCCAATGTGTTCTGCCTCATAACAGCCATAATTTTCCTATTCTTTAAGGCCAGTTGTGATGGGCTGACCCCAGACAGCATACTGACTTTATGACCCTGACTTTCCCTCACTCCCCTCTTGGAAGGTGTGGGAGCCGGAGGAAGTTGAAGGAAGGCAAAAGGGCTTGTGAATCAAGATAATAATAATTTAATACGAAAAACAAAATAATAAGAAAAACAAAAGCTGTGTGTGCAAGTAAAACAAAACTGTGAATTAATTCACTGTTTCCTGTTGGTGGGCATATGTTCAGCTGTCTCCTGGTAAGAAGAGCCTCAGCTTGCATAACAGGTGCTTGGAAAGACAAATGCCATAACTCTAAAATTTTTGCTTCCTTCTCCTTACCATGAGTTTTATTGCTGAATATGATGTCAGGTGGAATGGAATAACTCTTTGGTCAGTTTGGGGCAGCTCTCCTGGATATGTTTCCTCCCAGCCTGTTGCTCAATCCCAACTTTCTTACTTGGGAGGGTGAATGAGAAACCCTTAATATTGTACAAGAGGTGCCCAGCAAGAGCCAAAACACTGCTGTGTTGTCCACATGCTTTAACCCCAAAGGCAAATCCCCACACAGGCTGTGACAAAGGAATTCTCCTGTGTAACTTCATCCCAGTCAAACCCAGTTACACCATTGATCCAAGACAATCAGATTGTCTTCCTGGTCATACCTGTGCAATACTGCAGTAAGTCCAATATTCCACTGCAATTCTTTCCCTTATCATTGTCCTCATTAATCCTGAAGGTCTCTGTCACTTCTAGGACACATTATAGTAGACAACTCTACTTTGAAGAACAGACTTAGCCTACAGCCAAGCAAAAGAAAAGATTCAAGTGTTTCATTTAAGAAGATGGGAAAGAAAAAGATAGGGATTTTCAAAAATGAGATAGCAGATGTCCATCCTAGCTGGACTGTCCAGTCTTCAGTGCTAAATGTCTCACTGATGCAGTATCACCAAATCTGGGTGTTGTGTTTAAATTGTCTTAACTGGGAATCAGGAATTTCTGACATACATTTGATACATGCATTTTTCATATTTCATAGTCCTTATGAGCTACAGAACATCATTAATATTGTAGATCCAAAGTTGTCTCCAGGTCTATTTTAGACCGTCATAGCTGAGTAGAACAGAACTTTTAACAAAAGTTTAGACTTCAGTCCTACACCAGTACTACCAGGAGCCAATTTGTTATTGTGTTGTCTAAGCATATTGTGATACAGCAAGCATTACGTTTGAATGATAAAACCACAATAAAGAGGGGCATAACTAAGACTTAACTAGAAAGTGTAATGAGATCAAAAACTGGAGTTTTTGACCACATCAACAACTTCCCTAGAGCTTGTGTGAAAAGTACATTTCATAGGGGATTTACAATTCATTGTCCTCTTTATCCACTGCATACTGACAAACTTGCCACTTGTCAGTTAATGCAGGCAAATTATTTCCTCTTTTAGCATGAAAGAAACAGTTTAATTTTTCTTTCTTAATGCAAAGCAGACTACTGGTTTGAGTGTTGCTGATTGACCAAGTATCATATGACACACTCGAAACTTGGGAAATTAAAATTGGATTACCCAGCACACTCTTGAGTTGAGTTTTCTGGCATGAGCTTTCTGTTAATATTTCACTTCTAGTCTTTTGTGCCAGGGGTGCTAAAAAATGAAGACAAGAAAAAAGGAAGAAAAGAACAGAAAATGAGTTTATATTGGATTTGGGTAACTGACAGTGATCACTATCAAATCACAGAATAAATAATGTATTCCTGAAGCATTCAGTGCATTTATGTTTACAGAGTAAAATTTCCTGCCTCTTTCTCAGTCTCCCTCACTGTCTGGAATACACATAGACTAAAACTATTATTTAAAGACAAAACCCACATCAACATTGAGCACTTCAGTGGTGCAAAAATGGTGAAACAAAGATGGCTCACAGAGACTGACTGGATACCATATGTTGGTCTGAGATGTTCCATCCAAGGTTAAGGCAGTGATGTCAAGAAATTTTAGGAAATTCACGTGAAAAAATTCATGTGAATTTCCTGAAAAGGAAGCTTCTTTAAACATCCGGTGACATTGACCACTGATCTATCCATGGGAGGAAGGTGGGGCACTCTGTTAAGAAGGAGAATATCTAGCACTGAGTCCTTCCCCAGCCTACTCCTTTATCATTGCTAAACTGCCTGGTTTTATGGCAAAGTCTTTCTTAGCAGAGTTCTAAGCCCTGATTCAGCTTTCCAATAACTGCCAGCTCCAGCAGTGCACTGCTGGCACAGCCCATGGCAGGTGAAGGATTTGCTCGCTGACTATGCAAGATGGGCAGATGTTGGGTGAGAGACTGAGAAGTGACTTGCCAGAGTCAAACAAACACAAGATTCCATGTGGTGCCCTGCCAACTTTCCCTGCAGGATCCTGCCTGATAAACTCATTAAAGTTCACAGCAGAATTTGGAATTGAATTTGAATAGGCTTAGTAACAGAGAAGTGTATTAATTAGCTGTGAAAACTGCATTAAATGTAGGAATGGTAACACCAAAGTTTATCAATTGTGACATGAATGTATAGGAACAACAGCAGTTTAGTAACTTGGAAAGTGAGCCAAAAATAAAAACCTCCTAATGAACCTAAACAGAGCAAGAGGAACATAATAGACTAGACCTTCTCTGTCTCCTGCATTAATCAAAAATAATGAAGAAACTACATCTGTGGGAAACTGGCACATATCAGTGATATTTGATATAAATGGGATATATCAGCAGTAATAATACTACTGCTACTAGTCTGCATATGAGTGACATGTAGCTCTTAGATATCAGTGGAGGCTGCTCTGTCAGTGTCAATGAGTTGTGCATGGCATGGATTTGCCCATTTCATTTCAATATGCTGGAAAGGACATATTTTTCCTTATGAAAACTAATAGATACTAAGGTGACTGGAAGAGCAGTATTGAGTTTTAGCCTGTTTTATATCCTGGTACTTTCTCCTTCTTTTTACATAAATAAAAATGCAAAAGAAGTTTAGGAAGTTTGGCTTATCTCCAACACATATTGACATTCCAGCCATGCAAATATTTATGCCCAAATGGTTTCCAGCCTGGACAGACTTACAGTGCTCACCTCATCAAATGCCAATATCAGAGGAAGGAGATACTCAAATACCTGTTTATTTTCTAAAGCAGAGTCAACCCACTCCTTTCTAAAAGTTTATCTTGTAGTGAAGATTTAGGTACATAATTTAATATTGTACAACAATTTTTATTCAAGGCTGACATTTGAAGGGGAAAAAAATGAAAAAAAAAAGAACATAACCTGACAATAAGTTGACATTTAGATTAATTGACTTTATTTTTAAGCTTTTACTGTAAAAGTTGTGATGATAATTATTTGCCTTGTATTATCTCTTTCTTTCTGCTTTTGGTGGTGAAAAGGCAGAAATGGGCGATTGAATTTGCTGACTTTTAAGGCATTCAGAAATAATTTAAACACTGAAGGTGTCTTTTAGAAAACAGTCTATTACATTTTTGCAATGAATGTATTCTGATAAGACAGCAGAATGCAGCACTCGTGAAAGCAAAGCAAAGTTTCAGAGACAGATAGCAGAATCCAAACAAACTTTGATTACCAATGAAAGCCTACACATTGGTAAGGGTACAATTAAATCCTTATGAACAAAATTTTTTAAATTGAAGATAATAATAATAAAGGGAAAGTTAATGTCTTCAAAATAGTGTCTCATGAGGGACATTCAGACTAGTTATAAATGAGAATGAATTGTACAATTAGTCCCAGTGATAATTGCCAAATATTTAAAATTTGGGAAATCTAGTACACATATAAATATTCTCGTTGCTGTAGTTTCACAGTTAAGACTTCTTTTTTTCTATCATGTTGTGAGCATGAGAATATAAGTACGTTTTTATCTACAAATAAACTAAATTATATTAATGGCAAAAGGTAAGCCATATAGAAGATAGGATGAGTTGTTTCTTTACATGTTCATGCAACTTACAAAAAAGCATGAAGAGGTCGATATTCTCTGGGTTACAAATGGCTGAGGCTCTGTTTCATCAGGATTGAATAAAACAACATGAATTTACATGCTGAGGTTCCTCAAGAAAAAAAAATATGATGACAATTCAGATTGACAGGGTTTCCCCATCCATGTCAGAGCAGATTTCAAGGAGAAGGATCTCCAAATTTACACTCAGGCAGAAAGGACTGAGGTCTTGTCTGACTACTATTCTGTTCCTCCTCCTCTGAAACCACAGTGAATGGAGGCTGTTGGAAGTGAGCAAGGAGCACATTCTGAAATCAAAAACTGCTGAAAGTTGAAAAACTACAGGCTGTGAACTCATCCTATTGCAGTGCTGCCCACTGCTTCACGCAAACAGCCTGAGGGGATCCAGGTATGCATGGAAATGAGTGCAATAAGGAAGGAATTTGTCAGGTGGCGAAAACGAGTAAAAGAGCAGACTTTCTTCTTTTGGCAAGGAGAAAAAGGAAACCCAAAAATATTTGGAAAACCAAAAGGAGAACAGAAACTGGAGGAAATAATGGTACTCAAAAAAGGACATGAATTTCTGATTGGGCTATGAAAATCCTTGCCACAGTATTCTATGGAAGCAAGAGTAAATCAGGGCTGAGAAAGCAAGATGATATTTCAATGGTCATCAGAATAACCACAATGTTAATTGTTAACTTGATTAATATTTTATGCTGCTTGATAACTATTTATTCTGTAATGGATTATTGTTAGCAAACATTTGCCTTTCAAAATGTCTGACATCTGTTATTTTTGCTGGAAGTGGACCAGACCATTGGTAAACATACACCTTTTCAATAAAGACTTTGGAATTACCTTTCAAGTTCCACATGGAAATGAAACTACACTCCCTAAGGGAAAGATGGTGGACATTATGACTGAGACAGCAGGTATTTAAAATGGTTCCTGCTGAGCTCAGTACAGGATTAAAATTTTACTGTGTTGAGAGAGGTATTGGAAGAAAACATTTTGCTGAATAGAAAACCAATATGATAAACTGAGACCTTTTCCAATTATCCTGAGGTAAATACAAGCTACAGCTCCTTCCTAAACCACATTTTGAAAGCTGCACTAAATATTTCTTGATGATCAAGTCCTTTTTTAAGTGTACTGGAAGGCAAGTTTAATTTTTTTCACTTTCCCTGTGTGTTCAAGGATAGATGCCAGTATGAAAATACAGGGACAATTACTAGCAACCAAAAAGGTAATTAGCTTTCAGAAAGGTTAGTGCTTTAATTTTTTATTTCTTACTCTGTAATGAAAAAAGGGCTAATAAAAATGGTCACATGGCTGTTCAAAGTGTTTTGAATCTTGGTTAAGTCAAACACAAGGAAGAAACATTTTTCATAGACACAGTGAGGGTAATGTGTTCTGAAGGGTTTGCACAGATACATCTTCAGTAAGTAAGGTCAAACTATGTGCAAAGCAGAGATGTTTAGCATAAAACCAGTATTAATAATTCATGTGCTCAGCTGAATAGTGGAATAATAAGATACAGCGATGGGGAAAAAAAAACCCAACAATAAACCTGACCACTAGGCAGGAACAAGGGATGAAAAATCTCATATAAAAGAAAAGGGCAATAGGAGAGGTGAAAATACTGTTTATACTGATTTAGACTTTTCTTATAAGTGTGCACACAGATTAAGTGTCATAATATGACAGTGATTCTGATTTCTCTTATTTGCTTGCTGGTTATCTCAAGCCAGAGTGACTCAGTGCAGAACCTCACCTTGTGTCTCACCAGCCAGCTACACAGTGTTTGTCTTCACTGCTGCTCAATATGGAGAAACAAAGCTTTCTGGATAAAGGAATATATTAGTACTGTGTGAGGAAGAGAACAGACAAGGTGGTCCTGGCCTAAAAAAAGATTTTGAAGTCTCACACAAAGTATCTTGCAAGAGCTGAGTGAGCTGGCACCTAATTAATGTTATGCCTTTCAGGAATTCAGAAATAATGCCTTTTCTCAGCTTACAATCCTGAAGAAATATCAGGAATACTTCATGTATTCTTGAAACTAAAATTCTCATAAAATGCAGTTTCTTCCAGTGACACTTTCTGGCACTTGGGCAGAGCTACAGGTCATAGTCTCAAAACAGCACATGTAAAATTAATGGGAGGGAAGCCACTAACAGCAGGTGAGACCAGTCAGTGAGAATGACCAGGGTACAATAAACTCCTTTCCCTGCTCCTCAGGTTTATTTATCAGTAGTCTTTCTCACTCAGCTGACTAGTGCTTTAGGATAAGGGCAGAGATGAGGATGAAGCAGAGATGAGGATCCACTTCAAAGAAGTAACATTTCTAGCCCTTGTGTGCCTTCTTTCATGTTTCTCTGAGAAAAGTAGTAACTCCCTGCAGTGCAATTCTAGGGGAACCACATTGTGTGACCTGCTTAGTCTCCATTTCATTAGAGGTCCTTCATAGAATCATAGAAGAATTTGGGTGGAAGAGGACCTTTAAAGGTCATCAAGTCAAATCCCCTGCAATAAGCAGGGACATCTTCAACTAGACCAGATTGCTCAGTACAACCTGACTGTTTCCATGGATGGGCAAACTACCACATTTCCAGGCAGCCTGGTCCAGTGTTTTACCACCCTCATTGTAAAGGATTTATGCCTTATATCTAGTCTGAATCTACCATCTCTTAGTTTAAAAACAGTACCCTTTGTCCTGTCACAACAGTCTCTTCTAATAGGTCTGTCCCAACCTTTCTTAGGAGCCTAAATGAAGTGTTGAAAGACAGTGAGGTCTCCCTGGATCCTTCTTTCCTCTGAACAACCCCAGCTCTCTCAGTCTGCCTCAACAGCAGAGGTGTTCCAGCCCTCTGATCATTTTGTGTCCCTGCTCTGGACTCACTCCAACAGGTCCCACTCTTTACTGCACTAGGAGCTGCAGAGCTGGATGGACACTGCAGGTGGGGTCCCACCAGAGTGAAGTGAGGGGCAGAACCCCATCCCTCACTTCTGCCCACACTCCTTTGGATGCAGCCCAGGATTAGTTGGCATTCTGGGCTGTGAGTGTGCTTTGTCCAGTATGTCCAGCTTTTCATCTACCAGTAGCCCCAAATCCTTCTTCTCAGGGCTCTTCTCAATCTATTCATCCCCCAGCTTGTATTTATACCAGGACCTTGCACCCAGCCTTGTTAAATCACATGAGATTCCCATGGATCCACTTCTCAAGCTTGTCCAGGTCCCTCTGGGTGGCAACCTGTGCTTCAGGTGCGACATACTCCCCACTCAGCTTGGTGTCCTCTGCAAATTTTCTAAAGGTGCACTTGACTCTACTGTCCATGATATTGAGGAAGGAATTAATTAGCCCTGGTTACAATACAGACCCTTGAGTGACATAATTTGTGTCTGTCCAGACACTTGGACACTTTGCATCCCTCTGGATGCAACCACCCAACCAATTCCTCATTCACCACAGTCTAACCATCAAACCCATCTCTCTCTGACTTAGAAGGAAGGATGTTGTGGGGAGCTATATGAGAGCCTTTACAGAAGTCCAGGTAATTTACATCTGTAGCCCTTCCCTTGTCCACTGATGTGGTCACTCCATCATAGAAGGCCCCTGAGTTGGTCAGGCAGGACCTTCCCTTGGTGAAGCCATGCTGGCTGTCCCAAATGACCTCCCTGTTCTCTGCATATTTTTGTATGGTTTCTAGGAGAGTCTGTTCCCTTATCTTCCCAAGCACAGAGGGGTGTCTGACACGGTGGTAGTTCCCAGGAACCTCCTTTCTACACCTTTGAAAAATAGTGGCAACATTTCCCTTTTTTCAGCCACCAGGGTCTTCACCTGTGTGTCATGACTTTTCAATCATGAAAAATGGCTTGGCAATAACATTAGGCAATTCCCTAGGGCAACAACATCAGCCAGGACTGGGATGCACCTCAGCAGGTCCCACAAGTCTCAGCTTTCTGCCTCCCTTTTTTAGCTGAGCAGAAGCTTTGGGACCTGTTATTCTGGGGCAGGAGGCCTCTTTGGGTTACATTCTTGCTTCACACAATATTTCCAACCACAGATGAATGAAGGGATTTCTGGAGGTCAGCTAGACACCACCCCTGTCACAGCAAGAGTAGCTTTGAAGTTACCTCCAGCTGTCTGTTAGATCAGGTCCAGCTGACCTGTGGCAGCCTTCAGGGATGGAGAGATCACAGTCTCTGTGGTTAACCTGTGAAGAATGGGTCTGTGTGAATAACCATTCCCTGCATTTCACTGAAATCTCTCTTGTGGCAACTGTGACTATTTCCTCCTTTTCCTTCCTCTGCATCTTTGAGAAAAGCCTAACTTTGGGTTTTTTTGCAGCTACCCTTCAGGTAGTTGAACACAGCAAACAGGTCTCCTCCTGACCTCCTCTTTTCAAGGCTAAAGAAACCTCATTTCTTATGCCACTCTTTGTTGATAATGGAATCCAGAGTCACAGCTACATCTTTGAGCTTGACAATCTGGTAAATTTAATACTCATCAAACAGCGCACCCATCCAGTGCATATATTCTCATTATGACTGAAAGGTTACTAAAGAAACTGTGTTGCAAGTTTTCTTGAAGCTGATGTAAATTATTTAAATCCCACCCCACCCATACTCACAGACACTGCTATTTCAACTTGGAAAAAAATCAGTTTGATAAGGGACAATTTGCCCTGATTTATTACACATGATTTATCCAGACTCTGATCCCAATTATCTTGTCCCTCATGTGCCTGGAAATTGCTTCTACATATAACATTCTTTTATCAAGAAGCCCTGGAAAGAACCGAAAGAAGCAACCTCTTCTGGTCCAGCTCTGATCTATGTGCTGCAGCAAGAAGATTTCACACTCTTCACCACAGCAGAGATGAGAATAGTGGAAGTGTTTGGATTGGAAAGAATCTTAAAGGAGCATCAGTCCTACTTCCATGGGCAGTGTTTCTATTCCACTAAGAATTCCATATAAAGTGGAATACCAAGAAGGGACAGCTGCATGACAACTTGCAGTTTGACTTACAGTTTCTCAAGGAGTTCTGTACTCCACAGTTCAGGAGCTACAAGAAAAAAGGTATAATTTACAACCCACCCTCACCTGGATCATTGATTTTTTGTGAATCCTGGTTTTGGATCTTGAATTCAATGTGCACTGGCATTGACATTAGGGCTGTGAGTCCTCTAATATATCTGGTTATTATAGTGCCTAAATTTGTCACTTTGGTCCTTAACTTTAGGATTTGTGTCCCACATTGATACTTGGGATGTCCACTGTGTGCTTCAATGGTACTCACAGAGTAGGCAGAATTGAAGGTGACATAAACATTTATTTTAATGATGACAGGAGAAGTTTGAGGCTGGAGTCAGGAAGATCTGACATAAGTGTGCCTCAGTAAATCTGCAGCCTTGAGTCACACCCTCAGAATTCCCACACATTGTCAGGCAGAGAATACAGCTCAAAAGCAGTAAATACAGACAGAAAAGATTTTAAAATAGCAAATAGGAAATTCAAATAAAGCAGCAAGTCTTAGTTACCACATACATTTTTGGTAGCAAGGTGACTTAATACAGGAAGATGAAGTTCAGTTGCTATTATTTATCTAAAAGAAGGCTAGGGAAAAATTTCTTGTTCTGAAAACTTACCAAAGTCCTGGATTTGGTTTTGAAGTTCCCATTTTCTGTTCTTGCTCTGGACATAGATGCTCACAATTACAGACCATTGCTTATGCAGAGGAAAAGATTGTGCATATCAGAAATCCTTTTTTTTTTTTTTTGTAAGAATATTCAGAGTATGTAAGAGTGATAAAATAATTAGAGAGATATTTTCTAGCAAGTGTGAATTCCTGGACAGTAATCAGAGGAGACATGACTACAGGGAGGTGTTTCTTCTTCTCTTCAGTGGTCTGGGCTTATTTGGGTTAAATCTGAAAAAAAAAGATGTGGTTTTATTCCTTTTCTTCCTCTGCATTCTGTGTGTGATAAAACTTGAGCTGTGCTGCCAAAATAATCACAGCTTAAAAAGCTGCTTTAAGGGATGAGGATTATCTCAATTATCACAGCTCTTCCAAAGGTATGAGCATAGAGGACATCAATCTGATAAGACAAAAATCCTTGTATGTTGTGTCCCCATATCTATAAATTCTATAATACACCCAGAGGCACCAATTCTAGTCACGCTCATGCTGTGCCTTACCCGTTCAAGTAAGAGATCAGGATAATTCTGTGTCCTGAAGGCATGGAATTGTGATCCCAAGAGCAGACTGTAAATTATCTGTGCCTTTATTGGAGGCTAACAAGGGGGCAATTCTGTTGCAGCTCCACCATGGCAAAACAAACACCTTGACCTTCCTGAATCCTAGAAATGCTTCCTGTGGTAGGCCAGGGTGTAGGCAGCATGCAGAGCCATCCTTTAGCAGTACAGCAACCACTGAAGGGTGTGCCCTGCAGCATCCACCAGTTTCCTTTCCAGACCCAGGACTACCAACGAGACGGATCTCACAGAGAGCTCAGCTGTTCCTGAGCATCCTGCACATCTCTGATGGTGACTGCAACTGCTCCTTGGTGTGCAGGGGAAAGATGCACATGTTGCTGATATCCTGTCAGCAAAGTGCACTGTTTCTGAGTGGGGACATGTCTGCTTCATTGCATTATGCGTTCCTGACTTTCAGGCAGCATAAGAGCTCTTGACTCTGTCTCCTCTGTTAGATACTTACAGTGTCTTCACAACACCCTCCTGCTCCTTCTGACTTCTGCCCCATGTAATTAATTCTTGCACCCACTTAAAATCACATTTTGACCCTTCTATAAATACCCTGAAAATCACATTTGTGGATGAAGTCACGATGTGACTTCATGTGACTTCATGTGACTTCAATGTGACTTTGTAGAGTTGAAGGACCAGTGACTATATGTGACTGCAAAACTTTTACCTTCCATGGCCCCCACCTCTGTCAAAGCTTGGAAGGTTTGCCCATCGCACCACAACCCCAAGCGTGCTGAGGTAGGCAGAAGCAGAATGGCAGGCTCACTCCACCCAACAAGAAAGTTGGATCTTGACTGCCTGTTGCATTTCTTCTGTTGCAATTCTTTTTCAATTAAATAACTATAATAATGGGAAATGGCATAATTGGTTGATTTGGTTTCTGGAAACATAACACATGTGTCTTTTGAGCTGAACAGACTCACAGAGCCAGCAGACAGCGGAAATGGCAACAAGAGACAGAACGCTGTACTAGACTGGAGGCAGGACAGAGCTGTTAAAAGTTAAAAGGCAAAGAAACTTCCTTTATGGACTCAAAATAAGTATGCTGGTGTTATTTTTATATCATTGGCAAGTCTTTTGTGATCAGGTTCCTCAGTTATACAAGGCTATCAAATTAAATATTGGACTAATTTACTAATCCTGTCTGTTTGGCACTGAGTCTGTCTGGCTGAATTTCTAATCCCGTTCTCAGGTATAACTGCTCTAATGTTGCTGTGTTTTCTGAGTAACAGGATGTTACCTTAGCCATTATAAAATGAGCAGATTTTAAAAACAAAAAGAAGATAAAATAGGCTGGAGATTGCAATTCATAAAGCTGGGAAACCTGATAAAGCGAACTGTCTTTTCAAAGATCAAGTGCAGCTATTTGCAGCAAAATTGCAGGAAATAAGTAGGTTTTACTCTCACTTGTGTGGTGGTTTGAGCAAGCATCCATGCTTGAATAGGGTTTTAAACAAGTGAATTTTCTTCCTTTGCAGAGGCTGCCAAACTGGTTGGTAAGCTGATGGGCAGTGTGGGAGCAACTGTTTAAAGCACCAACATTGTTCCCTCTGCCCTCACTCAGCCAACACCTTTCTCTGTCACACTTTGCAAGGAAGGGGACAGGCACAGGATGGAAAAGAAACAGAAAATGTGTAGGTCATTAAAAATATAATGAGGTGAAGCAAAGAGCACTTGAAAGTTGGGATCTGGCAGACAGGCCAAACTCTTGAAGCAGCAGAAAGCATTATTGATAGGTGATATCAATAATAAATGTGAATAGGAGGTAAGAAACAGCAAGGAGGATGAGAGTGCAGATCTGTACTTAAAGAAGAGGGACAGCACATGCTTGGGCTAATGAGACAGTGGCTGCTGCACTAAGGGCAGGGGGTTACTTGCTTCAAATTCTCTTTTGGCCTTGAAAATGCAGGAAGGAAGTTGGAAGATTATGGGATCTTCCTTTCTTGTTCTCCTGCTGAAGAAATTTCTCATTTTCTCTGCTTCACTGAGGTCAAGGTATTCATTTAGTAACAACTCCTTTAGAGAAAAAGCAATGCTGAAATCTCCAAGAGCAGAAGGTGGAAGAGCAAAGTCAAATTCTAGAGCTGGAGATGCAGACACAGCAACAGCTCTGTAGGGAGATGCTGCAGTTCATGCTCAGGAGAGGAATGTACGGTGGTTCTTAGGGCCAAACCATGCACACCATCTTAACCAGAAGGCACTGCTTGAATTTTTCCTTCCAGCAGGGCAACCAAACCATCTCTTTTTTTGTCCTGTCTTCCATGTTTGTGCTAAGTACATCCTAGTACATCTCAAATTAGTGTTCAGGCAAAGGTAAAAGAAGATTATTATCAATACTGGCCAAATAGGATTCACAGGACTGTACTGACAAGAAATTGTTGCTACTCAGATAGAACTTGATCCTGTTGCTATTGACTTTTGCAGAGCTGAGGAATCAGTGTCTGTAGTTATCTCCACACATCATCTCAGTGCACTTCATCAAGTATCACACATCTTTTAGGAGCATCTCTGGAATCCCTGAGTGTTCCAAAGATACAAAATGTCCCTGGAAATCTCATGTGATTTCCACTAAGGATTTCAGAACCTCCTCTCAGGATGGAAAGGTAATGAGTAGGTTGCTATTCTTGTCTTGGTTTTGAATTTCTAATCAGGAACATGAAAACAAAACTACATATTGGCTGATGTCTTCTTCAGAACTCCCCAGAAAGCAGGATTAAAAACCAGAATATTGGTATCTTGGGAGAACACATTCTAACTCTATAGTGAGTCACTTCTATTTAACTAACTCTTATGATTTTTTTCTGTTTGTTTCCAAGCAACGCTGACCCTTCTCCTCTACTCCAGATCACAGGATATTCTGAGAAGGAAGGGACCCACAAGGATCATCAAGCCCAGCTCTAAAGTGAACGGTCCATATGGGGATTAAATCTACAAACCTTGGTGTTATGAGCATTGTGCTCTGTCCAACTGAGCACATCTCAGGGTCATTCACTTGGTAAGTACTGAAGATGTGAGTTCTAAAACAGATTGGGTGCACCCATCAGTCTCAGACATTCTCTGACATTTAAGGATGAGTTCTCCTCCATATAAGTGCAAGGCATATCAAGAAAGGAGGATTTGAAAATATAATCAATTTTTCTAAGGACTGAAATAATTAGAAGTGATAGTAATATATAAAGAAATAAAAAGCTGCTTCCAGCAGCTGTTGTAAACAGATATTATTCTCCAAAAAACATACTAAAATCACATATTTTTAATAGGTGTTTAGTTTAGATATATTCATTGAGATTTCTTCCTTTCCTGTTTTCTTTATCCTTAGGCTCAGGAGGGAAAGTTTGATATAAGTCCACAGTGCATGATATTTTTTTTCTGTTTACAGAGTATTTGCAACTGGATATCCTTTAGGGGAGTTTTCTAAGGTGTAATTTCCACGAAACTAGGGAGAAATGGAATTATTTCCTGTTTCAAACTAAACTGAATTTATCTGTTACAAAAATCTCAGTTGTTTCTTAGTGTTGCCTCCAGGTGCTGCAGTACTCTTCCTACTTGTGAGGGCTCATTTTCACCCTTGAGAACTTCAGATAAGTTACCCCAGAGAAGAATTAGGTTATATAGGTTTTAAACAATGATTTAGAGCCTAGTCCCTAGAATAAAGGGCAGCAAACCCCTGCAATATCATTTAGTCTGGGCACCAGTGAGTGCAGTGTTGTGCCTTGTAGATATCGTTAAGTGCACATTATGTAGTGTCCATCCCCCAAGAGCCTCCTCCACAGTCCAAGTGCCTGCACTGCCCAGGAGCATTTCTTGACACTCACTGTACCACTTGTCTCACTTAATATCATCCCATTACTCTTAGTTATGGCCCCTTGATTCACTTCTTTTAAAACCTCACATTTTGGCTGCATAAACCTGCCATGCATTTAGAGGCAGATTCATGTTGTGTTAACCAGCACACAGAAAGCACAGCACACACTTTGCAGGGGACAGAGTCCTCACTTCAGGTTGTGAAAAGGAGTAAAGAATAAACCTTAACAGTTTGTGTTTGGCTACAGGTGGTGTAATGAACTGAGCCTGGGGTGCAGTTCCTCTGATCCCAAAACACACATTTGAACAAAGTCGATAAGTTATGTAAAAGTCCACTCTGCAGATGCTTAAAGCAGGGTGATATAGGACAAGGAGGAAGTTCCAATTTAACTGAAAGAAGCCAGGTTTAGATTGGATATTAGGAGAAAATTCTTTACTGTGAGGGTGGTGAGACACTGGCACAATTTGCCCAGAGAAGTTGTGGATCCCCCATCCCTGGGAGTGTTCAAGGCCAGGCTGGATGGGGCTGGGAGCAACCTGCTCTAGTGGAAAGTGTCCCTGCAGGGGTGTTGGAACAAGATGATGTTAAAGGTTCCTTCCAACCTAAACATTTCTGTGATTTTGTAACACATCTTTCACTGTAGGTCATTGCAACAAACCATCACAAAAAATGTCAGCTGTCTCAAAGGTTGAATTCTCTCCAGCACCAAGAAAAGCAGAGCACAGAGAAAAGGTCAACAGCACCTCATTCCTCCCCATTGTCACCACTGCATAGCCTGGATTGTCACCCCAATTTCCATAACTGTGTCATCATTCTACAAGTTGCTTTGTGTTCTAATTCCGGCCTGAAAGTGCCCACCCACTCACTTTTCCTCTGAACTCCGAGTATCCCCTGAGCCACAGTACTTAAGGGACAATATGAACATCCTGCCTGGTCTGCCTTTGGACATCCTTCTTTATAAAGCCCCAGGTGCAGGTTTGATGAGCACTCAGTGGTGCTTTCCCATATAATAAATGTATGTGTATAGGCATGAGTTTAGGCATTCTCTAATCTTAATTTGATATAGTAATTAGTAAAGAAGGGAAACTAAGCACCTATGTTTTATATCTTACAGTAGGGAGTTAAGTACTCAGACCTGTATATGGAGAAAATAAACTGTTTTTTCTGACGCTGTTTGAGTCATCCTTTTTTCCCCCTAGCTGAGCTTTTTTGTGACTGTTATCTATATCTTCAAGTATAACCATGTGTTATTGTGGACAGCCAGAACCAAATGTTTCAGTATTGCCTCAGTGTGCTTGCCATCCCTCTCTGACTTCAGCCTATGTATAGATTACAGCATTTGATGCCATAATGCAATTTTAGAAGTAACTTTTTGCTTGCTGAAGGTCAAAAGGACAAAAGGTCATTCTATGGCAATTACTTTTCCCATCATTTAAAAAGAAATATTCAGGTCACATTACTTAAAAATTTCCCCCCCCATCCCCATCCCCCACAGTATTTCATTTTTTTACTTCCTGCCAATGTACTTTGCCAGGGAGTTGCCAACATATTGTTAAAAACTGTGTGTTGTGTTGTTCATCTGACCTGTAGGCAAAAAGAAATTCTCATCAGAGAAAACAGCCTGTTTTTCTGTCAGAAAAAAAAATTTCCTTCATGGGAAAAAAAAAGGTGATACTGGAACGATCAAATATTTTCAAGAACATATTGGATTTTCTTCTACAATAAAGAATGTATCATTTTGGAAATGGAAAGTTATATCTGTCAGCCTCCTGGCTAGGAAATGTCATATTAATCCTGACTTCAGATGGACACTGTGACAGCGACTCCACCCTTGATAAACCATTTAGTGTCTGTTCAGTTTAGTAAAGAATCCTAAGACTCTCGTTCCACTGTGATGTGGCTTTAGCTAATAAATCAGTCAGAGAATTCTTTCCCTCTCTGCCCTCCCTTCACCACATTAATATTGATTATTTGGAGGTAAGGAGTCCCAAGGAGTAGAAGTGGATACGCCTCATTGCCTCGAACAATTCTTTTCCCTCTATTGGGACAGTACAAGGTAAATTAATAGTGTGCTTGCAGACACTAGATAATGTTAATGTACTCACTATTGATAGAGTGAAATAACATGAGTAACTTCAGCTTTGCTTAAAACAAAACATTAATTTTCCAATGCCACTAGGATTTATGCAGCTGGTCGGTGTAACACATAGAATCCTTGCTTTTAAATATGCAACATTTGCATTTTTAAACACGAGGCAGGATTTTATTGCCAGATGAAAGACAAAAGGGGATTTTAATTCATTGCTTATGCTCTCAGGCTCTTGTCTGCCTTTAATCTAAGTCCCTGCTCAACTTTGTGGGTAAGAAGATGCCTTTTCTACAAGGAAATAATACAGAGCAGTCTTATCCCCCTGTGATCCTCTGGCTATGTAAAAATGCACAGGAAATCTGTAAGTGCAAAAACTGTACTTCCTTATATGTTTCAAAAAAAGTAAAGTCAACTTTCTCATTTCACTGGGCTTGAGTTAATATTACTGTTAGTATCTGGTACAGATCTGTGTTTTGCATTTAATATTAGAATAACATTGATAACCAACTGATGTTTTGGTTGTTGCTCAGTAGTTCTTTCTCTAAATCAAGGACTTTGCAGTGTCTCATGCTCTGCCAGGGAGCAGGTGCACAAGAATCCCCAAGAGAGCAAGGCCAGAAGAGGTGACCTGAGCAGGACAAAGGAATATTCCACAGAATGTCATGCCCAGTATATAAACTGGTCATGAGAGGACAATTGCTGCTGGTGGACAGGCTAGGCAGTGGTCAGTAAATGATGAACAATTTTTATTGTGCATCACTTTTTTGTCTTGGGTTTTATTACACTCTCTCTTTCTTATTCTTGTTCTTGTTTTTGTTCTTTTTCTCGTTCTCCTTCTTCTTCTCGTCTCTTCTCCTTCTTCTCCTTCCTTTATTTCAATTATCAAACTGTTTTTATTTCAACCCATGAGGCTTTTTCTTTTTTTTTTTCCAATTTTCCTCCCAGTCCCACTGCAGGTTGGGGGGTGAGGAAGCTGCTTACCAGTAGTTAGTTGCCATCTGGGGTTAAACCTGACAACATGCTAAAAACAAAGGCAATGAGGAAAGCTCCACTTTCACATCCATCCATTTGGGTGCTCTGGAAAATTATGACAGACATTAGTGAGTATTTCACAACAGCCTGGACCTCTTCTAGCTGGAAACACAGACAGCATGTGAGCCAGAAGTCTTTCTTGATCCTGAGACAGATTTGAAGTTCCTGCAGTCTATAGCATGGATTCCTCCCAGTCATCCTGCCTTTGGTGCATGAGGAACATCTCCCATGCTGGGATGGGAAATGCAGAGGAAACTGCTAGTGGGGAATGTAGGTGAAGCTAATGTCAGGTTGGAGATGGCTGCAGATCTGCAGTTCAGCCTAGCAGGGGTCACAGCACAGCAGCCTGATGGGAGGCAGGGAAAGCATTGCCATGCAGGGTTGACCCCAGGTTTCCATTTCCCTTCTGGTCCCACCAATTTGCTGCACAAGTCTGTGTGACTCACCTGAACTTAGAGTTTACCTGTCTGTAACACCAGCATAAACTATGGGTAGAAATTGAATTCCAGCAATTTTGGCTCTGCTTTTCTCCTTGCACTCTGATCCTAATTTCTACAAATGTGTTTCTAGTTCATAAATACTCATGGAATAGCTCATGTAAACAAATTTTGTCTGCACATTATTCATGCTCTGTTTGCTTTGATTGTGCAAGTTCCTGTATATATGAATGGTCACAGAAGTCACATATTGTTACTTCTGGTGCCTGACTGGGTGACTGTGTTTTTTAGACAGGAATATAAAAAATGACAAACTGTGGATAATGAATAGCTAGTAATAAATAACAAAATATCCAGAGTGAATATTTGGAGGAATAATTACGTGTGCTGGAAATCACAAAACTTTCAGGATTTGCCAGCATTCTCCCTTCCAAACAAACTGGTATTCAGTTGAAAGCTCATGAATGATAGATAATCTCATCTCACAAATAATGACAGTTCAAACCTCATTTAAAGAAGCTTCACAGAACCCCAGGGAGATAGACAGCTATAACTAAATATTTAGTTTTATTACTAAAACTGATACGTGAATATTTTCACAAAGAAGTTTGGCATTTGAGGAGCATTTTAATACCATTGAAAGAAAAACACTATTGCAAATGAGTGAAAAATACCATTATTATATTTGTCAGATTCCATCATGCAAGAAAATTAGATGAAGGATACTCAAGGTACCAACTCTGGCGGACTGATTAAGGAAAACAAAATCATTTACTTGTGACAGGTCAGCCCAGAACCTCTTCTAGTCTCAATGAATTCTAGAGTAACTTGACAGTCTGCCAACCTGCAGAGCAAATGCCAAAAATTCCTTCTCACCATGTGTGAATTAAATCATTACTAAATATAGACTCAAAGCACAGGTAACTTGCACATATCTAGCTTGTCAGGAGAGAGCAAGACCTGGTTTCTGTTTCAGTAGTTACAAATTTATAAGTAGACCTTACAGAATTCATTATTTTCTATTTTTGCTAAGGCACCAACAGTCTTCAGGTTCATAGAAATGGTGAAGGCATCTTGATGGATCTCTGATGGGTGAGTTCATCCCTGTATAGTGCTGGTAGCTCAAGTCCTAACCACAGTCACATTTTTCTGATTCCACATGTGCCTCAGATGTCCACAGGAGGAACCCCACAGCACAAGTGAGGGCTGCAGAACATGATATTTATCTGAAAGGACTTGTATACAAAGGATAAAGTTTATAGGAGCTTAGCTTTTAGGAACTCATTTTTTATCATATTTCACTACTGTAGAGTTTGAAGTGATGCAGGATGCATGACAGAGTAAATTAAAGCTTCCTACAATCCTTCCAGTAGTTCTTATGTTGGAGCCCCTTGGATACCAACCTGCTATACTCTTACCATATACTTTATTCATGGAAGGTAGTGGGGAATCTCATTACCCAGGAGTTCCTCAGAGGGAAAGCATCCTATAAGGCACCACATTGCTCTGAGATGGCTTTGGACATTGAGCACACAAATGAAGGTATGAAATGCACTTTTGTTTGGGTGCTCAGCAAGGAGAGAGAGAACACAAGCACTTGGTGGGCAGAAGGAAGTGGAAAAAAGTGAGAGTGAGAAAGTAGTGGAAAAAAGCTGTTCATGCCAGTATGATTCTGAACTAAATCAGAGTATAGAAACAGGATCTGGATCAGGCACGCTTTCTCTACAGCTTTCCATCTTTTTCATCCTACTAAAGATCTGTTCTATATGCTGTTGCATCAACAACCTTCCCCATAGAACCAAAGGAACAGTCTCTGCAGCCTCATATTTGTCAAAAAACACCAAGGATATTACCTTTGAATAAGCAAAATTATTGTTAAACTAGCTCAAGAAAATCCTGCTGGCCTCCCACAGCCACCAGCAGTTCAATTTCAGATGCACTGCCAACTCTCATGAACTGGCTTTCCCTTTCTCCTCTTTCCCCAGTAGGTAAGCACACTTAACAGCCTTAAAAGCAGCCAGACTTCTCCTTTCTTTCCTTTTGTAGGTAATGCTCCCCACTTTCAAAGTAGGAAAAAAGCTGGGGTAAGTTTCTATTAAGCCAACACAGCCCTTCTTTAAATCTCAAGGCATTGGTTCTCCTACCCTCTTGAACCTTTCATACTCTGAAGAGCTTGTGTTTTTCACTTTTCTTTTACAGCTGGAGTTTCTGAAAACTTACTCTTTTTTTTCTGCCTCATGCCTGGAGACATTTTTCTTCTCAGAATGTTTAAATTCCCTTGCACTGCAGGGTAAAGGAGCCGATGCATGTTTGCAACTTAATCAGGATATTGTCAGGTTTCTTCCCCACTCCAACATGTACTAGGAGAAAAAGGCTTAGAAATGACAGAAAAATCTGTGACATGGTACATGGCAAGAAAGCACCTTGTGCTTCCAGGGCCACACTGGGAGTCAGACCCTACAGAGGTCTAGTTCTTTTTTTGGCATTGATTTCTGGTCTGACCTTTGCCCAGTTGTTAAATCACTGATTTTCAAAGGTGCTGAACGACTGCCAGTAGGTCTTTTGTGACTGAGGTCAGTAAGAGCTTGGCAGCTGGAAGCCAGAATTTCATCTACTCACTTCAGTTGCAGCTGTGGGTGTTTCAAAAACCATATAGCTGGAGAAGGCAGACTAGACTAGGGGAAAGGTTAAGTCAAAAACAAGTTGGAAGCAGTTTTAGCTGTGCTTAGTTACTTCAAGATATGATTCTGGTCCAAATCTTGTCAGACAGATTAGTGACTAATCTGATAAAGAAATTAATTTTTTGTCAGTAAAAGCTGTTCTGTGGAGTGAATGATTGATTAAAAATAAAATACAGGACCTTAGCACCTGACATAGCTTTTGCTAACAGAGGAGATCAGAATTATCAGATGATGCCACACCACAAAATAAGGTGATACAAACTGTGCTACTGTGTCTTTGGTGGGATGGCTTACACAGTTTTGATACTGTTTTATACACTGTGGGTGCAGTATCATCTGTTAGGGAATGGATTGAATTTTGAAGTTTGAAATCCAAAACAATGTGAAGTACCTGGAGTATTCCATGGAAGGCGTCACTGAAATCTAATTTAAAATAACAATTCACTTGAAAGCTCAGTTTCACATTTTTCTGCAGTCAAATACTGTTTGTCTACATCTACTTCCTGCTACCTGTATGGAGATGTGAAATTACCCTCAAGGAAAAACAATATAAACCACAGCAGACTCAAATCCTATAGCTAATCTGGTATTTAGTGCCAGAAAAATACTTAATCCAGCCAAACATACGAATATGTATCTATAATTTTCTTTGACATCAAAATGGCTGCATATCCTGAGAGCAAAGACTAAAAGAAACTGCATTTCTGGATGACGGCTGAATGGAAGTGAGCTGCAAGGAAGGAGAGGGGACTTCATAATTGATTTACATACACTCAAGAGTACTAACAAATGGATATTACAAAAGGACTGCCGAACACAGCAGCTGGGCTGTTTGCAATGAACTTGCTATAGGATGAACTTCCTTCCTCACCAAAGGTTAGGAGCGTTGGAGTATTGTGAAGCAAATCTCCACTGGCATAAATTGTCATAGGTCCAGTGACTTCAGTGTTGTTAAAATGGTTATGCTAGTAAAGAATTAGACCCTACCTGCTTGTCTAATGTTTCATTTTGGAGAAGTCATGCAGAGCCTTCACAAACTGCAGAAATGAGAACACTTCCTGCATCCACATTTAAATGCATCTTCTTTGCCTCTCCCCATTTATAAATAGAACTGGTTTTGAAGAGTTCAAACAGTATGAACATTTCTCATTCACATTGCTTGTCAGTAAAAAAAATAGACTTTCATTTCCCAACCTCCTCCCAAATATTCTAGCCCTGTTGATGTTTTGATTTGTTTGGGCTTTATGTCATCATGCTCTCTCAAACAGAAATAAAAGCAAGCTGTCCTCGACATGGACTTTTGTTTCATTTCTACAAAGTGAAAAGATTTTAGTTTTTCACAAAAATTTAGTTTTTATCATCATCACAAAATGATGAGGAGCATTTTCCTATGCTTCCCCAATCAGACAGATCATAAACATAATTCCAAAAGGGATTGGATGTTTAGATAGCTAACTAGGCCTAGGCTAATTTAATCATTAGTAATTGATGATTTAAACTGGCAATTTCTAGTAAGGATGTTGATTCATATCAGATATCAGGAGAAAAAACAACTATGTGATGTGATTCTGGCTGAGGTGAAGTTGTCTTCCTTGGTGCCTGGAGGCCTGGAAGTCCCAGATATAGAGCAGCAGGGAAGGGGAATGATGGATCTGACCCTGAATAACATTTCAGATCAATTCTTTGCAAGATTTTGTTTTTTAAAAAGCTAGGCTGTCTTATCTTCTGACCAACTCTAATTGCAAATATCAGTTGTGTTCAGAGAAGAATCTGTTCTATAGACTGTTTTCTTCTAAAAACAGCAATTCTGACTTCTTTTTCAAAGCTTACATTTCCTGTTTTGGTATCTATTTTTTCATCTTCCTCTTTAAGCTGTTCTTCACAATTTCATTACCAGAAGAATCACATCTTTTCCTTGTTGTTTCCCTAAGTCAGTGCTTCTCCTGATACATCTTTATAATTATTGCTTGACCCTTACAATATGGAAAATTTAACAGGGAGTCACCTGGGAGAGTCTCTCCAGGGGAAACATAACTCCTGTGTCGTGGGGAGGTGGGACAACAATCTAAATGAAATTTCAGTGAGTGGAAGATGAGTGTGTGCACACAGCACTTGAAAATCCTGGAGGCAGAGGCATTCTCCATTACCCCATCCTTCCTCATCACCTCCCAGACAAACACATCCCCTCTCAAATTCCCAGATTAACAAGGTTGGAAGTACCAGGAAAATCTCCTTGCCTGTGGAGCTTTCTGTAGATTTTTTTAGATTCAGCTTAGATTTTTCTTAGACTTTTTCTTTCTGTTATCAAGTGGGTAACTCATTTGGGATGAGTTTTCCCTCAACACACCCAGATCAGATTTTACATTTTCCCCATATAATTTAATTGTTTCTCTTCCCATGTCTCTATTCTATCTAGTTCCTTGTATTATTGGTCTGCCCAATCTGGTATCCATGATTTAGCATCCCATGATTTAACATCCCTATCTGGCATCCATCCGTTTTAACTCCACCTGGAGATTTTATTGCAGTGCCTTTATTCCCAGTTTCTGACCATATAGACAGGGGACCAATTCCACTTGCTCCACAACTGTAAAGGAGTTCACCTAAACTCAAACCCTTGGTCTTTGTCCTTTACAAATCTTACCAAGAATTCCAATGCACATGTTTCCAGCAGCCTCAGACAAAGCTTCTGCTTGAGTCATTCAGAAAGCATTGCACTGTTTTGGGGAAATTCAGCATTCACAGCTAACTCTTCAGTCCCATGGAGAGGAAAGGGTTGGGAATGGGTATGTGAAGGAAGAGAGACTGGCAGGAGGCATTTATGGGGTTTTTCACACTGGAAGGAGCAATGGGGCAAAAATGCAAAGAGGAACTCAGTATCTAAAAGGAATATGGAAGTAGAGCTCCTTCATGCACCTCAATAACTGCCCTGGAGAGGAGCAGTACACTCCAGTATGAAAGGAGGAGGCTGGAGGCAGCAAACCCTTGGAGCCACAGAATATGGAGACAGTGGGGAAACCCCCACTGGGAACAGCTGTCTCTGAAGGATTGTAACCAGGGACACAGGCCAGCCCACTCTGGGGCTGTGAGGGACCAACCACAGCCCCATCCCTGCACTCTCTGGGGAGAGGAACTGGGGCAGAAGGGGGAATGGGAGTGAGGGGAAGTTGTTTAGTTTTTGTCTTTGTTTCTGATTACCTCAACCTATTATAACTGATAATAGATCGAGCTACCTTTCCCAAGTCAAAGCTGTTTTGCCCATGGTGGCAATTGGAAAGTGATTTCCCTGTCTTTGTCTTAAATTGAGAGATTTTCCATCCTATTACTTCCACCTGATCTCTTGAGGAGGGGGAGGGAGACAGCAGCTGGATGGGAGCTTGACCCTTGGCCGGTGCTTACCCACCAGTGTCATCTCATACATAAAAGAAAAAGGTTGATTTACATTCCTTCAAAAGCCTCAAAATCTCAAACTATGCAGCAAGAATCACCTCAGGCTATGAAAACAGGGAAAATAAGAATTGAAGGGGCAGGGATTCAGTTTAGGGATGACAAATTGAAGGAAGATCAAATGAGTCCAAGGTCATGACTTGCCTCACCTAGGTGAGCTCAGCTCCTCTTCCAAACCCTCTGTCAGACAAGCCATGCCAATCCATTCCAAGTAATTCTGCTTTACCTTCAAAAGCCAATGTCTACCGCTATTGTCAGTAAAACATGGGAGGAAAAAAATTTAATTATTGCTAAAATTGAGATGAGTTGGTTTGGCAAGAGGTTCGAAATGTTCCTAAAAAAGAAACAGTTCAGAAAATAGCACATCTTTGCTTAATTCTGTTTATTCCACATCTGAAAGGACCATGCTTGCACTTTTCCGGCACAATGTATGTGAGAATGTACATCAAGTCATATCATAGAGGTCATTATTTTGCTACTCAGAGACACTTCAAATGCATCAGATGACATCTGAAATCATAAAATACCAATTTCAGCCACCAGGAGACTCCTCTTGATGGGGTGAAGGTGCAGATGCTTTCCCATGTCACTCAGTGGCATTCTTGGGAAGAGATCTTGGTGTTGGTACCCAGCAGTCTCAAGTATTTGCACATCTGTATGAGCAGGTGTGGGGTTAAGTCCCAGAACACATTTTGTACAAGGGAAGTGATAGACCAAGACATATTTGTTTCCTAACTCCATAATTAGGCTCCCAAATGAGTGACTGCTGATTGCTTAGCACTTTTTAAAGCCTTTAGGCTGCAACTTCTGCAAAATTAATGAAAGTGGTTCCAGGGGAACTTTACAGCTTGCACAGAATCTAAAAGATTGTAGTCCTCAGGAATTTTGCTCCTTCTAACCAAAAGCAAAGATCTGGATCCACAGAAAGAAAAATGCAAAAATAACTCAGAGAAGCTACAGAATCTTTAAATTTGAAGCATATGGGGATCAAAAAAATAGTGTCTGACAAAATGGAAACGCACATTTTAATGTCTAGATAACCAGAATATGACTTTAGTCAATGATTTTCTCAATTTGATTTATTTAGTCATAAGTTTTTCATGGATATTGATCTCAAAAAGTTTAAATGGGTTTCTTTCTATCTCAGGACAGATAGAACCAAGTAAGAGGCCTAAGCTCAGTTCTGTTTTTCATTCTTTTGCCATGTCAAAAAATAAAAACCCCAGCATGTTTTGGTTTTTCATTCATTTATTTATTATTTGACAACTCCTGAAGTTAATACCAATATTAACACAGGATCTGCCAGACTGAATCCATCCAGCAATCTCTCTTATTCAGTTCTATCTCCAGGGAAGCTCAATGCTGGAATATGAAGGTACAAAAAGACGTACGAGCAGGCAGGTAAGGAATAAATTGGTTTCTTTTAAAATATATGTTATAATAAGAAAGATAGCAGTGATATCTAGCCAAGGGTTCATCTATTCAGTAGAATTATGCTCTGCCTTATTTTTGTACCCAGTATTCCTAGAAATTTAGAGAAGGAGTGCAAACAAGAATGCCCAGTGCAAGTGCCTCTGACCTTTGGAAATAATTGGATGTGGATCCAAATGTGGCAGCCCTATCATGTACTAAAGTCTCTTAAAATCATCCTATCCATCAGCCAGACAGGGAAAGAAAAACATGGAAGAAAAGGTCACATTAGCAGGAAGCAGCTGGCATGATTCCACAAGGTTCATATTATTTAGTGGGACCAGTTTCTGCTCTTCAAATTCCAAATTCGTGCCAAAATCTGGTGGCACAAACATGCACAGAATTTCATACTTTGATATGTACTGTATCAGGGTGACATTTCAGAAATGATATGCAAGGACTTACACTCATGTGACTGTAAATAATAGCAGTCCAACTCCCCAGAGATGGCACTAAACTCCTACTACATCCTCTGCAAACACTGCCACGAGGCACTGCAGATTGGCTCTGCAGTGTACACACACATAAACCACCTTGCTGTAGTTGAAAGGCTGAAGCATTTATTAGAGGAAAGGATTATAATGATGCAGTTTAAACACTGTTAACTAAACATGAATTGATGAGGGGAAAAAACAGCTTAGTAAGAGATTAGTTCTTCCTTCAGCATAGGGACAGCAGTGCTTTTACCATTAAAAAAAATAATTTTGTGTTTCCAGAGTTGTTTTTTCCTTGGGCTCTTAAGGAAAAGGGATTTCCCAAACCACTATAAATCACTTCTATAACCCAAAACATTCCTTCTATTTTTGAGCCAGTACATGAGGCATTGAATAATGAGCCACAAATCTTCTGGCAGAAATCCATGGACAGTAGTATGGAGATAGCTCAGCTGACTTTATGCCTGTCTTACTGCTGGGGTGCAGACACTTGGAGGCCTTGTGGGAAGCCAGAACATCCATTTCAGGAGGAATCTTGCATGCACAGAGCTAAGCCCTCCTTCAGCCAGTTTGCACTCTGAACTGACAAGGAGTGAGAGGAGAAAAGGAAAAGTAGATCAGAAAAGCATAAAGAGACAGCAGATCTTCAGGGGGCTTGCTGGTAAATCCCACTGACTGCATTACTACCCATCACCAAGGTCATTTATTATGTGTTTTTCCAGCAATCCAGTGACAGGAAAGTGCTGAGTGCAGGGGGGTTTATATCTGTATGGGGACTAGTTCTATCCTCACCACAGCTAGTGAGGAATGGTGAGAAACCTCCCAGATCTAAGTAGATCATACCAGGATATATGATGTGAAGCTTGAGGTGTTCATCTGAACACCTCTGGATTCCCAGATGGGTTGTACTCAAACTCAACCGTCTCAGACTATCCTTTGCAAAACTCTTTCATTTTGTATTCCTGATCTGGTAAAAACCATGGATAGAACCATTGAATTGTTTAGGTTGGAAAAGGTCTCTAAGGCCATTGAGTTCAACCATTAGCCCAGCACCACCATGGTCACACTAAACCAAGTGCCAATGACCAAAGATCAAAGGATCCAAATACTTAGAGGTCCCTCAGTGTGGATCTCCACAGAACCTTGCTGTTTCACCAGTCTCAAAGATCTCCTTCAGAGTGGTAACTACCCCATCTCTGCAAACAGAGAAAAAAATACCTCCAAAAGAAATCTAGAAATGCAATTTTTCATCAGGAGTGCTCACATCACCTTCCTACACTGATTTTAACCCGACATCTCTTAACAAGTAAAGACAGAACCAGCAGAGTATTTTCTTCTATACACCATTATAAACACCACCAATTCTCCCCAGAGCAGCTTCCTGTTTAGATTAAACATCTAATTTTTGTTTTCTTCAAGTAAAAAAAAATCTTCTTTTGCACTAGTCTCTGGGAGCAGTTTCTCTGTGTATTCTCAAAGACATTTCTCTAGATCAAGCTCTAGACTCAAGGAATTTTTTTTTGTTCTGTGGGTTTTTTCCCCCCTTCCACAAGCTGACTGGAGACAAATCAGTCTCAAGATATACTGATGTGTCTGAAGACACTTTTTAAGCAGAAGGAAAAACTCATCAGTCACATCGCTTGATCTGAAACATTCACTCAACTCTACTACTGACAACTTGGAGCTCATCCAAAGGTTCTATGCTCCATATTGTGTTCAGAAGCAAATATTCTCTAAAGAAATGTTTTTGCATGCTAATGACTTACTTGCCTTCAGTAAACAGCTACACATGTCTATAGAAATTATACCAAGTTTAAGATTCTGTTGGTAACAGCTTTAATGCAACATCATACATTATATTTTCAGATGCAGCAATCTGTCTCATCCTAATTCTGGGACTGCTAAGATCATCCTTACTAAGTCTATAAATCACAGAGCAGCTGCAGTTACCTGTCACACAAAGGCTGGGCAGGAGCTGCTTATGCTCCTCCTTCACAGCACTGCCAATGCACCTTAATAACAATTCCTAGGTAGAACTGAGAGAAATCACCAATGCTTTACTTTAAAACATGTATTCGCCATTGTAAGAAGTTCTTCATAACCTCTGGATGAGCAGAATAAAAAAAAAAAAAGTTGCTTTGCTATTTGTCAAGGGAGAAAACACATTTTGCAAGGTCCAGGTTCAACAAAATCATAATGAGTCTTAAAGGAATAGGGACTAAAGGAATGGGGTCTATAGGAATGGGGAAAAGCTTTCCTGAAAAGAAACATCCCAATGCTGCACAGTCCCTTATCTTTTAGGACAGTAAGCATCATGTGAAGATTCCTCTCAGATTCCTCTATGTTGGGTGTATGTTGCTTCTGAGAGCAGTTTTGCTCACATTTTAAACCTGCATTCAATTCCTTGCATGATTTTCTTGAGAGATGGTTTAATATGAAACATTCCTGAGGTGTCCAGATTTATTTATATTTCAGAAAATATTTTTTGAAAATATTTTTCCCCACAAAATAGATTATTAAACTAAGCCCAAATGTAAAATCACGCTCTGACAAATTTAGACCAATGTTCTGAACCCATCTTTCCATTTCTAATAAGATGATTTTATGCTAATCAGAAAAACAACTTCTTTACTCCTCTCAGTGGAGCAACTTCATTTCTGATGTGTTACAGAAATGTCCCATCCTATGCCATAGAAATTAGACATTCACCAGCAAAGAACTGTGAATAAGGCTCAGTTCACCTAATTGTAGTTATCTCATTGAGTCTTCCAAGCATCTGTAGCAGAAAACGCATCCATTAGGGAAGGTCTAAACAGGAATAAAGGGTTTGGCTGTCTCCATGTGCAGTTAATAGCTCCACAAATGGCTCCATCTAGGTGAAATATAGACTGTAAAATACTGTAAACAAAATCTCTCGCATTATTTTCATAGATGATAATTAATAAAAGGATGGGGTTAAAAAATTCTCAGTCTCTTCCAGTTATAAACAGGAAATTACTTCTTCCTTCTTGGATTACTCTTTGCTAGTAGTGATTTCTATGACAGATGCATTCTGGCATATATGTACTGTACCATATTCTGGTAGCATTCTCCTTTCCCTAGAAAATATACGCTATGGGTAAAAAAAATTATACACTTCCTTTCATTACATTAGGAATGTTTAACAAGCAAATGCAATTCAAGTATAAGTAGGTAGGTAGGTAGGTAGGTAGGTAGGTAGGTAGGTAGATAGATAGATAGATAGATAGATAGATAGATAGATAGATAGATAGATAGATATAATATATGCATGACTTCTTTACAGCCTAGAGTGGCTCATTTACAGCTATATAATGAAATGGCCTTCAAGCTTCTGGGTTATTCCCTGAAAGAGAATGAAAAGTATAATTAGGGTTAATTTCTCATAAAACCTTTCTGGAATATTTTTATGTGCAAGATAATAGGTTACTTTCCAAAAAGGAAAATAAGGAAAGGTAAGGCAGCAATGACAGTGGAGACTCATGTGTCCTAGAAGGCTTTTTCTAGGTCACTGTGAGAGGACAGGACATTACAAAGGCAAAATAAACACTTTTAGGTTTCTTCAGGGACTCCCAGATGTGTCCTTCCAGCACAGAATGCCTCATTATATTCTTGCAGCACTATGTGCATGTGTGGAGGGTACCAAGGAATTGATACCATTGCTGGGAACAATGGAACAGCCTCTCACATAATTTTGTTCATTCCCCCAGACAACTGCTCTGGTCTTATTCTCTGCTAATGTCCTGAGTAGTCTGCTAAACACCTGCTACAGCACATGATTAAATTGTACTGTGTTGGCATTAAATCTGCAGTGCCAGGGGGCATTGCAGATGTTTCTTTTAGACGTATCAGAAAGGAGAGCTATGACGCAATACAACCAGTGTCTCCAGGGTACCCTTTCAAGCCCTGACATAAGGACCTTCTTAAAATTTCATAGTGTTCTGCTTTCAGTAACATCTAGAGGCCACATCCAGAACATAAACAAGAGCGATGGCTTTCCTTACTCTGAAACATTGTTAATGGTTTCAGGCATTATTAAAAACTCTCCAGCCCTGGAGATGTCAAGGCCAGATTGAATGGGGCTCTGAATCTAGTGAAGGTATCTCTGCCCATGGCACAGGCTTGGAACTAGATGATCTGGAAGGTTCCTTCCAACCCAAATCATCCTATGATTCCATGATTTTCCAAAGTTTTTCTTATTCAAGAAGGAATTTTAATTTCCTTAAATTTTATTTTGCTTTCAAACTCTAGTTATTCCTTTATTGACAATGCCCTGATAACTTCTACTAGTACTTTAAATAGTATTTACTATATCTACTGCTTTAAATAAGTATTTAGCTTTAGTAAAAATTTATTTCATCCGCAGTTTTGGGTAATATTATGCCCAAGGCATGATTAACTCTATGGGAAATTGTATTGACTCTCCCTACTGCAGTTTAAAAAAAGGGAATATGTGGGAAGTATTATTATACATCTGGACAGATTATTCTTCATTTGTTTTTAGAAGAATATGTATTATATGTAGTTTAATTTGATCCCAAAAGTTAGACCCCAACTGAAAACTCCAAGTGCTAATATTAAGGATTTTGTAATCACAACTCAAAGCTGTGTAAGTTTTTCAGCTTTAGCCTTCTGGGATAAAATCTGGGCTTTACTGAAGTCAACTCCCTCTGAGTTTGTCAGAAAGATAGTGTCAATCCCACAGAACAGTGCAGCAGGAGACAAGATGAAGTTGCCTGAACTCCTTTGTTCTCCTCCATGAAAAATATCTCAAGCAAGTTTGTCACTCCCAGGTGCTTACAACACACCAGAGGGGAAGTAAGTGAATCACCTAGACTTGCTTATCTGCTGCTTATCAAGATGAATAATTTAAATAATTTCCATCATGCCTTTGATGTTTCCTTAAGACAAAAACCTCTCACAGCCCTTGGAAAGTATTACCATACACCTCAGTGCAGGGCATCAGGGAGAATTACAATTTACTGTCCTCCTATCAATGTAATTTAGCATCAGTAGGGACACCATGGTTTTAGCAGGATTCTCAAGTATGGTTACTCAAACATGGACATTTCTAATTCAGGTGTTCAAGTGCAGGTGTCAAAGTTATTTCAGAAGTTTTGAGAGCCTTAAGATGTATGAAGTGTAATTTGTTTAGCTAAATGAGAATATTATAGAGTTAGGACTTTATTTCTAAGCAAGCCACTCTGGGATGCCTTTGCAGCCAGCAAAGAATTAGTAGAGCTACTATAGTTTGCAGCATGATTCATCTCACTCTCAGTGAGATAGCTGCATTTGTTAGGATGAATCATGCACTAATCTCCATGGACTATACTGATCAGGTCACCACTGACTAGAATAAAAGCCCAGGCAAGTGGCAGACACCTAATGTTAGGTCAGATGAATCATCTAACTAGCAGGCTTCCAGCCTAACCTTCCTGGGGCATTATTTGAGTTCCCCTTAATGCTCCACTGGGAATATCAAGGGCCCTTAGTCCATCATCAGAGATGAAGGTATGACTACATTGATCCACCAAAAATGGGAGGTAATAGAGGTAATGGAGCTGTGTCTCTGACCAGGTTCAGGAAATGTGGAGGACTGTCAAGGCACTAAGCTGATGACCTTGCTGTGGGTTTTATGGCTGGATAAGCCACCTGCTGCCAGATCTCTACACTGATAAAAGGAAAGACCCTGCACACTGAGTTTTGGTAATCATCACAGAGGCCTCTAACTTACCTTTCACCTCTGTGAAACACTTCTTCACTCTCTGGAGAAGCACCAAATTTGTTTCTCAGGCTGCCTTCAATGAGATTCTGTGGTCAGAAGATGCAATAGATCAACCCTATGATGAAGGTTAACACCGCAGCTGCTGAGAATACACATCAAAATAATGCATTTATAGCAAAATTTAAGTATTTGATTATGGAAAAAAAGTCAAAAGGTCAGAAATTTTCTCCTGAGTTTTCTTTTAAAAGAGAATTCCTGAGAAAGAACCTAAAAAACATGATCTGCAAAGCATTTCAAGTCACAGTGTGTTCTGACAGAAAAAGTTATCATCAAGCTTTTTCTAACCTCAAGCTTTTTATAACTTCTTTTGATGTTAGCATACTTGTATATCTCTCTTCTTAATATGTAAGCTTGTTAAATTATTATAAGTTAAAATTAATGTTATTGTTAAGGACAACCAGATCTCCCTCAGGTAGGCTGGCAGCATGCAAAGCCAGCTTTATTCTGGCCTATTTTTATAACATTTTCATTTTGATTTATTATTGGCTGTGACATTTAAGCAGAACATGTTCCAAGCAAGTCTGTGAGTGTGGACTTACTGCACTTAGAAAGAGCAGGTGGAGAAAGGAGACAGTAAAATTTGTCCCCACCTAGGTTAATTCAGAAGGGACATCTGCAGTTTCTGAATACTCCACTCATACAAGTAATTCAGTCTCTGAGTTTCATGATTTCAAATACTGCTATGGATATCGGACATCTAAGAAAAAAACCTCACTAGGAAATAAAACTGCTGGGACAACACATAAGCTCTGCAAAGGAGGAAAAACATAATTCTGGAGAAGACTCAGAAGGATCAGAGAGACTTGATGTCTTTCAGTGCTTCAGGGTTTGTGAAAAACTGAAGAAAATAATTCAGTACATACTTGGAGGTATCACCTAGCAAAAATGCCCTCAAAGTATAAGAATTTTCAAAGGATCCCATTGATACCTAGACCAGGATAAAGTTAATAGTTAATTTTCCTCATTCTTCCATATATGCTGCATATCCACACAGCAAACTAATATCATGAACTCACATCAAGAGTGAGAGATTAATTTTGAGCTCTGAGACAGTGCACCAGAGCAGAACGAATAACAATCAGATAAGAATGACACATGTGTGGTCCCATTATGCTGTTGGTTTTCCCACATTATGATCCTTGGCATGGCTGCTCCAGTACAAACCACCAGCACAGGCTGGTGGCACAACTGGTGGTACGAAGTTTACAGCTGCTCCATGGCAGAATCACATCATCCCAGCTGCAGAGGCTCCATCCATTGCTGCTTTGCTGGCATTTTGAAGTGGCACAGTTTAATGAGCCGATAGTAGCCAGCTGTTAGTACCAGGGCAGAGCTCTAACATAACCAACACCTTCCTTTTGAAACAATGCAAAAAATAGTAATTTAAAAATAGAGAAAATAAAGCTGCATTGATGAAAGAACAGTCAGTAAGTCATCAGCATGTTCTTACCAGTCACGAGTCTGCACTTTGTTTTTGCAGACAAAGCTCCTGTTTTCAAAATCAGGGTTCCTCTCATCACTTAACTCCTTCTCATCTAAGATCTAGTCTTCCTGAGATGTTTTTGGATAGCAACAGCAAAGCTTGGAACAGAACATTCAGATGATATTTTGCTTAGGGTAAACATATAGGAATCAGGATGCATGAACTTAATTTATACTAACAAATTATGCTTGTTTAGGGTGGTTCTCTGTCACTGGGACACCTTGGCATGGAAAAGACTACTCTAACACATCCAAACTACCTCACTCTCTTACCCTCCAGTAAAGTGTAGCTACATGGAAACTGCTTATTAGGAATTGTTGCTTGCCTGTGCTAATTATTGAGCTGTGATAAGGAACAATTTGGGACAGTGCTGGTTGGCCAAAAGAACCCAGGAAAAATGCCAACAATCTAACAAGGTATGCAACTGAGTTTCAGTGGCAAAGGACAGTCCCTGACTCCATGTAGTTTGCTGGCATAGACATAGTCCCAAGGACTTAATTCTTGGTTCCCACAGCTTTGTGTGTCACAGTGTGCCTTGTCTGGAAGGAGGCTCTGTAGAGCTCCAGGCCCATCAGCCAGACCTCGGTGTCAGGGAAGGTCAGGGAGCAGATCATCCTGAGTGTGATCTTGCAGCACATGCAGGACAACCAGGGCATCAACCTGAATGGGTAAATGAAAGGCAAGTCCTGTCTGACCAAACTAGATCTCTTCCTTTTACAAGGCGATCTGCTTAGGTGGATGAGACAAAAGTTGTAGATGTATCTAACTGGAGTTTAGTTAAGCCTTTGACACCATTTCCCACAGCATTCTCCTGGAGGATCCGTCTTGATTCAAATTGATGTAAATTCATCAAATTACTTGATGGCTGAGATAGAGAGAGGTGGTGAATGGAGTTAAATCAAGCTAGCAGACAATCACTACTGGGGCTCAGGGCTCAGTATTAGGTCCAGTCCTGATTAATATATTTCTTAATCCAGATGAGGTGACTGAGGGCACATACAGCAAGATCACAGTTTGCACCAAGTTCAGTGGGAATGTCAATGTGCTGAAGGGTAGGAGGGCTCTGCAGAGGGATGTGTAAAGGCTGGATGACAGTGTAACGTCAGTGGAATGAGGTTCAATAAGAAAAAGGATTGGGTCTTATACTTGGGCTATGAAAAACCCCTGTGGTGCTCAAGGATGGGGGCAGAGTGGCGGGAAAACAAACAGGAGCCGGCATGTGCCCACACAGCCAAGAAGGCCAGTGGCATCCTGGCCATCTCTGTCAGCAACAGTGTGGCCAGCAGGACAAGGGCAGTAATTGTCCCTCTGTGCTGGGCACTGGGGGGCCACAGCTCTTGGGTTGTGTGCAGATGTGTGCCCCTGTTAAGATGCCATTACTGAGAAATGCCTTTTTGTGAATTAAGGTGCCGTTGAGGACATGTACCAAAGTCAACAACAGAAAATTTATTCAACAATAAATGTGAAGTAGAGAGATAGAAAGGAATAGAAAAGAGAAGGATGAGAAGGAGAGAGGCTGGAAGGAACAAAGGAGAAGGAGGGGGCAGAGATGGAGACATCAGGAAGAAGCCAGACACCACGCTTGGCTCCCACAGCCTCCCGTCGGTTGTTCCTCACCCTGGGCTTCTCAGTGGTGACAGATTGCAGTGGCTCCTATGGAGGTGTGTTGTGTTGTGTTGTTCTATTCCCCCTGGTTAAGTTGGACTGCTCTGTTTCCCCTTTTGTTATAATGGTTGTGCCCTGATTCTCTCTCCTTTCCCTCTTATATGTCTGTCACCCCTGTTTCCCTGACAACCTATATATCCATTTGTACCCCTCCCCGGTTACCCCAGTAACCCAATATATCTTTTACTCAACCCCACCCCGGTACCTGCCAGTCACCACCTTTTCCATCCAGAACCTTCAGTCCTGGGCAGGAGGTGATTGGCTTAGGGACTGGGACCCCTCCTCCAAATTGTTTTAATTCGTTCTCTGTGTATGTCAATCCAATGTACCCTGCTACCCCCTGGATTCCCATTTGCTGCTGGTTTGGTTCCACCCCTACCCTCTTTACCCTTTATAACCACAGGTATTCCACCCCCCCCCCTTTGTCTCTGGTCAGTTGATCCCCTGGGTCTCTCGCCGCATGTTGGAATTTCAATAAAACCTGGACTTGCCCCGATCGGAGATCATTCTTTCCTTCCCGTCCTCTGCAGCCTATTCTTGGCTCCGTCCGCACCTGGCGGCGTCACCAGCTATAACGCTGTGCGCGCATCTGCCTGAAGCGATGTCCCGAAGGCCCGCTATGGGGACAAGTGCTCCTCGTGCTGCTTGCGGTTGTTGGCCAGACAGCGTGGGTGATTCTATAGAGCCAAAAGCCGCTGCAGAGGTGGAGGTGGGAGCCCTGGATCAGTATTCTGGCCCTTTTCTCCAGTCCATGTTGTGAGGACTCAAGGAGGCGTTCTTTTCTGGGCCATTCAAATGGAGGATGAACATGCCTTCCATTGCCTGCAATGCTGAGGTCCAAGGAGCATTTCTCAGCTGCTAATGAGGCCTGGGCAGAGGCTAGGAATGCGCCACACACTGAAGCCAGACCCTAAAGTCAGCTTCTCTGGGATTCAACAAGGCAGCACTGCCACCCTTCCTTAGCTGGCTCTCCTTGACCAGGCTGCCTTGTAGTTGGCTTGGGGGTGGTGGACTGGGGTCAGGCAGCAGGACCTACCTGTGGCAATTGGTTGCCTTGGGCATTATCCATCCAAGCATCTGTCCATTGATCTGTCCATTCTTCGGTGCACTCACTACAAGCCTCCCTGTGCCATTGCCTCTGGGACCTGTGTGGCCTGGGTGAGCAGCAAATTCTTGGGATGTGCCTGGTGCTGTGTCACGATCCGCTCTATGATCGGGGAGTCGTGATGGTTTGTTCTACTGATCTCAGAGTGCAAAAAACCAACACAGAAATGGGATTGCAGTACCAATCAAAACAAATGCACCTTTATTGAATGACCACAGCAAATGTGGTAAAGTAATTAGGGAAAAGAACAGAAAAGAGGGGGGAGAAAGAGACAGGGAATACAGCTACCAATCGGAGAGAGACAAAGTCTTTGTTGTGCAGCTGATGGAGTTCACCTAGTCACATCAGAGACATCTCAATGTCTCTAGTTAACTCAGGGGTTTTTATTATGATAAATCATTGTGGGGGAAACAGGTAAGTCTTTTGAAAATTGCTGAGGGGGAGAAACAGATACAATAAAGAATAGATGTAGCAGTCCATATTCTCAGCAGAAGGTGAGAACCATTGTCTTCTTGGTCCAATGGCCACACCTGCAGGCAAATATCTCACTTTAGTCAGGTTGGCTCCTCCACACATCTCCCCATGTTAGAAGTTTCAGTCTCAGTCCTTGGGAGGGGGGAGCTTCTCCATATAGGTGTCTCGTGTCTCAGTCCTTGAGAGGGAGGCTTCTTCCATCTCAATCCGTCCACCATGGTGGTAGTAGTGGAGCAGATGAAGGATTTTCCATGGGGGCTACCAGAGTTGCCCCAGCAAGTTCATCTGGCCAAGAGGTGGGAAAATTCTTGGGCTATTGTCACGAAGCAGGTGTGAGCATAAAGGGCACGCCACCCCTGGCAGACCCTGCTAGAAGCAGTCACTGCAGACACAGCTGTGAACAATCACTTGGCAGGCCAGAACTCTGTTCTGGCGCCTCAGGATCTTTGGCGTTTATCCAACACCAGCAGGCCACAGCTCTGATCAGGGTCCTCAAGGTCTCGATGTCTGTCCTTGAGATGGTTGTGAGGCAAATGAAGGGAACTTCCCACCATCTCTCACATGCTGGCAGGCGGGCTCACTCCTCTGGCTGCCCCCTGAGGCAGCTGAAGGAGAAAAGCTGCCTCAGTGCCCGCCGGGCCGTCTTGACAATGGAGCGCCATCGCCGTGGGGTCGGGGTCTGCGGGACTGTGGTCGTGTTTGTGGTGGGGGAAGGAAGACAGCATGCCAGGGGCTGGGAAGGCACTGGACAAGCCCCCATTGGCACCACAGGCCCACTGGGATTTTCCTGGTCAAGACTGTCCTGGGAAGAGTCAGCTCCCATACATGCTGCGTCGGGCTCGTCCGTGTGCTTGTCTGGCAAGGTGCAAGACGACATATTTGGCTCTCTGGGCAGTGCCATGGGGAGAGGCTCACTGTGCCCCTCACCAGAAGGATCACTGTCCAGGGGAGAAGCTGCTGGCTCTGTTTCTTTGTCTTGCAGGAAGGGAGACAAGGCACACTCTGGCTTGCTGTCCCCCTCTCCTGCAGCATCTCTGTCAGGGAGCTCCTCTTCCTTAAACTTTGCCAGTAACTCATCTACATGAGTGTCCCCGTATGGCAGGTCCTTGTTGTTAAAGAGAGACCAGAGCTCTGCAAACAGGTCGGGAGGCACGAGCTGTGCGTAGATTTCGGTGTCTCCTGCGCAACCTTTGGTCAAGGCGCAAAGGCTGTGCGGCACCAATGTGCTTTCTTCAGGAAGAGAGGAGAGAATGTCTTCCTCCAACTCTTCCAGCTCCTCTGTCTTGATGTGCAGAAGGGGCTTTGAAGTATCCTCAGTCTCTGTGCACAGCAGCTTGCCGTGGGCACTTTGCTCTCCTGGCCAACGCGTTCCCCTCTCTTCACAGGTGGCTCCAGATGAAGACGAAGTGGAGAAGCCTGAGACTTCCTCAGCCTCTGAGGTGGGGAAAATCTCACTGGGCCCCTCGTCACAGGGATCGCCAGCCAAAGGAGAAGCTGCAGCCTCTGCCTTTTTGTCTTTGAATGGGGCAAGTGACACACTCCATGGGTCGCTGTCCCCATCTCCGGCAGACTCAGTGTTTGGGAGCTCTTCCTCCTCCCCCTTCTCCTCTGGCTCCTGTAGAGAAGTGTCCCCTGGCCATGAGTTGTCAGAGCCAGAGCACGGCTCTGCAAGCAGGTCAGGAGACAGGAGCTCAGAGGAGTTTCCTGTTTCTCCTGTGGAGCCGGCGGTCAAGCCGGGAGTGCTGGGCAGCACCTGGGGCTCTGCATCCGTCTCTTGGCTGAGACTTGAATGCTCCAGGGTGCGGGTGGACTTGATGGATGTGTCTCCACAGAGGCATGGGCCAAGGCCTCTAAACAGGCCTCTGGATGTTTTACCCCCATGCACGTCCTGCACCTCAGTGAGCTCCTGTGCCTCAGTGTGCCTCCTGTGCTTCCAGGCAGGCCAGGTCCCTGTGCAGAGCAACATGGCACCTGCACATTGCAGGGGTGGCAGGCGATGGCCCTGCCTTGCTGCTGACCCTAGCCAGAGCCTTTCAGTTGTGCTGTCTGGGGAAGGTGTTTCCAGGCCCCTGTCAGCAGCCGTAGTGCCCAGTACAGAAGCTGGCACAAGCTCTCTGTAGCGCCTGGCCACAGGGCCCCTGGACTGTGCTCTGAATCTTCTCTCAGAGGTTTCAGGGGCTGCTGGCAGAGGGGGCATCTTGACCCTTGCCGAGGCTGCTCTTGGCATTTCAGGGCTGATCTGCCATGGAGGTATCACTGTCAGTGGAGGGCCGTGGAGAGGCGGCAAGTCTGACACAGACAATCTTGGTGGCCGTGTGAATGTGCCGCTGCAGGGCACTGAGTGCCCTCCCTCCAGTCTGTCCTCCTGAGATCCAAGTCCGCTGGATCTCCATGAGGTGATTGGTCTGGGGACCGGTCTGTCCCCGTGGAGGGGCGTGATGGTCACCCATGTGACCTCTGCTGCTGCTGCCTGAGGTGGCCTCTGGGGCACCTGTGGGAAGCAGGAGGAGGCGAGTGATGGAGGCAGCTCTATGGGCACACTGTCCCCCCTCATGCTGGTGAGCCCAGCTCTGGCCCCAGGGCAGGTGCTGCCCTCAGCAGCCAGGCCGGGATGGGTTCCCAGCTGCGCTCGCTGTCTCTGGGCCATTCCCTCACCCAGGCCATCCTGGCACCGGCTCCTCCCCAGAGCAAGGCCTGGAGCCAGGCCTGGCTGCCGCTCTCTGCCCCCAGCCCTCCCCCAGGTCCCACTGCAGCCTTTCCCTCCATTCCCCTCCCTCACCTGTCGCCGCTTGGACAGCAACGGCTGCCCCTCACGGGACTGGCAGTGGGCGTTCACTTCCTTCCTCTTGGACATCTTGGCAGTGCTCTGATGAACACTGGCCAAGATCACCCGGGAGAGCTGCTTCCTCCTGAGGAGCTGCTGCCTCGTGAGAGAGCTGCTGCCTCCTCAAAGAGCTGCTCTCCTGAGAGTGACAACACGAGGGGTTTGGCCCTACAAGTGCCCTCCGGGTCACGGCATGGGCCTGTGTCACAATGGCCTCTGGGCACGATGCAAGCGCGGGTCACAAAGGCCTGGTAGGCACGGCTGCCCCTTGTCATGGAGAGAAATTGAGACCGCCTTGATCACAAAAGACCTACTTTAGGCCTTTGACCCTTGACTTTGCCTACACTAGTTCATCTCCAAATGGCCTGCATCTCTCCCTTGTCCCATCATGTGTTCCTCCCCTGAACATCCCCAAATAAGCCCTGCCCCCTGACCAACTGATTTTCCCACCCAAGGGGTGTCCCACCCGTTGGCTCCCCCCTCATGCAGAAGGAAAATCAGGAAAGCAAAAGCTCCCTTAGAATTTCTTCTGGCCACTACTGTAAAAGACAATAAATATTGTTTGTTTAAGAAGATTAATGAGAAAGGATTGCCAAGGACATTCTCCATTTTTACCGGGTGCAGGGTTGATTACGATCACAAGCAATGAGGAAAAGGCTGAGGTACTGAATGCCTTCTTTGCGCCAGTCTTCAATAGTCAGAATGGTTATGTGGAGGACAAGCAGCCTCCTGAGCCAGCAGGCAGGGACAGGGAGCTGACTAGAGCCCCTGCAATCCTGGAGGAAGTAGAAACTCACTTGCACAGCCACTAAGACACTGACAAGTCTATGGGGCTGGCCAGGTGTCCCCCAAGGTCACTCAGAGAGCTGGAAGAAGAGCTCGCTAGGCAGCTGTCTGCCTTTTATTATCAGTCCTGGCCACTTGGGGACGTCCCAGATGACTGGAAGTGAGGATGCAGGGAACTGCAGCGCTGTCAGCCTTAGCTCAGGGCCTGGCAAGATTCTGGAGCAGATCATTGTGAGGGGGATCACAGGGCCCAGAGAGGACAGCTGAGGGATCAGGCCCAGCCAGCATTAGTTCAGCAATGGCCGGTCCCACCTGGGCCACATGATGTCCTTTGACAAGTGGGTGACCCACTTCCAGGCTGAGGAAGAATCTGTACATGGAGTCTCTCTGGACTTGAGCAAAGCCTTTGACTTCTGACTTTTCAAGACAGCACAGTCTTGAAAAAGCCACCAGCCCAGGGCTTGGGAAGGTGCACTCTTTGCTGGGTTAGGAACTGCTGGGACTGGGCCCCATAATGTGGTGATGAATGGTGTCACATCCAGCTGGTGTCTGGTCACTAGTAGTGTCCCCTGGGCTCAGTCCTGTTTATAATCTGTCCTGCTGATGTGGCCAAGGGCAATAGATTGTACCTCAGTTGTAAATTTCTGACAACACCAAGGTGGGTCAGAGTGTCAGCGTGCTGTAAGCTTGGAAGGCTCTTTGGGAGAATGTGGACAGGCTCGATCATTGGTGCCAGGCCAGCACGATGAGGTTCAGGAAGACCAAGCACTGGATCTTGCCCTCGTGTCTTAACAATCCCCTGCATTTCTCTGGGCTGTGGACAGAATGGCTGGAAAGCTGCCCATCAGCAAAGGCCCTGGCGCTCCAGGCTGACAGCGGCCAAACATGAGCCGGTGTGTGCCCACATGTGCAGGAAGGCCAATGGCCATCACTGTCAGCAATAGTGTGGGCAGCAGGACCAGGGCAGTAATTGTCCCTCTGTGCTGGGCACTGGGGGGCCACAGCTCTTGGGTTCTATGCAGATGTGTGCCCCTGTTAAGACGCCATTGTTGAGAGATGACTCGGTGTGAATTAAGGTACCATCAAGGCCATGTACCAAAGTCAGCAACAGAGATTTTATTTAACAATGAATGTGAAGTAGAGAGACAGAAAGGGATAGAAAAGAGAAGGATGAGAAGGAGAGAGGGGGGAAGAAATAGGAGGAGAGAGGGGGCAGGGATGGAGACATCAAGAAGAAGACAGACACCACGCTTGGCTGCCACAGCCTCCCGTCGGTTGTTCCTCACGCTGGGCTTCTCAGTGGTGACAGGTCCCAGTGGCTCCTATGGAGGTGGAGGTGGGGGCCCCGGATCAGTCTTCTGGGGTTAGCTCTTTTCTCCAGTCCATGTTGTGAGGATCCAAGGAGGCGTTCTCCTATGGGCCGTTCAAAGGGAGGATGGGCGTGCCTTCCTTTGCCTGCAATGCTGAGGTCCAAGGAGCATTTCTCAGCTCCTGATGTGGCCTGGGCAGAGGCTGGGAATGTGCCCCACACTGAAACCAGAGCCTAAAGTCAGCTTCTCTGGGATTCAACAAGGCAACACTTAGCTGCCTCTCCTCTCCTTCCTTAGCTGGCTCTCCTCAACCAGGCTGCCTTGTAGTTGGCTTGGGGGTGGTGGACTGGGGTCAGGCAGCAGGACCTACCTGTGGCAATTGGTTGCCTTGGACATTATCCATCCAAGCATCTGTCCATTGATCTGTTCATCCATTGGTGCACCCACTACAAGCCTCCCTATGCCATTGCCTCTGGGAGCTGCTCTGGCCTGAGGGTGAGTGGCAAATTCTTGGGATGTGCGTGGTGCTGTGTCACGATCCGCTCTATGAGCAGGGAGTCGTGATAGATTTTTCTACTGATCTCAGAGTGCAAAAAACCCAACAGAGAAAGGGGATTGCAGTATCAGTCAAAACAAATGCACCTTTATTGAATGACCACAGCAAATGTGGTAAAGTAATTAGGAAAAAGAAAATACTAGAAAAGAGGGTGGAGAAAGAGACAGGGAATAGAGCTACCAAATGTAGAGAGACAAGGTCTTCATCGTCCAGTCATTTGAGTTCACCTTGTCCCATCGGGGTGATATCGCGTTCTCTAGTTAACTCAGGGGTTTTTATTATGATAAATCATTGTGGGGGAAACAGGTAAGTCTTTTGAAAATTGCTGAGGGGGAGAAACAGATACAATAAAGAATAGATGTAGCAGTCCATATTCTTAGCAGAAGGTGAGAACCATTGTCTTCTTGGTCCAATGGCCACACCTGCAGGCAAATATCTCACTTTAGTCAGGTTGGCTCCTCCACACACCTCCCCGTGTTAGAGGTTTCAGTCTCAGTCCTTGGGAGGGGGGAGCTTCTCCATATAGGTGTCTCGTGTCTCAGTCCTTGAGAGGGAGGCTTCTTCCATCTCAATGCGTCCATCACGGTGGTAGTAGTGGAGCAGATGAAGGATTTTCCATGGGGGCTACCAAAGTTGCCCCAGCAAGTTCATCTGGCCAAGCGGTGGGAAAATTCCTGGGCTATTGTCGCAAAGCCGGTGTGAGCATAAAGGGCACGCCACCCCTGGCAGACCCTGCTAGAAGCAGTCACTGCAGACACAGCTGTGAACAATGACTTGGCAGGCCAGAACTCTGCCCAGGGGTCTCAGGATCTTTGGTGTTTATCTAACACCGGCAGGCCACAGCTCTGATCAGGGTCCTCAAGGTCCCAATGTCTGTCCTTGAGATGGTCGTGAGGCAAATGAACGGAACTTCCCAACATCTCTCACATGCTGGCAGGCGGGCTCAATCCTCTGGCTGCCCCCTGAGGCAGCTGAAGGAGAAAAGCCGCCTCAGTGCCCGCCGGGCCGTCTTGACAATGGAGCGCCATCGCCGTGGGGTTGGGGTCTGCGGGACTGTGGTCGTGTTTGTGGTGGGGGAAGGAAGACAGCATGCCAGGGGCTGGGAAGGCACTGGGCAAGCCCCCACTGGCACTGCAGGCCCACTGGTATTTTCCTGATCAAGGCTGTCCTGGGAAGAGTCAGCTCCCATACATGCTGCGTCGGGCTCGTCCGTGTGCTTGTCTGGCAAGGTGCAAGACGACATATTTGGCTCTCTGGGCAGTGCCATGGGGAGAGGCTCACAGTGCCCCTCACCAGAAGGATCACTGTCCAGGGGAGAAGCTGCTGGCTCTGTTTCTTTGTCTTGCAGGAGCGGAGACAAGGCACACTCTGGCTTGCTGTCCCCCTCTCCTGCACCATCTCTGTCAGGGAGCTCCTCTTCCTCACACTTTGCCAGTAACTCATCTACATGAGTGTCCCTGTATGGCATGTCCTTGTTGTTAAAGAGAGACCAGAGCTCTGCAAACAGGTCGGGAGGCACGAGCTGTGCGTAGCTTTCGGTGTCTCCTGCGCAATCTTTGGTCAAGGCGCAAAGCCTGTGTGGCACCAATGTGCTTTCTTCAGGAAGAGAGGAGAGAATGTCTTCCTCCAACTCTTCCAGCTCCTCTGCCTTGATGTGCAGAAGGGGCTTTGAAGCATCCTCAGACTCTGTGCACAGCAGCTTGCCGTGGGCGCTTTGCTCTGCTGGCCAATGCGATCCCCTCTCTTCACAGGTGGCTCCAGATGAAGACGAAGTGGAGAAGCCTGAGACTTCCTCAGCCTCTGAGGTGGGGAAAATCTCACTGGGCCCCTCGTCACAGGGATCGCAAGCCAAAGGAGAAGCTGCGGCCTCTGCCTTTTTGTCTTTCAATGGGGCAAGTGACACACTCCATGGCTCACTGTCCCCATCTCCAGCAGACTCAGTGTTTGGGAGCTCTTCCTCCTCCCCCTTCTCCTCTGGCTCCTGGAGAGAAGTGTCCCCTGGCCATGAGTTGTCAGAGCCAGAGCACGGCTCTGCAAGCAGGTCAGGAGACAGGAGCTCAGAGGAGTTTCCTGTTTCTCCTGTGGAGCCGGCAGTCAAGGTGGGAGTGCTGGGCAGCACCTGGGGCTCTGCATCCATCTCTTGGCTGAGACTTGAATGCTCCAGGGTGCGGGTGGACTTGATGGATGTGTCTCCGCAGAGGCATGGGCCAAGGCCTCTAAACAGGCCTCTGGATGTTTTGCCCCCATGAACGTCCGGCACCTCAGTGAGCCCCTGTGCCTCAGTGTGCCTCCTGTGCTTCCAGGCAGGCCGGGTCCCTGTGCAGAGCGGCATGGCTCCTGCACAGTGCAGGGGTGGCAGGCGATGGCCCTGCCTTGCTGCTGACCCTAGCCAGAGCCTTTCAGCTGTGCTGTCTGGGGAAGGTGTTTCCCGTCCCCTGTCAGCAGCCGTAGTGCCCAGTACAGAAGCTGGCACAAGCTCTCTGTAGCGCCTGGCCACAGGGCCCCTGGACTGTGCTCTGGATCTTCTCTCAGAGGTTTCAGGGGCTGCTGGCAGAGGGGGCATCTTGACCCTTGCCGAGGCTGCTCTTGGCATTTCAGGGCTGATCATCCATGGAGGTATCACTGTCAGTGGAGGGCCGTGGAGAGGCGGCAAGTCTGACACGGACAACCTTGGTGGCCGTGTGAATGTGCCGCTGCAGGGCACTGAGTGCCCTCCCTCCAGGCTGTCCTCCTGAGATCCAAGTCCGCTGGATCTCCATGGGGTGATTGGTCTGGGGACCGGTCTGTCCCCGTGGAGGGGCGTGATGGTCACCCATGTGACCTCTGCTGCTGCTGCCTGAGGTGGCCTCTGGGGCACCTGTGGGAAGCAGGAGGAGGCGAGAGATGGAGGCGGCTCTATGGGCACACTGTCCCCCCTCATGCTGGTGAGCCCAGCTCTGGCCCCAGGGCAGGTGCTGGCCACTGCAACCAGGCCAGGCTGGGTTCCCAGCTGCGCCCGCTGTCTCTGGGCCATTCCCTCACCCAGGCCCTCCTGGCACCAGCTCCTCCCCAGAGCAAGGCCTGGAGCCAGGCCTGGCTGCCACTCTCTGCCCCCAGCCCTCCCCCAGGTGCCACTGCAGCCTTTCCCTCCATTCCCATCCCTCACCTGTCGCCGCTTGGACAGCAGCGGCTGCCCCTCACGGGACTGGCAGTGGGCGTTCACTTCCTTCCTCTTGGACATCTTGGTGGTGCTCTGATGAACACTGGCCAAGATCACCCGGGAGAGCTGCTTCCTCCTGAGGAGCTGCTGCCTCGTGAGAGAGCTGCTGCCTCCTCAGAGAGCTGCTCTCCTGAGAGTGACAACACGAGGGGTTTGGCCCTACAAGAGCCCTCTGGGGCACGGCATGGTCCTGTGTCACAATGGCCTCTGGGCACGATGCAAGCGCGGGTCACAAAGGCTTGGTTGGCACGGCCATCCCTTTTCATGGAGAGACATGGAGACCCCCTTGATTACAAAAGGCCTGCTTTAGGCCTTTGACCCTTGATTTCGCCTACACGAGTTCCTCTCCAAATGGCCTGCATCTCTCCCTTGTCCCATCATGTGTTCCTCCTCTGAACATCCCCAAAGAAACCCTGCCCCCTGACAAACTGATTTTCCCACCCAAGGGGTGTCCCAACCATTAGCTCCCCCCTCATGTAGAAGGAAAATCAGGAAAGCAAAAGCTCCCTTAGAATTTCTTCTGGCCACTACTGTAAAAGACAATAAATATTGTTTGTTTAAGAAGATTAATGAGAAAGGATTGCCAAGGACATTCTCCATATTTACCGGATGTAGGGTTGATTACGATCACAAACGATGAGGAAAATGCTGAGGTACTGAATGCCTTCTTTGCGCCAGTCTTCAATAGTCAGAATGGTTATGTGGAGGACAAGCAGTCCCCTGAGCCAGCAGGCAGGGACAGGGAGCTGACTAGAGGCCCTGCAATCCTGGAGGAAGTAGAAACTCACTTGCACAGCCACTAAGACATTGACAAGTCTATGGGGCTGGCCAGGTGTCCCCCAAGGTCACTCAGAGAGCTGGCAGAAGAGCTCACTGGGCAGCTGTCTGTCTTCTATTATCAGTCCTGGCCAGTCATGCTGGTCCCAGATGACTGGAGGTGGCAGTGTGACACCATGCCCAAGAAGGGCTGCAGGGAGGATGCAGGGAACTGCAGGCCTGTCAGCCTTAGCTCAGGGCCTGGCAAGATTCTGGAGCGGATCATTGTGAGGGGGATCACTGGGCCCAGAGAGGACAGCTGAGGGATCAGGCCCAGCCAGCATTAGTTCAGCAACGGCCGGTCCCACCTGAGCAACACAATGTTCTTTGACAAGTGGGTGACCCACTTCCAGGCTGAGGGAGAAGCAATGCATGGAGTCTCTCTGGACTTGAACAAAGCCTTTGACTTCTGACTTTTCATGACAGCACAGTCTTGAAAAAGCCACCAGCCCAGGGCTTGGGAAGGTGCACTCTTTGCTGGGTTAGGAACTGCTGGGACTGGGCCCCATAATGTGGTGATGAATGGTGTCACATCCAGCTGGTGTCTGGTCACTAGTAGTATCCCCTGGGCTCAGTCCCGTTTATAATCTGTCCTGCTGATGTGGCCAAGGGCATGGAGTGTGCCTCAGTTGTAAATTTCTGACAACACCAAGGTGGGTCAGAGTGTCAGCGTGCTGGAAGCTTGGAAGGCTCTTTGGGAGAATGTGGACAGGCTCGATCAATGGTGCCAGGCCAGCACGATGAGGTTCAGGAAGACCAAGCACTGGATCTTGCCCTCGTGTCTTAACAATCCCCTGCATTTCTCCAGACTGTGGACAGAATGCCTGAAAAGCTGCCCAGAGGAAAGGCCCTGGCGCTGCAGGCTGACAGCAGCCAAACATGAGCCGGTGTGTGCCCACATGTGCAAGAAGGCCAGTGGGCATCTCTGTCAGCAGTAGTGTGGCCAGCAGGACCAGGGCAGTTATTGTCCCTCAGTGCTGGGCACTCGTGGCCACAGCTCTTGGGTTCTATGCAGATGTGTGCCCCTATTAAGACACCATCATTGAGAGATGACTCGGTGTGAATTATGGTGCCATCAAGGCCATGTACCAAAGTCAGCAACAGAGATTTTATTTAACAATAAATGTGAAGTAGAGAGACAGAAAGGAATAGAAAAGAGAAGGATGAGAAGGAGAGAGGGGGGAAGAAACAGGGGGAGAGAGGTGGAAGGGATGGAGACATCAAGAAGAAGACAGACACCACACTTGGCTGCCACAGCCTCCCGTTGGTTGTTCCTCACCCTGGGCTTCTCAGTGGTGACAGGTCCCAGTGGCTCCTATGGAGGGTGATGTGGGGGCCCTGGACCAGTCTTCTGGGGTTAGCTATTTTCTCCAGTCCATGCTGTGAGGATTCAAGGAGGCGTTCTCCTATGGGCCATTCAGATGGAGGATGGGCGTGCCTTCCTTTGCCTGCAATGCTGAGGTCCAAGGAGCATTTCTCAGCTGCTGATGTGGCCTTGGCACAGGGTGGGAAATGCGCCCCCACACTGAAGCCAGTGCCTAAAGCCAGCTTCTCTGGGATTCAACAAGGCAGCACTGCCACCCTTCCTTAGCTGGCTCTCCTCAACCAGGCTGCCTTGTAGTTGGCTTGGCAGTGGTGGACTGGGGTCAGCAGCAGGATCTACCTGTGGCAATTGGTTGCCTTGAACATTATCCATCCAAGCATCTGTCCATTGATCTGTCCATCCATTGGTGCACCCACTACAAGCCTCCCTGTGCCATTGCCTCTGGGAGATGCTCTGGCCTGAGGGTGGGTGGCAATCTCTTGGGATGTGCCTGGTGCTGTGTTGCGATCCGCTCTATGAGCGGTGAGTCGTGATGGTTTGTTCTACTGATCTCAGAGTGCAAAAAACCAACACAGAAATGGGATTGCAGTATCAATCAAAACAAATGCACCTTTATTGAATGACCACAGCAAATGTGCAAAGGAAATAGGGAAAAGAAAATACAAGAAAAGAGGGGGGAGAAAGAGGCAGGGAATACAGCTACCAAATGCAGAGAGACAAAGTCCTCATTGTCCAGTCATTGAAGTTCACCTAGTCACATCAGAGAGATCTCAAAGTCTCTAGTTAACTCAGGGGTTTTTATTATGCTGAATAAGTGTGGGGGAAAAAGGTAAGTCTTTTGAAAATTGCTGAGGGGGAGAAACAGATACAGTAAAGAATAGATGTAGCAGTCCATATTCTTAGCAGGAGGTGAGAGCCATTGTCTTCTTGGTCCAATGGCCACACCTGCAGGCAAATATCTCACTTTAGTCACGGTGGCTCCTCCACACACCTCCCTGTGTTAGAGGTTTCAATCTCAGTCCTTGGGAGGGGGGAGCTTCTCCATATATGTGTCTCGTGTCTCAGTCCTTGAGAGAGAGGCTTCTTCCGTCTCAGTCCGTCCGTCACGGTGGTAGTAGTGGAGCAGATGAAGGATTTTCCATGGGGGGCTACCAAAGTTGCCCCAGCAAGTTCATCTGGCCAAGAGGTGGGAAAATTTCTGGGCTATTGCCACGAAGCAGGTGTGAGCATAAAGGGCACGTCACCCCTGGCAGACCCTGCTAGAAGCAGTCACTGCAGACACAGCTGTGAACAATGACTTGGCAGGCCAGAACTCTGCTCAGGGGCCTCAGGATCTTTGGCATTTATCCAACACCAGCAGGCCACAGCTCTGATCAGGGTCCTCAAGGTCCCAATGTCTGTCCTTGAGATGGTCGTGAGGCAACTGAAGGGAACTTCCCACCATCTCTCACATGCTGGCAGGCAGGCTCACTCCTCTAGCTGCCCCCTGAGGCAGCTGAAGGAGAAAAGCCGCCTCAGTGCCCGCCGGGCCGTCCTGACAATGGAGCGCCATCGCCGTGGGGCTGGGGTCTGCGGGACTGTGGTCATGTTTGTGGTGGGGGAAGGAACACAGCATGCCAGGGGCTGGGAAGGCACTGGGCAAGCCCCCACCGGCACCACAGGCCCACTGGGATTGTCCTGATCAAGGCTGTCCTGGGAAGAGTCATCTTTCATGCCTGCTTCATCGGGCTCCTCCGTGTGCTTGTCTGGCAAGGTGCAAGACGACATATTTGGCTCTCTGGGCAGTGCCATGGGGAGAGGCTCACTGTGCCCCTCACCAGAAGGATCACTGTCCAGGGGAGAAGCTGCTGGCTCTGTTTCTTTGTCTTGCAGGAGCGGAGACAAGGCACACTCTGGCTTGCTCTCCCTCTCTCCTGCACCATCTCTGTCAGGGAGCTCCTCTTCCTCACACTTTGCCAGTAACTCATCTACACGAGTGTCCCCGTATGGCATGTCCTTGTTGTTAAAGAGAGACCAGAGCTCTGCAAACAGGTTGGGAGGCACGAGCTGTGCGTAGCTTTCGGTGTCTCCTGCGCAGTCTTTGGTCAAGGTGCAAAGTCTGTGCGGCACCAATGTGTTTTCTTCAGGAAGAGAGGAGAGAATGTCTTCCTCCAACTCTTCCAGCTCCTCTGCCTTGATGTGCAGAAGGGGCTTTGAAGCATCCTCAGACTCTGTGCACAGCAGTTTGCTGTGGGCGCTTTGCTCTGCTGGCCAACGCGTCCCCCTCTCCTCACAGGTGGCTCCAGATGAAGACGAAGTGGAGAAGCCTGAGACTTCCTCAGCCTCTGAGGTGGGGAAAATCTCACTGGGCCCCTCATCACAGGGATCGCCAGCCAAAGGAGAAGCTGCTGCCGCTGCCTTTTTCTCTTTCAATGGGGCAAGCGACACGCTCCATGGGTCGCTGTCCCCATCTCCAGCAGACTCAGTGTTTGGGAGTTCTTCCTCCTCCCACTTCTCCTCTGGCTCCTGGAGAGAAGTGTCCCCTGGCCATGAGTTGTCAGAGCCAGAGCACGGCTCTGCAATCAGGTCAGGAGACAGGAGCTCAGATGGGTTTCCTGTTTCTCCTGTGGAGCCGGCGGTCAAGCTGGGAGTGCTGGGCAGCACCTGGGGCTCTGCATCCGTCTCTTGGCTGAGACTTGAATGCTCCAGGGTGCGGGTGGACTTGATGGATGTGTCTCCACAGAGGCATGGGCCAAGGCCTCTAAACAGGCCTCTGGATGTTTTGCCCCCATGCACGTCCTGCACCTCAGTGAGCCCCTCTGCGTCAGTGTGCCTCCTGTGCTTCCAGGCAGGCTGGGTCCCTGTGCAGAGCGGCACAGCACCTGCACATTGCAGGGGTGGCAGGCGGTGGCCCTGCCTTGCTGCTGACCCTAGCCAGAGCCTTTCAGCTGTGCTGTCTGGGGAAGGTGTTTCCCGGCCCCTGTCAGCAGCCGTAGTGCCTAGAACAGAAGCTGGCACAAGCTCTCTGTAGCGCCTGGCCACAGGATCCCTGGACCATGCTCTGGATCTTCTCTCAAAGGTTTCAGGGGCTGCTGGCAGAGGGGGCATCTTGAGCCTTGCTGAGTCTGCTCTTGGCATTTTAGGGCTGATCTGCCATGGAGGTATCACTGTCAGTGGAGGGCCATGGAGAGGTGGCAAGTCTGACACAGACAATCTTGGTGGCCGTGTGAATGTGCTGCTGAAGGGCACTGAGTACCCTCCCTCCAAGCTGTCCTCCTGAGATCCAAGTCCTGTGGATCTCCATGAGGTGACCGGTCTGAGGACCGGTCTATCCCCGTGGAGGGGCGTGATGGTCACCCATGTGACCTCTGCTGCTGCTGCCTGAGGCGGCCTCTGGGGCACCTGTGGGGAGCAGGAGGAGGCGAGTGATGGAGGCGGCTCTATGGGCACACTGTCCCCCTCACCTTGGTGAGCCCAGCTCTAGCCCCAGGGCAGGTGCTGACCACAGCAGCCAGGCCAGGCTGGGTTCCCAGCTGCACTCGCTGTCTCTGGGCCATTCCCTCACCCAGGCCATCCTGGCACCTGCTCCTCCCCAGAGCAAGGCCTGGAGCCAGGCCTGGCTGCCACTCTCTGCCCCCAGCCCTCCCCCAAGTCCCACGGCTGCCTTTCCCTCCATTCCTGTCCCTCACCTGTCGTCGCTTGGACAGCAGCGGCTGCCCCTCACGGGACTGGCAGTGGGTGTTCACTTCCTTCCTTTTGGACATCTTGGCGGTGCTCTGATGAACACTGGCCAAGATCACCCGGGAGAGCTGCTTCCTCCTGAGGAGCTGCTGCCTCGTGAGAGAGCTGCTGCCTCCTCAGAGAGCTGCTCTCCTGAGAGTGACAACACAAGGGGTTTGGCCCTACAAGAGCCCTCTGGGGCACGGCATGGGCCTGTGTCACAATGGCCTCTGGGCACGATGCAACTGTGGGTCACAAAGGCTTGGTGGGCATGGCTGCCCCTTGTCATGGAGAGAAATTGAGACCCCCTTGATCACAAAAGGCCTGCTTTAGGCCTTTGACCCTTAACTTTGCCTACGCGAATTCCTCTCCAAATGGCCTGCATCTCTCCCTTGTCCCATCATGTGTTCCTCCCCTGAACATCCCCAAAGAAACCCAACCCCCTGACCAACTGATTTTCCCGCCCAGGGGGTGTCCCACCTGTTGGCTCCCCCCTCATGCAGAAGGAAAATCAGGAAAGCAAAAGCTCCCTTAGAACTTCTTCTGTCCACTACTGTAAAAGACAATAAATATTGTTTGTTTAAGAAGATTAATGAAAAAGGATTGCCAAGGACATTCTCCATTTTTACCGGATGCAGGATTGATTACGATCACAAACGATGAGAAAAAGTCTAAGGTATTGAATGCCTTCTTTGTGCTAGTCTTCAATAGTCAGAATGGTTACGTGGAGGACAAGCAGCCTCCTGAGCCAGCAGGCAGGGACAGGGAGCTGACTAGAGCCCCTGCAATCCTGGAGGAAGTAGAAACTCACTTGCACAGCCACTAAGACACTGACAAGTCTATGGGGCTGGCCCGGAGTCCCCCAAGGTCACTCAGAGAGCTGGCAGAAGAGCTCACTGGGCAGCTGTCTGTCTTCTATTATCAGTCCTGGCCAGTCATGCTGGTCCCAGATGACTGGAGGTGGCAGTGTGACACCATGCCCAAGAAGGGCTGCAGGGAGTATGCAGGGAACTGCAGGGCTGTCAGCCTTAGCTCAGGGCCTGGCAAGATTCTGGAGCGGATCATCGTGAGGGGGATCACAGGGCCCAGAGAGGACAGCTGAGGGATCAGGCCCAGCCAACATTAGTTCAGCAACGGCCGGTCCCACCTGAGCAACACAATGTCCTTTGACAAGTGGGTGACCCACTTCCAGGCTGAGGGAGAAGCGATGCATGGAGTCTCCCTGGACTTGAGCAAAGCCTTTGACTTCTGACTTTTCAAGACAGCACAGTCTTGAAAAAGCCACCAGCCCAGGGCTTGGGAAGGTGCACTCTTTGCTGGGTTAGGAACTGTTGGGGCTGGGTCCCATAATGTGGTGATGAATGGTGTCACATCCAGGTGGTGTCCAGTCACTAGTAGTGTCCCCTGGGCTCAGTCCTGTTTATAATCTGTCCTGCTGATGTGGCCAAGGGCATGGAGTGTACCTCAGTTGTAAATTTCTGACAACACCAAGGTGGGTCAGAGTGTCAGCGTGCTGGAAGCTTGGAAGGCTCTTTGGGAGAATGTGGACAGGCTCGATCAATGGTGCCAGGCCAGCAGGATGAGGTTCAGGAAGACCAAGGACTGCGTCCTGCCCACGTGTCTTACCAATCCCCTGCATTTCTCCTGGGTCGTGACATATGCCTGAAAAGCTGCCCATCAGCAAAGGCCCTGGCGCTGCAGGCTGACAGTGGCCGAACATGAGCCGGTGTGTGCCCACATGTGCAAGAAGGCCAGTGGCCATCTCTGTCAGCAGTAGTGTGGCCAGCAGGACCAGGGCAGTGATTGTCCCTCAGTGCTGGGCACTGGGGGGCCACAGCTCTTGGGTTCTATGCAGATGTGTGCCCCTTATAAGCACCATTATTGAGAGATGTCTCGGTGTGAATTAAGGTACCATCAAGGCCATGTACCAAAGTCAGAGGCAGAGATTTTATTTAACAATAAATGTGAAGTAGAGAGATAGAGAGGAATAGAAAAAAGAAGGATGAGAAGGAGAGAGGGGGAATGAAATAGGGGGAGAGAGGGGGCAGGGATGGAGACATCAAGAAGAAGAAGACAGACACCATGCTTGGCTGCCACAGCCTCCCATCAAGTGTTCCTCACCCTGGGCTTCTCAGTGGCGAGAGGTCCCAGTGGCTCCTATGGAGGTGGGGGTCTTGGATCAGTCTTCTGGGTTTAGCTATTTCTCCAGTCCATGTTGTGAGGATCCAAGGAGGCGTTCTCCTATGGGCCATTCAAATGGAGGATGGGCGTGCCTTCCTTTGCCTGCAATGCTGAGGTCCAAGGAGCATTTCTCAGCTCCTAATGCGGCCTGGGCAGAGGCTAGGAATGCGCCCCACACTGAAGCCAGAGCCTAAAGTCAGCTTCTCTGGGATTCAACAAGGCAGCACTGCCACCCTTCCTTAGCTGGCTCTCCTCGACCAGGCTGCCTTTTAGTTGGCTTGGGGCTGGTGGACTGGGGTCAGGCAGCAGGATCTGCCTGTGGCAATTGGTTGCCTTGAACATTATCCATCCAAGCATCTGTCCATTGATGTGTCCATCCATTGGTGCACCCACTACAAGCCTCCCTGTGCCATTGCCTCTGGGAGATGCTCTGGCCTGAGGGTGGGTGGCAATCTCTTGGGATGTGCCTTGTGCTGTGTCGCGATCCGCTCTATGAGCGGTGAGTCGTGATGGTTTGTTCTACTGATCTCAGAGTGCAAAGAAACAAAATGGAAAGGGGATTGCAGTATCCATCAAAACAAATGCACCTTTATTGAATGACCACAGCAAATGTGGTAAAGGAAAAGAAAATATTAGAAAAGAAAATATTAGAAAAGAAGTGGGAGAAAGAGAAAGGGAGTACAGCTACCAAATGTAGAGAGACAAAGTCCTCATTGTCCAGTCATTGAAGTTCACCAATAACATCAGAGAGATCTGAAATACTCTAGTTAACTCAGGGGGTTTTTATGATGATAAAATTATTTTGGGGGAAACAGGTAAGTCTTTGAAAATTGCTGAGGGGGAGAAACAGATACAATAAAGAATAGATGTAGCAGTCCATATTCTCAGCAGAAGGTGAGAACCATTGTCTTCTTGGTCCAATGGCCACACCTGCAGGCAAATATCTCATTTTAGTCAGGTTGGCTCCTCCACACACCTCCCCGTGTTAGAGGTTTCAATCTCAGTCCTTGGGAGGGGGGAGCTTGAGAGGGAGGCTTCTTCCATCTCAATCCGTCCACCACGGTGGTAGTAGTGGAGCAGATGAAGGATTTTCCATGGGGGCTACCAAAGTTCCCCCAGCAAGTTCATCTGGTCAAGAGGTGGGAAAATTCCTGGGCTATTGTCACAAAGCAGGTGTGAGCATAAAGGGCACGCCACCCCTGGCAGACCCTGCTAAAAGCAGTCACTGCAGACACAGCTGTGAACAATGACTTGGCAGGCCAGAACTCTGCTCTGGGGCCTCAGGATCTTTGGCATTTATCCAACACTGGCAGGCCACAGCTCTGATCAGGATCCTCAAGGTCCCAATGTCTGTCCTTGAGATGGTCGTGAGGCAAACGAAGGGAACTTCCCACCATCTCTCACATGCTGGCAGGCGGGCTCACTCCTCTGGCTGTCCCCTGAGGCAGCTGAAGGAGAAAAGCCGCCTCAGTGCCCGCCGGGCTGTCTTGACAATGGAGCGCCATCGCCGTGGGGTCGGGGTCTGCGGGACTGTGGTCGTGTTTGTGGTGGGGGAAGGAAGACAGCATGCCAGGAGCTGGGAAGGCACTGGACAAGCCCCCATTGGCACCACAGGCCCAGTGGGATTTTCCTGGTGAAGGCTGTCCTGGGAAGAGTCAGCTCCCATACATGCTGCGTCGGGCTCCTCCGTGTGCTTGTCTGGCAAGGTGCAAGACGACATATTTGGCTCTCTGGGCAGTGCCATGGGGAGAGGCTCACTGTGCCCCTCACCAGAAGGATCACTGTCCAGGGGAGAAGCTGCTGGCTCTGTTTCTTTGTCTTGCAGGAGCAGAGACAAGGCACACTCTGGCGTGCTGTCCCCCTCTCCTGCAGCATCTCTGTCAGGGAGCTCCTCTTCCTCACACTTTGCCAGTAACTCATCTACATGAGTGTCCCCGTATGGCAGGTCCTTGTTGTTAAAGAGAGACCAGAGCTCTGCAAACAGGTCGGGAGGCACGAGCTGTGCGTAGATTTCGGTGTCTCCTGCACAGTCTTTGGTCAAGGTGCAAAGGCTGTGCGGCACCAATGTGCTTTCTTCAGGAAGAGAGGAAAGAATGTCTTCCTCCAACTCTTCCAGCTCCTCTGCCTTGATGTGCAGAAGGGGCTTTGAAGCATCCTCAGACTCTGTGCTCAGCAGCTTGCCGTGCGCACTTTGATCTTCTGGCCAACGAGTTCCCCTCTCCTCACAGGTGGCTCCAGATGAAGACAAAGTGGAGAAGCCTGAGACTTCCTCAGCCTCTGAGGTGGGGAAAATCTCACTGGGCCCCTCGTCACAGGGATCGCCAGCCAAAGGAGAAGCTGCGGCCTCTGCCTTTTTGTCTTTCAATGGGGCAAGCGACATGCTCCATGGGTCGCTGTCCCCATCTCCGGCAGACTCAGTGTGTGGGAGATCTTCCTCCTCCCCCTTCTCCTCTGGCTCCTGTAGAGAAGTGTCCCCTGGCCATGAGTTGTCAGAGCCAGAGCACAGCTCTGCAAGCAGGTCAGGAGACAGGAGCTCAGAGGAGTTTCCTGTTTCTCCTGTGGAGCCGGCGGTCAAGCTGGGAGTGCTGGGCAGCACCTGGGGCTCTGCATCCGTCTCTTGGCTGAGACTTGAATGCTCCAGGGTGCGGGTGGACTTGATGGATGTGTCTCCACAGAGGCATGGGCCAAGGCCTCTAAACAGGCCTCTGGATGTTTTGCCCCCATGCACGTCCTGCACCTCAGTGAGCCCCTGTGCCTCAGTGTGCCTCCTGTGCTTCCAGGCAGGCCAGGTCCCTGTGCAGAGCGGCACAGCACCTGCACATGGCAGGGGTGGCAGGCGGTGGCCCTGCCTTGCTGCTGACCCTAGCCAGAGCCTTTCAGCTTTGCTGTCTGGGGAAGGTGTTTCCTGGCCCCTGTCAGCAGCCGTAGTGCCCAGTACAGTAGCTGGCACAAGCTCTCTGTAGCGCCTGGCCACAGAGCCCCTGGACCATGCTCTGGATCTTCTCTCAGAGTTTTCAGGGGCTGCTGGCAGAGGGGGCATCTTGACCCTTGCTGAGGCTGCTCTTGGAATTTTAGGGCTGATCTGCCATGGAGGTATCACTGTCAGTGGAGGGCCATGGAGAGGCGGCAAGTCTGACACAGACAACCTTGCTGGCCGTGTGAATGTGCCGCTGCAGGGCACTGAGTGCCCTCCCTCCAGGCTGTCCTCCTGAGATCCAAGTCCGCTGGATCTCCATGAGGTGATTGGTCTGGGGACCGGTCTGTCCCCGTGGAGGGGCGTGATGGTCACCCATGTGACCTCTGCTGCTGCTGCCTGAGGTGGCCTCTGGGGCACCTGTGGGAAGCAGGAGGAGGCGAGAGATGGAGGTGTCTCTATGGGCACACTGTCCCCCCTCACCTTGGTGAGCCCAGCTCTGGCCCCAGGGCAGGTGCTGGCCACAGCAGCCAGGCCAGGCTGGGTTCCCAGCTGCGCTCGCTGTCTCTGGGCCATTCCCTCACCCAGGCCATCCTGGCACCGGCTCCTCCCCAGAGCAAGGCCTGGAGCCAGGCCTGGCTGCCGCTCTCTGCCCCCAGCCCTCCCCCAGGTCCCACTGCAGCCTTTCCCTCCATTCCCCTCCCTCACCTGTCGCCGCTTGGACAGCAGCAGCTGCCCCTCACGGGACTGGCAGTGGGCGTTCACTTCCTTCCTCTTGGACATCTTGGCAGTGCTCTGATGAACACTGGCCAAGATCACCCGGGAGAGCTGCTTCCTCCTGAGGAGCTGCTGCCTCGTGAGAGAGCTGCTGCCTCCTCAGAGAGCTGCTCTCCTGAGAGTGACAACACGAGGGGTTTGGCCCTACAAAAGCTCTCTGGGTCACGGCATGGGCCTGTGTCACAATGGCCTCTGGGCACGATGCAAGCGCGGGTCACAAAGGCCTGGTGGGCACGGCTGCCCCTTGTCATGGAGAGAAATTGAGACCCCCTTGATCACAAAAGGCCTGCTTTAGGCCTTTGACCCTTGACTTTGCCTACACTAGTTCCTCTCCAAATGGCCTGCATCTCTCCCTTGTCCCATCATGTGTTCCTCCCCTGAACATCCCCAAATAAGCCCTGCCCCCTGACAAACTGATTTTCCCACCCAAGGGGTGTCCCACCTGTTGGCTCCCCCCTCATGCAGAAGGAAAATCAGGAAAGCAAAAGCTCCCTTAGAACTTCTTCTGGCCACTACTGTAAAAGACAATAAATATTGTTTGTTTAAGAAGATTAATGAGAAAGGATTGCCAAGGACATTCTCCATTTTTACCGGATGCAGGGTTGATTACGATCACAAACAATGAGGAAAAGTCTAAGGTACTGAATGCCTTCTTTGCGCCAGTCTTCAATAGTCAGAATGGTTATGTGGAGGACAAGCAGCCTCCTGAGCCAGCAGGCAGGGACAGGGAGCTGACTAGAGCCCCTGCAATCCTGGAGGAAGTAGAAACTCACTTGCACAGCCACTAAGACACTGACAAGTCTATGGGGCTGGCCAGGTGTCCCCCAAGGTCACTCAGAGAGCTGGAAGAAGAGCTCGCTAGGCAGCTATCTGCCTTTTATTATCAGTCCTGGCCACTTGGGGATGTCCCAGATGACTGAAAGTGAGGATGCAGGGAACTGCAGCGCTGTCAGCCTTAGCTCAGGGCCTGGCAAGATTCTGGAGCGGATCATCGTGAGGGGGATCACTGGGCCCAGAGAGGACAGCTGAGGGATCAGGCCCAGCCAGCATTAGTTCAGCAGAGGCAGGTCCCACCTGGGCCACGTGATGTCCTTTGACAAGTGTGTGACCCACTTCCAGGCTGAGGGAGAAGAATCTGTACATGGAGTCTCTCTGGACTTGAGCAAAGCCATTGACTTCTGACTTTTCAAGACAGCACAGTCTTGAAAAAGCCACCAGCCCAGGGCTTGGGAAGGTGCACTCTTTGCTGGGTTAGGAACTGTTGGGACTGGGCCCCATAATGTGGTGATGAATGGTGTCACATCCAGATGGTGTCCGGTCACTAGTAGTCTGCCCTGGGCTCAGTCCCGTTTATAATCTGTCCTGCTGATGTGGTCAAGGGCATGGAGTGTACCCTCAGTTGTAAATTTCTGACAACACCAAGGTGGGTCAGAGTGTCAGCGTGCTGGAAGCTTGTAAGGCTCTTTGGGAGAATGTGGACAGGCTCGATCAATGGTGCCAGGCCAGCACGATGAGGTTCAGGAAGACCAAGCACTGAATCTTGCCCTCATGTCTTAACAATCTCCTGCATTTCTCCGGGCTGTGGACAGAATGGCTGGAAAGCTGCCCATCAGCAAAGGCCCTGGCGCTGCAGGCTGACAGCGGCCAAACATAAGCCGGTGTGTGCCCACATGTGCAGGAAGGCCAATGGCCATCTCTGTCAGCAATAGTGTGGGCAGCAGGACCAGGGCAGTGATTGTCCCTCTGTGCTGGGCACTGGGGGGCCACAGTTCTTGGGTTGGGTGCAGATGTGTGCCCCTGTTAAGACGCCATTAGTGAGAGATGACTCGGTGTGAATTAAGGTGCCATCAAGGCCATGTACCAAAGTCAGAGGCAGAGATTTTATTTAACAATGAATGTGAAGTAGAGAGACAGAAAGGAATAGAAAAGAGAAGGATGAGAAGGAGAGAGGGGGGAAGAAATAGGAGGAGAGAGGGGGCAGGGATGGAGACATCAAGAAGAAGACAGACACCACGCTTGGCTCCCGTTGGTTGTTCCTCACCCTGGGCTTCTCAGTGGTGACAGGTCCCAGTGGCTCCTATGGAGGTGGAGGTAGGGGACCCGGATCAGTCTTCGGGGGTTAGCTCTTTTCTCCAGTCCATGTTGTGAGGATCCAAGGAGGCGTTCTCCTATGGGCCGTTCAAAGGGAGGATGGGCGTGCCTTCCTTTGCCTGCAATGCTGAGGTCCAAGGAGCATTTCTCAGCTCCTAATGCGGCCTGGGCAGAGGCTAGGAATGCGCCCCACACTGAAGCCAGAGCCTAAAGTCAGCTTCTCTGGGATTCAACAAGGCAGCACTGCCACCCTTCCTTAGCTGGCTCTCCTCGACCAGGCTGCCTTGTAGTTGGCTTGGGGCTGGTGGACTGGGGTAAGGCAGCAGGACCTACCTGTGGCAATTGGTTGCCTTGGGCATTATCCATCCACACACCTGTCCATTGATCTGTCCATTCTTCGGTGCACTCACTACAAGCCTCCCTGTGCCATTGCCTCTGGGACCTGTGTGGCCTGGGTGAGCAGCAAATTCTTGGGATGTGCCTGGTGCTGTGTCACGATCCGCTCTATGAGCGGGGAGTCGTGATGGATTGTTCTACTGATCTCAGAGTGCAAAAAACCAACAGAGAAAAGGGATTGCAGTATCAGTCAAAACAAATGCACCTTTATTGAATGACCACAGAAAATGTGCAAAGGAATTAGGGAAAAGAAGATATTGGAAAAGACGGGGGAGAAAGAGACAGGGAATACAGCTACCAAATGTAGAGAGACAAAGTCCTCATCGTCCAGTCATTTGAGTTCACCTTGTCCCATCGGGGTGATATCACGTTCTCTAGTTAACTCAGGGGTTTTTATTATGATAAATCATTGTGGGGGAAACAGGTAAGTCTTTGAAAATTGCTGAGGGGGAGAAACAGATACAATAAAGACTAGATTTAGCAGTCCATATTCTCAGCAGAAGGTGAGAACCATTGTCTTCTTGGTCCAATGGCCACACCTGCAGGCAAATATCTCACTTTAGTCAGGTTGGCTCCTCCACACACCCCAGTCATGTTAGAGGTTTCAATCTCAGTCCTTGGGAGGGGGGAGCTTCTCCATATAGGTGTCTCGTGTCTCAGTCCTTGAGAGGGAGGCTTCTTCCATCTCAATCCGTCCACCACGGTGGTAGTAGTGGAGCAGATGAGGGATTTTCCATGGGGGCTACCAAAGTTGACCCAGTAAGTTCATCTGGTCAAGAGGTGGGAAAATTCCTGGGCTATTGTCACAAAGCAGGTGTGAGCATAAAGGGCACGCCACCCCTGGCAGACCCTGCTAGAAGCAGTCACTGCAGACACAGCTGTGAACAATGACTTGGCAGGCCAGAACTCTGCTCAGGAGCCTCAGGATCTTTGGCATTTATCAAACACCGGCAGGCCACAGCTCTGATCAGGGTCTTTAAGGTCCTAATGTCTGTCCTTGAGATGGTCATGAGGCAAATGAAGGGAACTTCCCACCATCTCTCACATGCTGGCAGGCAGGCTCACTCCTCTGGCTGCCCCCTGAGGCATCTGAAGGAGAAAAGCCGCCTCAGTGCCCGCCGGGCTGTCTTGACAATGGAGCGCCATCGCCGTGGGGTCTGCGGGACTGTGGTCGTGTTTGTGGTGGGGGAAGGAAGACAGCATGCCAGGGGCTGGGAAGGCACTGGACAAGCCCCTGCCAGCACCGCAGGCCCAGTGGGATTTTCCTGGTGAAGGCTGTCCTGGGAAGAGTCAGCTCCCATACATGCTGCGTCGGGCTCCTCCATGTGCTTGTCTGGCAAGGTGCAAGACGACATATTTGGGTCTCTGGGCAGTGCCATGGGGAGAGGCTCACTGTGCCCCTCACCAGAAGGATCACTGTCCAGGGGAGAAGCTGCTGGCTCTGTTTCTTTGTCTTGCAGGAGGGGAGACAAGGCACACTCTGGCTTGCTGTCCCCCTCTCCTGCAGCATCTCTGTCAGGGAGCTCCTCTTCCTCACACTTTGCCAGTAACTCATCTACATGAGTGTCCCCGTATGGCAGGTCCTTGTTGTTAAAGAGAGACCAGAGCTCTGCAAACAGGTCGGGAGGCACGAGCTGTGCGTAGATTTCGGTGTCTCCTGCGCAATCTTTGGTCAAGGCGCAAAGCCTGTGCGGCACCAATGTGCTTTCTTCAGGAAGAGAGGAGAGAATGTCTTCCTCCAACTCTTCCAGCTCCTCTGCCTTGATGTGCAGAAGGGGCTTTGAAGCATCCTCAGTCTCTGTGCACAGCAGCTTGCCGTGCGCACTTTGATCTTCTGGCCAACGAGTTCCCCTCTCCTCACAGGTGGCTCCAGATGAAGACAAAGTGGAGAAGCCTGAGACTTCCTCAGCCTCTGAGGTGGGGAAAATCTCACTGGGCCCCTCGTCACAGGGATCGCCAGCCAAAGGAGAAACTGCTGCCGCTGCCTTTTTCTCTTTCAATGGGGCAAGCGACATGCTCCATGGGTCGCTGTCCCCATCTCCGGCAGAAGCAGTGTGTGGGAGCTCTTCCTCCTCCCACTTCTCCTCTGGCTCCTGGAGAGAAGTGTCCCCTGGCCATGAGTTGTCAGAGCCAGAGCACGGCTCTGCAAGCAGGTCAGGAGACAGGAGCTCAGAGGAGTTTCCTGTTTCTCCTGTGGAGCCGGCGGTCAAGCTGGGAGTGCTGGGCAGCACCTGGGGCTCTGCATCCGTCTCTTGGCTGAGACTCGAATGCTCCAGGGTGCGGGTGGACTTGATGGATGTGTCTCCACAGAGGCATGGGCCAAGGCCTCTAAACAGGCCTCTGGATGTTTTGCCCCCATGCACGTCCTGCACCTCAGTGAGCCCCTGTGCCTCAGTGTGCCTCCTGTGCTTCCAGGCAGGCTGGGTCCCTGTGCAGAGCGGCATGGCTCCTGCACATTGCAGGGGTGGCAGGCGATGGCCCTGCCTTGCTGCTGACCCTAGCCAGAGCCTTTCAGCTGTGCTGTCTGGGGAAGGTGTTTCCCGGCCCCTGTCAGCAGCCGTAGTGCCCAGTACAGAAGCTGGCACAAGCTCTCTGTAGCGCCTGGCCACAGAGCCCCTGGACCATGCTCTGGATCTTCTCTCAGAGTTTTCAGGGGCTGCTGGCAGAGGGGGCATCTTGAGCCTTGCTGAGGCTGCTCTTGGAATTTTAGGGCTGATCTGCCATGGAGGTATCACTGTCAGTGGAGGGCCGTGGAGAGGCGGCAAGTCTGACACAGACAATCTTGGTGGCCGTGTGAATGTGCTGCTGCAGGGCACTGAGTACCCTCCCTCCAGGCTGTCCTCCTGAGATCCAAGTCCGCTGGATCTCCATGAGGTGACCGGTCTGGGGACCGGTCTGTCCCCGTGGAGGGGCGTGATGGTCACCCATGTGACCTCTGCTGCTGCTGCCTGCGGCAGCCTATGGGGCACCTGTGGGAAGCAGGAGGAGGCAAGAGATGGAGGTGTCTCTATGGGCACACTGTCCCCCCTCACCTTGGTGAGCCCAGCTCTGGCCCCAGGGCAGGTGCTGGCCACAGCAGCCAGGCCAGGCTGGGTTCCCAGCTGCGCTCGCTGTCTCTGGGCCATTCCCTCACCCAGGCCATCCTGGCACCGGCTCCTCCCCAGAGCAAGGCCTGGAGCCAGGCCTGGCTGCCGCTCTCTGCCCCCAGCCCTCCCCCAGGTCCCACTGCAGCCTTTCCCTCCATTCCCATCCCTCACCTGTCGCCGCTTGGACAGCAGCGGCTGCCCCTCACGGGACTGGCAGTGGGCGTTCACTTCCTTCCTTTTGGACATCTTGGCAGTGCTCTGATGAACACTGGCCAAGATCACCCGGGAGAGCTGCTTCCTCCTGAGGAGCTGCTGCCTCATGAGAGAGCTGCTGCCTCCTCAGAGAGCTGCTCTCCTGAGAGTGACAACACGAGGGGTTTGGCCTTACAAGTGCCCTCCGGGTCATGGCATGGGCCTGTGTCACAATGGCCTCTGGGCACGATGCAATCATGGGTCACAAAGGCCTGGTGGGCACGGCTGCCCCTTGTCATGGAGAGAAATTGAGACCCCCTTGATCACAAATGACCTGCTTTAGGCCTTTGACCCTTGACTTTGCCTACACTAGTTCCTTTCCAAATGGCCTGCATCTCTCTCTTGTCCCATCATGAGTTCCTCCCCTGAACATCCCCACAGACGCCCTGCCCCCTGACAAACTGATTTTCCCACCCAAGGGGTGTCCCACCCGTTGGCTCCCCCTCATGCAGAAGGAAAATCAGGAAAGTAAAAGCTCCCTTAGAATTTCTTCTGGCCACTACTGTAAAAGACAATAAATATTGTTTCTTTAAGAAGATATTGAGAAAGGATTGCAAAGGACATTCTCCATTTTTACCGGATGCAGGGTTGATTACGATCACAAACGATGAGGAAAAGGCTGAGGTACTGAATGCCTTCTTTGTGTCAGTCTTCAATAGTCAGAATGGTTACGTGGAGGACAAGCAGCCTCCTGAGCCAGCAGGCAGGGACAGGGAGCTGACTAGAGCCCCTGCAATCCTGGAGGAAGTAGAAACTCACTTGCACAGCCACTAAGATACTGACAAGTCTATGGGGCTGGCCAGGTGTCCCCCAAGGTCACTCAGAGAGCTGGAAGAAGAGCTCGCTAGGCAGCTCCCTGCCTTTTATTATCAGTCTTGGCCAATCATGGAGGTCCCACATGACTGGAGGTGGCAGTGTGACACCATGCCCAAGAAGAGCCACAGGGAGTGTGCAGGGAACTGCAGGCCTGTCAGCCTTAGCTCAGGGCCTGGCAAGATTCTGGAGCAGATCATCGTGAGGGGGATCACAGGGCCCAGAGACGACAGCTGAGGGATCAGGCCCAGCCAGCATTAGTTCAGCAAAGGCAGGTCCCACCTGAGCAACATGATGTCCTTTGACAAGTGGGTGACCCACTTCCAGGCTGAGGGAGAAGCGATGCATGGAGTCTCTCTGGACTTGAGCAAAGCCTTTGACTCTGTCTCCAACAGCTTTTCCAAGTCTTGGAAAAGCCACCAGCCCAGGGCTTGGGAAGGTGCACTCTTTGCTGGGTTACGAACTGTTGGGACTGGGCCCCATAGGGTGGTGATGAATAGTGTCATATCCAGGTGGTGTTCCCTGGGCTCAGTCCTGTTTATAATCCGTCCTGCTGATGTGGCCAAGGGCATGGAGGGTACCCTCAGTTGTAAAATTCTGACAACACCAAAGTGGGTCTGAGTGTCAGCATGCTGGAAGCTTGGAAGGCTCTTGGGGGGAAAGTGCATGGGCTCAATCAAAGGTACCAGGCCAGTGGGAAGAGGTTCAGGTAGACCAAGGACTGCGTCCTGCCCTTGTGTCCCATCAAGGCCCTGCACTTCCCCAGGCTGTGGACAGAGGTGCTGGAAAGCTGCCCATCAGCAAAGGCCCTTGCGCTGCAGGCTGACAGTGGCCAAACATGAGCCGGTGTGTACCCACATGTGCAAGAAAGCCAGTGGCCATCACTGTCAGCAATAGTGTGGCCAGCAGGACTAGGGCAGTGGTTGTTTCTCAGTGCTGGGCACCTGGGGGCCACAGCTCTTGAGTTGTGTGCAGATGTGTGCCCCTTATAAGCACCATTATTGAGAGATGACTCGGTGTGAATTAAGGTGCCATCAAGGCCATGTACCAAAGTCAGCAACAGAGATTTTATTTAACAATAAATGTGAAGTAGAGAGACAGAAAGGAATAGAAAAGAGAAGGATGAGAAGGAGAGAGGGCGGATGAAATAGGAGGAGAGAGGGGGCAGGAATGGAGACATCAAGAAGAAGACAGACACCACGCTTGGCTGCCACAACCTCCTGTTGCTTGTTCCTCACCCTGGGCTTCTCAGTGGTGACAGGTCCCAGTGGCTCCTATGGAGGTGGAGGTGTGGGCCCCAGATCAGTCTTCTGGGGTTAGCTCTTTTCTCCAGTCCATGTTGTGAGGATCCAAGGAGGCGTTCTCCTAGGGGCCATTCAGATGGAGGATGGGCGTGCCTTCCTTTGCCTGCAATGCTGAGGTCCAAGGAGCATTTCTCAGCTCCTGATGTGGCCTGGGCAGAGGCTGGGAATGCACCCCCACACTGCATCCAGGGCCTAAAGTCAGCTTCTCTGGGATTCAACAAGGCAGCGCTGCCACCCTTCCTTAGCTGGCTCTCCTCGACCAGGCTGCCTTGTAGTTGGCTTGGGGGTGGTGGAATTGGGGTCAGGCAGCAGGACCTACCTGTGGCAATTGGTTGCCTTGGACATTATCCATCCAAGCATCTGTCCATTGATCTGTCCACACATCAATGGATCCACTAAAAGCCTCCTTATGCCATTGCCTCTGGGAGCTGCTCTGGCCTGAGGGTGAGTGGCAAATCTCTTGGGATGTGCCTGGTGCTGTGTCACGATCCGCTCTATGAGCAGGGAGTTGTGATGGTTTGTTCTACTGATCTCAGAGTGCGAAAAAACAACACGGAAAGGGGATTGCAGTATCAATCAAAAAATTTGTACCTTTATTGAATGACCACAGCAAATGTGGTAAAGGAATTAGGGAAAAGAAAATACTAGAAAAGAGGGGGGAGAAAGAGACAGGGAATACAGCTACCAAATGTAGAGAGACAAAGTCCTCATCATCCAGTCATTGGAGTTCACCTTGTCCTCTCGGGGTGATATCGCATTCTCTAGTTAACTCAGGGGTTTTTATTATGATAAATCATTGTGGGGGAAACAGGTAAGTCTTTTGAAAATTGCTGAGCATGAAAAACAGATACAATAAAGACTAGATTTAGCAGTCCATATTCTCAGCAGAAGGTGAGAGCCATTGTCTTCTTGGTCCAATGGCCACACCTGCAGGCAAATATCTCACTTTAGTCAGGTTGGCTCCTCCACACACCCCAGTCGTGTTAGAGGTTTCAATCTCAGTCCTTGGGAGGGGGGAGCTTCTCCATATAGGTGTCTCGTGTCTCAGTCCTTGGGAGAGAGGCTTCTTCCATCTCAGTCCGTCCGTCACGGTGGTAGTAGTGGAGAAGATGAAGGATTTTCCATGGGGGTTACCAAAGTTGCCCCAGCAAGTTCATCTGGTCAAGCGGTGGGAAAATTAGTGGGCTATTGTCGCGAAGCCGGTGTGAGCATATAGGGCAGGTCACCCCTGGCAGACCCTGCTAAAAGCAGTCACTGCAGACACACAGCTGTGAACAATGACTTGGCAGGCCAGAACTCTGCTCAGGAGCCTCAGGATCTTTGGCGTTTATCCAACACCAGCAGGCCACAGCTCTGATCAGGGTCCTCAAGGTCCCAATGTCTGTCCTTGAGATGGTCGTGAGGCAAACGAAGGGAACTTCCCACCATCTCTCACATGCTGGCAGGCGGGCTCAATCCTCTGGCTGCCCCCTGAGGCATCTGAAGGAGAAAAGCCGCCTCAGTGCCCGCCGGGCCGTCTTGACAATGGAGCGCCATCGCCGTGGGGCCGGGGTCTGTGGGACTGTGGTGATGTTTGTGGTGGGGGAAGGAAGACAGCATGCCAGGGGCTGGGAAGGCACTGGGCAAGCCCCCACCGGCACCACAGGCCCACTGGGATTTTCCTGATCAAGGCTGTCCTGGGAAGAGTCAGCTCCCATACATGCTGCGTCGGGCTCGTCCGTGTGCTTGTCTGGCAAGGTGCAAGACGACATATTTGGCTCTCTGGGCAGTGCCATGGGGAGAGGCTCACTGTGCCCCTCACCAGAAGGATCACTGTCCAGGGGAGAAGCTGCTGGCTCTGTTTCTTTGTCTTGCAGGAGCGGAGACAAGGCACACTCTGGCGTGCTGTCCCCCTCTCCTGCAGCATCTCTGTCAGGGAGCTCCTCTTCCTTTGCCAATAACTCATCTACACGAGTGTCCCCATATGGCATGTCCTTGTTGTTAAAGAGAGACCAGAGCTCTGCAAACAGGTCGGGAGGCACGAGCTGTGCGTAGCTTTTGGTGTCTCCTGCACAGTCTTTTGTCAAGGTGCAAAGGCTGTGCGGCACCAATGTGTTTTCTTCAGGAAGAGAGGAGAGAATGTCTTCCTCCAACTCTTCCAGCTCCTCTGCCTTGATGTGCAGAAGGGGCTTTGAAGCATCCTCAGTCTCTGTGCTCAGCAGTTTGCCGTGGGCGCTTTGCTCTGCTGGCCAACGCGTCCCCCTCTCCTCACAGGTGGCTCCAGATGAAGACAAAGTGGAGAAGCCTGAGACTTCCTCAGCCTCTGAGGTGGGGAAAATCTCACTGGGCCCCTCATCACAGGGATCGCCAGCCAAAGGAGAAGCTGCTGCCGCTGCCTTTTTCTCTTTCAATGGGGCAAGCGACACGCTCCATGGGTCGCTGTCCCCATCTCCGGCAGAAGCAGTGTGTGGGAGCTCTTCCTCCTCCCACTTCTCCTCTGGCTCCTGGAGAGAAGTGTCCCCTGGCCATGAGTTGTCAAAGCCAGAGCACGGCTCTGCAATCAGGTCAGGAGACAGGAGCTCAGAGGAGTTTCCTGTTTCTCCTGTGGAGCCGGCAGTCAAGCCGGGAGTGCTGGGCAGCACCTGGGGCTCTGCATCCGTCTCTTGGCTGAGACTTGAATGCTCCAGGGTGCGGGTGGACTTGATGGATGTGTCTCCACAGAGGCATGGGCCAAGGCCTCTAAACAGGCCTCTGGATGTTTTGCCCCCATGCACGTCCTGCACCTCAGTGAGCCCCTGTGCCTCAGTGTGCCCCCTGTGCTTCCAGGCAGGCCAGGTCCCTGTGCAGAGCGGTACGGCTCCTGCACATTGCAGGGGTGGCAGGCGATGGCCCTGCCTTGCTGCTGACCCTAGCCAGAGCCTTTCAGCTTTGCTGTCTGGGGAAGGTGTTTCCAGGCCCCTGTCAGCAGCCGTAGTGCCCAGTACAGAAGCTGGCACAAGCTCTCTGTAGCGCCTGGCCACAGGGCCCCTGGACCATGCTCTGGATCTTCTCTCAGGGGTTTCAGGGGCTGCTGGCAGAGGGGGCATCTTGACCCTTGCCGAAGCTGCTCTTGGCATTTCAGGGCTGATCTGCCATGGAGGTATCACTGTCAGTGGAGGGCCATGGAGAGGCGGCAAGTCTGACACAGACAATCTTGGTGGCCGTGTGAATGTGCTGCTGCAGGGCACTGAGTGCCCTCCCTCCAGGCTGTCCTCCTGAGATCCAAGTCCGCTGGATCTCCATGGGGTGATTGGTCTGGGGACCGGTCTGTCCCCGTGGAGGGGCGTGATGGTCACCCATGTGACCTCTGCTGCTGCTGCCTGCGGCAGCCCCTGGGGCTCCTGTAGGAAGCAGGAGGAGACAAGAGATGGTGGCAGCTCTACGAGCACACTGTCCCCCCTCATGTTGGTGAGCCCAGCTCTAGCCCCAGGGCAGGTGCTGGCCACTGCAACCAGGCCAGGCTGGGTTCCCAGCTGCGCTCGCTGTCTCTGGGCCATTCCCTCACCCAGGCCATCCTGGCACCGGCTCCTCCCCAGAGCAAGGCCTGGAGCCAGGCCTGGCTGCCGCTCTCTGCCCCCAGCCCTCCCCCAGGTGCCACTGCAGCCTTTCCCTCCATTCCCGTCCCTCACCTGTCGCCGCTTGGACAGCAGCGGCTGCCCCTCACGGGACTGGCAGTGGGTGTTCGCTTCCTTCCTCTTGGACATCTTGGCAGTGCTCTGATGAACACCGGCCAAGATCACCCGGGAGAGCTGCTTCCTCCTGAGGAGCTGCTGCCTCGTGAGAGAGCTGCTGCCTCCTCAGAGAGCTACTCTCCTGAGAGTGACAACACGAGGGGTTTGGCCCTACAAGAGCCCTCTGGGTCACGGCATGGGCCTGTGTCACAATGGACTCTGGGCACGATGCAACTGCGGGTCACAAAGGCTTGGGGGGCACCGCTGCCCCTTGTCATGGAGAGAAATTGAGACCCCCTAGATCAGAAAAGGCCTGCTTTAGGCCTTTGACCCTTGACTTTGCCTACACTAGTTCCTCTCCAAATAGCCTGCATCTTTCCCTTGTCCCATCATGTGTTCCTCCCCTGAACATCCCCAAATAAGCCCTGCCCCCTGACAAACTGATTTTCTCACCCAAGGGGTGTTCCACCTGTTGGCTCCCCCCTCATGCAGAAGGAAAATCAGGAAAGTAAAAGCTCCCTTAGAATTTCTTCTGGCCACTACTGTAAAAGACAATAAATATTGTTTGTTTAAGAAGATTAATGAGAAAGGATTGCCAAGGACATTCTCCATTTTTACCGGATGCAGGGTTGATTACGATCACAAACGATGAGGAAAAGGCTAAGGTACTGAATGCCTTCTTTGTGTCAGTCTTCAATAGTCAGAATGGTTACGTGGAGGACAAGCAGCCTCCTGAGCCAGCAGGCAGGGAGGGGGAACTGACCAGAGCCCCTGTAATCCTGGAGGAAGTAGAAACTCACTTGCACAGCCACTAAGACATTGACAAGTCTATGGGGCTGGCCGGGAGTCCCCCAAGTTCACTCAGAGAGCTGGCAGAAGAGCTCACTAAGCAGCTCTCTGCCTTTTATTATCAGTCCTGGCCACTTGGGGAGGTCCCAGATGACTGGAGGTGGCAGTGTGACACCCATGCCCAAGAAGGGCTGCAGGGAGGATGCAGGGAACTGCAGGCCTGTCAGCCTTAGCTCAGGGCCTGGCAAGATTCTGGAGCGGATCATCGTGAGGGGGATCACTGGGCCCAGAGAGGACAGCTGAGGGATCAGGCCCAGCCAGCATTAGTTCAGCAAAGGCAGGTCCCACCTAGGCCACATGATGTCCTTTGACAAGTGGGTGACCCACTTCCAGGCTGAGGGAGAAGCGATGCATGGAGTCTCCCTGGACTTGAGCAAAGCCTTTGACTTCTGACTTTTCAAGACAGCACAGTCTTGAAAAAGCCACCAGCCCAGGGCTTGGGAAGGTGCACTCTTTGCTGGGTTAGGAACTGTTGGGTCTGGGCCCCATAACGTGGTGATGAATGGTGTCACATCCAGATGGTGTCCGGTCACTAGTAGTGTCCCCTGGGCTCAGTCCTGTTTATAATCCGTCCTGCTGATGTGGCCAAGGGCATAGAGTGTACCTCAGTTGTAAATTTCTGACAACACCAAGGTGGGTCAGAGTGTCAGCATGCGGGAAGCTTGGAAGGCTCTTTGGGAGAATGTGGACAGGCTAAATCAATGGTGCCAGGCCAGCACGATGAGGTTCCGGAAGACCAAGGACTGGATCGTGCCCTTGTGTCTTAACAATCTCCTGCATTTCTCTGGGCTGTGGACAGAATAAGTGAAAAACTGCCCATCAGCAAAGGCCCTGGCGCTGCAGGCTGACAGTGGCCGAACATGAGCCGGTGTGTGCCCACATGTGCAAGAAGGCCAGTGGCCATCACTGTCAGCAATAGTGTGGCCAGCAGGACCAGGGCAGTAATTGTCCCTCAGTGCTGGGCTCTGGGGGGCCACAGCTCTTGGGCTGTGTGCAGATGTGTGCCCCTGTTAAGCACCATTAGTGAGAGATGACTCGGTGTGAATTAAGGTACCATCAAGGCCATGTACCAAAGTCAGCAACAGAGATTTTATTTAACAATAAATGTGAAGTAGAGAAATAGAAAGGAATATAAAAGAGAAGGATGAGAAGGAGAGACGGGGGAAGAAATAGGGGGAGAGAGGTGGAAGGGATGGAGACATCAAGAAGAAGACAGACACCACGCTTGGCTGCCACAGCCTCCCGTCGGTTGTTCCTCACGCGGGGCTTCTCAGTGGTGACAAGTCCCAGTGGCTCCTATGGAGGTGGAGGTGGGGGTCCCAGATCAGTCTTCTGGGGTTAGCTATTTTCTCCAGTCCATGTTGTGAGGATCCAAGGAGGCGTTCTCCTATGGGCCGTTCAAATGGAGGATGGGCGTGCCTTCCTTTGCCTGCAATGCTGAGGTCCAAGGAGCATTTCTCAGCTCCTGATGTGGCCTGGGCACAGGGTGGGAAATGCACCCCCACACTGCATCCAGGGCCTAAAGTGAGCTTCTCTGGGATTCAACAAGGCAGCACTGCCACCCTTCCTTAGCTGGCTCTCCTTGACCAGGCTGCCTTGTAGTTGGCTTGGGGGTGGTGGAATTGGGGTCAGGCAGCAGGACCTACCTGTGGCAATTGGTTGCCTTGGACATTATCCATCTGAGCATCTGTCCATTGATGCGTCCATCCATTGGTGCACCCACTACAAGCCTCCCTGTGCCATTGCCTCTGGGAGCTGCTCTGGCCTGAGGGTGAGTGGCAATCTCTTGGGATGTGCCTGGTGCTGTGTCACGATCCACTCTATGAGCGGGGAGTCGTGATGGTTTGTTCTACTGATCTCAGAGTGCAAAAAACCAACACAGAAAGGGGATTGCAGTATCAATCAAAACAAATGCACCTTTATTGAATGACCACAGAAAATGTGCAAAGGAATTAGGGAAAAGAAGATATTGGAAAAGACGGGGGAGAAAGAGACAGGGAATACAGCTACCAAATGTAGAGAAACAAAGTCCTCATTGTCCAGTCATTGAAGTTCACCTAGTCACATCAGAGAGATCTCAAAGTCTCTAGTTAACTCACGGGTTTTTATTATGATAAATCAGTGTGGGGGAAAAAGGTAAGTCTTTTGAAAATTGCTGAGGGGGAGAAACAGATACAATAAAGAATAGATGTAGCAGTCCACATTCTCAGCAGTAGGTGAGAACCATTGTCTTCTAGGTCCAATGGCCATACCTGCAGGCAAATATCTCACTTTAGTCAGGTTGGCTCCTCCACACACCTCCCCGTGTTAGAGGTTTCAATCTCAGTCCTTGGGAGGGGGGAGCTTCTCCATATAGGTGTCTCGTGTCTCAGTCCTTGAGAGGGAGGCTTCTTCCGTCTCAGTCTGTCCATCACGGTGGTAGTAGAGGAGCAGATGAAGGATTTTCCATGGGGGGGTACCAAAGTTGACCCAGCAAGTTCATCTGGCCAAGAGGTGGGAAAATTCCTGGGCTATTGTCACAAAGCAGGTGTGAGCATATAGGGCACGTCACCCCTGGCAGACCCTGCTAGAAGCAGTCACTGCAGACACAGCTGTGAACAATGACTTGGCAGGCCAGAACTCTGCCCAGGGGTCTCAGGATCTTTGGCATTTATCCAACACCGGCAGGCTGATCAGGGTCCTCAAGGTCCCAATGTCTGTCCTTGTGATAGTCATGAGGCAAATGAAGGGAACTTCCCACCATCTCTCACATGCTGGCAGGCGGGCTCAATCCTCTGGCTGTCCCCTGAGGCAGCTGAAGGAGAAAAGCTGCCTCAGTGCCCGCCGGGCTGTCTTGACAATGGAGCGCCATCGCCGTGGGGCCGGGGTCTGCGGGACTGTGGTCGTGTTTGTGGTGGGGGAAGGAAGACAGCATGCCAGGGGCTGGGAAGGCACTGGGCAAGCCCCCATTGGCACCACAGGCCCACTGGGATTTTCCTGGTCAAGGCTGTCCTGGGAAGAGTCAGCTCCCATACATGCTGCATCAGGCTCGTCCGTGTGCTTGTCTGGCAAGGTGCAAGACGACATATTTGGCTCTCTGGGCAGTGCCATGGGGAGAGGCTCACTGTGCCCCTCACCAGAAGGATCACTGTCCAGGGGAGAAGCTGCTGGCTCTGTTTCTTTGTCTTGCAGGAGCGGAGACAAGGCACACTCTGGCTTGCTGTGCCCCTCTCCTGCAGCATCTCTGTCAGGGAGCTCCTCTTCCTCACACTCTGCCAGTAACTCATCTACACGAGTGTCCCCATATGGCAGGTCCTTGTTGTTAAAGAGAGACCAGAGCTCTGCAAACAGGTCAGGAGGCACGAGCTGTGCGTAGCTTTCGGTGTCTCCTGTGCTTTCTTTGGTCAAGGCGCAAAGGCTGTGTGGCACCAATGTGCTTTCTTCAGGAAGAGAGGAGAGAATGTCTTCCTCCAACTCTTCCAGCTCCTCTGCCTTGATGTGCAGAAGGGGCTTTGAAGCATCCTCAGTCTCTGTGCTCAGTAGCTTGCCGTGCGCACTTTGATCTTCTGGCCAACGAGTTCCCCTCTCCTCACAGGTGGCGAAGCCTGAGACTTCCTCAGCCTCTGAGGTGGGGAAAATCTCACTGGGCCCCTCGTCACAGGGATCGCCAGACAAAGGAGAAGCTGCGGCCTCTGCCTTTTTGTCTTTCAATGGGGCAAGCGACATGCTCCATGGGTCATTGTCCCCATCTCCAGCAGACTCAGTGTTTGGGAGCACTTCCTCCTCCCCCTTCTCCTCTGGCTCCTGGAGAGAAGTGTCCCCTGGCCATGAGTTGTCAGAGCCAGAGCACGGCTCTGCAATCACGTCAGGAGACAGGAGCTCAGAGGAGTTTCCTGTGTCTCCTGTGGAGCCTGCCGTCAAGCTGGGAATGCTGGGCAGCACCTGGGGCTCTGCATCTGTCTCTTGGCTGAGACTTGAATGCTCCAGGGTGCGGGTGGACTTGATGGATGTGTCTCCACAGAGGCATGGGCCAAGGCCTCTAAACAGGCCTCTGGTTGTTTTGCCCCCATGCACGTCCTGCACCTCAGTGAGCCCCTGTGCCTCAGTGTGCCTCCTGTGCTTCCAGGCAGGCCGGGTCCCTGTGCAGAGCGGCATGGCTCCTGCACATTGCAGGGGTGGCAGGCGATGGCCCTGCCTTGCTGCTGACCCTAGCCAGAGCCTTTCAGCTGTGCTGTCTGGGGAAGGTGTTTCCCGGCCCCTGTCAGCAGCCGTAGTGCCCAGAACAGAAGCTGGCACAAGCTCTCTGTAGCGCCTGGCCACAGAGCCCCCGGACCATGCTCTGGATCTTCTCTCAGAGTTTTCAGGGGCTGCTGGCAGAGGGGGCATCTTGACCCTTGCTGAGGCTGCTCTTGGAATTTTAGGGCTGATCTGCCATGGAGGTATCACTGTCAGTGGAGGACCATGGAGAGGCGGCAAGTCTGACACAGACAACCTTGGTGGCCGTGTGAATGTGCTGCTGCAGGGCACTGAGTACCCTCCCTCCAGGTTGTCCTCCTGAGATCCAAGTCCGCTGGATCTCCATGAGGTGATTGGTCTGAGGACCAGTCTGTCCTCATGGAGGGGTGTGATGGTCACCCATGTGACCTCTGCTGCTGCTGCCTGAGGCGGCCTCTGTGGCACCTGTGGGAAGCAGGAGGAGGCGAGACATGGAGGCGGCTCTGTGGGCACACTGTCCCCCCTCACCTTGGTGAGCCCAGCTCTGGCCCCAGGGCAGGTGCTGGCCACAGCAGCCAGGCCAGGCTGGGTTCCCAGCTGCGCTTGCTGTCTCTGGGCCATTACATCACCCAGGCCATCCTGGCACCGGCTCCTCCCCAGAGCAAGGCCTGGAGCCAGGCCTGGCTGCCGCTCTCTGCCCCCAGCCCTCCCCCAGGTCCCACTGCAGCCTTTCCCTCCATTCCCGTTCCTCACCTGTCGCCGCTTGGACAGCAGTGGCTGCCCCTCACGGGACTGGCAGTGGGTGTTCGCTTCCTTCCTCTTGGACATCTTGGCAGTGCTCTGATGAACACTGGCCAAGATCACCCGGGAGAGCTGCTTCCTCCTGAGGAGCTGCTGCCTCGTGAGAGAGCTGCTGCCTCCTCAGAGAGTTGCTCTCCTGAGAGTGACAACACGAGGGGTTTGGCCCTATAAAAGCCCTCTGGGTCACGGCATGGGCCTGTGTCACAATGGCCTCTGGGCACGATGCAAGCGCGGGTCACAAAGGCTTGGTGGGCACGGCTGCCCCTTGTCATGGAGAGAAATTGAGACCCCCTAGATCACAAAAGGCCTACTTTAGGCCTTTGACCCTTGACTTTGCCTACACTAGTTCCTCTCCAAATGGCCTGCATCTCTCCCTTGTCCCCCAAAGAAACCCTGCCCTATGACAAACTGAATTTCCCACCCAAGGGTGTCCCACCCGTTGGCTCCCCCCTCATGTAGAAGGAAAATCAGGAAAGCAAAAGCTCCCTTAGAACTTCTTCTGGCCACTACTGTAAAAGACAATAAATATTGTTTGTTTAAGAAGATAATGAGAAAGGATTGCCAAGGACATTCTCCATTTTTACCGGATGCAGGGTTGATTACGATCACAAACGATGAGGAAAAGGCTAAGGTATTGAATGCCTTCTTTGCACCAGTCTTCAATAGTCAGAATGGTTATGTGGAGGACAAGCAGCCTCCTGAGCCAGCAGGCAGGGACAGGGAGCTGACTAGAGCCCCTGCAATCCTGGAGGAAGTAGAAACTCACTTGCACAGCCACTAAGACACTGACAAGTCTATGGGGCTGGCCTGGAGTCCCCCAAGGTCACTCAGAGAGCTGGAAGAAGAGCTCGCTAGGCAGCTCTCTGCCTTTTATTATCAGTCCTGGCCACTAGGGGAGGTCCCAGATGACTGGAGGTGGCAGTGTGACACCATGCCCAAGAAGGGCTGCAGGGAGGATGCAGGGAACTGCAGGCCTGTCAGCCTTAGCTCAGGGCCTGGCAAGATTCTGGAGTGGATCATCGTGAGGGGGATCACAGGGCACAGAGAGGACAGCTGAGGGATCAGGCCCAGCCAGCATTAGTTCAGCAATGGCCGGTCCCACCTGAGCAACACAATGTCCTTTGACAAGTGGGTGACCCACTTCCAGGCTGAGGAAGAATCTGTACATGGAATCTCTCTGGACTTGAGCAAAGCCTTTGACTTCTGATTTTCGAAGACAGCACAGTCTTGGAAAAGCCACCAGCCCAGGGCTTGGGAAGGTGCACTCTTTGCTGGGTTAGGAACTGTTGGGACTGGGGCCCCATAATGTGGTGATGAATGGTGTCACATCCAGGTGGTGTCCGGTCACTAGTAGTGTCCCCTGGGCTCAGTCCTGTTTATAATCCGTCCTGCTGATGTGGCCAAGGGCATGGAGTGTACCTCAGTTGTAAATTTCTGACAACACCAAGGTGGGTCAGAGTGTCAGCATGCTGGAATCTTGGAAGGCTCTTTGGGAGAATGTGAACATGCTCGATCAATGGTGCCAGGCCATTAGGATGAGGTTCAGGAAGACCAAGGACTGGATCTTGCCCTCATGTCTTAACAATCCCCTGCATTTCTCCAGGCTGCTGACTGAATGGCTGCAAAGCTGCCCAGAGGAAAAGTGGACAGAGGGGCTGAACATGAACTAGCATGTGCCCTGGTCGACAAGAAGGCCAGTGTCTTCCTGGCCTGTTTCAGGGATGGTTTTATGATTTCCCTCTAGTAGCCTTCAGTATCAGAAGCTTCAGAATAAAATTTCGAAAATCCTATGTTGAATTTGAAGGTCGTTTGACCTTGTTTCATGCTGACAAATGATCAGATACTTCCATGAATCTATCACTTAGGAGTTATCTTCCTATGCAGTCTGCAGTCACCTCTGCAAGACCAAATTTTCACCTAAGCATGATCTTCTAGAAACTATTTGGCACATCATTTCTGCTTGTAAATAATAAATACAATACTACTGGGTGGAACTACTCAGAGAAGTAAGCTCTGAAATTGGTAATAAGTGTTTGCAGTTTCACACTTAAATCTTTCTAAGACTGAATATGTCATTCATACTATAAAAGCCATCTAAGTCTCCAGGGGCTGTGTGATATAAATGCAAAACAATTTATGGTTGGTTTTGTTCCTTTCCAGAAAGCTTCAATTTACTTCTCCTGGGAAGAAAAGAGCATTTTCAAAGGCATAAATAATGTGTGGACGCCCATCTCTTATTGACATCTTTGAAAGTCACCATTTAAGTAGGATGATTTACTTAATGGCCACATTTTACTTGATTCTTTACCAATCAGCTTCATTAAGTCCTTAAAAACCTTTTTCCTCTTACAGTAATTCTGACCAAAAAAAAAAAAAAAAAAGCCAGGACATTTCAGTCACTACCTCTCAAAGCACCACAGTTGCATTAATGTAAGCTCTACTGTTTTGAGCCATTATTACAGAACACCAAAATTTATTTTTATAAGGTTGCTAGGCAGTTAAACCACCTTGAAAGAAATGAACTATCTGTGTACGAGCATGTACAACGAAGTTATTGATGGAATACTAAATAAAAAAGAATACGTGAGAGCTAAATCTGGAGATATTTACTGGGGCTGTACTGTTATATTCCAGCAACACTGACATTTCAGGCTGCAGTTTCCAACAGCCACTGCAATATAATTTAAACCCCAAAATCAAAACTGTCAGTGCTTTTGGATCTGTGAGATGGGGGAAAAGTTTATTTTAAAGCTGCATTTTTCTTTCCTCCAACTTTCTATGTCTCACAAGAACACAGAAAGTCTCACACACATTTCCTCTTGAAAAATTACTTTTTCACTGTCTTTCATACAAAGCTGTAGAACCACAGGAGTTATTTGGGTGTAAAGGGACATTATGAATTAATAGAATGGCTTTGGTTGGAAGGGACATTCAAGATCATCTGGTTCCAACCCCTGAAGCTCATCAGTTACGTCTGTTCCAAATTCTTGTGCAAAGCAGGGCCAGTTTTGAAGCAGGATCTGACCTGGAAACCAGAAGCACCAGAAGTTCAGAAGGGTTATAAATCACATGAGCATTGTCTGCTATAAATTTTGTAAGTCCCATAAGCCCTTTCTCCTTTTGACATACTGACTTTTTCCTCCTGTCTGTGCAGAGTCTGTGGGAATGGTCATTCTGGGCAAAGCAAGCAGGAGAAAGTTTTGCCATCTACACTGTACCTCAGCCCCAGATTTATATACATTTACAGCAAGAGGTGTTAAAAAAACAAAAAAAAAAAAACCCTTTGCCCAAGCCAATGAGTTCTCACAGCTCTTTTTTAGAACTTGAGCTGAGGAACTATTGTTGATATCTAGTATAATATTTGAAAATAAACCTACTAAAATTTGGCTGAAAGGCCAATGGAGGGCTATATGGAATACAACAGGAATTTTTATGCAAAAAATATTTTTTAAATGGAAAATAGAGGAAGTTTAATTTTTAGTATTGTTGTGAATTTCCAAATGAAAATTCTTTTCTGAAAACCAAACGTTGAAAAAAGTTCAATACCAAATTTTTAGGTTAAATAAAACTTTCATTTCTCATTAATAATGTCCATTAACAAGATTCATAATAAAAGCAAGACCCAACGTGTGGGGCCAGTCCAGAATGCAATCTTTGTGAATTTTGTCTCTCAATGTATCCTCAGGTAATATTTTTAGATTTTTAGGTCCTCAGCTTGTTTAATGTTCCAAGGAATTCTATGGGGGAAAAAAAAATCATTATGATGATTCCTTTGGCTCTTGTTATTTAAAGAAAATTTTAAAAAGTGAGGGAAGCAATGAATTATTTATTTTGTGCCTTTTTTAATAACCCCAGGAGTTGAAGGTGTAAATCTTTTAAAGGGAAAACATCCCCTCATGCAGGGCACAGGTTAAAATGAACAAAACCTTGGCAGCAGTTTGAGCTCAAAGTGCTGCCTATACATTTTCTGGATATAGCTGAGCAGATAAACCCACCCAGCTCCTGCAGAAATGAATAGGAGCTGGCACATAAGTACCTGTAAGAATCCACACCACTGCCTGTGATAAAACATCTGGTTTATCATCGGCAGCAGAACCAGTAGAATTAAGTAGTTAATACTTCAAAGTGATACAAAATGTAACTGTAAATTCAACAGAGCTTTCTGCTGGAGACCATGTAAGAGCACCATAATAACAGCAAATTGATTCACCTAAACCTTTGCTTTGCATTTGCTGTAAGACAGGATTTTCAGTAAACTACTCCAGCTCTCCTCTGTGTTAATAATAACTACCTCACTGTGCCACACTTACAGACACAAGGGGAAAAAAAAAAGAAAAGAATAAAAGAGAAATGATGCGGACATGAAGGAATGTATTCCTTGTTGGAGCTCCCATTTGGTACAGCTTTATAAAGATACAGAACTTGGGTCAATTTAATATAGCAGATCCATGCAGTGACTTAATACTATTGTTTTTCTCCTTTACAGCCTGATGAGATACAAGTAATTGAAAAACTGCTCAATTAAACCAAGTATATGCATTTCCTCCTGGCTTTACTTTTTCCTCTCCCTAAAATGACCCTGACTGGTTTCAGTCTCATGGGAGAATTAACTGTGCAGGTTTTATAAAGCTCACTGCACCAGACACTGTTACTACTGTGGTTAATGAGAAGTTCTTTTTGCACAATTCCCTCCATAAGGATGGCATGTCACTTGCATAATAGCTCCAGACTCACGGGAAACCTGTGAGAACATCTCTTCCCAAAGGCAACAAGCACAAGGATCCTCCATACCAGCTGCCTGACAGAGTTCAAGAAGTTTAGACTTATGCTCTCAGACATATGGTGTGGTTTTTGGGGTTGTTCCGTGCAGAGCCAGGAGAATGGTTGTGTTTGATGGTCCCTGTAGGACCCATCTAACTCAGGATATTCTATGATTCCATCTATGGTTCCATCTGAGTCCCTACACCAGCACACATACACAATCCATGCACATCCATACAGTGTTTTCCTCCTACCAGGTACCTTTGCACACATGCTTCGTTCCATCTTCTACAGGGATTTGCAAAGATGAAGACTTCAGGCTTTTTTTTTTTTTACTTGCATAGCACTTCTAAGCCATCCTTCCCTTTTTGAAAAGACTATTACCTTAATAATGGTACAATTCGAATTTTATGCCAGCAGACAATTTCCATTTTCCAGATCTTGCTGGTCACTTCTGAGCCATTCCTGCAGCACTCGGTTCCTTGATGAGCTGTGAGTGGAGCAGTTGCAATCTAGCTTGTAACTAAATTGCAGCTTTTCTGAGGTTTTACATCTTTCACACAAATATTGACAGATGTAAAATAAAATCAAAAAACCTGAACTGTAAGCTTCACATTTCACAAGGTTTTTCTTCTAGTAATAAAACCATTTACCTGCATATGAAAGGAGGTAAATTCCTTTCCTCTGAAATGGCCTTCTTTGGGTCTCAAAATCCCTAAATGCATTAGATGGAAGATTGGGGGAAAAAAAAGGCAGGAATCTCAATCTTTGATGCAAAATATTGCCCTAAGGTAAAACTGATCCACTCTGCTGTCACAGAATGCAGGACAGGTCAGATGCTAATTCCCCAGATATAAGAAAAATAGAGATTGCTGTGACAGCGTTCACAACATGCTCAGTTTTGTCTTCCTATAGGGGTATTATTTCTCTTTATGTCATGCCGTACAATCTCTTTTTAAAATGGGGTTCCTACATCATGCAGAATCTGCTCCATTGGGGATAAGACCACCAGGCCTCATCATTTGCATTCTCTGGTCCACCACTGTAGTCCAAAGGCAAAGCACAGCAGGATGAGAAGGAGGAGACCTTTTCTGTACCTCTGCCAGCTGAAATAAAATGTGATCTGTCTATCCTTACTCCTGGGTGATAACAAGGTACTTGTAGATCTTCATCTTTTCACTTTCTGCTGCAGAGCTGTAAATCAGGAGAGGTGCAGGGCTTGACTCTTTCTACCCCCTGCTGTGCCTTTTCTGTAATTCAGATCAATCACCTAAAGTGTCCATAGAACCAGTTAGCTGCCCCAGATGCTGCCAAGCAAATGAGTCACGGGCAAATTTAGGGACATTTGGTCACAAGTTTGTATGATGAGCATGAGCCCATATGGTGTGGGATGTCCCTTGGGTCAGTCAGGGTCATTTGTCCCAGTTGCGTCTCCTCCCCTCCTTGTGCACTCCCAGCCTCCTCTCTGGTGGGGTGAGCAGAGGAAAGTCTTTGGCTTTGCTCAGCAATAACCAAAACATCCCTGTGTTATCACCAATGTTTTGGTAACACAAGTAAAATATAGCCCATCCCAGCTACTCTGAAGAACCTTAAGTTCATCCCATCCAAAACAAGTACACCTGGCCACGTGTTCTGAAGTCATTAGTTTAAATAGACATACATTTATTTAGAATAAAAGTATCATGCCTGGGATGGAGTAGCAGCGCAGGAGCCATGCATTGGACCCTCGGTCACAAGCTTTCTGCAGGCATATTAATTCAGTTTGTAAAACAGACATGCAAGCAAAGCAGTAAATTCCTTTTATTCATATATAAAGGGAGGAGCTTTATGAAAATAACTCAGTGTACCTAATGTCCCCAGTCTCTCCTCAAGCTTTAAACTTCAAACAGACTATTTGGATTTCCCCAGATCAGTCTGGACTATGAATTTCAGGTGGGGCAAATAAAACACATTTAATTCCAATATTTTCTTTGTAAAGGATTTACCAACTTTCTTTAGATGGTAAACAATGGCTCAGCTTCTGGAAGGAGCCCTGTTACCCTTTCATTTAGGACCCAGATCTGCTGACAAAATCAGCATTGACTGAGAAATAGGCATTTTGTATGTCCACAGATGTGAGAATCAAGGCTCAATTCCAATTGGATTTATTTTTTTTCTCTCTTTTCATCACACCTGACAGACTGAGCATACTGACTGTAGTAAACTTTTAGAAAGGTAAGGAAAATAGTTGGCTTTGTCACACTCACCACTCAACCAGTGTTCCATGCTGTCTATTAATGTTAATCTGGCATGTCCCTCCCCAGATGTGAATTTCTGAAAATTCATAAATCCTGGCAGTGCTTCCTCCAGATTTCTCAGCTAAGCTGCTGGAAATACACGCCATAAATTAAATTGCAGTGAATAGTAGGCCAGGACTTTGGGAGTTTGCTCAGGTCTATCAGAATATTTATGAAGCACAAAGTTGTTCAATAGTTCTCAGGGTTTATATAAATTACCACTGAGTCCAACATTCTGGATTCAAGCATAAGCATGGGATGTGTGTTCCCACAGCCAAGGAGATAATGATTCCAACTGGAAACATGAAATCTGCTCACAGAGCCAGATGCTCAGCTGCAGTAAAGTAAGGTCTCTCTGAATGACAGTTATGCAGTTCTGTTTTTCAGGACTTTAATATTTGTTAGTATAACATGATAACAGCAAGTATGTCTGGGCAGCTGGCATAAATTATCATAGTTTCAACCTTCATAGGATCTGTCTTATGATGTAGTTTTTCTCTAACTCACTGTACAAATGCACTGCTACTGAACAGAGGTGAACAGGAGTTTATCCTGGTTCCCATTTTGCCTGTGATATAACCTTCCTCTCACACCCTGGGTAACTGATATAGCTAGAAGTAGCATTGAAGCAGAAAATCTGTTTATTGTCTAGTTCCAGGAAGAGTTTGCAAAGCCAGCATCATAAAAAAAATTAAAAGCAGCAAAAAAAAAAAAAAAAAAAAAAAAAGGACCAAAAAAACCACCAAAACCCAAACCCCAATAGTCCAGATTTTAACTTGTAAACTGAGCACGTCTTATATGTAATTAGGGAATGAAAATAAATTAACTTTATAACCTAAGGGTGACATTCTTAAAAATTATAAATCTGCCTGAGATCTCGAAAAGATGAAGACTATCCTACTAGAAGAGATGAACATTTTCCTCCCTTTCATATGGAAATATTTAAAAACAGGAACACACTGTCTTGTTTTGGAAAAAGGTTGATCACCAAGCTAACAGTTCTTCCATTCTCTTGATTTCCTGCTCAAAATCTTAATCTCAGAATAGTATGAATCCACAAAGGTGTGTCTTTTATATGGTTATGAAATTAATGTTACACTCACATCCACTTGCTTACCTTTTCTTCAATATAATAGGAAATTACAAGCCCTGAGCAAGTCATTATTCTCTGGTGATTATGAATTAGCTGACTACAGGCCACAGAGAAAGGCAGCATGTTCTAGCAGACCACAAGGTCTTTTAGTGAACAGAAGTACCATAGTGTTCCGATCTGTAGCTGGACATTTCTGCTAGCTTAGGAGTCAGGTGTTTCATCTTTCCAAAATAGAAATGTTCGCCTAAGGAAATAAAGAGGACATCTCTTCCTCCACTTAGCAAAGCAATGTTATTTGCTGGAGGCTATCCGTGCAATCAGGGCTTTTTTTTCTCTTCTGCTGACTGACATAATAACACTTTCTAATGCAGGAAATACTAAGTATTAGTATACTAAGCCCATTTCAAGTATAATGGAGCATGGACTAAATCAAATACTGAGTGTTCCACCATATAAATTCCTGTCTGCTCCCAGTGAACAAGTAAGGAGCTGCCAACATTTCCCTGAATGGCTGCAGGGAATGCAAGACAGCAGCAACAACATCTCCAAAGAAGAAGGAAGTATCTCCTTTCTCCCCTCCTTTCTACTGCTTCTTCTCACTGATTCTTCTTAGTGCTTCTACCACTCCCACCTTGAACATCCAAACCAATCCTTTCCCTTTAAAACCCTCCCTCTGGAGTCTGGAAGTGACCAAAGAAATAAAAGCAGCCCTGCAGGTTTAACCCACTTAGAGGACTAAAACCTACCCCCTCTCCATCTACTCATATTTTATTAATCTCAATTAATTAATGTGTTTCTGTGTCTTGCAGGCCAGGCTGCAGCAGCTGGCACAGCCCATGCCTGCGTGGGAGGGATTGTTGAGGATCTGAGCTGGTCTGGGCCAGGCTGGGCTGTCAGACTCAGCACATTAAAGGCCCATCTGCCAAACCTTCCCAAGAGACATTGGTGAACAAACACAGGGCAAAGGGGGAAAAGAGGTTTTCCTTTGGCACTGCCTTTTCTAGGGATTTCTTGGCCTTTTATAGGGGATTTAAGGAGAAATGAGTCTCCTTACTTGAGGGAAATGTGGAAATGCTTGAAACAGTATTCATTGCAAAGGTGGGGAGTGAGACTGTGAGCACTGTTATTTCAGATGAAAACCTTGAGAACCCCCTCATGGCCCAGGAGATGTGAAGTGGGCTGGATACGCCTTCTGCCTCCTAATTCTTTCAGACAGAGTGGAGGAGAGATTACATTTACTGTGTGGTTGCTCTAAAAGTGTGGGACACTGAGATGCCCTTAAGATGTCAGAAGTTGACTGCGTGGTATTTTGTGGGCAGATGCATGGAAAAGATGAATCAGTTCCACTGCAGAAGCTGTGTAATGGCAAAATAAGTTTATTGTGCTTTTCTGAGGGGCCAGAAACTTCATGAAGGCTGGATGCACTGGTTCAGGGTCAGTGTCCTGCTGTCAGGGGCACACAGTTGGCTGTCGTCCCAGCACGGACAGAGTGTCCTGATATTTGCCTGTAATGTGGTGTGGAGAAATATCCAATAATGGATTCATCTCCAGGGATGTCAATGTACACAACAATGAACCTGCAGGAGACATCATTGGAGGCTGGTAAAGAGCAGAATTTACTATAACAGTCACTAATTTGAAGTGGTTAAAACTTCCACCTCCCAAAAATCAGTAGTTTCCATGTGTTTTAGCAGTTGTCATCTTGTGCAGCTTTTTTAATTATAGCTTTGCACCTGCTTTTGAAACTCTGGTTCTCTTACTATTTAATCTGATTTTGCAAGGTCACCAATGGGTCTGTCTCAGGTCAAATGCATCATTGCTTCATTTTGGGAAGCACAGGAAGTACAAGGAAGTTGGAAATAAGGGATGATCAAAATTTCTGCATCATTGAACTAAGCCAAAAAAGCAGTGCAGTTTCTGCAGCATAATGCCAGCCTAATTTTGCCACCATTTTTAATAATCTTCCACCAGTAGTGAGAGGGCCTGAGTGAAATTAGTTGGTTTTATCCATGAAATTTTAAGTAGACTGATGCCAGGGTATGAAAGCAACAATCTGATTCAGGAGAAACCATCCCTGAGTAAAAGAAATAGCAGATAGGCCAGAAGGAAAATTAGGTGAGTCTTTTTCCCCTGTTTTCTGTAACATGTTTGAAAAACAAGTCTGCATGAAGAGTAGTCTCAGTGGAATTCAAGTCAAGGAGATCAGGGCACATGTTTGTCTACATGTATGTGATTCCAATAGGAACAGAAAGGGAACCCTGTGGACAGTGAGGAGACTTTGCCAAAATTGCCATGCTGCTTACTGCAAATTTCTCATGGTAATTCCTCTTCACAGAGGAGTGTTAAAGATTGCCTGGAACAAAGACAGGGTTTCAAGTACCCATTTTCTAGACTTCCTGCCATCATGTAGGATGTGCCTTTCAGGTAGGACCTTATCAAGTTGCTGCCATAATGTTGGAGGGCAAAATACAACAGATTTGAAACACTTTCTACTTCCAGAGATGAGGGTGCCCTAAAGGAAGATTGTGCATCGCTTCTCTCCAGCCTATCCCTTGAATTATCAAGCTGAACGAAACCACCCTTGCCATTTACAGAATAGGTTGCTCTTCTTAAGAAAGAGATAGTATTTAAACACGCCTCCTGATAAAGAGATTCCTGCTGGCTCTCAATTACTTCCAGTCCTTCCCTTCTCCAGTGTGTTATTCCAGCTCCTCTGGTCAGCTTTTGCCAGAATTCATGGGACCATGCTCTAAGTGGGAGCAGTGAGACGAGTAAAATCAGATTATTAAGTGAGACATGGAATTGTAGCAACATTCAAATAGGAAGCAAAGTGAACTCATGAACAATGAGGATCCACTGCTCACTATGGATCTCCACTGGGTCTGCAACTTCAGCTGGGCCACTCAGGAAGGAAATCACTCTTTGATCACCCCTGCCCAAAGTAATAATGGCAACTACCTCAACCCATATCAGCTTCACACAACTTGCTCATCCTAAACCTATTGCAAAAAGATCCCAAGCTCAGTTGGAGTACTCAGTAATTCAGCTAATTAATGCTAATTTTAGTCAGTTTTTCTGGTGTATCCTAGAGAATGGAGTGACTATTCATTAGTCTTAGTGTGTACTTTGAAAACAGATACAAATTAAAACTCTTTTAAAATGCAAAATGTTATTTGCTTACGTGCTGCTTTCACTGAGCAAACAGAAGTTAAGGGCAACGATGAAAGCAACTGCTGTACATAGGCTGCATGAGGATGAGATCTGAAATCCAGCTGCTGCAGTGCCAGTCCTGCCTGGCTGGACCCCTGTCCCTGTCAAGTTGGCCTTGATCATCAGTGTGCCAGGTACAGACTGAGCAGTGCAGTCCACAGTGTTTTGCTATAAAATTCAGATATTGATTGAAAACTTTGTTGTTTGATATGGATCCCAAGGAACATGGATTCCTGTGTAACATGCCAGTTCAATACAGCAGTGCCTGTGATTTCATCGCTCCATATCCTGCCTCTAGGAAAGATGAGAAGTGGCTTCTGCTGCATGGGAGGGATGTTACTTGCTTTCCAGGAAAAGAGAGTGGTGATCTTAGTGTTGCTGGATTGCACTTCAATTCCTAGAAGTAAAAAAGGAGTTGACAGCTCTGTCCCCCCATGTGTGGCACATTGAGGGTACACTTCCAATTACTTCTTAAATCAAAGCCCAAGAGTCTTACAGACTTGTATTAAATCAGGTTTGAGTCAAGGCTCTGGCAAAACAGGTGACTGCACAAAATTGTTCTGCTCTTACCATCAATTCTCAGGTTAGAAAAAAGGTGCTGCCAAACAACTGAAACAGCAAGAGCAAACAAGATTTTCCACAAAGCCACAGCCTGCTCTCTTCTCTTTTATTTTTTTTCCCCAGAGAGCATACCTGATTGCAGGCAATAGCAAAGCCAGGCAAGGAAAATAAATGAGCTGTAGAATCCCTGGCATGCAGCTCATGAGGTGGGTGGAAGTTTGGAAATGTGTTTGATGAGCCTCTGAGCATGGCAAGACCTATAGAAAAGGAGGCAGAAGCAGTTACCGGGGCGGGGGGGGGAATGGGTGTTTGGAGTGACAGGCTTATGTAAGAGTTACAGTGGGGATAATTCTGTTGAGGAACAGAGCAAAGCCTGGAAATGTTGGTGACCCTTACCTGTAAAAGAGTGCAAGGAAGAAGGCACAAAGGGTAAAAAAATAACAGAATAAGATGTGATTCCTGACCTGAAAATACTTTCTCATTAAGGCTGTTGGCCCAGGAACTGTTTGGAAGTGTTTTCCCTATTCCCCTTCCACAGAGGAGAAAGCCAGCATCACTCAGAGATTCAGGAAGCAATGGTACCAGAAACAAAAGGCTCTACCACCCAAGGAAGACACAAGGCATTCTTATAGATAATAAATTAAATTAAATCAAATCAATTCATATACCTGAAAAAACTCTCCAGCAAGTGCCTATGCCACAGGGAAGTAGTTCCAGTGACACCCAGTAACTTCTTCACAGCACCTGACAAAGTGATCTTCCAGGGTGACACACTTGAGGCAAGCTCACTGCCACTTGCCTCTCTTACCACAGCCCAAAGAGTTTCTGTTTTCCAGTGTACCCCTGTTTGGATAGACAGGCTTTTCAATGTCAGACAAGCTTTGGAAAAGACCAACAGAGGAGCTGACTCACAACCTTCAAATCTCCCTTGCAACACACTTTTCTCTTCTGGAAAGACAACAAGGTGTGACTCACATTAGCAGGGAACACTTTAGAGGACCTCTTATTTTTCTATTTAGGTGGGGACAGTTACCCTGTGAGAGCAGAAAGAAGAATCATATGTGATATAAATGCAACCCACAAAGTATGTTAGCTCAGCGTTGTACCCAAGGTAACCATCTTTGCTAAGTTTTTGCCACCAACATAACTCACAGCCTCCATCCCAGAGTGAGCTTCAGCCCAAGCTGCTTGAAAGTCTGCCAGAACTTGTTCCCACCTGCCTGTGTGTGAACATGGCACATAGAAAGCTTCCTACGCAGAGTCCACCTGAAGTTTGGGGAAATGAAGGCTGTAGTTGGGAGTATTCTTTCACATATCTGTATCTCATATTTATGAGAAAGTGAAATCTGGGAAGGTGCCATGGGTAAAATGACAACATTTCATGTTGAAAATTTTTCTGAAGTATAAGTAGCTGTCCATGGAATTGCTTACTTTTTTTCTAATCCCACCAAGGATTAACTGATTCCTTCACACAGACTTAATTTTTCTTAAAGTGTTTTTTGAAGGAAGATGGTGGAGGATGTGATAAAGGAAATATCTTTTATCTGTCTGGTAGTTAACAGTCAGAAAAGGTAAAACATATTTCAGAATTTTCTAGGAGTAAGGGATATTCATCCCATTCACACAATATACTCTCAGACACAGCAAATATGAAATTTTAAAGAACAAAAATATCATAACACCATTAGAAACAATATTCACCAATTCAAAATAAAACCCTTCAGTACTGCTTAAAAGTCGGACACTTAATACCACTGTAAAGCAGAAAAGTCCCATTACAACATGATTCTTTTTAACATCCTGGTTTTGTTTCTTCCCTGCTTCATATACGTGCAGTGTTTGCTTGTTTATAATGTCAACAAGATAGAGCTCCCCGGGGAAAAGAAAGTGGAAAATGCACCAAATCTGGCACATCAAATCTTCCACACACATATGCATCTAGTTAGCCCTGTGGGGCAGGAATTTTCTCATGTGCAGAGGACCATGAGTTACCTCAATACTTTGAGAGGAGACTTGGAAGCCATTCTCTGACCATTCCTAAGGCAACAATTCAAATTATTATTTTCTCCTCACCTTTATTCCTTCATCATAATTTCTGCCTTTGTCTGATGATTATAAACTTTCTCTACGTTCACCATGTCAGTCTTAAAGGAAAACCATTCCACTCTCTAGTTGGAAAAGCAAGGAAGTCAGTGGGGCATTTTTTGAGGGGAGAACTCCTTCTTGAGCAGCTGCCCAAAGAAACAGAATTATACAGATCTTATTTATAAAAGTCATGGTTATGTGTGTGAAAATGTAGTAGTAGGGCAAAACTAATTTGCCAGTTAGCACCAGTCTTGTTTCTTACTATGGATTCTACAGAGGAAAATGTACTCTCATTGAAGAAATTGTTTCTCAATGTGCAGCTAAGTTCCCTGATGCCTCTCAGGAGAAGGGAGTGTACAAGGCCTGTGAAACTGATGAAGAACTGGTATTTATAGCAGCACTTTTTACTCATGTCAACTTTATGAGCCATTTAGTTTCACCACAGACCCTTTTTCACTGCCTTACTGGTAATTATCTAAGTAGCAGCAATGCTGAAAGTCTCTAGGACAGGGAGCAACAATCTACATGACCAAAATTAAGCTCAGGCATTGACCTCAATGCCAGTTAATTCCCACTGGATGTAGGGAGAGGCAAAGCTCTGGGTGAGGCTCATACCCTCTGCCTGCACTGTAGGTCCCAGAGATTTCACCTATTAATAAATGTTCCTTCAGAAGATGATGAAGACCAGGGAATCAAGCCAAACATATGCATATTTTCTTGTCCTCCTCTCACTTATTATTATCCTTCTATTGGGAGCCTGGTACTCTCCCCAGACTGATGCCTCCCTAACCATCAACTTATCCTGGCACTCTGTTTCACCTCCCTGGCAGAAATGCCTTTCTCTTCTGAGGCAGGATGGTGGATAAGGGCCATGAAATTACTGATTTAAAATGAGGAAATTTTCAAGGTCCCAAATGTCTCCCTCTGCTTTCTTCCCCTGTCCTATTACCACTAGGCCTGCATGTTCCATCAACTTCTGATCTGAAGTTGAAAAAGGTTGGAGGCTTCTTCTGGAAAGAACTTCAAGGCATTCACTGAACACATTTCACCTCCCTGAGAGGGGCAGAGCAGTTCCTGAAACATCACAGAATAGTATTTAAGCTGTATCTATGGCTGAGCAAGACCTGTTGGATAAATCAGATGTGATAGTAAGGACCCTTTGTATTCCCAGAACATTTTCTGACCTGGGCAGGAAAACCTTGGGAACCTTGCAAATATCACCCTTAAGATTGTGTCCTGGTGGATTTTTGAATGTAAATTTTTTCCTCTCTCAGCCATGATCTATCAATTCCTTTCACTTCACTTCTGCTCACTAAACATGGCAAAGAGGGGCAGGACCACATCAGATATCTTGATTAAGGTTCCTGATGACCAACAGGAACTCCATAAATATATCTGACATCTGGAGCATTTCTTCATTCACTGCTAACCTTCAAGAAGCTTCTTTGCTTCTGCTGCAGTGCTTGTGTGTCCCTTCCCTTGCTATCCCTGTCATTCACAGCAAGCACAGACCCAGCAATTTACCCAGTAGTGCCTGGAATTGTTCTCCACAAAAGGAGTTTCACCATTGCTTGGTTTGCTTCAATCAGAGACTTCAGCATGAAAGCTGACGGACGCCTCCCTTGAAGCTCACAGAGGTACTGGGAAACTCATTCCATTCAATTCTGTGAACATCCATTGTGGCTCAGGGCTGTGGTCAAGCATCCTTAATGAAAATCTGCTTGTGCAATACATTTCCTGCTGATCGCAAAGAACACCTCCTTGGAAAATAAGCACGCTAAAATAAAAATCCCAGGAAGCTTTCAAGTTTATAGACTCTTCCATGGTAACTGAACTTTGAAAACTACAAACTCCATCTCAAAGCAGCCAGAAGACTCAAGTAAATGATGACTGAGAAGTGTCTCTGATAAGACATAACTGTTTGTGTTGAGCAGCTTGTTCATTTTTCCACTGCAGAATAGTTTCCAAGCATGGTAAAAGAAAAAATGTTCCCATTTTACTTTATCTCTTCTCCCATGCCTTTCAATAACCCATATCACAATTCCTTGACTCAAGAACCAGCACTGAGTTTCTCAGAGCTGTGTCACTTTCTACAGCAGTTTCATGCATATGGGCTATTGAATGTTTTGCTTAGCCAAGGGGATAGGATGTGATACACACTCATCTGAGTGTACTCACTTTGAGTTTCATTGAAAGAGAAGCATTATCATATGTGCAGTGACAAGCAGAAATCTTCCTCAGTCCTTTACAAGCCTTGCAATTTGCCTGGGATTCCGGCGCTAGAACAGCTTTCTGTCATGACATCCTCAGGAAAATGCAGCACAGTGATGCATGGGGACCACAGATTTTGGCAATCAGATCATGTTAAAAAGTGGAGTTTCTAGCACCCTCTCACTGGTCAAACCTTGTTCTTTCTTAACTCTCAGGTTTCATGAGAATACATCCTTTTGTCTTCAAGTCTCTCTAAGTTACCAGAGGCCTTCTGAAAGCACAAGAAGAAGTTCTTCTAATGAAACAATTTCAAGACTTGAGTCACAAGTTTCAAAATACACTAAAAAGCAGTGTCCTAAAGCTGAAAGCAAGGGCTGTGTGTCAGAAAGTTCATAAACTTTTGTTCCAAGGTCTCCACTGTGAAATATTGCCTGGAGACTGGAAAGATTCATCCTCTCCTATAAATATCTTCTCTATCTGCCAGAACTAAGGATATACATAAAAGGATAAATGCTCCTGGGTACTTTAGACAATAGTCCTGCATCAGAAAAAGCTGGTCAAAATGAGGAGTAATAACTTTAACAACTGGTTTTCCTAGCCCAGGCTTCATAGCTGGTTTGTCAGATATAGAATAATTTTAAAATTCTTCACTTAAATGATGCAAAATTTTGCATGAAGAGAAAAGGAGGAAGAAAGGGCTGATTTTGAGAACAATTTTGCCACTAAAAAGCAGGAGCGGGTCAACCTGCTACACTTGGTGAGCTGTCTGAGAGGAGCCTGGCCATCGAGAGCTGGACTGCATAGAGTAGAAATTGCTGGTGCACAGGGGCAAGTGCAGACATTGCATCCAGCTGTGTGCCCATAGCTCTGATGAGACTGAGCATGTTTCACTCCTCACCATCTTACCAGGGGCTCTGTCTTCAGTACCTGGTTTTCCTGCTTCTGGGAAGAAAGATTCATTCTACAGACTTCTTTCAAACTTTTCTGGATTGGACTTGGTCTTAATTTGCACTGTCTCAGAAGAGTATATGTTACTACTTGAACTGCTGGGAGAAGGGCTGGGAGCTTTTTTTATTTAGGTTTCCTGTTGGTTTTATTTATAATTTTACACTCCTTAGTCTTTAGCTATTTAAAATTCTGCTGTAAACTCCCTTTGTTATTCCTCGTTGCCAACAAAAAGAACTTGAATGTTGACCAGAAACTCTGCAGACATTGTTTGGCTTGCTTGACTCTGTGCATGGTTTGGTTTGAAGGGAGGAAAGGAACAGTTGGACTGCAATTACCAAACTCTGGCAAGTTTTGTGTTTTGCTTTCCTCAACTCCTGAAATGTAACTTCCGAGAGAAGTAATTTAGCTGAGAGCTTTAGGTCTGTAGAGCTCTTTTACTCCAAACACAAATCTCAGTATTTAATAGATTGGGTGGGGTTCGATCTGCAGACAGCTAATTGAAGGAGCTGCAAATACAGACATTCAACCCTGATTAATTAGAAGAGCAAAAAAGAACACTCTAATTCCATTTCCAAATCAAACCAGTTGTACCACAATTATCTCAAGTACCTCAGAGATGGTTGAGTTCACATTAAGTCCCTCCCTGCCTTCCCTCAGGAATGGATAGCCTTGTGCACAAGGAGAATTGGAATGCTTTGAGCTCTTTATTTGCTGAGTTCTTTGTCTCCCCCAGGAATATAGTATTTCAAAAAGATGTCATTTATATTTTGCAGTTTTCAAAGGTGCTTTGTATACATGTTCAATAGTCTTCAGCTCATGGAGAGTTCCAATTTCCCTAGAAATCTACCCACTTTAAAAATAGCTAGTAAGAAAGAATTCTGCAAATCTGATTTTGATAGGTGTTTTGAAGATGGGATGCCTCAGAAGTCTATATAACAATTTCTGCCTTCCTCAGCTTTCCAAACAATCAGGGTAACAGCACATATAGAATCTCCAAAGCTAGAAAACTTAGTTTTTCCCCATAATTAGAAAAGATCTCATCTCCTGGAGATTCATCTTGTTCCTTGAACAATTCCCATGTCTGCCTATTTCTCCAGCTTGAAGGTTTTGGTACTGCTTTGCTGGTTTAACATTTAGCATTTCTGACATACGGTAAAACAACCACCCTGGGTCCCTTCCTGACCACACAGTCCTTCTACGTCTTGTCATTCTGGATTCATCTCCGTCCACCATCAAAATGCAGTTGTCTTTGCAGCAGACAGCAGCTGTTTTAACAAGGCTGCAAACAGTACTCAAAAGCTCTGAAAAAGAAAAAATGAGCAGTTTTTAACTGCAACAGGGATTTCAGGCCAAAGGCAAGAAATGTACCATTGTTTTCTAGGTAGCTCTGCAAGGCAGTCTTCAAAGCACAACTGACCAGGGTCTCTTATTTTGTGTTTCAATTGAAAGACGGCTGTTCCATTTTCTAAATGGGAAGATAGTTCACCTTGATCCTGGCTTCAGCTGCTGCAGCTTTTTACCATTAAATATAATTCTAAATAAATTATCATCACGGGGAGAAGACAGAGAGTGTTTGAACAAAAAAAGCCATCAATTTTCTACACAGAAGAGAACAACTCTCATCCCAGAGACACTGCTGTGCTGTTGTCTGAAACACAATTTTCATCTGAAATTGGACAAACCATTTGAGAAGTAATTCAAGTTCCTCCAAAGGGAGGACGTATTGCACACAGACAGTGGTGGAGGGATTCAGCACCCACAACTGTGTTAACCATGTGTAATGAACTAGAAGTGTCTTGTTGTAATAGGTCCTAATTGCAACACCTTTTCCCAACATCTCATTTGCAAGCACCCCAGGTGTTCCACCTCTTTAACTCACCATCACCAAGCTTCACTTTGTTAACTCTGCTCCAGTGGCATCACTACCAACTTGTCCATTTGTTGTGGAGCTTATACTCACTCATGATCTAAAGTCAAGAAAACATCTGCCAGGAAGACCTCCAAGAAAGAATCTGTCTCTGAACACAACACCACCAAAAAATGAGGACTCCCACATTCAGAGTGTTATGACTGATGTGTTAACAACTCTCTACACATCCCACGGCATGGCCAGTGTTTTAGGACAGATGGTCATCAAAGTAAAGGCCAAGCTGGAGAATGTATCAATCCTTGCTTAAGACATAGATACACACAGAGCTTTCCACACTCTATATCTAGCATTAAAGGAAATAAAGGGAACTGGAAGCCTAGAGGTGATCCTTCTGAACAAGTTTGCCCTGTATTTGACCTCTCCAGTGCCTCTTCCTCTGAATCAGAAGAGCCTCCTTCCCACACAAGGATGGCTGAACACCCCACCTCCACCCAGTGCAGTCACAGGCAGATGGGGCTTCATGCCAGCCTCTTGTAAATAACACGCAGGCACGATGCAGAAACAGAAACTCCTCCCTGCCAGCTGTAAACTGTTAAGTGCCATTTCCTGGCATTCCTTTTCTGAGTTTAGTTTGGGAAACCGTCCAGAACTGTCCATCAAGTGCCACAGGAGTAAAGGATATAACCCAAGATTGCTGTGTAAACACAAACTATATAAAGTAAAACCAGAATTTTATTTTGATTTACCTCAGTATCTCCAAACAATGGAAAATTAATCTGAGTTTCATTTTTGTGGATGCATGTGATCAAAACTTTTTTGTTCCCTGCAATGCTGACATAAACTTGTAATTTTTAAAAGTCAGAATACACTATATATAGAGGGATAGATGAACTTCTACTACAGTATTGCTTGCAATTTACTTATAAAAAAGTTACAGGGTTATTTTGCCCTCTGAATATCAATCAAGCCCAGGAGGAGAAAAAGGAAGGAGGATGGATGAGGGAGGAATTGGAGTAACAAGCCTTTCTACTGCAATTTCAGTAACAGATGAGATTACCTCTGCTTCTTTGCTGGATCCTAAGCAAGCACAGGGAAAAGATGGCTCCTATAGAGTCAAGCATAAACACTGGGTTTGTTCACACATGAAGACAGCAACAGGGTAGAAGACAGCAACAGGGTAGAAGGCAGCATGTGAAAGACAAATTTTAACAGCTAGCTTTGGATCTGTCTTAGATTTCAGAAACACGTTAAATATAAACTTACTGAAATGCTTTCAGCCCAGCCCTGGTTACACTTCAGTATGCTTTTCATTAACTGCTTGGTTGTAAAGATTTTTTTTCCAAACCGCCTTAATCATTTTTAATTCAAGACAAGGTATCTTTAGTGAAGTTAATTATAAAATAATGAGCAGTCTTTTTGTGGCTTAGGAAAGGGTTTATTTTGGTTTAAGTTAAATCAGCATGGAACAGATTTAAACTATATTGAAATAAGACATTATTAAATCAGAATAGACACCTACACTGGGGTTCATACAGACATAATTAAAAAGAGCTGTACATGGGTACATTCTCATGTGGTCCAAGCGTCTGAGTTATATTGATCTAACAGCAGCAGCATAACATGATACAGCCTGAAACATGAGAGGCACAATGCTTATTAAAAGGTTACTTAAAGCAGTGGGTCTAATTCCCTGGGAGAGAATTTGTCTATGTGTTTTTTTTTAATTACCCCTTACCTCCAAAATTATTATGAGCGCCAAACCTAAGGGAAGCAAAACTGTACTTGAGCACCTCTCATGGACTAGAGCCAGGTGACAGAACAGACACACAGAACAGGACAGACACACAGAAGGACAACAGAGTGCTGTGGAAATGGCACTGTCTCCATCCTCACTCAGCTAAACACAGAATGCTGTGAAAATGCTCTCCTTTCTCCCACCACCACACCTCCCATGGCTTCCTTCTATTGATTTATATTGTATTTTGTCTCCCAGACACCTGGACAAGAATTAGTGCTGCCTCATTGCACCTATGTGTTTAGCCAAGCCATCTCAGTATTTCCAAGGTCAGTGTCTACACTCTTCGAAGGCTGTTGATCCTTTGGTTTGTCTTTAGAGAAGCAGGGATATAAGCTTCAAAACAGAGATAAAGGACAAAAAACAGAAAAAATCAAAACAAATGTCAATTTTATATAATAAAAAAGATGGGGGTCAGTTAACCTTGGCTGAAATGCACTGCCATTGTTCACACCAAAAAAAAAAATCCAAAAAATAACAAAACAAAACTCCAAATAACAAATATAACTCCGCTGTATATTTGGTGGTGGTGGATTTGTTGGGTTTTTTTCCTTCTATCCACAATGCAGACAAGGACACCTGCTAGAGAAGAGACTTTCTTCCCAAAGGCAGTGACTTCATCATTTTAGCCTGAGTAGGCTGCTGCTGTCTCATCCCATTCATTTGCACAACCACCTCTATCCCCACAGCAATAATGAGCTCCAACTGACCTGCTGGTAGGTGATGGAACAACTTGGATTTGTGCACTGAGCAGAAACTGATTTTCTTTTGTTTGCCCTATCCCATCCTATGCAGACAAAACTGCACTCTGGTTCACCAAGTGATTGCCCTTCATGGTTGGTGTACAAAATCACAGGGTTAACCCTGCTGTTCTTGCTATCTTCTGCTTTCAGCCTTGCAAAAATCCACAGGAGCTGCACCATCTTAAGCTGGTCATTGAGTGGTGGTGGAAATCCTTTGCCATGAGGTCTTTAAAACATTTGACAGTTGTTAACTGGTTGGATGTCTGGTGTTTACTACTGTGGTGAGTTGACCCAGAAAGCAATCCAGTCACTCACTCACTTCCTGCCCCTCCAGCAGAACAAAAGGGAGAGAATCTGAAGTACAAAAGCTGAAAACTGATGGAATCAGACAGTTCAATAAGTGAAACAGAGCTGTGCTCAAGAAGAGCAAAACAAGCAAAGCAGTCATTGCTTCCATGGAGTGGCAGATGTCCAACCACTTACTAGAAAGCAGAGTCTCGTCACATATAAAGGATTCTTGAGAAGACAAATGTCATAACCATGAATTTTCCCATCTTCCTTCTTATTTCCCCCAGTTTTATTGATGATCATGATGCCATATGGTCTGCAATATTCCCTGTATCAGTCGGGGTCAGGTGTCCTGGCTGTGTCCCTTCCTGACTCCTTGTTCCCCCCCAGCCTCCTCATTGGTAGAGTGGGATAAGGAGCAGAAAATACCTTGGCTCTGTGTGAGCTCTGCTGAGCAGTAATGGAAACATCCCCGCGTTACCAACACTCTTTTGGTGACAAACAAAAAACTAAGGCTGACATGCCAGGCAGAACCAGGATAACAACCATGTTTATATCTGTTTGCTCTCCTTTTTTCCTATTCTGCCTGTTTTATCTCAATTTTATATCTCTGTTGTTTTGGACAAGGTCTGTCTTTATCTGATATTTACCTGCAGATGAGGCACACAGTACAAAAAGCTGACAGTGGCAGAAAAAATATTAAAAAAAAAAGTAGTTGGGAGAGCCATGACTTACTCTCCTTTATTTATTTGTTTTATTGTGTTTTGTTTTTAGTGCATGCAGAAGTGTCTGTTAAGATGGGGAACAATGTTGTATTAGGTGATATAGAAATGCTTACTAAGGAAAAGTCTATGCCTCTATGCAACTTTAATCTCAGTACACAACAGGAGAAAGGTGAACACAGCAAGTTATTCTGCAGAAGCTCTGCAGTCTCAGTTCATTGCCTTACTCAGTGATCCATGTTGCCTCTGCTTTGAGCTGTGAGGTAACCTCTGCCTTTCCCAAAAGATGCCAGTTTTCACACTTCTTTTCCAAAGGTCTTTGTTATCTGGAGATAAGGTTTGGAAATTGTTTCTATAGAAGTCACCAGAATGAAGAACTCTGCTTGAGAGGCCTTTAAATGTCAGGTGCTTCCCCTAAGTGAAAATAACACACTATGTTTGAAAGAATCTTTGAGGAGTTCTATTTATAGTCAGCCTTGCTAGCTAAATGAAGACCTATGTACAAATATTTTCAAGAAGTCCCATGAACTCTACTAGCAGATAACAAATCTTGTCTCTTTCTTATCATGGAGATGTGATTATTGTTTTTTTTTCCCTGAAGCAGGAGAAAACCCTCTGAACTTGAGAAAAAGTTGATTCATAATAATGAAAGGGGGGAAACAGAGTGCATAGTTTTTTCAGTAGCAGAAGTGCAGCACATTGGCTGAGTTTTTCTGTGGGTGCTGATTTTGACTGCAGATTTACCTGAAAAAACAAAAACAAAAACAAAAAAAAAACCACACACACAAAAAAAAAAAAAAAATAAAGACATGAAGCCAGTAAAATACTTAGAGCCACATTTAGAGCTTTAATCATGTGAACAGTCTCCTCTAAGCCTTAGAGTCGTCATCCTGCACTTCTGAAGATAATTGGAGTTTTATTATGATGAAGGAAATTGAGAATACTTAAACATGATTTAGAGATGCTGCCTGTGACTTGGGAATCAGATGTATTTCTTCCTCCTGACTCCATGACCTCAGTCAACTCACTGCACTCTTGGCTTTGCACCTCTGAAAATGGAACCAGTGAGCCCTTCCTTCTCTGGAAAGAGTCTTTCTAGAGGAAAAATGGTGTGTTAATCTCCATGGCCACTCAGGCCTGAACTTCTGTTATAATACCACCTGTAATAACTTCCAGTACCCATAATGTAGAATTTAGACCATTAGCACCTGAGCTGAGACCACCAGTTCCTTTTGTGGAAGCTGTCAAAAAGCTGTCAAGGCGACCTACTGCAGAGCAAAACTCTGCCAGTGCCAGTTTCCTGGGTAATCCCAGCTGCCTGTCCCCTGCCTCCACCCAGGTTCCACTCTCACTGCTACATTTCTGGGGTTTATTTAGCAGCTAGACAAGAAATGGGACTGTGCTTTTGGGCAATTTTAAAGTAGAGGAAATAATACCAAGGGGAGGCACAATAACTATCTGCAGATAGAGAAAAGAATGTTGCACCAGAGGATGGGAAGCAATTATTATCATTAGTCAGCAATGATAGAGAAAGAAGTAATTAAACTTCAGCTGCATCAGGGAAAATTTTAGACAGAATATTACAGAAAACAGCTGAAAAAAAGACATGCCTGTGCTGCCAAGGAAAGTGGTGTTGTCACTCTGATATTCAAAGTCACATTTCATGAATGCCTTTCTCTAAAGAGGCTAAGAACACACTATGCCTAACTCAGCATTCTTGGGGGCTGAGATGGGAAAATGTCTTTATTCACAGGAGTAGCTCAACTTGCTTAAATACTATTCACATAATCTGAAAAGGCAAAGAATTTAGGTAGAACTGCAGCTATTGAAGGGCACTGGATGACAATGAAGTAGATGTGAATCATTCTCAGATACTAATATTTTTCCCAGTACAGGAGGACTGGTGAGTATCTGCTACAATGAGCCTTCACCTCAGATGGATGCTTGTAGAGCCAGACTATCTGCTCCTGCCCAGACTGTCACCATAGAGTTGAGACTTCCTCATGACAAGCAGGAGGTTACAGAGCAAAGGGAACACAGCACCCATCCCAGCACAGTGTAAGGACAGGAGGGAGGGAGCAGATGTCCCCTGTGGCTGTGACAGAAGAGAGCAGCCTGATCATGAGAGCAATGGGGGAGGCTCTTTCCTCTCTACCACTCTGCTTTAGCCTTGCAGAAGGAATTACCCTTGAGGGTTACTCCAAGCAGAAAATGAGTTTATATATTCTGAATTCTCTCTGGAAGAGCCTCTATCCTCAGGAAAAATACATGAAAGAGAAGAGCAATTCCTCTTCCTCTCCTCCCTGTCCTTACCCTACCTAAAGCCCAGGCAAAGGTAGGTCACAGTTTTTCTTTCTGGTTTGAGCTCCCTTCCCTGTTGCAGTCCAGCTCGCTGTGGCTCCGAGTCCAGTCCAGCCAAGGGGAGCATGGCAAAAACAGAGGGATGGGAATGATGGAATTGCCTGAAAAAGAAAGAACTTTAATAACAAAATAACAAACACAGAAACCACACAATCTTAGAGGCAAGATCCAAAGACAGGGGGTGTGGTGAATATAACAATATATAGGGGTGTTCTGATGGCTGGGCTCCAATCACAAATGTACACTCAGAACATGATCTTAACTGTGACAGGTCCTGAACGAACTGAGAGCAAGAACCAGAAACATGACCTATTATGGAATAATTTCATTAACATGCCATTAACATACTAACTCCCATCACCACACTCTTCTCACCATGACCTGACCAGATACCTCCCTTTCAGTATCTCACTTCCCATGGTCTCAGGTTGATGCCTCCTGTATGTACCAGTTAGGCTAAACCACTACTCATCCTAGCAAGCTGTGGTCCCACACTTCCCATTTGGTGGATGAGGTAGAACAGAGAGACAAATTACAATGAGCTAGGATCGGTATTTAGAGTAAAATCAGAAAGAAGGAGAGAGAGAGAGCATGTAGACCTAATGGCATGGTTTCTACTGCCCTAGTGTCTCCACATTTCATTCATTTTGCTAATCCACTGGAGAAATGGCTCACTGGCAGGCAGAATCTTGAAGTAGCCATTTAAATTTGCTTGATGGCCTCCAAGGCAAGTCAATTTTCAGTCTGACTGGCTTTAATCCCAGCAGTGAGCCCTGCCATGCCATTACATGGCAGAGCAGGAGTAAGAGTGGGGAGGCAATCACATTATAGTACCATTCCATTTAGCCATAATCTGTAAGGATCTCATGGAAGCATAAACCATTATTATGATTCCTGATGTCCTTCAGGCAAAGTCTTTGTAGGGAAAAGGAAGAGAAAAAAAAATGTCCACCTGTCAAAAGGAGACAGGCCTTTTCATTCAAGGGAAAGGGAGGTGAAATGTAAAAGTGACACAATATTATTTAAACATCCTATTACTAAAATTACAGTTCATCTATATAAAACTGAGCTATAGGACCTTAGTCTGTCAGCCAGATCGATGTACCTGCCGTGGTCACAGAGATGCAATGAGCTGAGGAAGCATTTGTGAGACAGAATTTGCTGTAAAGGCTTCCAGCCTCAGTCCATCATGCCTGGTGTCCTTCCCATGGCACTAAATAGCTGCAGGAAACGATGCTGAGGAGGGACAGGATGGCTTTTCCTCAGCCCATTGCTGCTACATTCACATCCAGAGGCTTGAGGCAACTTTAGCATAACCACAGCTGGTTTGGGGCCAGCAGCTTTATTCAGAGTTGTATTTAAAATCCATCTCTGGCATGTGACTCTCTGACCTCTCGTGGCAGATGCAGGCTGATTGCACTCTGTGTGTGGAAATAGCTGGCATCCGTGGCTGCAAATCTGCACAGCTACTCATTAAAGTGGCCAGCTCCAAGACAGAGTGTAGATGAACTGGACAGGGTATTTGGAGAATTGCTCCTGTTTCCACACCTGCTTTTGGACGTTTGGTAAATCAAGTCAGATTTTTGGCCTCTGTTTCTCTGTTTGTCAATGAAAATTCCTGCCCATGTCTGTAAATGGACTAGCAAATGCAAACGGTCACAAATGGGATCATGGCAACAACATGTCATCTGACCATGAGGCAAAGGAAAACAGTTCAATTCTGTGGGCTTTTTTATCCCTTTTTTTAGAAGCAATATTTTGTGAAGTGACCCAAGAAATATCAGCGAGGCAAGTAGAACTAAGAAATCTCAGTTTGGGATGGTGGTATACAGAGAGAAACCAGCAGGATCCAAAGAAAGAGCACAAGGAGTGCATCCATGAAGATGACTGTTTTCCAGATATGGAGGACAGGGCCAGGGAGAAGCAAGGATGACACAGTGGCAAGACTGAGAGTGTTATACATTGGCATTCAGCCTGTAGAAGAGGATGCCAAGAATGGCTGTAATTCTTAGGAGGGCATTGATCCAGGAGATGATGTGTAGTACCAGTGAAGCAGCTGACAGCAGTCCAGGGCATCTGAAATGTGCTGGGACTCCAGATTCTCAGGGTAGGATGCATGTGGAGCAGCACAGCAGGAAGGCTAGGCATACCAGAGGGGTCGTGCTGGGGATGCTGGGGCACAGCTCAATGGCTGCTGGTGGCCTGGGGTCCAGGGAAGCTCAGTCAGAGCAGTGAGTTCACATGGAGGAGAGGCCACCACTCCCTCAGCACCATACCCAGCGACCTGGGTGCTGCAACAGATATCTCTGGCAAAAAGAAGGCAACCAAGGAAGGAAAGGCTTGAATAACTGGGAGAATTCAAAAGAGCTGGAGTGCAGATCTGTCTCAGAAGGAAAAGGTGTTAACCTTCCAAAACTGGGAAAAGTCACAAAAGGCTCTCCTCCTAAACTGCAGTTCTGGTTTCTGCAGTGGACTCAGGAGTGGGGTGGATAAAAAAAAGGTAGAGGAGGAGGTGATGTTCCCCTGCAGGAAGGCAGAAATAAGAACCTATAAACAAACACTGTAATGGTGTGGGAGAAAAGCCAGATGAGGAAGAAGGTGCTTGAAATAATGTCTTTAGTCTACCTATCCACTGAAGGGATACAGGGAAGGCCGAAGGGGTTCAACCTACAGACACTTGTATGGATTTTGTTTTCCTGCTACGTGTGGGTCATGATGTGCCTGACCTGCCCAGGTGACTGGGAAACAGGACATCACACCTTCTGTGAAAAGTTCAGGCATGCAGTCCCAGGGAAAAAGCAAAATGAGAACATGGATGGATGTAATACTGTTCTGGCAGCTCATTGAGAAGGCAGCATCTCAGACTGTGCAGGGCTTTTCTGTTGACAAGAAAAATATACATATATATATGTAACCAGAGATTTATGAGGAGAAGGGGCATTGAAAGTTTCACCCCCCTGCTGTATTTTAATGTGGCACTCGATGACTTGTAATGGAAAAGATCTATTGTTTCTCCAGTAGCAATAAAGTAAGGTTAAAACAAACTCAAACATAAATTTTGCAAACAACCCCATATAAACACAGCTGTTCAATGAACTCATAGGACTGGCTGCTAGCTGAGGACTGCCCCCTAATGCTATCATTTCATGGAAATGTCCATTGCAATGTCTTTTATTAATAAAACACCATTATCATGTGGGACAGTGGACAAAAAAAATAACATTTTGAGATTAGGCTAAATTTAACATAAATGTAACACTGACATTAAAAGATGTTGTTTTGGCTTGGCTGCCTACAAAGTCAGTTATTTTCTTCATCATCAAATATCTGATGTTTACAAAGAATTTTAGAAACTGGTTGGTTTTTGTTTTGTTTGGGTTTTTGGGGTTTTTTTGAGAAAAAGCTTCCTGTGGTTAGATGAAGTTTCTTGGAAAGCATAGCTGGGAATTAGTTCATAAACACCTCTTTTTAGAGAGCAAAATCAGCCTGAATGTCCAGCATCTGGAACAGATAGATCTTGCTCACAGTCTTCCAAACGTTCTGGTGCTTCTCAGAGCCTCTGGGAAATTGAATTCTAAATGGACAGGATCTCCTGGGGGTTTCTGGTACCTTCAGCCTCTTAGAAAAATGGGAGTCTCCCTTCCTCCAAGATTTTTATATCAGTCCATACATAAAATTCACCTTTTATACTATTTTAGAGTACAGATGGTTTGTATAGATATCCAGGCATATTTTCTGTGTGGGTCCTGGAGGTGGAGCATCACAGGAAATAACTCATAAAGATTGGCTTTTGCTCTGATGGGCAAGATTTTTATCCCTTTCAGTCTTTTTTTTTTAGGATGAAATTATCAGCTCCATGCCCTCATGGTGCTAGAGAGCACCCTGGCATGCTGAGCCAAGTGCAGGGCTTTAAAACAACAGGAAAGTGCATTTCTTACCACTCTCCATAACATTCATTGCTTTCCAGGCTTCTGCAAGCCCTTCATCATTTTTTCCCCTGATGGTACCAGTTTTAAGCTTTTATCCTGGTCTACTGGTGATTCTCACCCAAGCCCCTCACCCAAGCTCCTCTTGTTAGCAGAGTCCCCACCTGCAGCACATCCCATCACAGTCCAAGCAGGCTGTGGGGTGCACAGGGAGCCAGGTTTGAGGTCAAACTGTGGCACAGCTGCCTTGCAAGAAGGCACCAAGTCACAGATCTTGCTCATGGCTCGGGCATTTATTTTCCCTGATGGCAGCTGGCTCTGACTCACCTTTCCTGAGTCACTCTTCCTGACACTGTCGTACCTACCTGACAGCTTTAAGTCCCCCACTGTCACTTTACCAAATCCTTCCACCGTCATTTGCCTGGGACAGAACAATTTTCTTTGGGGGGCTATTTTTCATTCTCTCTCCTCTTATTGCTGCTTGACAGGAAGCCATCTCCTGTTGTTCTGCTCCAAAATGTCACCTGTCTGTGGAACTGCAGTCCCAATTTGCCTCCCTTCTTCCCACACCCTGCTGTTTTGCCTGACTTTAAAATGGCAGCCCAGCAGACATTATAGAATCCTTTATTTATTTGTTTATTTATTTATTTAATTTTCTGCACAGCAAAATGCAAAAATATAAATATATATATATAAACATATATATATATACTATAAATATGACAAAAATTATCATCTGACATGGGAATAGGAAGAAGAAGTTTCAGGGCAGACCCCCATGGTTTGGATTAATAAGTATAGAAGCAGAAGGAAACACTGAGGTATTGACTAGGTAGATAGATAACGTAGTTTTTATTTAAGAGCTCTGCCTATTCCAGCTTAAAGGCAAGAGCCTTTATGCAGATGTGAGGTCTGTTGCCATTTCAGAATGGATAAGGTTACGTGCTCTAAATTACTGCAGGAAACAGAAGCACAAATAGCACAGTCTCCTGGATCTGGACAGATTCCCTTTTTATTGTCACCTGCCTGACAGCCAGGCTGCTGCTGCTTACTAAAACCTGTCTGTAACTGAAATCCCTAGGGTAATAAGCTCCCTGTGAAACAGGTTCCTAAGTGGAAAAATCTGCACATCTTCAGATTAAATCAATAACAATTAAGAATTCTTTGAAATCTAATTGGAAAAGCAGCTATTTTGATCAGCACCATGATGTTATCTGGAAATTGTATTTTGTTTATCTACAGCAGAATGTTTTCTTCTTTGTGGGATTGGTTTGCCAGCCTCAGACACATCCTTTGATCTCTGAGATGATACAGTGAACTGAAACACAGGGGCAATCAGAGGGATTATCACGGGATGGGGAAATCATTTGATCTATTTTTAAAAGTAATTTTTATGAATAACTTTGGGGGTTGGTTATCATTAAGAAAGGAAGAGATGTCTCTCCCATCTTTAGCAGTGTTATATTTCTCTGAAGAAGACTGATTCATGTAGTTAATAATACTTAGCATTTATATAGTGCTTTCTAACTTCAAAGCACTCTACAAATACTGCTCACTAATACTGCACACAAAACTTCTGTGTTATTACTTTCAAGGAGGAATGAGTCTATTTGATGTCTCTGATATTCCTGTGGATGGTTTTCTGTTCAGGGCCCTCTTTATCTGCCTCAGGTTAACTGGGACAGAAAACCCCAGAGAGAGAAGAAAAAAGACTAAAGTTCTGGTCAAGAATACAGTGAGACTCCTTCAAGAATATCACCTGAAAAATCTCATGCTAATCTTCAGAAGGCCTCCTACACCTTGCAAGGACTATCCTACCGAGTTAACTGAGTTCCTAGTGCTTATTGTAAGGACAGAACCCTTGTCTGAAGATATCTAGCAATAACAATCCTCAACAAAAGAAAGAAAGAAGGGATCATAAGGACCCAAGAACAGAAGACATACTGTGCTTTGTGTGAGCCTATCCAATATTTGAAACAAAACAAAATCGAAACCTTTGAATGAACTTAAAACTCTAAAAGGTTGGTGAGGGTTTGGTTTTTTTTTTTTACCCTTGAACCTAGTTTCCTTATAGTACACATTCATGCCAACAAATAGCAGATGGTGATGGCAGATATGTACTAAAGCAGCTAAAACTGTGTTCTTTGCAGGAGCATCTATCATGCTGATAGGGCTGAACAGTCTGTACTGGCAGCAATGTCTGGTCCGTGCCAGGAAGGAAAGATCAAAACCCTTCTCAAGTTTCACTGGATGTTATTTCAAATGGCTCCACAAACAAAGGTGGAATTGGTCCTGTGGTGCCTGGGCACTGCTCAAGGCAGGAATGCAGCTGTGTTAGCCATGTGTCTGCTCTGAGAGGGTGGCTTGGAACAAGCCAGCATCAAGGATAGAAAGGAGGGACCCTGGGTCCATGGTGCTCCCCTGCTCTGGCAGGGGCCTCCCTCTCATGGGGAGTTGAAAGCAGCTTTGCTGCCCTGACAGCTGCAGAGCCTGGCTGACCCAGTGCTCCTGCTCGGGCTTACTGTGGGGCAACCTTTCCTCCTTTCCAGAAAGATCTCCTAAGAGGTTTCTGAGTCTTCAGGTCTTTGGCTTCTGTCTGGTTTACTGCACTCTGCTGTGACAATGCTTCTTGTGTGCAGAAATCTGTTTACCAGGAGCTGGCATAAGACTCATTTTGGAAAGGGTGCTAAGTCTGTCATGGATAAGAAAGAATTAAGAGAAGCTTAAATGTCCAAGGAGCTCATCAAGAATTACAGTTGCCTTGGCCTCTAGGAGATCACTCCATCTGTGCCAACATATTAAAGAGGGACTTTTGAGGGGTTTTCAGATGCTAACATTTATTACTCCAGTCTCTCAAAACTTCAAGTGCCCCAGACCTTGCCCTTCCTTGTCATCTTCCTTCTCCAAATACTTTGGCACAAGACAACAGGGTAGGATTATCATACAGGAAGAGCAGGTGGTCTGAGAGTCCCAGGTCCTGAGCTCTGAGCAGATCTGTCTCTGGTTTGTGCTGTGGTCTCAGGCCAGTTGCTGAGTGCCTGGTGTTGGGGGAAGCTGGACACCCACATCTCCTGCTGGCTCCAGAGGAAGCACTGTTTGGTACCTTGGAACCAAAAATCCTTGACTGTCTGGATTCTTTGATGTCTGTAACGAAAAGATGTGATTTCTCATACCTACCTCCATGGGGTATTGTGCCACTTCACTGATATTCATATGGCACTGTCACATATAAACACTGTTAAAAAAACTACAGTAAGCCCGTTATGTTCCTCTCAGTGCTAGTGCAGCACAAAGCCTTGGCTTTGAGGAATTGGCCAGATTTTTCTCTACAACCCTCCAGGCACCCCAGCAAGCTATCTCTCATATTTGACAGAGCTGGCTTTCTCCAGGCATCCTGGCTTGTGATTTACATGGCCTTTTTGTAGTGATACTCATTTCCCCCTATTCACACTGCCTACTGATGAGCTGATTTGAAGTTACCTCTTGCTCATAGGTTCAGTCTCTTATTCAGTCCCTTTGCACTCTTTTATCTGATTGCTGAAGTGGAAACTGGGCCTTGCTCTTAGGCAGAAGCAAAGTCACAAAGCATCACCAAATCCTGGCATGCATGTCCAAGCTTTGAAAAATGCAAGTGTGTTGGGCTCTAATAGAAGAGAAGGCAGCTACCCTGTGCCTGCAGGGAGCTCAGCCAGATCCAGCATTTTTCAGAGATGCCCCATGCCTTCATCAGTATGCAGATCCATCTGCACTGCTGAGATATCTGCATAGTACAGACAGGGAGTGGGGAAATACATTTATAAATAGGATCACTTCATCTTTCCCTTTCCTGCTGTCCCCACTCTCCTTTATTCCCTACTGATGGAGGTACTTCACTGCTGAGTGCTGCCAGTCCCACCCTAGCTTCATACCTGCTCTCATGTCACCAAACTCCTTTGCATTGCAAACGTGAGAGGAATGGATGGAAAGAGAGGGAGGGATGGGCTCCAGTGGCTGCTAGGACTCTAAAGTAACTTTTACCATTCAATTAACAACAGGTACTAGAAATGGTAAGAGTCTGACATTAGAGTGCCTGCTATTTGTAATGTTTATTTTTTTAATTCAACAGCTAAATTCTTAGAAAGGTTGCACACTATCTACCTACCTGCATAGCACAGCAGCCTGCATCAGAATACTTCAGAACACCAAGTACAGCTCACCCTTCCTGCACACTGTGCTACAAAGTTGTTAAATGTTGTATGGTCACAGAGAAATTAAACATTGCTCCTACTCATGCTTACTCACAAGAGAAGCTGTTGGAGCTGGAGTCACACTGAATGCAGCAATCATGTTAGTACATCACAGTAACAGTTGCTTGGAAGAAAAAAACAGGGAAAAAAAAAACCTATATGAAACAGAGCTCTTTTGCAATTGGGTTGAAGTTTTTTTCTCCTGGCATCTCAGTGTGATTTTTCGGAAATCAGAAGAATTTCAGAATCCAAATTTTCTATTCCTGTGCCCCAACACATAAAAAACCTCTAGTGAAGTTGTCCCACAAACTATTGTGGTTTGGCTCCATGGCCTTCATGTGTTGTTTTTTTCCCTTCCTCAAGCTCACACCAAACACCCTTTGATAAACAGATTTGTCCTTTTTCAGATTTTAGATGTAGAAACTGAACTTGGCCCTCTGGCATCAGAGAACCCAACCCAAACTCCTTGGGAAAGACCAATATTCTTCAAAGAGTTTTAAAAAGTCATATTTTCCATTTTAATTTTTTTTCTTATTAGGGAGGATTGGAGAAAATTCTACAAATTTGATCATGTGACACTGAGGATGTAAATGTTCATAGATAATGAAGCAATGCTTTCAGAAAGTTACTTTTGAACAAAAGATGAAAAGGACACTGAAGGAATTTAGCCTCTAGACAGATGACTGACAGATTTGTCAAAAACCAAAAGGTCACAGCAAACACTTGGGGCAATTCTACTATTTCCCCTGGAAAATAGATGTCCTTGCAATTGTTAAGTGATGCCTCTTGAAACACATAATTCGTATACATCAACCCACACAGCCATGAAAGCAAGGAGAAAAGCAAATGTCACATGGACACAAGTGTGGAGAAGCTCCATGGGTTGGTAGGACAGTGGCAGTGACAGTTCAGAGGCAGATCTGTCCCTGGATCCTGTTATGATTCAATGGGAAAAGTCTGCTCTGAAAGGCTTGGAGAACAGCTTTGTGTAAATGAGACTTTCTCCTCTGGAAGACAATCTCCCAGGACCTTCCCAGGTGTCCAGTGGGATAGATCAGCAGACCTTTTTTCTCAACTACTCTCTCCCAAATGTCCATGAAGAAACTGTTTCCACTGGCAAAGAGCTGCTGACCTCAGCAAGGAGTCTGGGACAGAAAGATGAGCTTGCATTAAATAGGGAGACAATCCATTCCCAAAATTATTCCCTCAACAGAGAGGGGCACAGACTGTCCCTCACAGACAACCTAACTCAAATTTAATGCTGCACAACAGTGCTTTCTAACCAGCAAAAAGAGAGAAAGCTCAATGACACACTGTCCTCAAGGTGGCCTTGCAACACATCCCTGGATGTCAAGCGCCCAAAACTGTTCTGGATGGGATTATCTGACAGAAATCACTGCCCTGCCTGGTTTCCAGCCCAGGAAAGGGAAAGAAAGCAGGCACAATAGATCTAAGAAGGGACAAGCAAAGGCACATGTGAAGGGACAGTAAGATGGAAGGGAGAAGAAATCTGAGAGAAGAGGATGGGATAGGCAAGCAATGACAGGAGTAGGAGATAGTGGCAAAGATGCAATACTGGATGTCTCAGAGGAGAATTTAACCTAAGGGAGCTCACTGGATCGTTGTATTTGTTGTACCACAGCTCATGAGCTTCAGCCCTCCTGCACTCTTGTGTGTCTGCACTGCTCCTCATGTTCCATCCCTTTCCTTCACCTTGGCTGATGGAAGTCACCTCAGCAGCCCAGCTGGCCATGAGTTCACTGAAGGACATCTGCAAGGCTCTGTGTCTGGTCACTGTATCAGAAAAGGTGCTGCTCTCTGGATAGACCCAGAGCAGAGTGAGTATAAACTCAGGGTATGTGCTAAGCACCCCTACAGCATGTGCCTAGCATGACAAATGCTTCCTAGAGGGGCCAGCTTTTGCTCCATATATGTTTGCAGGGCACCCAAACTGCATTTGCACAGATTTACATCCAGGAAAACCCAAGAATATGTATGGCAGTCTTGGGCATTTGCACTGCAGGCTGACACTTGCAGGATGCAACAGAAGGGCTGGCTGCCCATACCCTGCACAGCCTGCATGTGCTCGCTGCTGACAAACCCTGATGGAAAACATGGCAGTCCTTGATGTCAAGACCGAGCACACAGAGAGGTGTTGTGGTATTTGATAATGCTCTGCATTTAAAAGTGCTTGTGGACATATAAAGTAAAAAATAAAGTCTTTGAGTCTTTATATGTAGAAACTTGGACATCAGTCGTGCAGAACTGGCAGTTTTCTCAGCTGACACTTGGCTCTGGAATAGCAATTCACTCCATCAGCACAATTGCTACTCTGGTGGTTCTGCCCATGCACTTTCTCAAGCATCAAAGTCCAGCACAGACACACCCTGACACTATCCCTGTGAAGCAAAGCAGCAATGATATGAAGATTTTGTTGATAACAGGCTGTCAGGTCTGAGCAGAACTTCAGGACTTGCTGACACACTGCTTTAAGTCTACCAGTACATTTTCTGGTTGGTAGCCAGATCTCACAACTTTGTGGTTGTCACAGTAAGATAGACCCTACAGATCAATCACCTTGCTTGGCAATGTCATGTCAGATTGGGATGACAGTGGATTTCATCAGAACCTGGCGTGGGTGCTTTTGTCACTTACTTCACATATGGAAAATCTCATCTATTTTTGCCTAAATTTCATGTGGATGATCTGGGAAGGGATGAGGAGGTGTAGAAGGGGAGAGGTGTGATAGCAGTGTCAGTCTGTCCCATTTCTGACATTTGAAAACAAGGGATTTTCATTTCCTATTCTGTGCTTAGTCCTGACCAAAAAAAAATTTGCAAAGAAATTGCAGTGTATTACAATGGAAAGTCTGAACTAAGATGTTGTGTTCTGAAAAAAAGTATTTCATTTCTCCCTGAACTTTTCATTCATGGAACTTATCAATATTTTGTTGGGTTTCATTCTGACTTGGAACAAGCCTGGACTTCAAAACCATATTCCTTCCTGAAACACAGTTCTCATGGTATCCTCCTGCAGTGCCAAACCAGCGTGGGCTCAGGAGGATGGCACTGCCAAGAGCACAGTTGCTGACTCCACTTTTACATCTTGGTCTCACCTTCTGTGTCAGAATGTTAATTTTAATTCTTGTATAACCCCTGAATATTTCATGGGATAAACTAAGGGGGTGTGGTACAGATATGAGATCTCCGTTATGCCAAATTCAGGTAAGACAGAGGGTGTCAGAAGTCAGGGTAGCTGGAAAGCACCATGCCCACCTCTAACTCTCCTCATTGCCACCTAGTCAATCCTGGACATGTTAAACTCCAGGGAAGTGAATAAAGTAGAGTTTAAGGCACAAGTAAGGGAAGAAACAAGCAGACAGCCAAGAGGAATAACCTTGACTGACGAACAACAGGATGTGTGCTGTTCTTTCATGTGGAACAAAAGGCAAACATGAGACTTCACCCATGTTCTTCTGCCTGAAAAGCACTTCTGACTGCACACTGCAGAGGTGAAGTTAGAAGTCAAACACAAGCCCTCAGTCTTCTCTTTTACAGCCACAATCAGGCAACAGACAGAAGGGGATAAAAAATGCAAATGTAGAGCCTTGCTAGAGGGATCCTAAATACAAGGAAGGGACTGTAGGCACTTTGTAATTTTCATGCCCTCTTGGGTGTTTGGAAAGGAATTGCTGGGGGAGAAACTATAAATCCATGAATTACTGAGTCCATGTTGACTTAGACTACCCAAGTATCTCCTTCCTTTTTTTCTTTTTTTTTTTCTTTTATTTTTTTGGAAGGATGTGTGTCATTGTTTGAAGTCAAACACTGAACAAAAATAGATATAAGCAAATCAAGAGATTCCAGCTGAGTAATGGCTAGGAGAGACTCTCCAGATAAGAGATGGCGTACAACACTGCAAGTCTTCAGAGCCCTTCATGACCTGATGAGAATCAGTCAGCAGCCCACAGAGAGACTTACAACACGATATTGCATTAACTAGAGTAACCAATAGGCCAAACTGGATGTAGGAGGGATCTTGGTTCACATTTTCTCTTGCTTGCTTACAGCACTGGACTAAGATCTGCCTCTAAACTTAGTTTCCAGATGGTGTCATTACTTTCTTGGCTTTTCTGCACTTTTCTGTGTTTCTCTGATTTTGATCAGAAATATTAACTTAGGATCAGCTCCACTCAAGCACCTAAGCTGAAGGTACTCTAGGAAGTTTTCTGCTCTAGGAGAGCAGAAAAAAAAAGTCATTTCTGATGAATTTTAATTCTGAATGGAAAGCTAAAAATAATTCCCAAGTAGCTGTAATCAAAGCACAAGTATAAATCACACATGATTCACAGTTCAGCATCCAGTGGGAGTTTCTTGGGAGGGATTGCTTCCCCAGGGCCCTGGTTTTCAATGTGACACTGATGTGTTTGGCTTCTCTCCCACTTCTGTAGAGCACGAGTAAGATTCCAGCCTCAAGACTACAAATTCACTTGGGATGTTGACATCTGCAATCAAACTGAATGGTTTAAAATGGTTCCCTTCATCCCCATATGAATTAATTTATTCTAATCTGTGGTAGGTGAGATACCTTTCCTTGTTTTGGCCATTACAAGAAAATAACAATAAAAATTTCACTTTTGTTTCTCTTTCTTCCTAAATTTTCTACGTGCTTTGAGCTCTTATGGACTTGAGAATTCTCTGCTAACCCAGGCCCAGAAACATCTCTGCATCTGTACCCAGAGATTTCTTTTCCTTTCTCTCCACATTGCACTATGTGTCTCGGGTATTGTTCTACTTTCTCAGCTGCCAATGACTAATTTAAATTGTCCCAGTTTTCAACTCCCTCCTGGTAGCCTCCCCCAGTGACCCCAGAGGAATTTCTTGAGACACATCCCCTCCTTTCTTTCTCACACTCTGTCTCCCCACTCAATATCTAATAATTTATGTAAATTAATTCATCAGTATCAAAATAATATTGAAGGGAGAAGGAGGATCTGACTGATTATGTGGACAGCTCTGGGGAAACAGGTTTTCCTTAAATCTCTATATCCTGCAATGCATCACCTAAAAACTGCCTTAATCATGACTGTTCATGTTAGCCAGTGATACTTAAACAATCTTAGGATAATCATTTTCAGATGAACTGCATTTTCCAGGTAGTAACCATAAGTCACTTCCTGCAGCTCAAGCCTAGCAGACCATTTCTAATCCTTCAACCTAAAATGATCTTGCCTTATAAAACTGCCCCTTTAAAAGAATACAATCCCTTAGAACAAGACTTTCCACTAGTGTGTTCCCACGTGTTCCAGCAGTATGAAAACAAAGATGGTTTGCTGATGAATCTTTGGCATTTGCCAACCTTGAAGCTGTGTAATTGCCAGAGAAGTGTTTCTCTGAGGCACCTGGGATGCCACAATCCCTTTTCCACACTGGCATCACTGCTATGACTAAGAAGTTGTTAATTTATTACACAGAGGTTCATCTATTTCACTATCATCTCCTCTGGTAGTTTTAAGTTGTTCTGTATTCAGCTTTTATGCTGCAGATATATCGGGCTTGATGAATGCAGACAGGAATTTTATTTCATTATCTTAAAATATTCAAATTACACATGCACAATAAATATTGACAGGGAGGTGAAAGGAAGAGTTCACTGCATCTCTCAGCAAAAGTTACAATGGCAGAAGGGAGTGGGTAGGGTGGGTGTGAAAAGCACAGCAGAAAGCCTTGAGTCTTTGACTGGGGCACTGAGTGGGGACTGATGCTGCTGAACCCCTGAAGAATCATGCCCTGCAAATGAGCCATCCTCTCCTTAGATCCATCTCCAAGATCCTCTGGGGGGTGTGGGATCTTTTATGTTTCTGCACTCATTAGCAATACCAGGGGACCAGTAAGTAATTGCATAAATTCTCCTGCTCATATTTTGGTACTGTTTCGCTTTAATTGGTACTAGAAAATAAAAAGGGAAACCATAAGATAATTCAGCCTAGAAAAGACCTCAGGAGTTCTGTAACCCAGCCTCCTACTCAAAGCAGGGTTAACTCTGGAATCAGGGGAGGTTGTTTGGGGCTTTATTGAGTCAGGCCTTAAAAACCTCCAGACAAGTTCTGCTTCCAAAAGGGCACCTTTGCTTGCAGCCTTGCATCTGGTATAGCTGCAGAATTTTTTGTTTGGTTGGGGTTTTTTTTCAGCTCCTGGATGCTCCAAATAGTCAAATAACATTTTCAATTTGAGGACCTTAGGCAACTTGCAGTCTACAAGCTGCCACTGACTTCCAGTGCTGGGTTTCCAAAAGCTGTCCTGCTGCAAGCCCTGGGCAGCCCCCACTCCCTGATGTGTGCAAGGTCCTGCCTCAGGTCCTGCTGTAAGTCTGCAGGCACACTTGGCTCAGATTTGCTGCCTATTTCACAGGCAGGAAAACCCATGTGTAGAGAAGTTTGTGGTGCACACATTGACAGTGTAAAGTCACTAAAAAAGATGGGAATTTCCATTCACTGCCCTCAGCGCCATTCTCTACATTCCCTCTCTTGCTGTCTATGCAAACTTCAGCCCAAGTCTGCTCTTAATGGAGTGGATTTATCCCATATGGGATCCACAGTCAACTCCTTAGCTGCCACTTGCTTTTATTGCCTCATCTTTTTTACCGTATCTATTGAAATTTACAGTTAATTCATAGATCTTATTCCTAATTTTGATCTCCACAAAACCATCATTCTCTGCTTTTCAAAGCTTTTCTTCACTGTTCTGGGCTGGTGTGAATCAGACCAATTCCAAGATGCTGCCGGGGGCAGCATTAGGGTTTGCATTTTTATGTGCAGTTCTGAAATCTGGCAATTAAGATGCCAAGAGACAAAGTCCTGCCTCTGGCAGCCCCTTTGCCCTTCACAGCAAGACATCTGAGCTGCTCATCCATTAGGCTCCTCATCACTGCAGCCATCAGCATCACACTTTATGGAAACTCACAGCCAAGTCTGCTCTCCTTAAAATTCTGCCCTGTGGTCCTGGTGCTGTTTGAAAAGTAGTTTAGTTATTGGTGAGTGGGATGAGGGTAAAGTAGGGCAGTTTGGGGAGGGAGGAAGGGGGAAGTGAACTGGCAGTGATAAACTCATCAGCTTCTCAAGATAAGTCACCTCCTCTCATCGCTCAGGGTCCCTAATCACAGAGGAGCACCAAAGGAAATGCAAAACTCCTTCACCAGAAATAACCCTTCCTTTGCAGCTGGCACAGCACTGCTGCCCATGTCCGTCCATGTAACAGGGGTCTCTGTTATGGGTGTTTTTCTCCTCTGTGAGGAAATTCACTAATAAAATTTATTTCAAATTGATACCATATAAGGTAGACATTCTCACTGAAAGTAAATTTTCCTTTCCCTCCCCCAAAATACCTTTATTTGGGGTGATCCACAAACTCCACTTGAGCTAGAAAATCAACATATTGTTTTCAACATCTTTATTATGTGTCATGAATTACTTTAATTCACTTTTCTTTGTTTCATAAACTTTCCCTTTAGAAATTTTTGTTCCAAAAAGAGAGAAAAATGTGCCCTGATATGACCAGCATTTTATGAGTTTTCTCCAAATTGAAATCCTCATTAGCTGATCTAATTTCTATAAATATTTTATCTTAATGGAATCATATATTTCAAAAGGAAATGTCTTCTGAGTTTCACTGTACTAGTTTAAAGATGGTTATCCCAGGCTGCTATAAGAACTTTGTTGGATTTTGCTATAACATTTTCATGGGCCACATAATGACAGCCGCAGGTGAGTACAACGGGAAATGCCTTACTGACCACAATTGCCACTCCAGCTTCCTCATGTGTTATTTTCATAATAGGGGGGATAGGAGCTGCTTTGATTTCCAACAGGTATCCAACCATTGCCTGAAGTAGGAAGGTTTAATTTGTGTGAATTCTTGGAGCCTCATTCCCCACGCGGAGCCGCGCGCAGCTCTGGCCACGCCGCTGTTGCCGGCAGGGGCTCTGTATCACAGGGGCCCCCACAGCGAGCTGAGCACGAGTTTCCCCCTGAGCTGCCTTTTTGAAGCGCTGCTCCAGCACAGCCCTCACAGGCCATGGGCAGGCTGACATTTTGTGCAGCTCCTCTTTGGCAACCAGGCTTGAAATAACAGCAAAGGAAGATCTTTGACCCTGGCTGATATTGCATATAACTAGATGCGCTTCTGAAAATGCAGAGTTTTCACTGGCACGATATGGGAGAGGAAGAGGCAAGACAGAAAGAAACTTTTAATAAAGAAAAGGACAGGTATTTGTTTTAAAATAATGCGTGGGAAAGAACATTGCTTGTTTGGCTTAGTTCTAGTCCTGAATCTGTTTGCTGTGACATTTACTGTTAAATCACTACCAGATTATCTTCACTATTTAAGGAAAAGCTAAAACCCACTTGTTTTTTCTCAGGGTAATTAGTTTGAGGGCTGTGAGGTTGAACTCAGTATATTCAGCTTGTAAAACTAGTGTCCTTTTCCAAATTTTCTCTTCTTTATGTTGAAGCTGTTACTGTTTGTAGCCAAAAATTACTTGTTCTCCACCCCCATTTCAGCACTGTTATATCTATGCTCTTCAACCCCAACTAGCTGAAGCAACTCTAATCACCTATTTTTACTGTTTGAGTTAGGGAGTGTTCACAGGACTCATTTTGCCAGAAGAGCTGAAATGCTTGCAGAAAGGAAAAAGGGAAAGGGATACAAACTCAGACCTGCAAAATAGCAGCTGAGCACGATAATATCATCAGCTGGCAGAGGTGGCTGCACACTGAGCATCTGTCTATAGCCTAAAATGACTGTTTTGTTTGGGGATTTGTTTGTTTGTTGGTTGGAGTTTTGGTTTGTTACGCTGCAGGATCACTCCTAACTGCTAATACAATTAAGAAAGAAACTTCAGAAAAAGATCACTAAGTCCTGTGGTTTTTAATTCCCCATTGGGTTTTAGGAAGAAGTAGTTTGTGGCAAACAAGGAAGACAAACCTGAATCCTTTGCTGCATCCTTCCTCCTGTTTAAGAAGATTTGTGATTCTACATCTAAATCCAAGAACTTTCCACGTGGCCCTGGTAAGTTACATAAGCTAAACTTTTCACAATTTGATGTCTAAAACTAATCCTTTAATCCATATTTAGGATCCTGTAATTAACTCGTCTTAAATGTTATCTGCAGGTGCTCAGACATACTGAAAAATTGATAAAGTGTATACTTATTCTTACTTAAGGCACCCAAATTTGAATTTTTCGACCATAATGACTGCTCCTAAGTGTTAATGAAGACTTTCATACATTGAAGGGTTCTTCTGATTAAGAAATTTTAAATCACACTTCTCTGTAACTGCTGAAAATTATGCTTCAAGCACCAAAAGAAGTCCAAAGTGGCAAGAAAAAAATTCTAGCAATCTTTTCCCTATTCCATGACAGGCATTTTTAGTCAATGTTCTTTTTGCAGTGTTTGGGGGGACCTCTCTCCTCCCATGAATTCTGTATAAGGCTGGGTGACTCATATGTTTAACAGAGAGACACTTGCTGAAGGTCATGGCACTGGAGATGGGGGGAATAAGAGCTGTCTGTACAGAGATTCTGGCTGAACTGTTGGGAAAACAAGTTTGTCCTAATAGCTAAGCTGAATTAATTTAACTCTTTGTTCTCTGCCTCGTGGATTACAGCTACAGATTTTTTTTTTCTGAGAAACTTAAGCTTTTCAACAAGCTCCCATTAGTTTAGAAGAAGCAATAGATTCCCACCTGTCCAAATGGTCCAAACCTCCTTTCCCATCTGTCATCATCTCCCTCTTCCTAAGGTTACTGGAGTGTTTTCCTTTAATGAAGGAGTAACTGTGGGATTTCAACATTGCCTAGTAAGTGGGAGACAAAGGGGGAAACAATAAAATAAGTAAAGGTGTGGTATTTTCTTTTATCAGACTCTTCTTAAGTTTCTTCCCTCCATTTCTATTACAGAGGCACCAGCCTGACAATCCCTGTCAGATGATTTAGGGTGAATAATGAGGGCCTTGGTTAGTACTTTTCAATGGACCTTTGCACAGGATTTGTCAAGGGGGTGGATTTTGGGCTAGGAAGAGCCAGGTGAAATCTCAGAGGCTGTGCTCCTGAGCACTGGCCATTATCTCTTTCCCCAGCGCTGAGCCATAGGACCAGGAGCTGAAGGACTGGGGTGTCACAAGCTTTTGTTTCTGGAACAGAATTTCCCCAAGTGGCTGATAACAGGCTCAGTCTATTCTGTGAAGGATGTCTTTAGAGCCTGCCCTGATACATTTATTATAAACAAAAGCTACAGAACGCTAAATTTTGTCTCTAACAAAATGCTGTTCTGGCTATTCAGATAAAAACAGGTTTGGCTTGGGGTTTTTTAGATGCACAACTGCCTTTGCTGTAGGAATTCTCACGTATTAAGGAAAGATCAATACCACAGCTAATGGCCTAAGGTATCAGAAAACCTCACTGGAGGAAATGAGAATGTTGTCTGGAAACCAGATGATGATAATCCTCAGGATAAATGGATTTAGAGATTTCCGAAGCTGTTTTAGTAAACAGAGGACAGACTTAGGCAGTTATTTCAACAAGTTCCTTTACAAAAGAGAAAGAGATTGCCATTTTCCTGTTTGGTTTTAGTCTTGACATTGATGAGTTGCAGCGAATACTTATTAACCTCTTAGATGCAGAACCGACCTTTTAATAAAGCAACCTCTTCTTCTTTACAGAGAAATCTTAACACCAGTTATTTTGTCTTGCAAACATTGTCCTTGCACATGCTGTTGACAAAAGCTGGCAGAGAGCCATTGGTTTCCCTGGAGTCGAGCAAAGGCAGGTGGAAAATTTGTAAAGGACTCAAGGCAGAGCTCAGACAAGTACCAGGAAGCAGAGGTGCCTTGACTCTGCTCTGGGTTCATGGCTGTGAACCAGCAAGAACCAGAGGAGAGCAGTGTTCAGAGTAGTTCAGTGTTGGGTAAGTCCATCCAAACCAAAGCTCTGGTGCCCAGGGTCAGAGGTCCATCCAGGCCACCCCACCCCATTCATCTTCTCTCTCACCATCCCTGCAAACACCTCTTCCCCAAGACAGTGATTCATAGCCTGGGTCATCTCTTCCCCTCTGAAGGCTATTTAATGATTTAGTTCACATGTGTTATATTTTTTACATTTACTTCTTCTTCTATGAGGATAAAAAACCTCAAATACAGCATCTGAGATGGGTGAGCTTGTGGTTCTTCTGCAGCTGCTTAGCAATGTGCTCTGCATTGCTCACTGTTCTTTCCTGTTTTTTCTTTCCTGTTACAGAGGGCTGAGCTTAAGTGTTTCATTTTCTCACCCTTTGAATAGAAGCATTTAATCTGCTTTTCAGGTTTTCAATGGATTTTGGTGCATCAGCTAAACTCCCCAGGCTGTGTGCAGAACCAGATCATCAAAAAGGTGAAACACAGAGATTTAAACCTCTCTAAGTGCCAAAGCAGTTACCTTGCAGTCAGAGCAGGGTCAGCTACACCCACTGACTCTGCCCAGAGAAGCTGTGGCTGCCCCATCCCTTGAAGTGTTCAAGGCCAGGTTGGATGGGGTTGAAAAAACCTGGTCTAGTGGAAGGTGTTGCTACCCATGTCAGAGGGGTTGAAACAATCTTTAAGGTCCCTTCCAATCCAAACCATGAAGCTGTGACATGCTAGATTTGGTCCAGCACTGCCATTTTCCACATGTACTACATGCTTCTGCTCACATGGTTATTGGGGCAGTAATAACCCATCCCTCTGTCCCATGGGGCCTAATTGTCATCAGCCACTTTGTCTGAAAAAAGTAATGTGATACTGTTAAATGTTAAAAAAGTAATGTGATATAAAATGTTAAACTGAGAGCAGTTATACCTTGCCCTACCTAGTTTCTCATCTATTTTCTCTGCTTGAGAATTGTAGAAGGGGCTATGTGCATGGAAACTCATCTGCTTTTTTTCACGTGTTTTTGTTGGTCTAATAAATGATCTTACTTCTCTACAGTAACTCTTCCTTTCACACATCCTCAGTAGTTGTAAGAATATTATCACTACAATATGATATTATGGCTATTGTATTTCTGACCGAGCTGTAAAATCAAGGATCTTACAGTCATTAAAAATCCCCCAACACTCCTCACAAAAATAGATATGTTAGTTCAGGTTCCCTGGCCCAGTGAGCACAATCTTTACATAATGTTTCAGCTGAATTGTGGCTCCCTTTACTTTCAGTTGTAACTGAGGGTTGTTAAACAGCTGCCATGATTCCCTGTGCTCCCCCAAGAGACCAAGCTGCAAATGAATTATAGATATAACACAAGCAGTCTTTCACGTGCGTCACCCAAAGCCTCTGACGTGGGTCAGAATCACACGGTTATTGTCCTGTCAGACCCCTGAAACAAAAATCCCTGGGCTTTGTGAGAGGACCCCAGTGTATTGATTGCTACAAAGGAGAGAGAGGATCTTTGACTTGAGATAAAAAGATATCAGACATCTGTGATTAACGATCAGCAAAACTTGAGTGTTGTAGAGAGAGCTTTTAATTGATTCTGTTAATGTTCCTCTCTGTCTGCATATTTATGCACCAGATGCGCATATGCAAAGTGTTTTGATGTGCAGATCCTACGTGTGTGACCACATATAAAATCTGTGAGAGGAATATGTGACAGGGCTTCAAGAGTCCCCACACACCGAGGATTTGGCTGCTGGCTCAAGGGACCATCATGGATATCTCAGGCTGTGTCATCCTGGATCCATTCACTGATCCTTATCCCCACCCACTGGCACATCCCAGCCTGGATGTGGCCAGGGGAGGGGAGAGGGGAGGGGATTCTGAGTTTTCACATGTAAGAAAGAAGACAGCAAGAGAGGGGAGGAAGGAGAAGAGAGAGAAGGCAAAAGAAAGCAGGAAGAGGAGGAGAAGGAAAGGAGAAGGGAAAAAAGGAGGAAAATAGAGGAAGAACTACAGAATACAGTGCAAATATCTTCTTACAACTACAGTTAAATGTAGACTTCTCCAAAAGAAGAAACAAGGAGATGACAGTGAGGACTGAAGCTTGGACTCTGTCCAGATGCTCAATTGACTTTGTCGTTCCTGTCCTATTTTGACCTTTCCATTTTTCAAGGGTAATTAAACACTCCAGCTTCAGATTGGATCTTACTTCAACTAGTGATTCACCTCTACTGACAAGGTAAAGAGCTACACAGGAAAGGTCCAACCTGGCTGCCCAAACAGCCATGTCCATATTGGTCTTATTTTATGTGAATATAATGCCACCAAGTAATTAGCAATAAAAATACGGTGCAAGAGCTGTGTGTGACATTAGGTTTGAGTAATTTGGTCTTTAACCCATCTAGCAGCTACTGCAGGATGCACTAAGTGACTGAAAACCATATCTCTCATTACAATAAATATTTTATAGATGACATCTCAGCTCAAATCACCTTCCATGACATTGTTTTTAAATCCACTGGCAGGTGATAGGGTGATTTCAGTGGCTGGTCATTGGAAAAGAAGTCTTCTGTTGCCACTTTAAAATGAACCCATATTCATAACAACCAAGTGCTTTCATTTGGTCCGTGTCAAACATCAACAGTGCAATAAACTGCTGACCCTGCTTCAATTTCTGTCACTCAGAGGACAAAGGACCGCTTCTTCCCCACCTTGGGTGCCTATTTACCATTTCTCACCCTTGGGCTGATGCCTACTTGTGAGAAAGCTCTCACAGTGGACATCCTGCTATATTTGTTTTGTGGAGAGGCAGAATAATTTGCTATTTAAGGCTGTAAATCTGGCATTTTCACAAGTGCTGAAAATCACACCTTTGCATTTCCTGCTAGATCCCTGCTATATAAGGTGAGCAAAGGTAACCACACTGCTGATATTTGCAGTAGTCCTTCATCTCACTCCTGCTGGGACTGTTCCCATGCACATAAGTGCTCTTCATCTCTGACGTCTGAAGGCAGCTCTTCATCCATTCTTATGTGGCTGTGAGTGACAAAGCATCAGAGAAAGCTTCCCAACTGTGAAACTTATTAGACAGGAGAGCAAAGTCCTCTGGGGGAAGTGTTGGAACAAAACTCCCTCAGAGCAGGTTATAAACAGGAGGGGATAAAACATTATGGAGGGAGGTGTAGTGTTATAGTCCTGCAGCGACAACAGTTAAACAGGTTCTTAAAACTACTTTTCATTCCCAAAAATAGGGCAAAACATGGGAAAAACCTTCCCTACTCATCAGGTGGGATCCTTTGCCATTGTGCTATATGACATTTTTCATTAATTAAGTGTATGCTCTATCTTTAAATCACTCAGGATTCTCTCCATGCCCTCCAAGAAGGGGATATCTGAGTGATTAAAGCATTTGGGTCATTCATTCAAGTACCTCCCCAGACATGAGTGGAAGGCCATGCTTCATCCTCCTGTAAAAGGATCATGACTATTCAGACAGGAGTCTCAAAGGCAACCTGAAGAGATGCTAACCAAAACATGTGAACATTTAACACACCTGATGCAACTGATCTCCTGGGCTTCTAGAAAAAAGTGAGGACGTTTTCTTCAAAATTAATGGATTTGTACAAATATAGCTCAGTCAAAGCCAACCCATGATCTGTAGACTATTCCAGGTCTCACTCTCTTCATGGCTAAAACCTTTCTTCTACTTTTCAACTTAAATTTATTCATTCTCAGTATTCTTTTGTTCTTTGGACAAAATTTTTCTTCAGGCTGCTCTTCACTGGTGTGTATCCTAGTGCCCATTTATAGATCGTAGTTGTGTTCCCTCATCCTTAATTGTGTTAAAATTAACAAGCCAAGCTGTCTTGGTGTAAGACAGGCACTTCCATTTCACAGATCACTGTTAGAGAGAAAGCAATGAACAAGAAATGATTGCTTATTGGCTTTTTAAAAATAAGAATTAGTGACATTAGAGGAATTAAAAAGGATCAGTTTCCAAAGAAGCAAAAGCTGATGTTTCTCCCACATCTTGTGTCTGCAGAAATCCCTGCTGCTGCAGACATGCTGAAAGCCAGGAAAGCACAGGGAGAAGAAGAAGGTATGGGAGGAAATCCAGCAGAGGAAACAGTTGTTGGAAGAAAGCAAAAGCAGAGATAATGCCTCTTGCTCAGGAAGTTTTAAATTGAAATTTGCTGAAGACTGACAGTGTTTTGGGGAACTGTTACTCATGCTTATACTATCTTACACTCTTTGTTAAGCTTTTACTCTTGCTCACCATCAGAAACACTCTATTGCACTGCAAATGACTTTAGTCTGATTCTTTATGGCTTTTCTTACCATAACTAATAGTTTTTTACTGAATCTCTCCCAGTCTGAGTGCATTACTCTTGCAGGAGTTTAACAAGCATGGCAGTCAGCATTCCAGGTGAGTTTTCAGGGAGTCTAGTAGTATTAAATTCTTCACTCTTCCCCAGTGAAAATATCTTCCCTGACACAACACAGGCTTATGTTTGACTCATGAGCTCCCTGATCAGCTGCCATATCTGTGCCCTATTTCTCCCATCAAGTCACGTCCCCAGCTATTTCAGAATGGCTAAAACCAGGTGAGTTTGCATTTTGAACAGTTGAACTTCATCCCACTGCTGCTTCTCCAGCACTTGTGATCACTTTGATTTCCCTGTGTGATATTTCCACCTGCTTTGAACACCTGCCACCCTTGTATGATCAGATGTTTGTTAATTTGTAAAACCCTCTGGCAGCATCCTCACAGGGTACTGTGGGATGGAGTGTCACCATCCCTCACACCCCCTCCTCAGACTCAACACAGCCAACAGCCAAAACTCTGTTTTGTTGCAAAATTAAAATTAATCAAAAACTAAAGCCTCTGATGGCAACATTCAGGCTTCCTTGAAGAATATAGTAGAAGTAATTGCTCTGATCTGGGGAGTGCCAGTCCCTAAAAATAAAGCTGGGATTTGTAACCTAGACTTCCTAAGTCAGATGGAAATACTATTTGTGTCTGTTTTTTCCTCTGTATTTTTTGTTTGAAACCTTACACTTTGCTAATTTTGTCATAGGAAAGGTCAATTGTTGGAACCTCAGATTTTCATAGGCTACAAAATTCATTTCACACCTGATTTTACTACTTCCTAAACAAGTTGAAGCAGGATTTTTCATAACAGTACATATAAAGATGCTTTATAAAAACCAAAGCAACTGTGGCTTCTTTTATAGCATTTGTATTATTTTTAAAGCACCCTCTACTTACCTTTCTAGTTGATTTCTAATCTATTTTTTAATCTATAACCCTAATAAACTTCTAACTTTACCCATATTTTCCCTTTGTGTCCTTTAAAACTATCATTAACCACATGCCTGAGTTACTTTTTGTTCAAAAGAATTCATCAGAAAATGACAATTGAAGTCTAATCAGTCAGTCTTTGCTCCCTCAAAGGCCTCCAGCTGTTGTCAAGCAATATCCCTTGTCACACTTTAGACAGCCCAACAGGCCCGGAAAAAAAAAACGAAAAAAATATTTGTTATAACTACGATGATAAACAAAATCTGCTCTGAAGCTACTCTGATTGCCTTCAGAGTCTGACACAGCCCTTGGATTGACCTCCTTCTGGGGAAACATAACAGCCAGAGTAATTATTAAAGTATCAACCCAGACTTAAATCCAAACACAGATTTCCAGCTGAACATTAAATAACACTTGGTCTTTGAAAAATTGGGCGCCACAGTCTTCAATCAGCTTCTGTCCCTCATCAGCTTCACAGCACCAGGGAAATAAAGGACAGGAATTTCCTGGACACACGATGTCAGCAGCTGGAACACTGACCTATGCTTGCAGAGGCTGCTGCCCTACTAGGCAGGGTATTGGCATTAAGATTTTAAAACTGTTATCACTCACAGGAGTTCAAAGACTTTCCTTTTATTCCCATGGAGGTTTCTTTTACAGTGGGCTTTGCCTGCCATTTAAATATTTTCACTCTGGATTTATCGCTTATTTTATCCGGTCTGCTGACGAGGTTTGTTTTGGGTTTTTGGTTTGTTTCTTTTTTTTTGCAATATGAGTTTCTAAGCTTGTTAAAGCAGCCACAAAATGTTGTGCTGCATGTTATCCCAGAAAATGTAAAATGTGTGATATTTCAGCTATGGTAGGGTTGGTAATAAGGATACCATAAATTTAAAAAGATGAGTATTAATTTTAGACTTCGTGCAAACCTTTGAGGAAGCTCTGCTAAATGGAAAGCACCATCTCCTGCTTCAATTAGATATATTAAATATTCCTTCTCTTTTGAAATCAATTTAATAATTAGATATGCTAAAGGATCAAACTGCAAGTTGCAGTTTCCCATAACCCCTTGCCATTCCCAGCTGTTCCTTACTGGCCCTGAGATGAGCATTCAGGAGGGGTTGAGATTAGGGGAACATGCATGATGGTTTCTTCCACACTTCCTACCACAGCTCATTCATTCTGTAGCCTCAGAAGAGGCTCTGAGACACCACTCTGTACTTTCTGTCTCTCAAGCCAGCTCAATCAGCTCACCCAAGTATGAGAAGCTTTCCTGACAAGAGCCTTATTCAAGGCAAAGATTACAAGCTCTCCAAGTTAGTTCCCTTTTCCACAGATCACTGAGACTTTTGGGGCCAGGGAAGCATTGCCTTCATTTCCTAAGCTTTTGACTGACATCTCATCCTGGAAATAACTGCATTCATCCAGGTGAAATTTGCAAGCACAGATGTGTGGGCACATGGATGTGTCTGCCCAGCAGCCAGGGATGGTGTGAAGCCTCAGCTGCTCTGTGGAATGCTTGTCTCTGTACAGACCTTGTCAAGGTCACAATCACCCCTCTCCTCAGTGTGACCAAGACTTCAGGAGAGGCTGTGAGAGAGAAAATTCTTCTCTGCTCAATCCCTTGCTTCTGCAAGGGAGCTGCCTTCAAATAAACACATTGCTGCTGCTGAGCTCTATTCTGCAGACAGTTTTGGGCTGAAAATCTGTTTAGTTTCCCATACTGATTCTGGCTGTTATCTAGATGGAGGGGAGACATGAGAGGATCCCATGTTTATACACAGGAGGACAGTGTTGGCTCTCTGATACAGCTGCTTGAGATTTTTTAAGCAATTGATACTATTCTAAAATGAACAAATAAATGGAAGGAATATACTTCTGAGCTGATATACTTTGAGATAGGAAAAAAAGTGTTCCTCAGAAATGTCACACTATATTCAATCACATTTAAGAACAGGAAATCAGCCTGGCCTCCTCACTTACACCTAAACGTGTGTACCCAGCTCCTGTTGAACAAGCTTTTAAACCTAGACAGAATAACAACCTTGAATTCAGGAGAACAACTATTTCTATTAATCACTGTAATAAAAAACCTGCAAACTTGGCAACGCAGTTTCACTCAAATGCCTCCTCAATACTCACTGGCAACACCACCCCCAGTATTACTCAGACATTATTATTTTATCATTGCAGTGTCTCTTAAACTCTTCTTATTGCCTCAGAGAGGAAACTAATGAATCAAAGTATGAATGTTCTTGAAACAGATCTTTTAAAAGAAATATTAGCTCAGAAGGTGTTGGTGGCCTTCTTTGGCCTAGAAGTTTACTCCTGTTTGGAAAAATATAAAAACTGAATATCATAAATAAGCTTTTAATTTGTGTTTAATGGAGGCCATCGTTTTGGGCTGCTGCATTCAACTATTAAAGAGAAACTTACAGAGATTTTAAATGGGATCCATTCTGCTGTCACATAGTTAATAAAAATTAATAATTATTTACTTATCAAATAAATTTTGTGGGGAATTGGCACATAACAAGGTGATTGGAAGTTCCATTCAAAGATTAATCGGCATTTTAATAAATAATTTATGAACCACCAGTGATGGATGGCTAATCCAGAAATGCAGTCTTGGTCACTGTACATAAAGCACGTAAATTCACATTTGAGGGTAAATGCTGAAATCTAATTCCTGAGCACTTTCCTTGTAAATTCCATTGCCTAAAACATAAAACTAAAATGAAATGCATGAAGTCCAACTTGTTGAAGGACTAAGCATATACAATCCCTTCTAATTTGAGCTACCATTTACATCAATCAGTCTTCTGGAAGGAAACTAGTTTGGAGTCACCTTCCTCATCCTTGTTGTTCCTTAAAGGTTTCTTTTAATTCAAGGGAAATTTCATGGATTTCAATAGTAATGCCACTAGAGCTGCTATTATCTCTCTGAGCAGTAATACAAGCAAATACAGCCACTGCAAAAATAGAAAAATAATTCCTACATGCATCTCATGCTTGTTAAATCTCATCGTGGCATGCTGTGATTAATCTCTTGCAGAGTGTTTTTTTAATTCTCATTTAAGGATAAATATCTGCATTTCTTCATTGTAAATAAATAAGCTTTTGCACCACCTCACTTGGGACAGAAATTAGAAATAAGCCATGAATTGATAACAGTTAGTTTTGTTCCTCTACAGATCAGACATTTCAGAGCCCCATACCAGCTGAGCTGACCATTCTTTTCACTCTGCATTTTTGTTTGATCATTAAATTTATGTACAGATTAGTTTTCAATGGCTTTTGATCACATTTTAAGGACTAGGTCTAAAGCTATTTCTGTGCATACAGGTCTTGATATCTGGGATGTGTTTTTTAATAAATATCTTCCTGCAAGTAGCCTGATAGATCCTCATCTATAACTGCTTTTGAGTAGAAAGCATGAAGTTTGCTGGAGTTCCTACATGCAGTCCCCTCAAATGAATGTTTCAAGCAAAAAGGCAGAGGAGAGGAACGCAGCTAGAGAAAGGAATTCATTTTTGCTGTTGTAGTATCCAGAAAAGTGCACTGGGCTGATATAGGGACAGGAGTTACTATTGTTGTCTGTGTCTAATTACTAATCATGTACTCTTTGTTTAAGAAAAGGAAATTAAAATTTTCTTTCATCTTCTGCTCCTTCCTACTTAACTCCTACACGTCACTAATAAAGCATAACATTGCACAGTATTACTCCAGGGGTAAAACTCCTGTTTCCCTTCTCCTAGTCCCATGCTTTGTTGCAGCCGGCTGCTTTCCCAAATGAACATGCCAGAACCTCTGGGATTCTCTCTGCTGTCTCTAATTCCTGATTGTTTGACCTCAGAGCTGAGTGATGAAGGTTCTGTCCTGACACCCACCTACAACAGGCTCTTCCAAGGAGCTGTTTAAAGTGATGCGAGCCACTGCACCAAAAGCAGGATGGCTGTGGGAATGAATGCAACAAAATGCTGGCCCTGGTCTCCATTTCAGGGCCATGGGGAAGCCTGGGGTGGTGGGGGAGAGGAGCAGCTGAGCAGCCTGGGTGACTCTGTCCAGGCTCCAAGTGAGCGAGAGGAGGATCCTCCCTGCAGCCCCCCTGAGAAATGCAGCACAGCCCACCCAGAGTGGTCTGCAGGGGGGAGGTCTCAGAGGCTCTGCTGCATTTCCCTATCTGGTTCAGCAGAGGCACACAGGAACAAAGTCACTGTGGCAGTCCTAACTAGTCCCAACTAGTCCCAGCAGTTCCAACTAGTCCCAACTCCTACTGAGGAGAAATTAGGAGCTGTTCTGATGGCTGCATGGTGGTCCAATACAGGAGATCACTTGATAGGTGGTTTCTTTGCCATCTTCAAATTTGTGGCACTAAATATGGCACTGAGTTTTCGTGGAAAACTCGACAAGAAAAAAAAATGAAACTTCTGCCTCCTATCAATTTTCCTAACCCCCCCTTCCTTGAAAAAGCCCTTTCTGAGCTGTGGACACAGCATCCTTGGAGCCATCAAAAACTTTTACTAAATAAAGGACCTTAACAAAGGACTTTGTCAGGTAGTCCCACCAGACATAATATTTTCTTTAACAGACGTGGTTGGGAATGCCACAAACACTGCTCAGGAGCTGTGCAGTTTGCCCAGGCACAGGACCAGCCAAGGGTCCTGCTCTGAGCCTTTGCTTTGGCTGCCAGCCCAGGGGAGCATTTGGTCCTGGGTGCTGGATGACTCTGCTGATGCCACCATAAATTCAGGAAGGGATTGCAGTTTTAGTGAGATTTCTGCTGGATGTTTGGTAAAGCGCCATCCACAGCATTGCACAGCTTATGGAAATCTTATATATTATTAATTATAAGTCCCACTTATATATTATTATTTTTTTTTTCCAGAAGATAAAACAAAGGTATCATACTTTGCTGTGGAAAAAGTATAGGTTAGAAATGCATCTTGGGGTTTGTTTTTAATTTCATGCTATTTCTCTTCCCTTTTAACATCCAGGAGAAAGAGTAGTCATGTGAGTTCAGCTCCTCTGCTCTCCTGTAATCTATCCTTTGATGTAACTAACTGGCAAAAACATATTTCTAATCAAATATAGTTTCTCATCCTTAATCAGCTCAGCTTTAAAATGCAGATCAATGAGATAAGAAAGACCTGATTTAATTAGCCCAACTTCAGCAATGTTACAGCATATTCTCATTTACAGAAATAATGGGGAGCAAGAGAAAAGAGATTCATCATCATGAAAAGACTGGGGAAGGCAGAAGAAAGCAGGATATTTCCTATGTTAGCTAAGGGTGATTTTCATTCAGGCTAAAGAGCCAGCACATGTTTTATGAGCCATTTAAATAACACTTAGGTCTTGTGCTTCGTCCTTTAGCCTGAGGATGAATTTCTTTCACTAAGCAGCAATACCTTTGGAAATCATCACTTCTAGGTTTAATTGATGAGCCAGAGACAGCTCCCACCACGTGGTGAATAAAGAAGAGGAAATATGGCAGGCAGGAGCATGGCAATAATGCACATTTATGGAGCTGCTTGGGAACACTCTCCCACAGGAGTGCCAGGTCAGGTACTCTCACTGGAGAGGCTTTAATGGGAACAGCACAGGCTGTGCTCCCTCACCCTGTGCTGCCTTATGAGTGACCACAGGCAGGTCACCTCACCTCTGCATTTTTGGGGGTGTGTTTTGTTTTTCTTTGCTTCCTTCCTCTGTCCCATTAGGATTTGGAATTTCCAGCAGAGAAAATCTCTTCCTTACCCCACAAAGCAGGATGGCGGAACACCTGGAGCTCTGTGGGATTGCTCTGCAGCTGCTCAAAGAGCAAAACCAGTGCAAGTTCTCTTCCTGCTTGGTGACTTTAAAGCAGCAGGAGACTACCTTACCTCCAGCAGCCCTGTCTAACCCGACTCCAAATGCTCCTCCATCCCCCCGGGGCAGCGGACTCACTGCATCAGGTTAGCCCAGGTTTGGTGAATGCAAGCAGAGAAGTGCTGCCTCCTCCACAAAGAGCACCCAGAACATTTCCATGGCCACACCAATCCTGTAGAGACCTCAGCAAAAGGAAAACCAGACCTGTCAATGTCCAACAAGACTTTTCAGATAGGCTCCAGCTGTGGAATTGGGCTCAGAACCCGAACCTTTGGTGAGGTACATCTTGACATTTGCGCTGTTACAAAGACAGCCCAAATCCACACAAATGAGGATATGCTCCTAATTTGAGTTCTGGGAATGAAGTTTGTCTTTGTTTGTGCCCATCCATCATTTCAAATGGAGCTATCTTGTGACAGCCACATTTGGTAGTCTCTGCCTGGGAGATAATTGCTCATCACTGAGGGGAACTCACACAGCTGAGATAACCCTCAGGCACTTTCTCTGCAGGGATGGGAGCACCAGAGGCAAAGCAATTAACAGAGCAATTAAGCCACTAGCCAATCATATCTCTTTTTTTTCCCCTCATCTCAGATTTGTGCCACCCTCCAGTGCCTCTAAAAACAAGCAAGGAAAGGCCCTGCTCTCTAGAGGGGTAATTCCCTAATTCCTTCAGGTGGCCTGGGGCTGAGATTAGGCTCTAAACCCCATTCCTGACCCTTACTCATCATCAGCCAGGGCTTGTGGGACACGGCTTGGCTACTGCAGACAGAAGCAGTGACCATTTCCTTTCCTGAGAGCCAAGAGACAGCAGTGGTCACTTAGAGCTCTTCCCTGCTCCTTCCCTCCCCCAGGTTTGTTCTCCAGGTAATAAATCAATCTTTTCAGAAGTATTAGATCAGGTATCCTGACTCTGTGGTTTCAAGAGAAAGTTTTGCAGAAAAGATATTGGGACAGTCTCACATGCACAAGGGTTGATAAACTGCATGCATAGATGATGGCATTCACCTTTTGGGGGACTGTGAAAACACAAGAACAGAGAGGAGAGAGACATGAGAAGGAGAAAATTCTGTCACAGTCAGGCCCTCCCAGGTCTTCCAGACTGTTCCTCCCTCATCTCCCTTTCCAAACCTTCCCTGGGCTGCAGCCCTTTGGGGACAGCTGCTCCTGCTGGGCTTCTCCACAGCCACAAATCCTGCAGGAAACTGGGCTGTGGAGCTCCAAGTGATGCAAAGGGCCAGAGCTCCCTGGCTTCATGGAGTTTGGCAGTGTCATGGTGTCTTAGGTTACAATATTAAGATATATTCCATTCCCACCCTCAAGAGCTGCTGAAACCAGGGGGGGCATTGTTTCTTCTTTATCTCCTGTTAATGGGCCCATCAATGCCTTGACTCAGGGATAAGTCCCTCCAGGAGCCATTTCTGTTTAATGGACCCACCTCATGACTCACAGAATGAAATCAGCCCGTTGTGAGATGCTCTGCCCAGGGGGGAGGAACTAAGCATCCCCTCCTGGGTATAATCTGGGGTTTGGGACAGAATAAGCAGTCTTTCCACTGGCTTCCCAGAGGAATGGCTGTCTTTTCCACTGGATCTTCAGAGGAAGAAGACTACACCCTTTCTACAGGATCAGCGCTCCAACAGAACCACATCTGCCACTCCAGGAGGACTGCAGACACCAATCCAACTGGATGCTACCAACATGCTGACCAACAGGGTGTCAGGTTGTATTATGACTTTGTTAGTGGTTTTTCTTTTGTATTATTGCATGTATTTTGGTTTTCTTTTCCTAATAAATTGTATTTCTGACTTGGAGTCTCTCACTGGTTTTGCTGTCAAACCAGACCATATGGGCATTACAGCAGTGCCCTCTACCTCATCCAGCAGCTTAGTTCTAAATTATAAGAGCCTGAAGGACATGGGTCTAGGCTGCAAACCCTGGCAGGAGACTACATTTTTTCCTCCAGAGAGCCACCTGAACTGCTGGAGCTTAAGATCAAGTCACTTAAGTTCAAGCAACCAAAGAAAAATCACCTTCTCTTTTCAAAGTCTTGAAATGAAGCTCTCCATCAGTGACTCCTCACCAGCAAGAAATTTGCACAGTAACACTCACCCCATCCCTGCCACCTGAAGCCTCCACATCCCTTCATTTAGAGGATGCACAATGCTTTTGTTAATTGGAGCCTTAGTTTAATATGAGCTGTCAAAGTTCACTTAACTTCAATTAATTGTTTCTCCTGAGCCTAATTTCTTTAGTTAAGTATTGATTAATCATTGCTTAATTATGCTGAAGTCTCACTGGGTGATATTTCAGTTGCATACCGCAGCAATGCACTGCTTTCTAAAAATACTCAGAGAATCATCAGAAATCTTATGTATTGCTATTATTGGGATGTCTTCTTTTAATATTTATCTTTTCATCCCTTATGTTCCAAAATGCATTTTTAACATTTCGTGTTTAATTCCACTGGTTTACAACTCATTTTTTTCGATGTTGGTAGGTCATTCAACAGAGTTTTGCTCTGCCTGGTGAGGGGAGAAAAGTTTTGCCTCTGGCATCCAGAGTCTTATGCTAGGAAGAGTAGGTTAGGGAACACAAGTAAATGATATTTACTGTGGCACAGTATAAACAACCAAAACATTGATGGCATGGGTTTTTTTCTTTGAACATTTACTTTAAGTGACGTACAACTACTTTGGCTCAAATATTATCTGTATTTCCTCAAAACTACAATGCTGGAGCTCTTATGAATATGGCCTTCAGACCAAGGTACTTCCAATCTGAAATCTCAGTCTGTTCTGAAGTGTCAGGAAGAGAAAACTACCTCCACCTCTCTGTAGTATTTCAACAGCTCTGGAATGTCAGGTTGGATAGCAAGTATCTTAATTTTCAGAGATAAGTATAATAACTATTAAATTTTTCCAAGGTCTCTCTTGAATTTCAATATTTACCCAAATTAGAAGTTAAGTTTGATCTATAGTGAGAAATTAAACAATTACCTTTTCCCCCACAATAATTTCCCTGGAGTCCATTTAGGCATCTCATTTTACCTACTCACAGAAGCATTTTTTATTATTTTTCTAGATGAGAAAGAGTCATTCTCCAGGGAACACTTCTTGGCTTGACACGGTTTTATCACAGTCAAGTTTTAACTTTCTCCCTTTGGTACACAATCACTTTTTCAGAGATCTCTCAACCCACTACTACTAAAATTTAATTTTGAACGTGTTCTGTGCTACAGGAGTACTCAGCATTATTTACTACTGTCATCCCAGAATCTCAAATGAGCACTGGTAGGAATATGCTGTAAAGAGAGTCATCAAAATGACATCCTTTTCTACTACCTTTCACCTGCTCAGTGGTGTAAACATCTGGCACCTAGGGAATGCACATCTTTGCTGTGTGAAAGGCAAAATAAACTGGTGAAAAGACTGAGTGTTACATAGACCATGGAAAACACTTCTGTTCCCTTATGCTGAATGACACAATAGACTGAATTTTCCAGAGAGGGATGGATGAATTTGTCCAGGATAAAAAAGTACTGACTAAACCCTTGTTCAGGATTTCAACAAGTGACAATCTAAACATTCCCAGAGTACAATTAATCTCTCCTTTGTTCTTCAGTTCCTATCACAACTCTGTGTTTCTGAATTCTGATCAAAAGCAGAAGCCCCACTTCTATAGCACTGCTTGGTTGCAATAAATTTGTATCAATACATAATCAAGAAACTGAAAAGCAAGTCTGTTGTCATGGCTCTCTTTGCAGCTTCATCCAAACTCTGTCTCCTAGTCCAGGTCATTACTGATGCAGGTGCTGAACAAACACACTCCTGCCCTGACATGCTCACTGGAAAAGGAGAAACAAATAATTGGAAAAAGCAAGTTTTACCTTCCCTGCTTTCTGTAAAGGAAACTGCAGCACTGGGACACAACAAGCTGAATTTCCCAGTGTGATTTGGATCCATATTCATTAAAATGACAAGTCATTGGTCTTAATTACAATCCCCAGGATCCTGCCACATGCAAGTCAAGCTGTTTGTGGAAGTTTAGCAGCATCAACTTGATGCACATCCTCAACTTTCTTATGCTAATTCCTAAAGACAAAAACATTCCCATTTTGTCAGCTTTCTTGGTGTCAGCCACAATTTTACAGCTCAGCATTATTTATTTATATTGTAACCTACCCAAACAGACAGAGTCATCAACCACAGCTGTATCAGGGGCTTTGCTACCAGGAAACAAAACTTCTAAATCCAGGTGTGATGATGAGACCACGGAGATGAGCAGGCAGTTAAGTGGGAAGTATGAGTTTATCAGGGCAATCAGCCTGGTCAGAAGGGACCAGAGCTCCTCCAACCCCTTTCTGCAGACTGAACCCTGTCTGACTAATGTTAGAAGAGATGACTAAATCTATGTGCCTATGAATGTTTCAAACATTCCAGTACTCTACCAAAGGAATACACACAAGGTTTGCACGAGCCCTTCCATCTGTCACATCCAAACTGCAAAATTAAGCTCAGTACCCTGCAACTCTATACCCAGTGATCTGCTGGAGTTTTCAAGTTTTCTCTCCCACTACATTAGACATGTGACATGTCCCCATTAAAATAATAAATAAATAAATTTAAATGAAGGGACCCATGGCATATTTCTTTCAGCATACCTTCAAGTGCACAGAATTCCTGGCTTCCCAGGCTGGGCTGTCACTGTCTCCTTTCTCTTAACCACTTTGTTCATCCCTCCAGCTCATCTGAGAAAAGAACAGGAGGACAAAACATTCTTACAACTGCCTGTGAACTTATACACTGACAGTGTCCTGTGAGAAGTCTGCTGCTCTGCTGTGGATTTCTGGTCTCTGGGACATGTGGTCTGTGAGGCTGACTGCATTCAGGATACAACACCTTGTAGAGGAAGGGCTGTGATTTCCTGAAAAAAAGCATTCAGGCGTAAGAGGAGAGAAAGAAGTTGTAAAAGTTAAAGCAAGATCCTCGAGGGGCATCAGCACTTCCAGCATCTATGAGTTCAGTTGTAACCTCTTTTCTCAGCACATTTGCTTTCGCAAAACTATAATAATAGTAATTCATCAGCTGAAGTAGGTAAACGTGCCTGTTAACATATCCATCCTAAAATACTTTTGTTATTAATAAACAATCAAGTAAAAGCTGCAGGTCACCATAACTTTATCAGACTTCTCACCCTAATGATCTATTTCCATTTTGAATTACACTGTGCAATTGACTGCACAGTGCTTCCTTGCTTTTCAAAAATTTCAGTTTGCTTCCTTGCCTTTCAAAAAAGCCATAATTGCCTCATTTGGATTTTGCAGATTTTTGATAACTAAATTGGCTTTTGTTAATTTTGTAATCATTTCCCCTTCTATTTCTCCATCTTTCACTTCACAGGGGCTGCAGTTTGGTTTTGAATCCTGCTCTCCTGGCACCAGCAGCATTTTCACAAGGGCTGAAACTCTTGTGGCTGTTCTCATCCAACTTGGTCAAGCAGGCTAAAAGGAAAAGAAATGCAGCTGAATTCTGAGGGATCAGGTTCTACCCACCTCTAACATATTATGCAACTTTTCATCCTTTTAGTAGTCTTATTGATTTCAGTGGAAGAATTTGTTATTGCAGAATGTGAATAAGATGTCAGAATTTTACCCTAAATGTTTCACTTTACAAAGGAAGCCATGATGCAGAAGAAAACACACCCTGAGCTGCAGCAGGACACAAAATTTGCAGTTACAATAAAAGCTGGGAAGCCTTTTTCTTCTTTGTAGTGTTGGCCTCCTATTGAAAGTGCTTAATAAACAGAACCAGTTCTGTGTGAATTAAATGAAAGATGTTCATAAACAAACTGAGAGTCTTCTAATCCCTACAGCACCACAAATAATTCAAAGAAGTCTTGAAGTGCCATGATAATGGCACAAGATGGTTATCTCTGTATTATTGGTTTTGTGTACATCAAAGAAGGCTCTGTAGGAAAAAATAATGTTGCAAACCCAAACACATTTCTTTTAAAAAGCAGACAATTAAAATTATCCAGAAGTTAAGGAAAATATGAACTAAAAATATTTTGCCTTTGAAAGTCTGTATTACCCTTAAAACAATTTTATGGTGGATATTGTGGGCTCTGGATTAACATAAATGTCTGATTGAAAATCTTTGTAAGGATGCTAAGATTAAGTACACAGCTCTTAAGTTCTACAAACACAAAACTGATTTCAAAGGAATCAAGTGATGAGAATGGATGTCAATGAAACAAATATGATGTATTCATAAAGGCCTTTTTCACCAGTCAAGACATAAAGTGACAACCAGTGGACTTGTCATCTGTTTTTAAAATTGCTTAAATTAAAGATTATGGGCAACACTGAAAAAGGAAAGAAAGAAATATGAGTCAGCTGTACCTGTGGTGTGATAACATTGCCTTCAGGATAGACAAGGCACTGGTTGGTCAACTTCTATGTTATAATTTTGGATGTACATGAAGTGAAGAGAATGTGGTGCTGAATGCTGAATGAATGACCAAAAACTGTGGGGAGAGAAGGGAAAGAGACCTTACTCTACATTACCTTATAAAACAAATCACAAAGCTAGGCATGCCCTACACCAGGGGAAGCACAACACACCAGGAAGGAGAGCTGCCCCCAGATGCTTTTCTCTGTCCCAGAATATTCAAAACCTTTCACAGATGTAGAATTTTGAGTTCCTGGTGAGTCAGGGCCTCCTGATGCTTTGCACCGTCCCAGGAGCACTCCATGTGGAGGTGTAGTGGGATTGCCTTTCATTTCTTCAACAACCAAACCACTGGACAAAGGAGTAGGCAAAATCCTGAATGTTTTGTGTCTACCTTGTTGTCAGACACAGAGCTGTGTGTCTGCCTTTGTCCCTTTTGCACATGGGGTCACACCCCCATGTCCACACTGCAGCAGAAACCTCAGCAACAATGTGTGACAGGCTTTACTCCACTCAGAAAGACACTGAGCTATGGCATCCACTTATTTCCTGTCATACCTCTAAATCAAGGCTAAACGAGGTGAAAAGCAAATAGATTTTCAGCCCTTGTAAACTCACAGGGCAAGCTGAATGGATAAACTAAGATGTTTCACCATCATATATTACCCTGGTGTGTTAGAGTTGGCTGTATAATAGGTTCATGGCCATCTCAAAATGAGTGGAAAGGTGAATGCTTCCATTGTGATTACTTGGCTAAAAAAATACATGTCAGTAATCTCTCTTCTGCCCTTCACCATTTAATTGTGGTGGTTTAAGGCTAACAATGGGAAAATGCTATGTACTTTTCAGGGGAAACTGGGCTTTTTTAGAGATAAATTACTCAGAAACAGAGGGAAAATAATATTCTATTGAAAATTACTCCTTAAGGTCCATGTCCCTGTTGGTTCAGGTTAAAGGATGTATGGGCACACTTGCACAAAGAATTGCAGCTCTGCAAGGCTGTGACTGGAAGAGAATTTCAACTTCTCTGTGTGAAGCTAAAGGGAAAAACTGTGTAGGAAATTTCACCTGCTTGGCTGGGGTGAAAAGTTCCAAGAAAATAACCAGAGTGTATCTGCTAATGTGCCTAGAGGCATCATCAAGCTGCGACAGCAGCTCAGATTAGGGTCACCTCTCATGCTCACTTCTGTAGGATCCTAAATCTATAAGCATCTGTCCTCAGGGGCCTTTAAGGAGCTGGTCCCCTTCTTCCCTAGCAAATGGCTATGAAAGGAAAGAGGAGGAGGAGGGAGGATGCAGGAACTGATCCTCTTGACAATGAGAATTATTGAGCTGCCAATTCTGCCTTCTCTAGGGTTCAGGATGTTTCTCCCAGCCCATCTTTATAATGAGTGTGAGGATCATTTCAGTGGGAAAGCATAATCATAGTGCAAAAATAATCTCATGCCCACAAAATCATCCTTTAAAAGTGGGCTGAACTGCTTATGAGGTTAATCTGAAGTTGTATTTTTATGTCCAGTGTGGCATTCACATTCTCTGAACGTGATTCCTTTGCCCAGGGTTTTTCTCCTGGGTAGCTCATTGAGAGGCCTCAGAGAAAAGGAAAACAATTCTTATCTCATTTGCTTCTCCTGTGTTGTGCTCATGTGGAATGTGTTTGGAGATTGTTTACCCAAGGTGATTGCCTGATTGGATTCTGGTGTGAGTTATTTTGACTCATTGGCCAATTGGCACCAAGTTGTGTCAGGACTCTGGAATGAGTCACAAGTTTTCATTATTATTTTTTTAGCATTCAGTAAGTATCTTTTCTGTATTCTTTAATATAGTACAGCATTCTTTAATATAATATAGTATAATAAAGTAATAAATTAGCCTTCTGACATCATGGAGTCAGATTCATCATTCTTCCCTGCCACGGGGCTCACCGTGAATTTACAATAGTCCAGCTCTGCTATTTGGTTCCTGGAGCACCCTTTGTACTGGTCTGGCTGTGGTCTACCTGTTCTGAGTATGACTAAGGAGCTGAATGAACTTCTCTAGTAGACCCAAATAATGTTTTTCACTCCTAATGCATCTTGAAGAGCTACCAGATTCATTATCGAAGTTGCTCTTTCAAAAAAAAAAAAAAAAGAAAAAAAATCAAAGCACTTTGGAATACAATCTGTCCCCATGTTCTATCTGCCTGTTCACAGGATCAGGAGGATCAGATAAACCTCCTGGCTTTTCCATTTTTCACTAATACCACATTACAATGTGCTGGCCGTTTTTCCCTGTCATGTTCTGAGCAGTTTTGAATGAGGTAGATTAAAACCTTTTCATTTATTTATAACAGTTGCAGTAAATTTTAGGGTAAAGCAGAAGGCTGTTGGACAGCAGTATTTTGTTTCATTCCCTCCTCAAGTTAGAGCTATGGAACATGGGGAGCTGATATTAGGTTCTGGCAATTTAAGTCTGTTTAGCAAGGTTCTTAATAATCTCTGCATGTATATCACAGGGAACCTTTCGCATATTGCTTTAAATAATTCAAAACTGCTCCAATATTGTATTAAATAATTCAAGAATTGGACAGGCTCTGTGATTAATGATGTGTACCTGCAATTTCTGCAAACACAGCAAGGAGTCAAAATGTGCTCTAGATACAAGTGTCCTGGCATAAGATCCCATTTACTCCTTGCCAAGGCAATAGTATGTATTAGAAAATTGGAAAAGAGCCTGCTACTCACTGGAAAACTGACTGAGGCCAATGGTTAATGTGGCAGCTGCTGAAAGAGTTTGTTCTTCCAGACAGACAATACTAATTTGGCTGAGAACCTCTATTGTCTTCTGACTTCCATTTTTAATCTTCATGAATAGCATTGGTGCCTGATGTGATAATTAAATGGAAGTATAAATATTTCTGCAGGAGCTGGACGTTTGTCCTTGTATTTTACCAGTCTTAATTTGAGGGCATGGAAAGGGTTTGCTTTGTAAAGCAAAGCACTTAAGCTTATTTTGCATGTTAACTTAATCCTAAAAGGTTGGGAAGTTGCTGACCTTCCCAGCTGGGCTTGGGTCTGCGATCACGAAAAGTACCTGGAAGTCTGCTCTCCTCTGCCACTGTCATATTTTCTGAAAAATCTCTTTGCCCAGGATTTTTCTCCTGGGAAGCTGAGAAGCCTCAGAGAAAAAGGAAAACAATATTATCTCATTTGCTTCTGCTGTGTTTTGCTGCTTTGGAATGTGGTTGGAGATTGTTTATCCAACATGTGAATAGTTTTTACACTTAATGACCAATCACCATCAAGCTGTGTCGGACTCTGAGGAGAGTCAGGAGTTTTTCATTATTATCTTTTAGCCTTCTGTCTGTACCCTTTCTCTATTCTTTAGTATAGTCTAGTATAGTATTCTTTAACATAATATAATATCATAAAATAAGAAATTAGCCTTCTGAGAACATGGAGTCAGATTCATCATTTCCTCCCTACAATGAGGGACCCCGAAAATACCACACTTCTCCATTTGCTTTTATGGGCAGATGCAAGTGCAGCAGCATTATTATGCCAAAAAAATCCCCAAACCCTAAATGCTAGAATTGCTGAGTTTTCACCCTGTTGGCACAGCAACCACTTTCCCTTCTTAGTAGAGATGAAACAATTGTGTTTTAGAAAATACTATCAACAGTTTTGCCTAGGAAATGAATAGATTTCTGTAACCTCAATGTATTTTTTGGTTAAGGGATTCCTTTAAGACACAAAGAAAATCAATGCTACAGTGAGGTAGAAATAAAGCAACCAAATCCTTCTAAATAGCCTTAAAAAAAAAAAAATAAAGGATATGCTAGTGAGCAAAATGGAATACCCAGGAAGGAGATTACAATTATCAGCATTATTGGAAATACTCTGTAGATATCTTTATGGGAGTCTGATATTGGACTCCCAGTCCAGCCACCTCAGTTAGCAACCACTCACAAACATCAAAAGGGCCAGCTGATTTTATTGGGTTTTGGATATTTTCAATGAAAGACTCCACAGGGGATACACTGATATGTGTCCAGCTTTAATATTTAAACACATTCAAGATTTCTAGAGGAAGAGACAGGGAAATAAAGAGAACTGCTGCTGCTGTGGCCAATGCATTTGGCATGGCCAGTGTATTCCCCTCTACGTGCCTCTCTGCTCCAGCAGCAGCTGGTGGCCTAAGGGCCGTTTGGATAAGGTGAGGGACCAGCCTGGATGAAACAAATTTTTACAAAAGCTGCACAGGGAATATTGACATTAGATGCACAAGCTGGGGAGAAGATTGGTGGGTTGGTTCTTAGGTTTTTTCAGTTGTGGCTTTTTGTTGTTGTTGTTGGGGGTTTTGTTGGTTTGATTTTGGGGTTTTTTTTTGTTTTTTAAGAATGCGCATCTCAGAAGGAATCTCAGGTATTTAAGGGCAGGGACAAAACCCAAGGTGTATCAAATGACTGATATCTAGAACAAAGCTCTGAATGCACATTTGCATTTAAATAGTAGAAGCTATTGGAAATTTCCCACACAAATCTTTATTTCAGTGGTTTAGAGATCCATGTTACAAGAAACTTCAGCATTTTTACAGGGGCTGTCTTCAAAATGCTGCCCATTGTTACCTAATAAATTGTAACCTCAGAAGGATGACCAATTAAGGTGTCTCTGTAAAAGTCTCAGGTATGAAACATGTTCCTTAAATAAAAGGAAAACATGCTAATTTTCCATCCCTGCAGATTAATTGAAGGAGCAATAGTATTCTTTTTGTGTTTAAGGGAAGAGCAGGTTGGAAGGGAAGAGAGAGGATATTGCAGGTTGGCCACTTTTGGATTTCTATGGAGTGTGCCTCAGTAAAGAATGAATAATTCAACCACCCATGCCCCATAACCATTGAAATTACAGTCTCCCTGTTATTATAAAGCAATGTCTCAAAGGAATAAATAAAGTTGGCAAAAATAGTCTTCATAAGGGTTGACGCTGATTACATCAGACTGAACTCCCTCACTCATGGGGCTCGTCCACCTTTAAATGTCATCATGAGATGACACCTGTCTATCCTGCTGTCATTCTGAACAGAGAATAAGTCTCTGTTCCCAGTGGCTTCTTTTCCTAACAAGACCAATTCTAAGCCATAAAGCACAGGATGACAAGTCCTAAACCAGCACAAACGGAATGGTTTCTTGTTACTCCTACTCATAGCAGGAGGGGGGAAACCACTAAGAAGAGGAGTGAAGGGGAACTTCATGGCAGATAAATTTAAAATTAAAAAAATGCTGGATGTTGGTTCTGTAGAATTAACTTCTGCAGAAGACCATGTAGGAGAATGAAGTGACTGATATTAGACAGAAATTCTTTTCTTTGAGGGTGGTGAGGCACTGGCACAAGTTGCCTGGAGAAGTTGTGGACTCCCTTATCACTATAGGACACGAAAGAACACAAGTGCACACCACTGCTCTCAAGGTGAAGAAAAAAGGGAAGTTTATTTTCTGACCCCAACATTTATAGTTTTCCAAAAGTGACAGTGGATTGGAGGGTGACAGTGCCACCTCTTCAATGACAAACCAACAGTCCATCAAATTTCTCCTCCTCCATAAAAGAATGCAAAACAATGAGTTATTTACAGACAGTGTGTGAGAACGTTTGTTACAAGATTGTCAACATCAGAATGCTTAGAAAATCTTAAAAAATCAGGGTGACACTCCCTGTCCCTGGAAGTTCAAGGCCAGGCTGGATGGGGCTTTGAGTAACCTGGCCAGATGAAAGGTGTCCCTGCCCATGGCAGGGGCATTGGAACCACTTGATCTTTAAGGCACCTTCTAACCCAAGTCATTCTATGATTCTGTGTCAGGAAACATTGTCCCTGCAGTGCTTTGGGTTAATCAGCAGTGGTGATTCATAGCCAACTGCTTATCAAGGACTACTGACCTTGTGGCTCTGTACTTCATGAAACTGGTCTGTTGGCACATTTTTTTTTTTTAAATTCATTTTTATTGTTTATTTTTCATCTTGCAAGATAACAGGCTCAGAAGACCACAGGTACTTCCATATCAAGTGAAATCAAAGGCCTAACTAGCCCTGGAGGAAACAGCCTGTTGAGAAAACAAATCATGGCCGGTCTCTGTGACATGGCTCATCAGAAACAAAAATGAGAATGATATTCAACTTTTCTGAACAAGCCCCAAAACCTTTTTCCTTAGTCAGAAAATAATTTATTTCCTGATGACTTCCAGTTGTTTTATTAAATTTCTAGCACTGAGGACAAAAACATTCCAAAATGTGATTGTTCACTGAAACAGATATTTTCCCCTATTTTTGCTGCAGTTCATATTTCATTGCAGTACAATAAATTGACACAGTGCCCTCATGCCTCTTTCCTTTGAGGGTGCCTCAGATATTAACAGTTCATTTGCCACAGAGCAGCTTAACCGGCCTCCCCTGCCCAGCAGCACAAAGAGGAATGGTTATGGACACTGATACAAACTGATATCCCCTATGGGCAGCACATACATTTATAATTTAATTCCTATGGCTTATTTCTTACTATTAGGATGTTTCTCTGTGCTGGTAGGAAATCCTAACTCTGGTCCCATATGGACAGCTCAGATAAAGTGCCTGCCTGCCAGCCTGTGCTCCTTTTGTCCTGTGCACAGCAAGTGGGGAGGACATGGAACAGCCTCAGTGCCGTGGGGCATGAGAGGGAAGGAAACAAAAACACCCCAGGCTCCCACTTCACAGCTGCTGCCAGGCTCAGTGTGGTCATGAGGCTGTAAAAAAAAGCATTTAAACAGACATGCCTACACAAATTCACAAAGAATACTGCATCCATTAGCTCATGGGAAGCTGCACACTTACATGATGTGGCTTTTGCTATTATCCAGTCCCTTTCCCTACGTGCCATTTCACTTCTTTGAAGCGCTGAAGGTGCACTGCAATCCAGACTCTCCCATTCAGAAAGTGTATATGTATAAATGCAAGAGACAACTAGTTGCTCTGAGCTACTTCCAAATCTAAATTAAGTTGCACTTACCAAAGAATGTGTTCAACAGCAGCAGGAGTACCTTGTTCATATTTTGTGTGTATTGAAAAAGAGCCATCCCCATTTTGTTCTAATAACATGCTATTCAATAACTCGAGGTAAGAATACAGAGGATTAAAATGGTTTTACATCTCTCCCAGCTCCTCCAGCAGCTGTGCTATGCTGCAGCTGCACACATTGCTCAGACAAGATATAGCAGCAGGTAATTCTGCAATCATTGGCCCACAGCATACACTGGGATCCAGCAATCCCCTGGTTAGTCTGGGTTTTAGAGGAGAAGCTAAATCCTCTAAGCTAAGTCCTCCTAAGAAAAAGGAAACAAACCTATTTTATTAAACAAATATATTTGACAATAGGATTATCTGAGTTTCTAAGGTTAGCATCCTGTCTTTCTCAGAAAGGCACTAAGCACACCTAATTAACACTATAAAAGAAACGAAACATATTGGTTGGGTACTAAGATTTTCTTTTTGCTCTTAAAAAAAAAGAAATTGTCATGACTAAATGAAAAGGACTGATGTCTGGCTTTAAAAATGGAGGAGGGAGAGGAGGTATGGTGAGAGAAAGGAATTACCCATTGATTTATTTTTTTACTTAACAGCAAAGGGGAATGAGCAATTTAAGGTCAGCAGCATATTGTTCAGCTGGCCTCAGATCCTGCAAAATTACCAGCACTGTGTGTTGCAATAAATTGCATGCTTTTGTCATCCCTGTTTGTTTGAAATATGTGTGAAATGAAGAGGGAAACAGCTAAGACCAGCATTAAGAACAGCCCTGATCTGCCTAGAAGGTGAATGGAGACAAAATTGTCTGTTTTGTTGCTGATAGGAGAGCCCCTGTAATGCACAATCGTTTCCACTGCTTTGGTAGCTGCTTCCTTCCCCTGCACCAGGGGCACACACAGCCAGGTGGGTCAGGAGGGCTGCTGGAAATCCCAGCAAAACCACTCCTCCCATTTCTCTCTCTCTGTACCCCAGTGATCCACCTCAAGGGGCTAGTGTTTGATTCTGCACAAAATCTGTGTGTGCTGTCCTTGTAGTGCTGCAGGCTGCCCAGCCATCATGCCTGCATTTACTCCAGCAGTCCCTAAAGAGCTCACCCTGTGCAAAAGGGATAAACTAAACTCAGAGGTGTGGCTCAGCCAAGGCACTGCATCACACAGTGAGCAGGTTACTGACAGCCCAAGTAACTTTTCACACTAATGACACCCTCATCAGTCCAGGAAAACAGGTCCTATTGCTCCAGAAGGTCATACTGGCCTTTATTTTCCTCCTGGTGATGCAAGCACTGATTATAGTGCAGTATCCAAGACAGGCAATTCATGTCAAGATGTGGAGAAAGTGGTTTTGCTTATTGATGTGTTGTCATCACAACGTTCAGCCTCTCTGTTCGTAGCTCTTCACGTGAGTTACAGCAAACAGAGCCTGTGCCTGGCATTCACCTGCTCCCCAGGCAGCTATTACTCAAAATGCACAATGGCCTGCAGGACTCTGAGAGATTTGCCATTGCTCTATTGACCAGACACAGCCTTGTGCTGCACTGTGTGATGAAGCAGTGTCAAAATGGCATTCCAGACTGGAAAAGTCTGAAAGCCACAGCCTGGATGTAGCCATGATATTTTCTGAAAATCCTTTCCTTAGGATTTTTTCTCCTGAGAAGCTGAGAGGCCTCAGAAATGAAATGTAAACATTGACTATCTGCTGCTGTGGAATGCAACAGGTGGATCTGTGATTGGTCTCATGTGGTTGTTTCTAATTAATGGCCAGTCACAGCCCAGCTGTCCCAGACTGTCTCGGCCAGTCACAAGCCTTTGTTATCATTCCTTTTCTATTCTTAGCTAGCCTTCTGATGAAATCCTTTCTTCTATTCTTTTAGTATCGTTTTAATATAATATATATCATAAAATAATAAATCAAGCCTTCTGAAACATGGAGTCAGATCCTCGTCTCTTCCCTCATCCTAAGGCCCCTGCAAACACAGTCACACTTGGACAGGTGAACTTTTTGCTGAGTGAAGAATTGCCTGTCTGGGCCCAGAGAGGGGTGGTGCTGCATCCAGCTGGCCATTGATGGTCCCCAGGGATCAGTATTGGGTCCTGTTCAATATTTTCATTGATGATCTGGGTGAGGGGAGCGAGTGCACTCTCTGTAAATGTGCAGACAACAGCAAGTTGGGTGGGAATGTCAATCTGTCAGTGGCTAGAAGGGCCCTGCAGAGGGATCTGGAAAGATTGGATTGATGGAATGAGACCAGTTGTATGAGGTTCAATAAGGCCAAGTGCCAGGTCTTGCCCTCATGTCTCAAGAGCCCCCTGTGGTGCTCCAGGCTTGGGGGAAGGGGCAGGAAAGCTCCCAGCAGGAAAGGCCCTGGGAGTGCTGGCCAACAGCAGCCAAAGGTGAGCTGGTGTGTGCCCAGGTGGGGAAAGAGGGCCAAAAAGCCCAAGGGCATCATGGCCAGCACCAGTGTGGCCAGCAGGACCAAGGCAGTGATTGTCCCTCTGTGCTGGGCCCTGGTGAGCCACACCTTGAGTGCTCTGTCCAGTTTTGGGCCACTCAGCTCAGGGAGGACATTGAGGGGCTGGAGCAGGTCCAGAGAAGGGCAATGAAGCTGGTGGAGGGTCTGGAGTACAAGACTGAGGGCGGTGGAGGGAGCTGGGGCTGTTTAGCCTGGAGAAAAGATGCTCTAGGGAGAATGCATCACTCTCCACAACTCCCTGACAGGAGAGGGTAACCAGATGGGATCTGCCTCTTTTTTTTTTTTTTTTTTTTTTTTTTTTAACAAGTAACAAGCGATAGAACAGAAGGAAATGGCATCAAATTGTGCCATGGATTGTTTAGATTGGATATTAGGAAACTTCTTCACCATAGGTTGTCAAGCAATTGAATAGGCTACTCGTGGAAGGCCTGGAGTCACCATCCCTGGAGATATTTAAAAGACACATGGATGTATGTGTCTGGGGACATGGCTTAGTGGTGGACTTGGCAGTGCTGGGTTAGCAGTGGGCTCTATGACCTCAAGGTTCTTTTCCAACCTAAATGTTCCTATGATTCCATGTACATGCTTGTCCTTCCCTTGTATATTCTTACTTTATGGGCACTGTAGCACCTAACAAAGGAAGTGCCATGAAGGTCCCCATTTTTCATTTAGGCTTCACTGGGCAACAAGATGAAGGCACCCTAATGGTGCAGCTCAATGAGCTGTGCAGCAGCGTGAGCCACAAGGCAGCATGCATGGGAGGGCTGGAAATTGCTGTTTGTTGTGCCTGATCCTCTGTCAGCAATGACTTCAGTCTCATACTGCTTCTGTGTATGAAAGTATTTTTTCCCAGCTCAGCCATGGGAAAGGCAGGAAATATCCTGCATGTAATGTACCCTTGCTTTAAAGAAAATAATTACAGTTTTTACTGTGTGTCTTTGATTTTCTGTGTAGAAAAATCTTTTTGTTCACTTACATTTTGCCAATCAATACATTGTCTCTCAGAGGACACAGCCAGACTCATCAATGGACGTTTCTGGCCCTGCAGAGGCATTGGGATCTCCACGTGCCTTCTCAACTCCATACTTGCACTAAGAGTGATGGAGGTGGGGAGCCCTGAGCTGGAGTTGCCACACAAGTTTTGGTCATTGCTAAAGGCCATTCCTCAGAACCCACCTTTCCCAGTCATTCCTCCAGTCCTTGGCTTGGTTTCTGTGCTCACACACACCTACCCTCTGTTACTGCTGGGAACAGAGGCTGTGGTTCCTTGCCACTGCAAGGATTACACTTCTTTATTTTAGATATCAATCATCCTTTCATGGCTTGTCTAGGCAAATAACAGTATTCCAAATCTCTCGACAGACAGAAGGAGAAGTCATTGCAGCCCCACAACTGAATTTGGTGGGCTGCTGCACCTCCTCCCAGTTCCTGCAGGGACTGGGGAGCTGACTGCCCCAGGAGCCACTGTCTCACCAACACACACAGCACTTCGCGCAGCACCAAGCATCATCTGCAGGCATCTATCCAGAGTCCTTGATTGCCTGGATCTTGCTTCTGACCGGGGCAAACCACAAATTCTGTAGGACCAAGGTCTCCTCTTGGGATCTCTCGCTGGTCAGAGTGACCCCAGAGAAGCTGGAAAGTCTCTTTTCCCAGCCCGGCAATCAAAGAAGGAGTCAGAGCTCTTCAGTTCTTGGTCTCAAGGTTGTTTATTGTATCTGATCTATAAAATATTTTCTCCTGTCCAGCTGAGGTCCGTTCAGCAAGACAGTCCAGAGGGCACTCTGCCTGCCCTCAGAGCAGTGTTATATGCCTTTATACTAAAAACTACATATACAATGTTGCAATTACTTTCCAATACCCATCACCTATGTTAGACAGTGAGCTTTTACTCTAAACCAATCTAAAAGTGCCAACATCACAGCACAAGATGGAGGCCAAGAAGAAAAATAAGAAAGCTGGACACGCCCAGATTCCTCCATCTTGCCCCCTGAACCCTTATTCTAAAAACCCAAAAATCTACTTTTTCACCCCGTGATAAACTCACTATCATTCTGCTTAAACTGTCGTGGCTTGCAGATCTTCATCTAAGGTTGGTAATTTGCTCCATGGGTCATAATCAAAAGCACAGGGGCATCTTGGGCTCTGTGCCAGGGTCCCTGAGCCCCCTGGCAGGGCTCTTGGCTGCTGAGGACAGCCAGAGGGATCTGATCCAGCCCTCATCTTACAGAGAGTCTTCCTCTAAAGAAAAACTCCAGTGTCTTCCACAGTTTTGGAGGTCTAGAAGAAGCTCTTCTAAGGCTACACAAAGTATTTAGCACAACCCCACTCACTCAAAATGCCACTTGTGTAACTGACAGACCTCTGAAAGCAGCTTTTAATTTACAGCAACAGGACCATTTTTCAAAGTTTCTAAGGATTTTGTGCATTTTACAGCATTTTACAGTGAAAGGATATTTATTGCCACTTTTATGTGTAAGCTGACTACAGCTCCATATTACTTGGGGTACAAAGGAGATGAGCAAAAGGCCTTTAAACTAGTGTTGTTGCACTTCTGATCTTGATTGATGTTGACACCAATTAGCAGAAAAGGAATCTTCCAGATAAAGGAAAAGAAGATTTTATTAAGCCCTAAATGCCAAGAGTCAGAATTCAATGCAAAATTCATTAGTGCTTATGGCAGGAGTCCTACCAGCTATTGCCAAGGGGTTAAAGGGAAATAAAAATTACAAAAATAGGATTTTCAAGACTTTTAAATCCTAGCCTGAACAGTAAACTTGTTTGGGTGATTTCAGCTTGCTGTTCTATACTCTGATACATAAAGGCTGTTCTGGTGCACTCACTGGCTTTAATCAGAGGCAACTCCTATTGAAGTAAGTTATATTCCTCTAAATAAAGAGAAAAATAGAGGCCATATTTTTTCATTCAGTTCTAAATCTATTTTTGTAAATACAACATTCATTGGGTAGAGGAAGAGGTCTTCAAATTATATAAATATAAATTTTAAATCTATAAATCTGTAAATATACACATGTGCATATATATATATATATATGGGATCAAAATCTAATTGAAAATTTCTATTTCATGTGCAGACAGTGACACAAAAATAATGATACTTGCCTTTGCAGACTTTTACCCTTAAACAGTTGCTCAGAAGAATAAAGGAGCTTTGCAAGTTTTCTGATGTTGTATCGCCAATAAATCCTAGTTTAACAAAGCTCTGAAACAAGATTTGAAAGTCTTATAAAAAGAAAGGTTAAATATGCTTTTTAGATCTAGAAATTAAATAGTTTGTACAGTTTGGAGTGTGGAGAACTTTGAGTGGTTGCTCTGTAAGAGAAGGGACGCAGCTGCCTGTTATTCTAATTCACAGCTCTTGCAGGAACTCAGTTTTGGAACAGGAACAAATACTTGGGCAAGTGGAGGCTGTTCCTTCCTGAAGCCTCTATTCACAGCACTCAGAAATTTTCTTGAGTATTTATGTTTCTCCATGTTCACTAGATCAAGTTTTGCCTTTTAACACCAAGCTCTTCAGCTTGGTAAGGAAAATCATAGGTCCCAGCTCCCGAACACCAGGCACTGCCTGCACAGAAACACACCACAGGTTTTCATTCCTCTCTGCTTGCAGGGTATCTGCTCTTCCAGTTCAAAGGACTGCACACACACACACAAATTTCTTGCAATTCAATTTAGCCAATGATAACTCAATTTCAACATGTCCTGAGACATGATCTTCCACTGGCAGAGAGGATCCTGATGACCATCAGTTTACATCTACTTGTCAGAAGCCCCAGGGCAAATGTTGACTCTGAATTTTCCTTCCAGTCTCATTTGCTGCATCAAATGTCATCAGTGCTTTTGACAGCAGCATCCTAGACTCGTAGCTAGAAAGTTATTGCCATTTCTTGCTTGCTGTGCACACTACAGATTTGGTTTGTACATCTCTCATCTTCCAGGGTTAAACACTGCAGTTTTCTGTTCCATTATACTGGGCTAGTGCTGTTCACCTGAAAAGGTTTAAACCAACCCAGATTTATTTTAAAAATCAAAGCATCCCTTTCCTGTCTTTACATCATTTGCTCCTGCCCTGTAACCAGTCCTTCCCCTTCTTCAGCTCATACCTGTTGTCCTCTGCTGCTTAGGGCAGGAGTTCATCTTCCTGTAGATTTGAGCAACTTGCAACAGAGCGAGAGCTTTGCTCTCTGACTGAGGCTAAGTACTGGTTTTATTATTAAAAAACCCTTGCAGGTTGCTTAAAAAAAAAAAAAAAAAAAAAAAAAAAAGCTAAATTAAAAACCAACCAACCAACCAACCAAAAAACAACAACAACAACAAACCCCAACCAACCAAAAAAAAAACCAACAAGCAAACCAAAAAAAAAACCAAAAATACAGATAACACTGGGCTTTGTCATTAAATCACATCTTCTGAATATTGGTGAGCCTGGAAATTCTAATTGGAAAAAGAAGAATGATTCTAGAAATGGGGATGTGGGATTTTATGGAATATGTTTTGAAAACCCCTACTCTTACCTAATATTAAATTGCCTCAGTTTCTTCTCAATCCTTTTAAACCATGTTATGCTCTCACAGTATTTCCATGTTCTGTGAAGGAAGATGGATTTCTGCTCATTGATGGCTGCTCTGTTCCTTGGATCTTGGTTGTACATGCAGCATACCAATTTTATATAGCAAACCTCCCTCAACTAAACATTTAAATGTGGAGAGAAAGAGTTCCTGTTCCGAGAGTAAAACCCATCTAGCAAAATCTCAGAGCAAGAGCCAAATGCCACCAGACATTGGTGACACATTGCAGAAAGCTGTCCCCTCCCCTAAAGGATCTCAGCAGCAAAAAAAATGAAGAGACTGCCCAAGAGTTAGAGACTGTGGCTGTGTCTGTACATAACAATCAAAAAAGCCACTGTGAAAAGCATTATGAATTGTTTCAGCTGCTGTATTTCTAGAAGGATCTCTCCTTCTGTGTTCACAGACCTGTGGAGGAATGTTTCAGAAACTAGCAGATTAAAGGTATTTTTGTTCTCTTTCTGTTGCTGCTTCATGAAGAAAAGATTGGAAAAAATGTGACATGGAAGTAGAGCTTGTGAAACTCTCTCACAGCTGTGCTGGAGAACTCCTTGGAGGACCAGAGTAGGGCATTTACAAATCTGAAATAATGGAGCTTTGACTCAGTCACACAATAGATATACTCTCAGTTGGTTAATAAAAGAAGAAAGAATTCTTGGTTAAAAACCTGTTTGCAGGGAGTCAGATCTGTTTCAGTCTTATGCACAGATTCTCTTAGTTCTTCCTCCATTGCAAACAGAGACAAAAGAATTTCTTGGGATTTCATATTTGCAGTATATCAACAAGAATATTTTAAATCAGAGATGCAGCAACAAGGCAAAATTTAGAACTCTGCCCCTTTTCTCACTCTGGAGTTCCCTGTAGCAGCCATGTAGAGAATAGAAAATGGATTATTCTTCATAGATATTAATCTATAACAGGACCCCAGCAGAATTGCTTTTTCACTGCTATCCCTGTCAGATTCTATGAATCCACAAATCCTGCTAAATACCTAATATCCCAGCTAAAGATGTGCCTGGATGTGCAAGCTGTCAGTTACCTATAAAGGCTTCTTACCAGGACCAGGACTGACAATAATATCTGCAAGAGCTGAAGGCCCCTCAGCTGCCAAACAAGAAATCATCACCCGGCTGTGAGATAAATGCAACTGCCAGGTGTTATGTCCACAAGCACAATGTAAGGGGATAAACATCCAGGTCACTAAGAATGAACCTGACCAGAGAAAAAAACACGTGAGGAAAATAGTAGGGTCATAGTTAATCCTGATCCTGATGCCATTGTCAATAGGGGACATCAGGAATCTACCTGGAGGTGTCAGCAGGATTTCTGTTACTTTTCTCTCTCTCTCACCCCACTGAATGGTCAGTTTTGATGGTGGTCAAATGTGAAGCACTGGCAGTAAACGTAGCAGCTACTGATTCCACTGGTGCTTGAACACAAGCCATGATGCGTGGAAGTGACAGAAACATGGTCATATGCATATTTTGGATCAAGTCTGTGACCCAAAATGTCTTCAGCCAGGACTGACAAAATAAGTGCAACAGTTTGTATCAGGCCTCTGTCCTCAGCACCATTGCTAGATGGAGAGGAGATAATACGACAGATCCCATTAACTTGTGTAACATCTTCCAAAAACCATAGAAACTTTATAGTATCTGTGTTATCCCTGTGGCAGGGAGCTCCACAGCTTAGCTGGAGACTGTGCAAATTGTAGGATGTAAAAAATACAAACAGGATTTTCTTGACCTGTAAAGCAACTTATTAAGTGAGGATATTTTTTCCTGAACTGACAGAAGATGGAATTCATGCTCCAGAGGACATGTAGGCATAACCCACAACAGCAGAAAAACACCAGCAATTAGTCAGAATCCCTCTGTTGACTGACAAGAAGTAGACATATACTATCACTGTAGACCAATCTTCTGAGCACTCAAAGTGTGTAAATTAGACCTAACGTGTAAATTGCACAGTAAGTGACAAGAATTTCAGAACATTGATTACTTTGAGACAGTCATTTGAGGAATGAATCCTTTCAAGAAATATAAAACTGCTGGTCTTGATGGCATCTGACAACTGAGTAGATGAAATACCTTGGTTGAATGACAAATATCCGAATACTCCAACCATTTACTGTGTATTGCTGTCAGTGTGCTTGTGCTTGTATCTCATGGCACTCCAAAAATCAGAGAAAGATGCTTCAGAGCCAAAGAACAGTGGGTTGTGTCCATACGGCATCATCTTCACAAATGGCATCAGCATCTGATCCTAATTAAATTAGTTATCACCATTTGTTAAATGGCTGCTAATACCAGAGCAAGCTGGACTGTTCCCAAAAAATCCCTGCTGTCTAAGTGCTTAACATCACTGAGCAGTTCCAAGAGAGCCTTGGGAGGGCATGGACAGATACTCTATCCCTGTAGATCCATCAGCAGCTGCTCATCACACTGGAAAAATCTGAAGTATGGTTTTATTTGTAATTATTAAATTACACAAATTGATCATCTCTTCGTAGGGATTCATGTAAACACTGGAAAGTTTACATGAACCATGTGAGAAGCAGATCCAATGGTGCAGATTACAATATGAACTATCAGAAAAGGGTACTGGTACCAACATTTTTGGCATCTGTCAAAATAAGCAACCAAGCTATGATTGTATAAAATCCAATTCTTTGCAGGTGACTAAGGCATCACAATCCAAAACTAGGAATCAGTTTTAAGGACTTCATGCAAAATCATAGCCATGGTGACCTGAACATCCTTCCTGGATATCTGATTGGTGCATCCAAAGCTGACCACTTTGGGAAACAGATGTGTGTCACAGACATCTTTTTACTAAAAATCCTTTCTTGGGATTTTTTCTCCCTTCTGAGGAGCTGAGGCCTCAGAAACAAAAGTAAACAATGGTTATCTGCTGCTGTGGAATGCAACAGGTGGATCCCTGATTGGTCTGGTGTGGATGTTTGGATTTACTGACCACTCATGGCAGGGCTGGCTTTCGCTCTCTGCCTGAGACAGATCTTTGTTGTTCATTCTTTTCTATTCTTAGCTTAGCTAGCATCTGAGGAACCCTTTTCTTTCTATTTCTTTTTAGTATATTCTTAATGTAACATATATCATAAAATAATAAATCAAGCCTTCTGATCATGGAGTCAACATTCTCGTCTCTCCTTCATCCTCAAAGCCCCTGTGACCACGGTCACAGATGTAAGTCTCCTCCACCTTTAGACTCAATAAGCAATTTTGCACCTCCAAGGTTGAGGGAGACTCACCCTTGACTAGTGCATGATCTATCTGGGTATCATACTGAATTGCACACTTTACTGAAGGCTAGAGAGATCAAAATGCAAAGTGAGTGCTTGTAAAGCTTGGTTCCCAAATGGAGGTGAGGGGGGGGATGAGGAGGCTGATGGCCACCACACAGTGATGTGGATTGCTGAACCCACACAGTGACACTCAGACCTGTGCATGTGCTCTGTGTCTGAATGACCAGGGGTTGCAGGGTTAGATGGGCTGCAGGGGATCAAAATTGCATTGTCTTAACTAGATATCTTGGATAAGCTGAAATCAGACTGTCTTTCTGGGAGTCATCCTACCTGATATCATGAAAGTATAAGCTATTACCAGAGAATGCACCCTGAATGTTTCTGGTGCTGCTGAAAACTTTTCTAGTTGCAGCAGAAATATGGGAGGTGTGGTAGCTACATAATTGACAGTGCACAAGATAATCAGTAGGGTAGTTAAATTTAGCATTGATTAAAAAAAAATAAGAGGAAATAAGAGAAAATTACTTTCCCTAGTAACCTGAGAATGAATTTGACAACTTGGAGACCTTCTCACACATGAGTTAGCTGGAAGAACCAGAACATGCAGAAATGTGGTTATTATGAATAGACAGAAATGCCTCAGTCTAGAGCCTGGTTGAACAATACACACTGGGGTTTGTGGCATCATGGAAGAGTTGTGAATTATCAAGGATTTAGCCCAGGCAATCCACTGGTGCATCTCTTATGCTGACTTTATAAAACCTCATCAGAAAACAAGGAAAGGACAAGTATCAGGAAAAAGGAAGCACAGACATAGCTGTGCAGGCATGGAATAATAAACAACTCTTTTATTCCTTTTCTGCAAATCACAACAAGGCAAATGACTTAAAAGCCTTTTTCAAATCCTACCAGTCCTTGACAGGAAAGAAGAAATAATGCCCTAATTGACAAAAATGGCAAGGAGAGGAGAGGAGAGGAGAGGAGAGGAGAGGAGAGGAGAGGAGAGGAGAGGAGAGGAGAGGAGAGGAGAGGAGAGGAGAGGAGAGGAGAGGAGAGGAGAGGAGAGGAGAGGAGAGGAGAGGAGAGGAGAGGAGAGGAGAGGAGAGGAGAGGAGAGGAGAGGAGAGGAGAGGAGAGGAGAGGAGAGGAGAGGAGAGGAGAGGAGAGGAGAGGAGAGGAGAGGAGAGGAGAGGAGAGGAGAGGAGAGGAGGGAGGACAGAATGTCACGATTACAATTTGTTTCCAATTCATTCTCTCTCTCCAAGGTTCCTTCTGCCCTTTCAGAAATCTGTACTTAAAACATAATGGCCTAGACCATTTCCAAACCAGGAGCTTGGTATAATTCATTTTAATGCCACTCCAGTTGGCTGGGCAATACAATAAATCATCACACTGCAAGAGAGCCCTTTGGTCCAGACCATGTATCCGACTGAACTTCTGGATCTATGGAGTATTTATCATGAGTCTGTTGCCACACAAGGTTATCATGCTGGTAAACAGTATTTCTCCATGTCTCAAATTTGGTTCTTTCAGCCAAAATGGAGCTATTCAACATAAATAAATAAATAAATAAATAAATAACAATTTTTTAAAAGCCTATGCTGGCTTTGTCAGAGTCACACGGCCAGAGTTCAATATCCACCATGACCCTCAGGGAAAGCATCAGCAGACAGTGTGGTTTCATGAAATATTTAACACTATCTTTTTTTAGTATGAGCCACTCTTTAATCTCAGAAAGATGCACTGTAGTTAGTTTCAGCTACACCAGATTTCATTCACTGCTTTTTCTGCTTAGAATAAGCTCCATGAGTAAACAGAGGATTTCTTTTTTCTTAAGGTTATTTCCCTCAGCACACACACAAAAAAAGAAAATTCTGCATGGTTTTAGGCCATTTTTTTCCAGATCCTGTGACAAAACCCTTGGAACACACCCAACTTGTGGTCACTGACAGTTTCTCTACCAGGAAACCAAGCCAAAAAGTCCAAGATGTCACAGGAGACATGTCAAAGACATGGGATCAGAAAAAGTGTCACAACTAATTAATTTGTTTTGGAAGAAACTTGGTACTTGATGTTCCCACTTCATTCATGGGAAGTAAGTGCTCTGAACTTCTGACAAATCAAGTCATTTATTCAAACACTTTACTGTGAACTCTGCTGCTGGGAATTGGTGCTAGGATGTTTGAGATACCAGTGTAACAGAAACAAAGTCCACTTTTGCTCAAAGGTCATTGTCAATAGTGTTTTTTTGGTTTTTTTCTGGTCTTGTTTTCTCTTCAGCATACTTGCATTTTTGTCTATAAGTGACAAGTTTGGCCAGAGCAGCATTGATTAAACCAAACTCACAAACTCACTCAATATTTCAATGACTGAGGATAGCTGGAGGAAAATAAATACTTATTTTCACTTTGTCTCGCATTTCCAGCTAGCAGCAAAGCCAGTGGTGATATAAACCTGCTGTGCAAAGGTTTCTCTATGCCGTTTCCATCCAGAAAACCTCAAGAATTCCCTAAGAAATCCTGTTCCCATGATCATCCCACCTTGTTCCATTGAGCTTCTGAGGTCTGAAGAGCTGAGTCAAGGTCCCTTCTGGCTAACTGGATTGCTACAAACCCTCTGCTGCCTGTTTTCCTCCTCTCCTTAACATGGACAGAGCTTCAGCTAAAAATTCTGATCCATTCCCATTCAGACTGTGAACCTTTGTACTGACAGTCCTTAACTCTTTTCATCATATTGCTAATTCTATCTTTAGGGCCTTGTGTTGTTTCTTCCTGCCCATATTTATGCTCTAATCTCTATCATTTACCCCGTTTTTCTGCCCTCACACTCTTTTCTTGAGCTCATTCTTTCTTCTGGTCCATCAGGGCTGTATCATCCTCCTGTTTTTGCTTGACTCCCTCACTTTCCATCCCCTTGACAGACTTTTCCCTCCATGTTCTGCAAGAATCAGAGCCACACTCTTGGACTGCTCCTGAGAGTCATTTGTTACTCCAGCATAAGACACTTCTGAATCTCTAAGAGAGAAGAAAACAAAGCACAGGTGTAGGAGAGAAAACAAAGGAAAGAGGAGATTAGAAATGGAAGTTGAATGGGGGGAGCAACCCATGTTTTGTTGCTGCTAGTAGGAAGCGACAGCAACGGTAAACAGCCCAATGCTGGTCTTTTACTACTTTTTAAGAAGAGAAGTGATGTTTGGAACAGGTCGAAGGAAAGGACTGTGGCCATCAGCATCGTGAAGTATCTGTCCAGTGGGCTGTAATTCCTTCAGTGCTTCTACTGGGCAACAGGAAAACAGCATCAATAGGGTCTGCACTGCAAGTGTTATCCCACAAATGTCTCAGGCACCCGAGGTGGCATGAGATGGCATGACTTGAGGGCAGCAAATGAGAGTCAGAGGTGAGATTTGGCAGCATGTTCACCTGTGGGTATCAGGGGGAAGGGCTCTCATACTGAACTAGTCTCCCAGACAGCCTTGAGCCCAGGCAGGGAGAAAGATGGGCTGATTTTGCCTAACCCTTCTTCCTGGGATATGAAGAACGTAAGGCTGGTAAGAACAAAACATTCTGTCTAGGGAAAGGTGACTGAGAAACTGTTGTCTCAGGGCACTCAACTACTATATTCTTCATCCTGACAAATTTTATGTTCAGCTCAGGGCAAATAGATTTGGCTAAAATCAAGCAAAGCCAAGTTTCATGGGTTTCAGTGCTCTGTGCCAGATGAAGACCTAAACAGGCTAGTCCTATATATATATTGTTAGGTAATATCTAGGGTGGCCGATCTCAAATGGCAGTTCCTTAAATGAGAAGTGGTTGATCAGATTTTCTGGCTCTTGGCTATACTACCCCTAGGAGGCCATGAGCCTAAAGCTCTTTGAAATGATTTGGCTACTGCAGATCACCCTGCAGGATGCAGCACTGAGTAAAAATTCAGGTCAGATGGTCACAGCAGGCAACTGGGATGCAAGAGTCCTTGCATAGGCACATTATTCTCAAACACTGATGTAAAGAAATTGATGTTTTTGTGCTTCACTCAACATGAGCTTAGTTAGCATTACTTGAAATAATAGGTGGCACGTTCGCTCAGTAGTGCCTTAAAGCTGTGAAAGTGTAAAGTATCATAGAACAGCAGAACAAGATACCCAGACTGTTTCTACTGACAGATACAAAATTCAGAGCTCCTGCTGCTCCACATTTTCAGGGTAATGGTTAAAAAAAACCAAAAAATAAAAAAAAACAAAGCTATTAGTCAGGACAACTTATTAAACAATTTGAGACTTTGTACTACTTGATTTGGGTGCAAATTTAATCAGAGAGTATAGGGGTGAATTGACACAGAACATATTTCCTAACTTCTGCCTTAGGGCCATTTTAGATACCACAGTAACACAACATTGTTATTTCATAAGATACCTGAAAATCAGCATTACACTATTTTGCTGGCTTTGACAACCACCAGGGAAACTAAACTTGGCTGCCTCCAATACCTTCTTCCCTCTGAGAGCCAGGCAGGATTGTCCCCTTCCCACTTCCAGCCCCTGGTTTTTCCTCCTGAAATCACATCCTTCATGATGGATGTATGTGTGTATGGTATAGAATATTCAGCACCAAAACTCTACCCCCTGGCACTGTAACCATAACAGTGTGTTCTTCATTTCCATAGTGGACAGAGGAAATCTTCTTCATGAATGCCTACTAACTCTTTCTGTATTTAAGGTGCATTTAAAAAGTAAACAGAGACTGTAAGGTGATTAAATGTACCTGCCCTGATTCCAGTGGTAGGAGGACAAGGCGTGTGGCGCAGACCTGCTGGTGCACTTCATTTTCTGTTCAGGATTTTTTCACAAGCAGAAAAGTGCAAAGCATGGAGACCTGTTTGGCTCCCTCCCATCTCACTCCTGGCATGGCTGATGCCCCTTAACTGCTTCTCATTGTTTTGGTTCCATAAGTGCAGCCCAACAAGCTTTCATCAGGCCTCCCAAGTGGAAGATGTTGTGAAAAGCTTGAGCTTTTCCAGTGGTTCACTCCAGAACGTGAGCAAAACCAATTCTACTCATTTCAGGTAGGCAGCCAGTAAATAAATCCTGTGTCCTGTCATTGAAGGTCTTTCTTTTGTGTTGCACACTGCTTAGAATTTCTCTTAAAGTAACTGTTGTGTTCCACTTGTTTCTTTTCAACAGCTAAAGCTTCTTCCTTTGGTGTAACCCAGAGTGTTTGCTCACGGCCTGCTTCTGTGCCCAGCAGAATCTGTGCTGTATTTACGAAGTAGAAGCCAATATGAAGAGTGCTGACTGGAATGAACAGTGTTTGGAACGAAATGTCTAATGAGTGTAGATGCTATCAAAGCTGTTCTCTTGCTCAGAAGTGGATGTTAATGCCAATTACTCATGTTTCTTGATTAAACTCTCACCGAACATTAAGTACTGCAGAAAAAAGGTCCTCCATCACAAAATATGCACATTGCAGTTGAGTCAGAAGCTGGTACCAGGAATCCAGGGACATGCTGTACTCTGTGTTGTGGTCCTTCAAAGAATGCATGGGAGTAAATTGGACATGATTTATAAAAGATGTCTGGGCAGAGTGTGCCACTGGATCACAGCCAAATAAGTGCACACCAGACTAAGATGTTCCTTCAGGACAACAGAAATGCTTCCATGAGTAAATAACTGGAAGAAGACATTCCACATTAACAAGTAGGAGGTTGCACTAAAGATGTGACAGATCTCAAGATCTGTGACCAGGAATTGTATAAACCAGGAGGAGCTAGACAGTAAACTCTCACAGCTGGAGTTCGGGCTACTGCTCAGTTTGACTGGATCCATGTCCATGATTTATCCTGGATAAATCATTCTGGGGTAAATCTGCAGTAATTTTGTTCCATGAATATTTTGCTAAGATACAAAAGGGTCAGAAACTTTGCTATATTTATATGTATGCTTGAGCTCTGAAATAAAGGGAAGTGCACCAAACAGGAAGAAAGGTGAACATCAGGTTTCTCTTAAAAAGTGAAAAGGTTTATTGATGAAGCTACAGGAATGTGGGTTTGTTTTCTAATCATCAAATTAGAGTTTAAAAGGAATGCCTAATTTATCAATGTATCAATTTAAAAGGGATGCATAAATTATCAATTCCCAGCCATCTTATCTGTCTCAGGCTGTTGCATTTATACAACTCCCACTGCCTTTGGTCAGTTGTTTCCTCAAGCCATGACACAGTGACACTCTTAAATCCCTGGCACTTAAGTCGCACAGTGGATGTAATATTGGGAACAGATCATAACAAGAAAGTCTAAAGAAATAAAACTGAAGGTGGCTGGTGGAAGAGAAATTTTCCATCCCTAGATTCAGACTAGGATAAAATCTTCCATCCAAAGAGGATTCTGAAGGTCTTATGAGCACCCCGAACCTGCTATACCTGCCTTTCCACCAGCACCTGTCAGAGCACTGTTCACCAGAAGGGTTCAGAGATAAATAGATGTATTATATGAAATCTGAGAGGAGTGGCAGGGACGGGATGTGTCTTGTCCAGGGATAGGCAGGAAGCCATTAGCAGAGATGGAAAAGGCCACAGATGTCCCAGTTCCAAAGACTGTGCTTTAAATATTAAACTACCCAATGTTTATCCCATTTGTTATCAATAGATCACAGCACCTGGCTTAAATTGTGCTTTACTCCTTGAAAATATCACTTCATAAATCTTCAGGACAGGCACATGCAGAGGGTGGGTACCAGTGTTATCCCACCTCTCCAAACTGGGACACTCACACATCCCAGCAGGGAGATAAAAAACTGACGAAAGATCCTCCTGCAGCCACTGGGCCGGGGAGAGCCTGAGATGCCCCCAGAACTCTCTCCCGGAGCCTTGCAAAGAGCAGAGCATTGTGATTTAAATCCAAAGCTGTGCCTGCCTGAGGATGATTTGCAGGCAGTGCAAGAGTGGCTCTGGCGGAGCAGACAATGCCCAGAAATGGCTGAGCTGAACAATCTCTGATGGGAAGAGGGATGGCAGAGAGGGATGGGTCAGGAAAAGGAATGCCTGGATGCTGTGCCTGCCCCTGCTGAGCCCCTGACCACTGCCAGCACTACCACAGCACTGCAGTTCTCACACAAATTCAAGTTAGAATGAGAAAAAGGAAGAGATTGGAAGTAATGGGGGACATATGAATCATATCTGCAAGACTTGAGTGTAATTTCATTTTGAAATCTAAGATTTAAACTAATGTATTCCTTGGCCAGAAGTTATTCCAGCTTCTCTGGGCAGGTAGTAATAGAAAGAAATGTGATCTTTTTGATTAAGCCAGAACATTTAGTGCCACTGGGAAGTGCTGTATGTAATGTACCATGGGGACAAAGTGCTTTCTGCAACTCCTACTACAACTGCAATATCTGACAGAAAACCTTCAAAAATACAGTATATAGGAAGTCTCAAATAATCCTCCTTAACTGCATTTATACAACAGAGCACCTACATATTAAGGTGTTAGAGGTGCTTCTAATGAAATAAATGAAGACTAAGTCCTGATTCTGCTTCCAAATACCTGGTATAAATCCAGACAACTTGTCCTACTTCTGTAGCATTAAACCAGATTTAAATCTATTCAACAAGGCTCTTAAATTTATGCCTTACTTGGGAACTTGAGTATTTCTACCAGTGGCATCAGGGCTGCTCTCATAAGCTTTAAATCTTCAAAAAATTCAAGCATGTGCCAGGGACTAAAAACTGACCTCTGAGGCTAAAAACAACAGATTGTCAGAAAACTGAAGGCTCATACAACACCATCAAGGAAAATCAAAAGGCACAAGAGCTTGAAGAGGAAAAAAAAAAAAAGAACTTACAATACTGAGAAAAACAGTAAAATCCTGAAAGGATAAAGGAGAGGTGAAGTCTGGGAACCTGTACCTTCATTTCAAATACCCCAGTATTTAGTCCTGCCTTAGGATCCCATCATACAGATGTTTTCCACAGAGAGGCTGAGACTCTGCCTCCCCAAAAGCTTACACCTGAGATTTTCATACTTAGTATTTCCATTTGTCTGTAGCTGATTAATCATTCTACAAATTCCACCATTATCAGCAATTTTCCTTCTGGGGAAGTAAGGTACAGGAGAGAGAAAGAACTTACCTAAGGCATTCTCACACACTCATTCACTAGGAAAAGAGACCTGGGCATCCATAAATATGGAAAAAATCTATATATGTTTGGCATAAGCTTGTGGGGCTTTGCTTGCCATTTGGACTCAAGCAGGAAATGGAATTTTCCTGTTCTTGTCAACCTGAAATGCCTCCAAGGTCACAACTGCTCAGCTGGAAGATGGTAAATACCACAGCCTCCTTTCCTTAATGCACACAAGAAAGAGATAAACTCAGCCTAACCTTTTCAGTTTACTTTACTAAGTTTACTCTGGGATCATCTTTATGGCCCAGGTGACTCCCAGCTGAGCCAATGCAGGATGCTTAAGTGATATTGTAATATGAATAGTAAATCTTAACTTGAATGCTGACAAACAGTGCTGTAAAAGTCACTCCAGAGGTCTGTGCAAGCACAGGGGAAAGCTCTGCCTGGCTGTGGGCATGTCAGGCTGCCCAAAGAAGCACATGGATACTTGCCTTGCTGTCTGCAGGTAGGTCCTTGCATTTTCTTCTCCCACACCATGCTTTGGACCACATACCCAATTGACACGGTGATTTCTTCATTCCTGAATAATCAACCCCTTAATTAAACTGAACGCTGCTTAATTCCACCAGCTTGTAGATGCTGCATTCATTATCCAGAGATCTGAGGGAACTGAAGGGAAACAAAAACTCCTCACAGGATTTCACACCCACTCCACTGATCTGCAGAGATCTGAGGTGCAGGGTGAGCCCTCCTTTCGTTCTTCAGAGAGATGTGGGAAGGGGCCGAGGCAGATCACCCACCAGGAGGATCAGGGGCTCTTCCCTTAGAGTGACTAAACCAGGGGACATTGGGACAATATTTGACTGGAACCAAGGAGAGAATAGGCACAGCCCTTCCAGGTGGCTGGTGTTGATCCCCCACCTCCTTCTCTGCATCACAGCAGGTGCTGCCCATGGAGCAGCTGCCACTCCCAGGTTTTGGGCTGCAGAGCTCCAGTGTGCCCACAGTGCTTGTTTGTGTTTTGGAGCACAAGGCTCAGGCTCCTGGCTCCCACCTGGCCCACAGCTTGGAGAACTGGAAAGAAATATCCTCTCCCACTTGCTTGAGCAGCATCCAAGCCTTTTGTTCAGATTATCCCACCCTGTAGGGGAGGATGGGGTCTCTTTGAGGCTTCCAAGGAAGTGGTAACTCAGCCATTTGGCTGGGCTACACACAGGGAATGTGTACCCTGCCTTGGCCATGGATTAGGGTGGGTGTCTCCACAGGGCTCCATCTTTATCTCCTTTTTCTTTTGAGGTTGCTGAAAAAAATGCCAATAGGACAGTGCCAAAACAGAACATGGAAACAGCTAGACATAACCACAGCATGGAGGGAGAGGGATCAGGAGCAGAAAAGACAAGTTTGAAGGTGGATGTGCGTTTTCAGAGACAGTTCCAATTTGATGCAAAGCATTTAGAAATTTGAGTTGAATTCAGTCAGAACAAGCCAAAAGCTGAGCTAGTTTCACCTGGAGCATTGATATTTTATTTCAGCTTTCACAAGAATTTTTGCCTTTCCCCACAATGGGCCATGAAAAATCAGTGGAAGTAGCTGTGGGATCACTGATGCTCTCCCCTCTCTGGCTGATCTCCCAGAGCTCTGCATCCCCATTTTCCCATTCCCAGAGGGCTCCCTCCCCCCTGGCTGCAGGCTCCTCTGGAGTGCAGCTCTCTGCATCTCAGCTCCTGACTTCAGTACCCACTGGGAGACAGCCAGGAGGAGGAATATCACCCCGGGAGGAAGGCACTCACCAAAGTGAACTGACTGGCATTATTTCCTCCATCATCCACGTTTGGAGCTGGTTTTAAATTTCTCTGATCAAGCAGAGATCTGAAGGCAGCTGTCTCAGATCACCTCAAGTTTGGCCTGTTTCTGCCTCCTTGCTTTTATAGCTCTAGGTTTCTTTTTTCTTTAAAAACAAAAAAAAAGGTCTTCCAAACAAAATGATCTCTTTCAGGTTGAACAAAACACCCATTTAAATCTAAATGAAAGCTTTTGAAAATGCTGAAAAAATATAACAGGTTAACCCAAAAAATATAGTGCCTAATCAGATAAATACAAAGATCCTGTACAGATTTTTCCCCACAATGCCCTGGAACCAGACAGTATGATTTCTGGTTGTGCAGACATGCCTTCCCCCATCTTCCTACATTTTTCTTCAAATTTTTTTTTTTTCTCTACATAGACATCCATAAGGAGGGTTTTTTTAGGATAATTACTCACTGAAAGTGTTTTTATTAAGTTCTTTAGAAAAAACAAAAAGCTAAATGTGCATGCATGAATTGTGAAAGCATATGTTCAGACATAAAAATTTCGGAACACAGTCACACTTATTAAAAATTTTCAGTGAGTAATTCCAAATTCAAGTCTGTTTGGGAACTGCCTATATTTGCTTTATTCATGACAGAGTTATTTTTTGCTGTTCTCAGTCTGAGATAGGACTGTTGGAACATCTTTCTTCATATGGAAAAAATACTAAATATTAAATGTCCCAAAATCCAGGTATCACCATTCAGCCATGTACTCATGGATTAAGTAAAGGTTTGGTTTTCATTAATGACTGGCCATAATTTGTATATTTGTAAGGTACATAATAAGATCTCTTATATAATATCAAATAGAATTTAAACTTCGGGGTCTAAAATTCAAAATTAGGCTTTCCAACAGTGTGACTCTCCTCAGCAGTTTGTCTTTGCCTGTTGACTAGCAGTGCTGGACAGGAGACAGGATAGCAGCAATGGGATTATCAGGCATTCTGTTCCTATTACTGACATGTGCAAAAATCCACATTATTTTATATGAGATTTATCAAATATAATACTATGACTGTCAGCTTTGTTTATTGTTTTAAAGCCTATTGCAAAATGGTAGCAGAGCTAAGCAAAACCCCAATTTACAAATTTGAAGAAATTTTCAGTGTGTCTCAGGTATAACAGGAATGGTTGTGGATTTATACCACAGATAAAATATGTTGAAAACATAGAATAGAGAGATGGGCAATTTAGAGTAATAAGAGGAAATTAGACTATAATGAGTGCTTAAACAGAGAGAAATAAACTGATACAATAGAGAATGGAGCTCTCAGCACAAACAGATAAGGGTGGAGAGATACAAAAGGTACCAGAGCAATACCAAAGGCAGGAAAACCAACAGCAAGTGCAGAGACAGAGCCCTTCAGGCTACAAGATAAACTGTGAAAAAACAGACTGAGTCCCCATTTCAGAAGTACATAAGCTACTTCAACTGTGTCCTTTGCAACAGTGAAAGAAGCAGCTGTCAAGGTCTGTGGAGGTGCAGAGGACAATAGGAAAGGACTGAAAGAGTGCATGGCACAGTGATGGAGGCACCAATATCCCCAAGAAAGGATGCACCAATACTAATCATTTGTAATATCGGTGGTGAATAATTTTTCTGCCTTCCAGCAGCACTGAAGAATCAAATTTGTAGAAATATTAGATTTAGCTTTTTTGTTCTTATTCTCCAGACCTGGAAGCATTGGGATTTTCTTGGGGTGAAACACACTCAAATGTCTTGGTGGGTGGAAGAAGATTTAGTGGCAATAACAGATGGGCAGGACTGGTGACAGCTGTCTCCCTCATAAGTGGCACCAGTTAGTTGTGCCCCCTGTCTCAGTCTTTGTGTTTGCACAGGGCTGCTACTTCACAGTCCTACTGGGAACAGATAAATAGTGCAAGGAGGACACACAGGATGTTTTCCTTTATGTGGAGCAGAAGAAGATGCTTTTTGCTCCAGCTACTGGAAGACTTCTGCACAGGCACTGCGCTCTGTGCACAAAGCATCTGGAGTGCCTGTAGGATCCGGATCCCCATGGTTTTCCTTCAAATTATCCCCCTGCATTAATATCCAAGGAAGAAAAATGACAGAATGCAAATATTGAACTGCAAAAGTACAAACAAGTGTTTCATTGGTTTCTTTTTCAAGCAGGTTATCAAGTGCAGGGCTGTATTGTAGCAAACTGGTTCTCACTTCATCCACAGCCCTCCAGGTCCATTCCACGAGGGCAGAGCCTGCAGGAGGAAGGGTGAGAGAGGCAGCCCCACTGCTGGACTCCCCAGCCTTCAGTGCCTGTCACATGAAGTGAACCAAATTGATTCCAAGGGAAAGTTTAATAAAGAAGCCTGAAGTGCAACTTATCTGTTAGATTGTGAATTCTCTAGGGAGAAAAATGAAAAAAAAAAACCATGTTTTTTCAGGGTTTGTTGTGTGGCAGGTGTTTCTGCAAATAAATGAGAGCCCCATCAGACTGAGTGACTTGCAGGGTCCTCCTGCCCAGGTGACATCTGAGCTACAGTGTTAAGCTGGAGGCCTGTCCCCATTAACCCACCCCAGACCCAGCTGCTCCCACACCTGAAAACCTGTGCAGGAAAAAGTTCCCTCACATATTTCATCTCTGACTCAGATGGGATGGATGGCTTCTGATTTGCTGACATAAAGGAACATACACCTGACAGGCTCTGAGAGACAGAATCAAGCAGGATTTCCAACACTGTGCAGTGGCTTCTTCCCAAAGAAAAGTTAAAGTTTGCACAGTTTAAAAACAGTTCCTGGAGAAGATGGCAGCAGCTGAAGGAGTTTGGCTGGAAATTGTGCTACTCCTTGATCCATCCGAAGTTCTGTGAGCGACTCCCGCATCGTTTGAAGGTGCTTGGGATGGCTTCAGGCTTTTGGCTTTTTTATGCAAGCAGATTTTCATCCTTTGATATCTTCTCTGACATGACTTTTGATCCAGTGAAGGTGATGCTGGCACATTTTTCACAGTGAATATTTTGTGTACAGTGCTGCTGGAGCATTGCAGTTGCCTGAGTTATTTTGGAGGAACTCCTTCAAAAAGATGCAGCCTAATAAATGTGATGAAAAGTGAGAGCTCTGCTAACTGCAGTCAGGGTGTCTGCCCTGGTCCAGACCAAGGCATTGCAGCTTGTCAGCATGCAGGCACCACCAAACACAATCCAGGAGAGTCGTGAGAGAAGGGGGAGCACAGCACAGATTGGTATGGGGCTCTGTGCAGTGAGAACAGCACTTTGGAATACCCAGATTATTCCCCTCCCCAAAAAAGCAGATGATGTTTCAAGCTGTCAGACTGGCGAGTTTTGGGAAAAGTGAAGAAACCCTGGTGGAAAGTCTGCGCTTTGCTGTTCCTGCCAGGGTAAAGCAGCACAGGGAATGAGGGTCACCAGCCAAGGAATGCTATGTGCCTCAGGGAACCCCCTGCTGAAGGACTTTCAGCTAATTGAGAAAGTCAAACATCCATATTCCTGCTGAAAAAGAGGCTGCACTACCTTCACCGGGCATTTCAGCTACAAAGGGAATTGTTCATAAAGGCAGAAGGAATTAAAGGAGGGAATTAAAGGATGCAGTATTTAATGGGGCAGATTGATGTGCACACTGATGAGATATACTTCAAATTGATTAAATGTCTCTTTTGGCTGAAACAGCTTTTTTCTTCCCCCTTGGCCAATGCTATCTGTGATTTTTGTTGTTTGTAAGTCATGCCTCTTGCTGTGACCCAGTCAGAACCGAACCTGGCCAAATAAAAGGTGTGCTTAAAAAGAAGTTAAAATAAAACAAAAAAAGAAAGAAAAAAAAAGAAAAAGTTAAAATCACTACCTGCCCTAATTTCTACCATTCCAAGGCCCATGAAAGGAAATGAGTTTTGTGCTAATGTTGGTCTCAATGCAGCAAAGAAAAATCCCAGCAGGGTTGCAGCCTGTCTGGCTGCAGTGCAAGGACCTGGAGCGCAGTGCAAATCACACCAGTGCAGCCAAACCCCTGATAACCCAGGGGGGGACTGGGGCTGCGGGCTGGCACCTCCTCCTTCCTGAACTGCTGAGGCAGCCTCATTTCCCTGTGTGTGTAATGGCATGGAAGCACAGTAGCTCGGACTTTGTAGGCATTAGAAGGAGCTAAGCTGCTCTGGAGCTATGTTTGTGAAAAATGCATATTTTATGATGGCTTTTCACAAATAATAAAATGAATATTATATGTGTTGTGTTAGAAAGTAATGCTGTATTAATTCTCTTAAGTAGTGTGTTAAATAAAAAAATGTTAAAATAGAAACTATGCTATGTAGGATACTTTTTTTAAAGAAAGGACTTGCAGCAAAATAGCAGCCACAGGACACCTAAATCTTTCAGAGAAAAAGAATTTGTTTCCCTCTTATCAGAAGAAACGAACTTTTTCCGGCCTCGGAGGCGGTGTTAGGATTCGGAGGAAGAAGTTGAGGATGATCAGACAGAATCTTGTATTTGAATGCAATTTATGCATCATGTATGAAGTGTATGAATATGCAACAGGCTGTTGTTTTTAAGGGTTAATCCTCTATTATTGTGGGTCCTTTTTCAGGCTTGTGCTGCCCAGAAAAAGGTACCCAGACGTCCACAACTCTTTGTTTCTATTGTCTCATATTTTCCTAATTCCAATTGTCCAAATTATTATTACTCTAATTGTATTACTATTTTTATAACCATTTTATTACTATTAAACGTTTAAAATTTTAAAAACAAGTGATTGGCGTTTTTCACATGTTCATCCAACTTTTCCAGTTGATGGAGTTACCCAAGTGCCAGCCCCCGTAGTGGGACTTCCACCAGAGTCAGTCTTGCATGGATTTACTTTCTGGGGGAAAACTACCCAACCAAGCTAAATCATTTCAGGCAGAGCAGTTGTAAGAACTTGTTTACACGAATGTGCTCAGAAAAGTTGATCTGAATTTTTAAGTGGATTAGTTAAACTGCATTAATTAAAGCCTTTTGTGGGAACTGTCAGAATTAAAGTGTCTTTGATTTGATTTGGTTCACTTCTCTTCCAAGGCTAAGTCATATTAAGGCCACTTTACTTGTGAAACGAGAGGTTTAATGCAATTTACTTAATTCACTTTAAACTCCTGCCTTTAGTTAATTTAAATCAACTTTCTTGATTTTCCCCATATAGACATGCCCAAGGAAAATGAAGACCACTGAAACAGAAATACCTACGAGAAACTTTGAATAAATCAAAATATTTCACTAGCCCCTCCAGGACATTACTATCTTTGTCACCAACAAGATTTGGGAAGTGCAGGTAACACTGTCAAGGTCCAAGGACTGAGAAACAGATCCTTGGTGCTAAGCTACAGTTGCTCATCAGAGACAGGATGGCCAGTACTGCAAAGAAAAAAAACTTAGCTCCTGCCTAAAATAAAAGATGAAAAGTTAAGTAAATGCCTCCTAGCCCTCAAAATAAAAACAGGGCTCAGGCTATGGTCTGTGGAGACAATATCTGCATCCTTCATCCCTCCTGAGCAAGAAGGCACAAACAATATTGGTAAAATCCTGGAGGAGATCTGGTCTCCTTTTCCCTGGCAGCGTCATGCCTGTTTCAGGCTCTGGTACAGGGAATACCATGCAGCAGCCTGGGAGATCTGGGATGTGGAGGCAGACAGGTGACTTTGCATCAGCCCTGTCTCTGCAGGGCCAGCTCTGACACAAGAGCCAATCTGCCTGACAATCCCAAAGTGTCACCTATGAAAATCAGAATTCCAGGCGAATCTTTGAAAACCGTCTCTTTCTTCATGTGCAATCTACTTTCACAAGACACTTCAATGCCTACAAAACCCCACACCCTCTGTGCATTGCATTTTTCCGGCTCTCAGGTTGGCCCTATGCAGCTGTGAGAAACAACTGTTCACTTTGAAAATTTGAAGAGGTTTATTAAACCTTTGCAAAAATACAACAAAGGATTACATAAGGAAAAAGCTGCAGTGCTGGGAACTGCCCCTCGTGCACACCACGCAGCCAGTTCATCTTCAAGATGGATGCTCAGTCTTTTATACCCCAGAGGGTTGCATCAGCCAGCCCTGACCCTTCCCAAAGTCTGTCAGTCAGCTCTTCTTTGCCATTTATCCATGGCAACTGCTTTCTTGTACCTTGACTGGGGGTCAGGTGTTGCCATGCTGCACCCCCTAAGCACCAAGCTTTTCCATTCCCAACTACCCCAGGTAAGAGACACCTGTGCAGCTTCTTTGTACCTGTCCTGGACAACCCCGGCTGTCTGATGGCAACAATACAGGGGAGAAAAGGGAACTATGGGGAGAACAGAGGACATCTAAACTACAATAACATAACTATATATCACTAAAGCTTATCTTAATATTCACACAATAGTTATCTTTTAACTGCAAGAGCCAATCATCTCATTATCCATCTATAACACAGCAGCCAGCCCCACCACAGCCAGCAGCAGGGACAGTGACAGGGCCACTCTGCCCCAGATGAATGATCAGAGCAGGGACTGCCACGTTAAATGAGAGGGAGTACGAGGCTCCTTGTGCTGCTGAGATCCACTTTGGTGTTGAATCATCCTCCACAAGGCAGCCTAAGTGAGAGCAGAGGTGGTGATTAGCGGCACCGTGTCTGTTTGGAGAGGGCTGCATGCATGACTGAGCATGAATGGCCTGATTATGAGTGGGTGGAACTCCACTCAAAGGGACTGAGTGGGCAGAGCTGAGGCAGCAGCGATTAGCTGCCATGCAGGGTGAGTTATTGTCCCCTGGGACGCTAAAGATGTACTGTACTTAATAGTTCACTGGCCACATGCATTCCAGAGGTTGATATTGTCGCAGACGGAAACATTCATTCACATAATTAGTTTACTTTTCCAGTTTAAGTCAAATGGAAAATCCCCCTGTACAGCACTCTTAAGCTGACTGTTGGGCCAGTGGTGATCAGCAAAGTCCTTTTGACTTTGCAAAGTTGCCTGGGTTTCCCCAGAAGGACGTGAGGTCATTTAATTACCTGCCTTATCACAATGCCTTATCACAGGCATTATAGGGACACTCTGGGATTTTCTCTGGATAATCTGACCCAAACATTTGTAACAGTAGCCCCTGAAATCAATGGAAAATGAGCCTTAGTGTGACAGGTTTGTCACTTGTCCATGATCTTAATTCCAGGTGTGTGACAGGCATGACAGGAGATGACTCATCCTTTGCCAAAAATCCTCTGTGTCACAGATTTGCAGTTTTACCTTCCTCCAGAGGAACCTCAGCTACTTACCCATAATAAATGATCTTCAGGTGACTTCCTCTCCCTTCTCTGGGAGTCATCAATATTTGACTTAACAAATTAATCTTTTCACTTCCTTTCATAGGAAGACAGATACCTTTATATATGGAGTGCCTGAAACAGAAGATAAAAAAAAAGACCACAAACGAAAGGATCTGATTTTTGAGTAACTCTGTTCTTTGCAAGGATTAGGCCAGACCCTCAACTGCACCAGAGCAACACCATTTAAATTAGCTAATGTACTTCTCCATCTCTTTCTATCTCACTGATCCCCCTTTGCAAACACCAACAGTGTCAGGGCTGGGAAGGATCCACCGAGGCCCTCAACACCAGCATAACCACATCATCAAACTTTGCATAATTTGTCAATTTGTGAAGACTCAGAAGGGCCTTACTCTTCAGGCCCTCCCTTCTCAGCAGGCCCAGCAAGGTCTGCTGTTTTCTAATGCCTCTGTTTCACCAGGGCAGTGCTTGGATTTGGACTGGGTGGTCAGGAACATGGCTTTGGGGAAGAGTACCCTGATCTGCATGCTTGGTGGGAATATTGTGCTCCATCACCTCCACGGTGATGGCAAGGGAGTGGAACAGCAGTCAGGATGGTGCCAGCATTTTGTGCTGTTTTATTCTGTCTGTTTGTTTTTGTTAAGCCTCCAGCAGAAAGGCAGGGTTCTGGAAGGGGCTGCTTGGATGCTCATTGTCCTCCTTGTGGGGCATTCCATCCTGTGAAGAGCCCAGGAAGTACAGGCAGTGCTTAAATTTCTACGCACCACTTCCAGTCACCCCTAGAGGCTGATTCTGCTGTGATCCTCAGCAGGATATCTATGTCTCAAGCCTTGTCCTTCTGTTTACTTGTGTTTGCTTCTGCATGCTTTGCTCCTGACCCATTCAACGCGTTATTGAGCCCTGCAATTATTTTTCCATTCATTTTCTCCTTTCCTGACTCATTTAGCAAGCAAATACATCTTGACCTCTTGTGCACTGAGATGCACCATCTAGCCCAGTGTGGTGGAAAGTGGGAATCTGCTGCCTCTGGAAACCCTGCAAGCTGGTAGCAAGGGAACAGTTGTCCCCTGGATATGTTGCTCCAGTTCCATTCAGAGCTTGCTCATGCAAGAAAGCAATTTTTGGCCTGCATTTGTGCAAGAAGAACAAAACAGCCAGCTCATTTTCTGTCTCCAGGCAGATTTTCCAAAGATTATAGGAAGAGGATGGGTCTAGGGGCATTCTGGCCAGGAATGCAACAGACCATAGGACAAACAAGCACATTGGCACAGTCAGGTGGCTGCTGTGTCCAAAGCAGCCCAAAACTGCTGAGTGCCTCAGCCTACCTGCTCACTGATGGTCCTCCTGCACCAAACTGCCTCATACCTGGGTCTAACCCCACAGTGCAAACCCAAGGGGCTGCTCTCCCTGAGGGTTTCACTGCTGCATTGCTTTTTCTCTGCATTTTTAATGAATTTTTGAGAAAACTATGGTAGTGAGAGATTTGTGCAAACAGGAGTGCACTGTATGCCCTGAGTGCCTGGGATGAAACAGCATGCTCAAAGCCTCCCTGCTGAGCAGCCAGTGTCCTCAAAAGCATATCTTATCCCCACTGGCTCTTTGGGATTTTCAGGTGGCTGTTCTCATCACAGGGAAACCAGCCTGCCTTTTTTTTTTCCACATTTCTGGTGCAGAACAACAAGTTCTGTTGTCCTTCTGCAGCTGGAGGGAAGGGAGTCAGGGGAGATGGAGCAATGTGGCTTCTGTGATGCTCTTTTGCTGTTCCCTTTTGTGTCATGCTTTTTTGTTTACTTGGAAAGGCAGGGCAGGGATGCTGGCCTTATGTGATGAAAAGCAGTTTTGCTATGAGGTAACAAAAACTGCTACCCAAAAGGAAGATTGGAACAAAAGTGAAAGACTGGAGAGTTATTTCCAGAAATTGAAAGGGGACATGTTCCAAGAGCTATCATAAAGTGAGTCCTTGCTGTCAGAGAGGTGGTCTGTCTGGTAACACATCAATCTTTTCCTAAGATATTGAGGAAGGAAGGGTCCCAAAATATTTCCCTAACATGGCAGCACAAACCAGAAGAAACAGCCAGTGAATTCATCAACCTCAACATTTATTTTGAGGTAAGTCTCACACGGAGATGGTGGGTGGTGCAGAGCCCCCTTTCTCCATGGCGGTGGGAAGCTTTCATCTGCCTGTAGGATCCTGATGGGGTGCAAGGATGGTGGAGAGTGTGGAGATCCCTTCATCCATGGCTGTGAAGAGCTTCCAGCAGCCTGTAGGACCATGTTGGAACACAAACGCAGTGGGTGGTGTGGAGTTCTCTATGTTCACAGCTGTAGAGAGCTTCCAGCAGCCTGTAGGACCATAATGGGTTACAGGCAAGGAATAACTGTGTTTCCTCACCTTAAGGTCAAGATTCTTGTAGAAAGTTCCTTGTAGAAAGTTTCATACTCTCTGGGCGGTGGAGGAAGGAGAGGGAGGGTGTGTGCCACATGCCAGTCATGTCCCTGTCTGGGGATTCAGCTGTCAAAGACAGGAACATCAAAGAATGGAGCAGCCCCACCTCCAGCTGCCCCTGCCTCCATGACTGAGGCTCTCCCAGCCTCAGGTCAAGGCTGTCCAACCCACACCTCCCTGAGGGACAGGAAATGTCCAAGCCCAGCCATGTCACCAACCCCACTGCAGTGAAGGCCACCACCAGAGATGGCCACTGCCAATGCTCTGCCTGCTGTGACACACCACCAGGGCTGTCTACATGGAGAAAAAAGATGTGTTTGCCATGACTGAAGGGGGCTCCCAGCTCTCTGTAAGGTTGAAGGCAACTGTAAGACCAAAACAGGGTACAGGTTTGGGGTCATCACCAGCACACCCTGCCACTGCCAATGTCTGTCTGCTGTGACACATCACCAGGGCTGGTGCCTGGAATTAGCACTGTATCACTGTGACATGGCTATTATCTTCCACCATTCAGCTGAGAAGAAACAATTAAATAATAAAAATACATAAATAAATTAATTAAAATAGATAAACAACCTCTGGCAATATTGTGGTGGAAAATTAGGCAGCTGTAGCAGCTATTTAAAGAACAGCACTTCAGAAAATGTTAAAAAATAATTTAAAGCAGCAAGTCCTACTCACTGCCCAAGTGTAAAGAATTGTGTGGTACTTGCTGCTGAGATTTGTGGGTTTGAAGACTAAATTCTTGAAAAATGCTTGTCAAGTTGATTGGAGGCAACATTTCACACTTTTAGAATTAAGGACATGTCCAGTGCAAAATGAAGCATCCACAAGTGGCCGAGGGTGCTGAGCACAGATTAGAATGAACTGCAAGACTCACATCTTTCTTTCCCTGAAAAATCCAAAGATTTTTGCCAGAGACTGTCCTTGCCACACACTTCAGCTGGACACTAGAATAAAATTCAGGAATTACTTCCCTTCTGCTTGGTTCACTGCAGGCTGCTACACACAGTCTCTTTAATTGACAGGACCAGAGGCACTGGGCACAAACTAAAATGCATCAGGTTGCCTCTGAACATCAGGAAACACTTTTTATTGAGATTGAGAACTGGCACAGGTTACTCAGGGAGATTGTGGTGTATCTAACCTTGGAGGTATTCAAAAGCCACCTGGACACAGTCCTGGGCAAGTGGCTCTGGGTGGCCCTGCTTGAGCTCAGGAGTAGGACCAAATAACCTCCAGAGGTCCTGTCCAGGCTCAGCCCTTCTGTGAGTCTGTGACTCAGGCATCAGCCACCCCAGTAATTGACTGACACAGTTTGTGTGATGCCACATGGACTCACAATGAGCAGTCAGGGATGACATCCTCTGTGCGCAAACTCTGACCTTCCCTTGGACACCACCAGAACAGCAGGTAATTTACAACTATCAGATCATCAGACTGCAGTTTTCCAGGCAGTGCAGCTGTTATCTGGGCAGTCTTCATCTGGGAGAAATTAAGATCCCAAAAGACTCACTGGTCCAATGTACTTTGGACTTAACCCAAGGCAGTTGTTTCATCTGCTGCCTTCAGTAGCCACATTGCCCCTGAGGAAATCAAGTGTTTTACAGACATCCCTAAAGCTTCAGGGAGGAGAACCAGGCTGAGCAGTCTCAGCAGTTCATTACCCAGTCCTGTGCCTGTGTGCAAAAGAAGGTGCTGATGTGCTGTAATCCTCCAGCATTTTGCACCTTCTCTGCTCTCAGTCCTTGCAGAGGTAAGTGGTTACACAGGGTGCACAGCAGTGATAACTCCAGCCTGCAGTGCTTCCAGATGGGAAGAACAGCACAGGCATTGGAGAGCCCTCCTGAGAGCTCCTGCCTGCTTTGGAGACACTGGGACTTCATGGATGACAGCTGAGCTCCAGATAACCATGTGGACTTTGTGATGCTCTTCTGAACCCAGCACAAGTTCTGAACTATTTAAGGTTTTGTTCACTCGTCGTTTCTTATTTCCTCCTTTAAAAAAAAAATCTTCACTTCTTTGTTAAGATACATTTAAATCTCTCAATGACTAAACCATGTATGAAAATGAGTGAGTGCACCTTAGCCAGGTTTACATGCTGCAGTTTAGAGATGACAATTCAATAGTAAATAAATCCTGGCTGCATGTTTTTTTCACCTTTTTTCTCTATAAAGAATCCTTTGGAAATCCAGCACAGCTGGCACTTGAGTATTTGGGCTATTTGGCTCCCTGTTTAGCTGCTCCATCATGAAATGTAGTGATAGATGAGTAATTGCATAAAAATGGCACCTAGGTGCTGAAAATAGGTGTTTTCTGTGGGCCTCCTGAGGCATGTGTCCCAAGTTTAGGGATCCATTGGGTTTTTTCTCCCTCTCTCATTCCTGTGGTTGGGATGTGCTAACCATGTTGTGCTCAGATGTCCTGCCTCTCCCACTGCAATGCCAGCTAATGTCTGATTCCAGAAGCTTTGCAGTTGGCAGTGTTTTAATAAGCAGGAAGAGCACAGCTTGATTCTCAGGTAACAGGCTGAGCTAGCTGTGCTGGCAGTCAGAGCAAAAAACATGGTATTGACTTGAAGACTGAGTGAATTTGGAATAGAAATTGCGGAGGAGGAATAAATGTGGCAACCAGGATGTCACTTTTACACTTTCCAGATGATAACTGCACTCTAAAGTGGAGAATCTCTGACAGTGACGTCCTCTTTCAAGCATCCAGCATCTTTGCCTGTACTTGGTCCTCCTGCAAACCCCCTCTTTTCCCTGCTTTGTCTGACTCACTGTGTATTCTTCAAAAAACACACTGTCACGGGCTCTGTTTGTGAGAGTTACTCAAGCTTGTTTCCATGTTAGAATTCATGTTTTATGAGGAGGTGGATAGGTGAGGAGGGGAGAAGTTTTCTCTTGGGCAAGGGCATTGGCAAGTCCTCACTGGGGACAAAAGTTGCAGGCTAAGTAGCACATCTCTGGCTGTGCTGCATAAAAAAGTGCCTAGAAACTTGTTTCTTGCCTCTCACTACAACATCTTGCACACCATCCATGAAATCAACATCCAAGTGTAGTTTATCTCATCACTGTCTGCTACACCATTGACCAGGATATTTATTCCTAGGAGATTAGGACATCACTTGGAATCTCAGTTGCCTGGGATATTTGGGATGTCACCACATGATATCATAGAGGGAGCAGATGCCTTCTGGAGGGCAAAGCCACATCTGGGTGGGTGTCCTGGTGCAGAAAGGAAGGGGAACAAAGGCTAGAAGCAGATAGTGTCCTTCTGGTGGCAGGATCAGTGCTTGATGTAAGACCCTGTGGCAACTGAAATACTTAATTTATTTCTAGGAAAGGGTGAAAAAGGGATTAAAAGCAAGAAAGCGGGCTCTTCACATTTCTAGGAGAGAGAGGCAGTTTAATAATAAGCTGCTTTCCCACCAGCAGCTCAGGGTGATGTACTTCCCAGAGCCAGGTCCCTCAGGACAACGCCCTTGGCCAGTGTGGCTGACCCTCTAAAAATCCTGTTAAAAGTGTGAAAGCAAATGTCTGTGAGTGAATGATGCCAAAGCCTCCTTCAGAGGGCAGGGAGCTGGCCCTGCAGGGAGGGATGTTTCACAAACTGCCTTGCACCAGAATGCCTCCACCCTCAGGGGAAAGAAGCTCCATTGCGTCCACCTCACCTGCTCCCAGAGGCAGCTTCTCTCTTCCCCAAAGAACCCCAAAAATGTCTCAAAACATGTGCGTCTAGAAAACATCAAATCATAATTTTATCAGCCCACATTTGGCACCAAGGATCAAAATTGGGCCTACGTAAAAATCTTTAGCAATATCAGGGAAAAGTCAAAACCATAGTGAGAGCAGTCATTTGTTTGCCTCAAAAAGGTGTGTTTGCAGCCTGAATGTAATATTCCTGGAGAACCCAAATAAGGAAACAATTACAAAGAAAGCTCAAAATATCACACTCCACTCTTCAGGCCTTGTGTAATGTAAACTAAATAAAAGTTCCTAATGGAAAAAAGGGTAAGTGAGTTATTTTTAAAATTTGTTTTAATGGTGACTGTGTTATAAATAATGTATTTAGAGAGTTATTTTCAGCTATGTCCCTAGATCCAGTGAAATAATTACATGCTCCAGGACAGGAGTAAAAGGATGAGGGACTACATATATCTTAGTGACCAGTTCTATAAATAAGCTGCTAAAAATTAGTAACCACTGTCATAGCTGGCTCAAGAGACACTTGTTAACTAATTATAGATCAAGCTGTGCATTAAAATTAAAGCCATTTGCAAGATATTACAGTAAATGTAATGTTCCCAAGAGATGTTAGATTGAACAATCTTGGAACCTCAAGTGGCTGTGTAACCTCTGCAGCCTCAGCAGTGCAAAAAACAAGTTTTCAAACATTATTTGAATGTCATGGAGGGACTAGATAGAAATGCTACCCAGGACGGGTCATTCCTTGAATTTCTTAACCTGAAGACCCTCTAGAAGATGTACTGACAACAACACAAATTGCCTGGGTAGGCTACTCAGATATTGGCAGGGTTTTGGCCATTGCTGCCTGATCCTGTGCTTTACAGTTGTGCATGATGGGATCAGCAGCCTTGCCATGATATAAAACACACAGAATAATAGCACGGGCATTCTGGTCCTCAAAGCTCTATTTCAGGAACGTGAAGTTTGTTTCCTGATTTAATGCTGCCACAGTCAAGCAGATTTGGTGCATTACATAGGCCTAATAAGAAGATTTCATGAGTATTTTAAAATTGTGGGTAACCTGAGAAAGAGGAGAAAGTATATTGGCAAATAAAGCATACTTTCATGTAAATCACAGCTAGATTTTCCAGGATTTTATCCTGGGACAGAATCTGAGGGCTGAGTGGCTGACAAAGTGAGTGGACACAGGGGATCTTTATCACTTTGAACTGCAGCTTGATCACCAAAAATAAAAATAAAAATAAAAAATAAAAATTTAAAAAAATGAAAAATGCAATACACAGTGCAACCCTGAACTTCAAAAGGACCAACCAGGTTGCCAGAGAGGAGTGGGATACTTCCACCTGCTTGATTCCTTTGCTCTGACTAAAATATTATTAATATTTTAGTATATTGATTGCTGCTTACTTTTCTGGAGCAACACCTTTAAAAATCAAGCTGTGCAATACAGAGATGAAGCTGGATGATGCCTGGTTGAGATCAACTGCAGGAAGACAGCACTGTTAAAAAAAAAAAAGACAAAAATCTGGATTGAAGCTAAGCCTTCCTTTTTTTTTTCCTTAATTTGGATTAAATTTTCCATTTGACAATATAGAACAGAGCATCTGGTTGCAAAGAAGATGATAGCTGGACTGCAGCATTCAATTACAGCTAATCTGCATCACTAGATACTTCTAATGTGCCTGAAAACTATTTTGATCCAAGGCTAATTGGTTTATTGTACGCATTTACAGGTACAAAAGAAAACAAAAATTGTGACTGAGCTAAAATTCAGCTCATTATTTGCTATTGTGGCATTAATTATTGACCAGATTCTTCAGTTACTGAACAATTTATATCTGCCATGAGCAGTAGTCATTCTTCTGAACAATGTGTTGGAAGCTGGTCTATGAGAGATGAAACCTTGAAATGTGGAGTAATAGCACAGCCCAGTGGTTTGTCAAAGAATAAACCACCACTTAGGGATCCACTGATCTGGGCAATTGAACATGTTTTATCCAACATTCTGGGAAAAGTGAAAATGGGAAATTATTCTAGGGTCAGGTAGAAGCAAATTCTTTCTTCTAGTCTTCTTTTCTTTATACAAAATCATTCTGTAAAACTTCTTTCAGCTTTGTTGGCTGCAAAGCACATTGCCACACTCATGTAATTTTATATAGAATTCTTTAAGACTATTATTCAAAACTATATTTGGAATACTAATTTCATTTAGAATAATTCATGCTCTAAATTATGTTATTGTTACAATTCTATTGTTGCAAAGAATTATTCTTTTTCTCATTATTCCCTTACATACTTGCTTGGATCTGCTTTTATCTGCATGTACAATTTGCATATATCCAAGGAGTCCTCTGAAATCTATTGACACTGGCTTTTGTGGACCCAATTATTCCAGAATATAGTTGATATCTGACAAAAAATGCACCACCACCACTACCACCCCCCAAATCAGTGTTGGACTAGAGGAGAGGGGTGGGATGTTGTGGCTGCATGGGCACCAGCTGGGGTTAGGGCTGGGGTCAGGGTTGTGCCAGGGCTGGGGAGCAGCAGAATTTTCAGCTGGGCAGGGCAGGAGGGGTGGTGGGCTGGCAGGATGTTGTGTGCCTGTTTCCCATCCCATCAGGAAGAGGGGATGTGTTTAAGGATGCCCTGAGACACAGACCATGGAAGGGCTGTCTAGTTCCTCATAATCATTGCCTATCTGGACTGTGAGAGGAGGGTCCAAACAGGGTTGTGGATGCCTGAGAATGGAGCTCATGCATGTTCACACATGGATAAGGCAACTACCTGTCCAAGTCACCAGGAAATAAAAGGGAAAGTGCTGTGCCTTAGTATGCCTCCTCTAATTAAACAGAAATACCTTAATTTAAGAAGCATTGCTTTTCCTCCTGGGATAAATAATGACCCCGTGCTTCCACAGGCAACAGAATTTGGCACAAAACCTGCACAGAGTCCAGATCTGGACTAAGGATACGCCAGGTGGGAGGGACAGGATGGGAGCTCCTATGATCAGGAAACATTTCTGAAAGGAAAGAAGATCATATAGTGCTGAAAGAAGACAAAAAAAAAAAAAAAACCAAACGGACATAGAAGTGACAAATGAAAAAACAAAGAACAAAGGCTTTGAGGGGTGCCACTTGAAGCAGAGTCAGGTCAGAGCCTGTGTTAGCAGTGTAGCAAGCATGGGTCACCAGCAATACAGATTCCTCTCTATTGACTAGAGGAAAAAATCCACCCCTCCTAGATAATTCCCTAAATTAATTCGACCAGAAGATGCTACAGATAAGAGGTGACCTTGCACACTGAGTCAGTTTGTTAAAAAAGGTATAGCTGACATGGCCAAGTCCTGCACACACAAGTCCCTGAATCTGAATGTTAGCACTGTGTGTGGCTTAAATAAATCAAGTTTCCACCATTGCTAGTCCCATGGGTAGCAATGAATTGGATTAAATAATAATTACTAATATAGCTATAAAGGGGAAAAAAAAGAAAAGAAAAGAAGGCTAAAACTCTGAGCTGTATTTAGTACTCTTAAATTTCCGTACAGCCCCAGAGGCAAATAAATGTAATATGCTGGCATTTTGACCAGCAAAAAACCAAAGGTGCACTTCACTAACAAAATCCCTGAGGATTTAAGGATTCATGGAGACAGACATAGGAAAGGCAAAGCTCAGCACCACTCTGGGCTCTGGGTGCAAGCAGTGTTGGTTTCACAAGATGCAGCCTGAACTCACCATGGCACTGTAGCTCTGGAAGCATCACCCCCAGGCTGCAGTGTGGTGCCAGCACAGTCTCGGCTGGCCATTACACATGGCAGTGACCCAGGAGCTGGAGAAATTAACAGTGTGGTTCTCAGTACCCCTGCTCAGTTACAAACAGGTGCCAAACACAACTAAATCTGTTGTGTAGGCCTTGTTGTTTGAATTTACCAAACTTCAGGAGGCTGCAGTGACACTACCATGCTACCAAAAACTTCTCAGAACAAGAATGGCAGAGCCTCCTTCCAAAAGGACACATTTGTCTTTCACCTATTTTCTCTCAGACCTAATCCAGTGCATGTTGCCAGAAGATCTCTTGCCTTCATGTTCTCTGGAATACAGAAAAGGGACCTCAAAAATAGGAGGAAGTCCACCCCTGTGGCTCCCAGCTCCATTGAGATGATCTGTGCAGGCCTTGTCCTCTCCTGAGCATTTGCCTGTTGACCAGCTGTGAGCGATTCATTTCCTTCCTTCCTTCCTTCCTTCCTTCCTTCCTTCCTTCCTTCCTTCCTTCCTTCCTCCCTTCCTTCCTTCCTTCCTTCCTTCCTTCCTTCCTTCCTTCCTTCCTTCCTTCCTTCCTTCCTTCCTTCCTTCCTTCCTTCCTTCCTTCCTTCCTTCCTTCCTTCCTTCCTTCCTTCCTTCCTTCCTTCCTTCCTTCCTTCCTTCCTTCCTTCCTTCCTTCCTTCCTTCCTTCCTTCCTTCCTTCCTTCCTTCCTTCCTTCCTTCCTTCCTTCCTTCCTTCCTTCCTTCCTTCCTTCCTTCCTTCCTTCCTTCCTTCCTTCCTTCCTTCCTTCCTTCCTTCTTTCTTTCTACAGGGCACATTGTGCTTCCCTGCCATTCAATTTTCCTTTTTTCCAACATGTCAGGCTCCAAGCCTGTCTGTCTGTCCCTGTTTTCCTGCTTAGATGTGTCTGACTGAAATTCAAGCTTGTGTAGTTTGTCCTCCACTAGGAACACCCTCAAGAATCATGTCCACATCTCAAGCACCCAGACACAGATCACAGCCAAATGACAGGAAAACAAACATTTCCTTCCCCTTCCCAGGACTTATGGATGTCCTTTTAACAACATCCCAAATTACCCTGATATTTTTTCTGTTTATTGGCTGTGGGATATTGGCACACACAGCTCTGCCATATTTAAACACTGGTTCCACTGGCATTATCTTCTCAATCCCTGTTGATGTGAACATTTCTCAGAGGGTCATGTACATGCCAGTCTCCCAGAAAATGAAACATGTGAAGATCCTTTCATCCAAAATCCTAAGGGACTCACCTAAACATTCACAGTCCAGCTCATAACTGTTCTTGATGAAGTATAGGATAAAACACCAATTTTTTTTTGTCTGTAGAAATACTATAGAACTACTATAACACTGTTCCTTGCAGGTGTCTTCATAGAGGAAATATACAGAATATGTTTTCTTCTTGCTTATGCATTGTTCTGCTGCTGTAGGCTATTTCCATTCCCTTATTAATGACAAATTCATTCCAAGTTGTCACTAAAGCATTGCCATATGTTGCCCTTTGTTTTGTGAGGACTGTTACCTGAAGTTCTTATTTTACAAAGTATTATCAGTTCTGTGCTTCTCCTGCCTGATATTAGCATTTCCCATAGTTTTTTGAAGAATGTTGTGTTTTCCAATGGCAAGCATGTGATACTGGAAGTTGCAGATCCCAGAAGTGTTTTCTACTCAGGAAAAAGGGCAGGATGTCCTTCAAAGTACAGTTCAGCTTTTCAGAGACCTAATTCCAGTCCTTCTTTTTTTTGTTCCTTTTCCTTTTACCTGGTCACTTATCACTGGAAGAAGACTGTTTCATTCTACTCCTTGTCTCATCCCTCATGAACTTTGTCTTTTCCATGTATATTACCTTCGATTTTTGCCTTCCTCTCTCAGTATCTGAATTTATACAATTTCAGGCTTGTAATGGTTTCAGGCAGATAAAATATGTCATTCAGGAATGGCTTGGACTGTGCTTGATGTGTTTACCTTCCTCACTCAGAAGGTGAAAAGTTTCAATAAAATTATGTCCTTTTTGTCTAATTTCCTGCTTTGACTTGGTCTTTTCACTCTCCTTGAAAGCAGAGTGAGTAAGTACTTGGGGACCATGTAATTCACTTATAATTGAAACAATAGACCATAAAGGCTCTTGAGAGCAATTACATCTATCGAGCCAATGAGTCAGTTGTGCATTTGCACCAAGTCCAAGCAGTAAAATATATTTATGATTTTTTTTTAATGAAAGTTACTGCTCACTTAGTCTTTGGAGTCAGCACAATGCATCATGAGACAGGGAGGCTTAAATGTGAATCTTCATGAGCAGTGTGCATGACTTACAATGAAAAAGGATTGCAGTAGGCTTTGTCTGGGCATGCTGCACCCAGCCAAAGAATTAGTATGTATCTGATTAAATGTGGTCTGAAACATAATGGTTAATCTAAGAAAAGTGAAGTAAAAACAAAAGCAAATTTGAGAGCATGGTGCTCAAGACTAGATAGTGAGAAGGGGATAAACTGTATATTACTAAAATTAGAAGTGCCTCAATACCTTTGTTTGCTTTTATCTTCAACCACAACCTAGGCTGACTCTGCTGACAAGCCTAGCTGAGGTCAGGAAAAAGCAATTACACTGCACTAAGCCACCTGTCCAAGGAGGATTCTGGGCAAATCAAATCCTGTGCAAGACACTGATTATAAATGAAGGAGTCTGGGATCAGCTACTGTGTCAGAAACATGGCTGTGTGTGTGATGCTGGGATGCTGTGTGTGTGATGTCTGTGCCCTGTAATGCTCTGTGATCCTGGGCATATCATTTAGGTGGGGGCCAATACCCCAACCAAGGTCTCCACAAAATGGAGAGCAAAGTGCTCTGTACCTTTTCCTTCTGTTTTTTATTTTTGGTGATCAGTAGGGCGCCTGCTCCTTCATTAGGCAGCACAGAGATGGTAAAGTCCATGAGGCCTTTGCACAGGTCTAGCAGCCCAATCCAGCCACAATACATAGGAATTCATAGGGTCATTAAGGTTGGAAAAGACCACTGAGGTCATTGAGTCCATCCCTGTGCTCACCCCTAAACCCCCAAGTGCCACATCCACATGGCTTTCAAGCACTTCCAGGGATGGTGATTCCACCACTTCCTTCTGTAGCCTGCTTCAGTGCCTGAACCATCTTTTCAGTGAAGAATTTTTTCCTAATATCTAATCTAAACCACTTGTTATGATTCAATTATGAGAGATGCCTCTGCCTGAGTTAAGGTGCAAATGGGGACCATATGCTGAGTACAGATTTTATTTAACAGTAAATTTAAGGTAGAGAGATAGAAATAACGGAAGGGCAAGAGAAAGAGAGACAGCAAAAGATATCATTGCCATGTGGATTCCTACATTGTCCCACTGGTGCTTCTTCACCCTGGCCCTCACTGCTGGAGGTCCCAGAGTCCTTCTTCTGGAGGTACCATTTTTGTACAGTCCAAGCCCTGGGGATTCAGGGAGTGCAGATGCCATTCCCATAACTTCAGATGGGATGTGCATAAGCACTTGCCTCCTTTCCCACAGTTTGCCATGGTGGGAATTTTTGTCTGGATGCTAACCAAACCTCTACCTCCATTAGGCCTGGACTGAGCTCCTTCCTTCTGTGCTGACTTTGCTTATCTCAGGTTCCACTGTGGTGACATATCTTATGGGGATGGTATTTTGAGACATGTAACTGCATTCTTTAAGTCCTCACACCACCTTGGCCACTTCCTCTGGTCCTGTAACTTGTCACAGGGGAGAAGAGACCTCCACATCTCCAACAATTTCCCTTGCAGAGAGAGTAGTCCATCCCCCCTGTATGAGACAAAAAACACATTTAGAGCCTCACTGAGTTGGGGCAGGTCTGTGGTCTCACCAGTTTGTTTGGAGGTCCAATTAAACAATTAAATTAAACAAGGTGGTTCCATGGAATACCCATGGATTAGTGTGGAAAGCACTTTGGCCTCTCTAATTCCAGCATGCAAGCCAAGAGCTGTGGTCTTCAGTGCCACATAAGCAGAGCAGCACATTCAGAGGCTGCTGAGATGCCTCTGCTGCACCTCTACAGCATGGCTTTGCAAGAAATATGTGCTTTAGGTGCTTTATGTGATGAGGCTTGTTCCCTGCTCTGCAGAAATGCTCTTTTCCGTGGAGAGTGTTTCAGCTCCCTCTTAAAAGTGAGCGTGCATTAAAGTGCTTCTCACCTCGGAGATAATTGAGTACATGTACAGCATCTATCACAATAAAAGCAAAACCTCAGACAGATACTAGGACACTATCAAAGACAAAAAAACAATAAATAATAATTCATAGAGCTTTCAATCCAATTCTTTCTGCCACCACTCAATCCATTAAAAAAAAATCAAGTGTTTGTGTACAGCACCTAATTCTACACAGTACACAGGCACCACTGCAATACAAATACAACTTACAGCTATTACTACTAAAAATAATTAATAAACCTATCATTTGTTGACTCTTTTCTCTCTTTTAAAACTGCCTCTCTTTTTTTGCTTTTTGGAACCTTTCACATTTTTCTACTTGAAAAATTATCAAGTCATTAAAAAGAAAATTGAATTTTTTTATAACATATAACAAGTAAGAGAAAATGTTCACATCCAGGTTATAAAAATGAGGTTTATAATGGCAATACTTATAGATCATTCCTGTTACCACATCAGCAGGGCATCACTACAACATAGTGCTCCACAAAAATGACATATGGAGCAGCACTGAAAATAACAAGAAATTTCTTGGTATGTCTGATTTTTTTTTTATTGTTAATTCAATGAGCCACCAGCCCTGGTTTCCTTAGTTTGTGTTTTTCATCTGGTTAGATTGTTTGGGGATTTTTCAGAGATGCAGAGGTTATGAGAAAATGGGGGTTCTTTTATACACACCATTTTAGTTTTGATATTTCCCCTGAATTGTGTGAGAGAAAACACTATTTAAATACCCCTTTTATGATAGTGATAAAAAAGAGAAAAGAAACTATACCTTTTCTTTCATGAGGTCAGATAATCTTTAGGGAATACATGGGCTTTTTACAACCTTTTAGAGTTTCTTTTTACTTCTTCACAGAACAGCAGCAAATTCTTGAAAGGATGGATCACCTGCAACTTTGACTTCATGGAAAAAGGGATGGAGGTTTTTAGCTCTTCCTTGGAGTCAGGCCAGGTTCTGTACTTACACTGGCATTTATTTAAAACAGATTAATGGGTTTGTGCTGACAGAGCTAATGCTCAGGAAGAAAACCACCTGTCAGCAAGCTGGGCACCTCATCCAAACCTGCATGCCAGGTGGTCAAACTCATCAGCACCAGCTTCTGAATCCTCCAGGACTTTGCTTCTATGAGCATTCCTGGCATGAGCATCCCCAGCTCCTCCAAGCTTCAGCACCCCTTTGTGTACTGAGTGATGCTCTGCAGCATTCCCAGAAATTTTATGAGCTTTTTGGCTAAGACACAGATATGTTGACTTTTAAAAATAATTTTAAAAAATCATTAGAGTTGAAAATTTCCCAGTTTGGAATTTGCACAAGGGCCCTCCCTTTGTTTCTGAATTGCACAAAGCTTAAGCTATCTCATAGAGGTTTTGGATAGTTGCCTCAAGGAGTGCAAATTCCTCTCTCTCTCTTCTCCTGGTAAGCTCCAGTCATTAATAAGATAAAGTGTACAATGCAGCTTGGCTGCAAGAGAAGAGCACAATGCAATACAATACAGCTCATCCCCATCCACATGGGGAGGAAAACACAGGTGAAATAATAGTCCAAAAGTTTTTAGATGAGACAAACCTTGGGTGCGTTGCCATGGGTAAGAGTTTTGTACTGGCTGAGCTGATGTTGACTTGCTTTTCAATCCCTGGCACAATGAAATTATATCTCTGAAATCTGCCAGTGGGGTGCACCTGTGGCTGCCCAGGTCTGTCTCAGCACTCCTGGACCAGCCCTGGCACACCCACAGCACTCACACCCACCAGAGTGCACAGCATGCTGTGACAGAGCAAACTGGGACTGGGACAGCCCATGCACAGCTTAAGGCCAGCTGCACGATGCCACAAATGACAAGAAAAGGTCACATTCCCTTCTCTTCAGGGCTAAACAAAGCTCGTGTTGGGAAGGTGGTGTGCCTGCTGAACACAGCCCCAGGTCTCCTCTCCTGCAGGGCAAGGAGGAAACAAACAGGAAGGTGCAAACTGAGGCAGTTCAGAAAATAGCAATGTTTGTTTTGACAACACTTGACTTCCTGAGTTGGTAGGATTTGCCTTGGCTTTAAAACCATAGTTTCAACACTTACCCTTCCCAAAGTGTGCCAGCAAATTAATGCAGTTTCAGGGGTGGGGGAGAACAGCTAATCAAAGTAGGAGGGTGGAGGAGCTGAGAGATCTTAAGAAAGAATTTTCTGAGGGAAGAAATTGCTGGCCTTCTGTATATTGTTGTGATTGCTCTCCTGTTGTTCTCACGGGACATTTCACATGGACAGACAGTGATAGCACAAGGTGGGGAATGGTTTTAAACTAAAAGAGAATAGATTTAGACTAGATGCCAGAAAGAAATTGTTTCCTGTGAGGGTGGTGAGGCAGTTGAACAGGTTGCTCTGAGAAACTTTGGATGCCCCATGCCTGGAAGCATTCAAGGCCAGGCTGGCTGAGGCTTTTAGCAGTCTGTTCTAGTGGAAGGTGTCCCTGACCATGGTGGGGGGCTTGGAACTAGGGGATTTTTAAGGTCCTTCCCAACCCAAGCTTTTCTGTGCTTCTACAATTCTCTCAATATGTTCTTCACATTCATTGATGAAAGATGTTCAAAAATATAACACAGAAATAGGCAAACCGTGAAAATATAATGTATCTACCAGAGAAGGTCTAGAATTAATGAGAGTGTGCATTTTCTTCTTACTGACTTTTCCTTAGGATGGGGAAATGGTGTGAGCTGCATCTGTCCTTCAGGCCTTCTCCTGCTTCTCCAGCACTGTCTTGACAAGTTGTTTTGTGGCTGTGAGCCTTCCTCAGAGAAACTGCTGCTGACCTGGCTGCTCCTGCCTGGGTGTGTAGGACTACAGAGAGAACACTGCTTTTCTGTTCTCTCACCCTGTCTGATCCCCTTGGCCAGAGGACGTGGATCTGGCCAGCTTCCAGAGAGTGAATGTGGTGATAAGGAAAAGCAGAACTTTGGAAGACAAAGATATACTGTTACACTGGGCACCAACAAGGAAGGTAATGTCATTACTGTGATGCTGGCAAGAAATACTCAAGGGCAACCTCAACCATGAAGTCACAATTTTTTCCAACACTTGGAAATGAGTGAATATTCACTCAAAAAAAAGAAAAAAAGGAGAAAAGGAAAAAAAAAGAAGAAAAATAAATAATTTCTAGTAGTACCAAGTGAAAAAAGCAGCAATTCTTACTTCAAAAACATTATCAATATGAATTCGATGGAAAGTTTAAGAATATCCTAAGGGATAGGAACAAAAAGCAGAGCCACCTCCTGTTTGTTGCCTCCTGCCCTGCTTTGGAGGTGAAAGAAAGCAGGGGAATGGGGAGGTTCCTTTCTCAGGAAGCAGAGTGCAGGATGGAAACTCAAATCCCACCATCTCACTGACTGAAAGGCACTGACAGCCTCCAGAGTTGCCTGCTGACCCCATCCTGGGCTGTCACAGCATTCCCAGTAACTCGTTCTCCACATCCCCATTGCTAATTGTTTCCTAATGTCCGAGCAAGGTTGCTGTCAGTGTGCAAAAAATGCCTCTTCTGTCCTGGCTTTGGGAACAAACAGTGATTATCCCCTTTGCAGCACTGCTCCCTGCTGAAGTCTGCTTCCACATCCACATTTTTATGTTATTTTTATTAAACCAACAACCCTGCTTTGGTCACCCTTTCCCCATAGGGTCACACTGCACCAATCTCTGAGCTCTGCTGAGCTCTACCCTGTGCACAGAGATCTGTGCGCACACACCCTGCTTCCTAAAGTATGTGTGCCCAAAATGGGACACACACTCCAGGAAAGGTCTTGCCCCTGCTAAACAGAGTGGAATAATGGCCTTTATCTCTTACATGTGACATACACGAGAATGGCTCAACAGCATGTTATCTCGTGGCTTATATTCAGCCCCTGGTCTAATACAGACTTGTATTCTTTTTAATATACTGGGGCATAGACTAATATTGACCATTTTTGACTTTTAGTGATTTTGTTTTTCCTTCAAGTGCAAAACATTTTGCACTTGCTTTTATTGAATTTTGCTTTATCAGTCCTAGGCTATTTCTCAAAGTTATTATGATTATTTTAATTCTAACAGTCTTCCAAACACTTGCATCTTTTCCCAGAACATTATCTTACGGAAATTGTATCTGAGTAAGCTCTGTATCACCAGGAAACTTGGCAATAAGAGCATCCAACCAGTCTGGTGCTGGGGCAAACCTGTCAGCCCCAAATGACCTTGTTGGTGTAAAGTGAGTAATTTATAATTTCTCTTCAAGCACGACTTTTTCAGGCAGTTGCACTCTCCCCCTTACAGTGATTTCTTCTGGTGAAGGATATTCTTCTTGCCAGACATTTTAGCTCTGCCTTCCTCCATCCAGTTCCTCATGTCCCATCACAGAAAGTGACATGTGCTGATGTGGGGTATCGCCAGGGTTAAGCAGAGCCCATCTAGACCAGTTCTCTTTGCCTGTCAGAGAGGACATTTCCACAGGGTTGTGGCAAGATTTTTCATAACAGCCAAGGAAAAACTGCTTTGCCTTTCCCCACTGGGCTAAAGAACTATGCTGGATTCATGAGATATGCTTTATTCTTAACAACTCCATGTTGGCAGCTTCTCATAGGGATGGAGCAAATAATTAATTTCCTTGCAAGTATCTGAACAAGTATCAGAACTGCAGTGCTTGATTTACAGTTGTGGATCCTCCCCTCCCTTGTTTTTTAAATACATAATTTATTTTAATATAAATTACTAGACCTGTCATGCAGGTTACACCCATGCAAACAGATGGAAAAATGGAGGGAAAGTTTTTGAACACTGGGACTGAATTCTCCCTATATTACACTCTGAGAAGAGATGTTGTTATTTTAGCCAGTTAGTGTCTTCCCAAAGAATTCCTGACACCATGCAAGAGCTGGTACAGTCTGCATGAGCCCATCCTGTTTTGAACTGTAGAAATTTAAAAATACAGCTATAGCCAGCTATGCCAGCCAGCCCAGAGCAAGATAATCGCCCCAGTGTTGCTTGTTTTGTGGTTTTTTCCAATTTTGTTTATTTTTTTAATTTTGTCTCACTGATCACTGTAGAAAAAATCCCAATATCCAGAATACTTTCAGATATCTGAAATAATTAACCAAGTAGATAAATTAAGGAATATGATCCACTTTTTAAAAAGGAAAGGGACTTCAGCAAAATGGCTGATGCCAAAAACTTGTCTGTTTAGAACATCCCCATCAGCAGGTATCTGACACCATAAAAGAGAAGTCATCACCCTTCGGGACTGCATCTCAGTTGCTCGGGCTGAATCTCCCCCTCTGCTCTCCATCCAGTTTGTCCTTAGCATTTGAGATTTTTCAGAAGAAAATTTGGATGGGCTAGAGCTTGCCATAGCCATTAATTCCCAGCCAGTCTCTGGAGCTACATTAAGCAAGGTTTCCAATAATATTTCCAATTAATTTTTAGGTAATAGCGGTGCATGGCGTTCTGCAAGGAGCACTGAAGGTTGGTGGAGGTCCATTCATCAAAACCTGATGGGAACTGTGGCTTCTGTGGTGTACGCAGATGTTGTTCTGGTCTAGGGAAACATTGGAGAGAATAGTTAACACAGTAAGACAAAAGATATATCACAGCAAAATATTTCTAGCCATATAATTTAAAAGAGAAGAGGGTAAAAGCATATCTATCCAGCAGAGAGAGTGTAGTAATAACTAAAGATAATGTAATTACAGACTGAAGCAAGAAAGAAGTTTTTGCCCCACAGTTTTCAGTGAGATGGATTACCCTCTATTGTGGAGGGGACTCAGAAGTGAGAAGAGGCTATAATGATCTCCAACAAAGTCCTTCTGGTAGGACAGCCAAGATGTGACAAGGGCGAGATGTGATGACAGGTTTGACATGCTGTGATGGCACCAGAGCAGAGCCAAAGCTCTGCTGACCCACTTGTGAATGATACTCAGGGTGAGCATACCAAACCACTAAAAGAGAGTTGATGATGAAGGGCTTGTTTTTATTAGAAGACAAATTAGAACAATCAATTTCTAAAATACAGAAAATTGGATGTTCTGGGTGAGAGACTTCAGCATTAAAGTTTTTGCAATGGAAGTTTACCTCCATATGCCCTCCAGTCATGAGAGTCCATGAAAACTTGTCAAGATCTTGTGCCAGCGACCTCAGCAAAGAGCCAAGAAGCAACTCCAATGGGAGCTGGCCTGGTCAGCCTGGTGCTTTGGCAGGGATTGGCCACATCCAGGGGCAGGCCATGAGGCTGCAGGATGGAGGGGCCAGGGCTCCCCATGTGGGACACAGCTGATCCCATTTGGCTCCAATGGCCCCACACAGGGACATCTGAGCCTGTTGCCCAAGGAGAGGTGTCCAGATGATGCTCCTACTCATCAGATTCTGTGGTAGGATGTCCTGCAAGGAGCAGGGAGTTGGATCCTAAGATCCTTATGGGGCCTTTTCAACTTAAGATATGCTTTGATTCTGTGACCATAACCCCCATTTCCACCCAGGGCAACACTCTGGGCCTGTTTTCTCTGGTAGAGCAAAGTCTGGGGCCATCTGAGAGCTTTCTTCAGCTACAGCAAGATGAGAGCTCTAAAGATGGTGTAGACAAATGCTCTCAGCCCTGGCAGATAGGATAAGAAGAAGAGCAATGGCCACAAAAGGCACCATGGAAACTTCAGGCTGGACAAAATGACAATTTTTTTTCATTTGGAGGGTGATGAAGTCCAGGCACGGGGTTTCCACAGAGAGGCTGTGGATTTGCTGTTCCTAGGGATTTTTAAAGGTCAAAGCCATGGCTTATCCCAGCAGCTGCTAGTACAATACCTGCTTTGAGTGAGTGGCTGGACAAGAGACTTTCAGAAGTCTCTTCTGACCAGCACTTCAATGACTGTGATTATAACAGCTGTAAAACAAAAATGTGGTGGGCTAGTTTTGAAAAGTAAGAAAAGTAATATAACTCAGGAAGAATATTTGCAGCCGCTGCAAAAGAACTCTCATGCTTAGAATAAGGAGTCTGAAGGTTAAATCCTCCTGAGGAAAAACAATAAAGGTAAAGGTGGTATAAAGAAAGTTGGTGAGATCATAAAGATAGATGACCTTGGAGGGGGAACACTTCCTTTATTTTCAACATTTATTTTACTTTGTTCTGATTTTTAGGGAAAAAAAAAAAGTGTTGTGCTGTCTTTTCAAGGGAAGCATAGCAGGCAATCCTCCTTGCAGGAAAAGTATAGCTGGGCAACAATTGCTGTGTTCCTGCACTTGCTGGAGGTGGGACTGGGATCCCTCACAGAGCTGCGTAAGTGCTGTGTGGCAGAACCTCTCCCCCACATATTGCCAGCATTTGGGCTTGGACACAGGTGGAGGATCCAAAACTTAGCAGAAGATGAGAGCTGCCATCTCACATACAGGAATGAATCTAACTCACCTCAGGCAAAGGGTTTCCACAGTAGTGGGAATGAGGAGAAGGGGGAATCACAGCCTTCCTTGAGGCAAGTTAACTCCAGCCAGAGGATCTGCACGGTCCTGCCCTGTTGAGAGAAATGGCCAAGTCTGGAAACCCACAGCCCCTCCAGTACTCCACTGGGAGGGGCAGAAATGGCCTGTAAGGGACCATGACTGGGACATGCTATGGATCCTGTATGTGTGGAATGACTGGAGAGGCTGAAAGCAGGACTCTGAAACCTCTGGAGTGCAGCTGTGGTCACAAGCAAACACTTCTGTCTCTCCAGCCTCTCTGAAAAACTGTGCCCACATCTGACTGAATGAGTTCAGAAAAGACAGATTCAGTGTGGACTAGGTGAAAGGAAGGGCTTTTTGAAGGACCATGGGAATGGAGGGCCTATTTTATAATGTCCTGTTTCATAAGAAGCCTTGTTTAGTCTGGCAGAAGAGTGGCTGCAAGGGAACATGACTTCTTTCTAAAAATACAACAAGGAGGGAAACACTGGGGAAAACTATTTAAGTGAAAAGCCAATTCTGGTGCAGAAACAGGTGATATAAATTGTCTCAGAAAAAAATTAGTGCAGATTTGTAACCAATTGAACAGGGAGGTCTAATTGCTGCAGTATGTTAAGAATGGGGGGCATCCAAACTACTTTTGTGACAAAATTTGACAGGTTTGGACCTGCTCATGAGGCTGTTTGCAATAGCAGACAGTGGGACTCACTGCCTCAGGAGTTGTTCAGCCTCTGGTGTGTCAGAGGGCAGAGATGCTGTGACCCCCATGCTGTTCTGCCATCAGGGCAGAATTACACTGTTCTTTAAACTGCTTTGATAAACACAGCCTAAATGTTTTCCTTTGCTTTCACAGATTTCTTGTTAATCTCAACACTTTGTCCTGCTGGTGTCCTGGGGTGAAACCATAGTCCAGCCAAAGGACCAACGCCTTCTTCTACTCTTTATCTTCTGCTTTTTCCAGCATTGTCTGATACTGCCTCTCAAGTAGCATGCTAGTCCCTCTTCTCCTTTATCTCCATGTTCTCCAATCCATCTGATTTGTCCTTCTTACTTATTTTCATCTGCCCTGTGCTACATCTGCTTGATCTTCTCTATCACCCTGGATCTCTGATTTCAATTCCCAGCTCTTCTTCCACCATTGTCACTGCTTGTCTCCCACATCTTCCTGAAGAGGGGCTGATATTTGATACTTCTTACTTCCAACTGATAATACATGGGAATCTACACCTCACAGATTCCATGTGGAGTGCATGCCTAACAAGAGTATCATATGATGCAGAACAGAAATTGAACCAGAGCAGATGTACATTGACATAAAGTGTGACTTGAGGGACTACAACTGCTCATGTCTATGAATGGACCATCCCCCACTCCAGGAGACTGCAAGGCTTGTTTTGGGGAACAGAGAAGCTCCACAGCTGGGTTAAGAAGGATTTTGCTTGGGAATTTGCCTGCCTTTTTTAGGTGGTAGCCTTCTGGCTGAAAAGAAAGTCCTGGATCCTCAATCTTTTGCTACTTAGCTCCTACTATGTGGCTCCTCCTCTGGTGTGCAGAGATCTTTAAATAAGATTTCAGCATACACACAAAAGAGCAAAGCACACTCTGGTCAAGAAAACATGTCAACTGAATGAACATGATGATCCATACCCCAACAAGGACTTTAAGGCCTGGTCAGCTGGATGCTCTCCAGGCTCTGCTGGCTGGGTCTCTGTTGGCTCTGCTGGGAATACAGACACCCAGCTCAGAGAGAAATGCCTGCACACAGCCCAGTTACATTTAACCAATTGAAATGCACTTGCCAAGAGTCACTGGAGAAGCCCCAGGGTATCTCAGATGCATTTATAGGACTGTCAGAAATTGCACAGGACCTACAGTGGACTTGTGACCCTCTGAAGCAGGAGCTGTGGTTGTCTAGGACATCTTAAATGGCACAGAAGTTTTATGTGCAGACAAGTGAATAAAGCTGTGCGTGTCTTAATCTGGAGCTGGATTGTGGCTGAAAAGCTAAAATAAAAATTTTCATGTGCAGCTGAAGAAACCAAAAAAACTGGTTTTGCAAGCTCCAGAGCTTCAGTGCAGCACTTGCAACTTGATATCGATTATCCACTAAAACCAACACAGACCTAAATCAAAAGGAAACACTCAAATCTCCAAAGAGGAGCAAAAGCAAAGTCTGAGGGAAAGGCAGGTGACTGTTAATTGAGTTATATCACAGGATACAGTGGCTGAAGACTTTGATACTGTAAATAAGAAAGCAGTGTTAGAAATGGCATAAACTGAAATAAAACCAACCTTGAATGAAAGCAAAGTGTTTGCTCACTAGATTTGAAATTAACTTGGCTGCTGGTTCAATGGATCAAAAATTGCATTGATCTAATGCCTGTGACTTTCCACTTATGTCCAAAAAAATGTAACTTAAGTACAGCTCGACTGGAAGATTGCTGCCTTAACAATGCTTTCTTTTTCTTTTAATGGAAAATTTCAGCTCAGTTTTTCCAGCAGTCCAAAACATCCTCTGCTTCCCACATTGTGAGATGACAACAATGCTCAGCTGTCTTTGGCCTGAGTTGTGGCGCCAGGCCAGAAAGTATCTCAAGTTGTGAAAAGTCTTAAATCAACACATTTTACCACTAAAGAGTGAGGAAAAACAGTTTCTAAACCATATGAAATATTCATGTCTAGCATCTTGTGAGATACCATCTGGTTAGATCAAAGCAGAGATGATAGTGACAGAGAAATGCACTGGGTAGAAAGTGGGGAATGTGACTTGAAGATTCATTGTTTCATGCCCTATAAAAGAGCACTAGAAAAGCAGCATCACTTCAGGAACAATTAACTTTTCCAACAAAAAAAATCTGAAATAAAACTGTTGATCTTTTGGATCTGTTATTAGCAAAACAATAATGTACTTCAGATAATATCATGCTTCTCATAAGGGCATTGATAATTCAACTGTAATTTAATATTTGCCTCAATATTAAAGTGTCTAAGAAAATAAGCCAAACCCCCAAATTACCAAACAAGCACTTCTACAGAAAAATAAACAAAGAACAAATCCTGCTGCAGACATTGTGATCTTCCAGCATTTTATATTTACATTCCCAGAAGTAAATATGTCCTTTTATCCCTAAAAGCTCTCGTTCATGGGGTGTAGCACTTGGGAGACCTGCTCTTTTCTCCTGCAAGAGCTACTTTTCTGATGTATTACCTTGAGACAAATACTTTGGTCTGTATCTGCTTCCCCTCCCACTTCCAGTCTCTACCAAATGGCAACAGGTTTGCTGTGCCTCATACAATGGGGCTTCACGTGCCATTGCAATGTAAATAGTGGCAGTACAGGTGCAACTGTGAGGAGAATATGGCTTTGATTATTCAGTTACAAGGTCACCCTTGGGTGAAAGGATTGCTGCATAAAACATTGCTGAGCCATCAGTCTGTGACTGCCTTCTGGTTACATAATAATGTTATTTCAAATGCACTGAAAGTGTTTAAGGCTTTCCCAAAATTGCCAAGTTTGTGGTGCAGTGGAGCATCAGTGGTAAAATGGTCCCACACAGGTGAGTATGAAAACAGAGATGCTTACAGTGCTGGGGCTTTCCCCACTCTCTCCCTGTTGTTGTTGGCAATTTACCCCTTCCTTTTCTCAAGGTTAATTAAGCTTCGTGCCACTTTGGAGAATAAGGAACTATTGTACCTGGCTCCATGGAGGGGAAAGACAAAGAAGGTAGAAATTAAATGGCTGCTTGGAGCATAGAGCTGGAATCAGGACCAGGATGCTCTCCTTTCCCTCTCTGCATGCCTAGTGATAAAACCAAAATGTTACCCCTTTAACAGCAATGTCACTCACACAATATGGGCTCTGCACAGCCTTTGAGAAGCAGGGAAGAGAGCATCAAATGTTCCATCCCACTTAATTTGAAAGCTGCCTATAATAAACATTTGGGAACATGTAAAACAGACAGGTCAAATTACATAGTTACATAAATATCACTGGATTTATGGTGTTTAGGAATAAAAGGTTTTCATCTGTTCAGTTTAAAAGTGCCTAAAACATCCATGCACTGTGTTAAAATCTAACATTAAGTGCTTTTCTTTTTGTACTTTCCAAAAGCTTAGCAAGAGACAATTTGGACACAGGATGACAAAACTTCTCCTTAACAACATAAATATGTATGCACAAATAATTTGACACGGTGGGCCACTGAAAAATATTTTATATTCACTAAAATGACAGTCCTTATCTAGTTCTTATCCACAGAAACCCTTGAAGAAACAATCCATTGCCCTTTAAAAGCCCCTCTCAATTCCTCACTTTCCCATCCATCTTATTTATAGCTCTGTCTTTGTAAAGCGCTCCAGGATCTACGAATGAGAAGTGCTTAAAAACCTCCATGAGAGCCAGGATTTGAAATCAGCAGCACTTATGGATGCTATGCATATGAAGGGAAGGCCTGAGTGCAACAACCTCAGCATTCAAAATCAACCCCACATCTCTGTCCTCATCAACGGCTTTGCTTTAAACCAGCACTCACTCGACATCTGTACAAATGCACCAAAATGCCTCTTAGCCCTTCTCCCACTTATTTTCGACAGGCGTTTCACTGTGTCTGTGAGCAGGGATCCTCCCTCCCTGTTTTCCCTCATTGCACAATTGGCTTTCCATGGGCCTCTTTGGCAGCTCCAGCCCTTTTGGAAAGCAGAGTTCATTCCTCCCCTCCTCTTTCAGCCTTGCAGTGAGGAGGAGCTCTGTGGCAGGGACTCGAAGCAGCAGAATGTCAATGCCAGAAGTGGCCTTTCTCATGGAAATCAGGCGCAGGAGCCTGGCATTTTCTGTGCAAGAATGAGAGATGTTGGTGGGTTGAGTGGTTTTGCCCCCTCCCTTTCTGGAAGATTATGTTTGAACTGATGAGCTCTGGCTCTCTCATGCCTTGTGGGTGCCAGATCTTTCCTCAGGACTGATTTCTCCATCTCCTCCCTCACCTACATTGTTGTGCCATCTCCTTTCGTCATGTCCAATTAGTCATCATGGATAAAAATACCAAAGTGTATTTGGTTTGAATTTACTCATGCTGAGGACTGTATTTATGACCCCCACAAACACTGATTACACTGCCTGACCCCTGGGGAGAAAAGAAAGGTCTCTCCTTGCTGAACTGGGGAGCCAAAGGAGATGTCCAGAAAGGAAACACAGTGGTCATACTGATATAACCCTGCTGGCCCATTTATTTATGCCCTTCTTAAAAGTTTGCTTTTCAAACTCTTCCTCCTGATTTGGGGGTTGGTAACATGGACACTGCACTTTTTCAGCATTAAAAATATGAAGCTGCAAGTCCTGGTGTCTTGATATGCAGTTTATACTGGCTGGCAGGCACATCCAGCCCGGATGGTTTTCTGGTACCTTAAAAAAGGTCACTCCTGGCTGCTCCTGACTGGCCAAACTCATTCTCTTCACAGCCCTGCAAGCTGGCCACAATCAGGATCATAGCTTGGAGACTGGAATTAAAGGAACCCATGGAAAGGCAAATTCCAGCAGAGGTGGCACCTACCAAAACCACTGTGCAAAGCCAGCAGATGCACATATGGCCTCCCAGGACAGGCTGGTGTCACCCTCACTGCCCACCACGCAAGAGTTGCCTTCCACCCAAACAATCCTGCTCTGAACAGCAACCAGTTGCAGTGTTTTCACAGAATCACAGAATACTCTGAGTTGGAAGGGGCTCACAAGGATCACTAAGCCCAGCTCTGAAGTGAATGGCCCGTACAGGTATGGAACCCACAACGACAGCATCACCAGCCAGTAATACAACACTAAACCTACTTGGGCTGATAAGAAATAAGCCATGTCACAAATTCAGCGATAGCTAAAAATATCTCTTTAAAATTATTTCCTTATTAAAACTGTGCCTTTAAATGAGCAAGACCCAGATCATGCATGAATTCACATGTCAGATCCTGGTCATGCCGTGATAGGATTTAAACTGTTTTTTCAATACTCTGGAAGAAAGGCATTGTGCATTTCAAAGGCAGGAAAACTTTATCCATGCCCTTTTATCCACCTTCAGGAAAGGTTTATGAACAAATCTCAGCTTGTATTTTTGATGAATATAGGACTGTATTTCTGAATGAATATTCTGGTTAAAATCATTTGAAATTTGTCACAGCTCCAAAAATGACAGCAAGTGGCACACATAAAGTATGCAGTGTGTTCTGCATGTCGGGCAGATGAAAGGCAGTGTAATTGCTAATTGATAGCGTATTTAAATATCATGCCTGCCTATTTATCTTGACTTAAAGCCTGAAATATGTAACACGCTGATAATGTACACACCTTTCATGAAACAAAGTAAAAACCCAGAGTCAAACACTGACCTTACACACGTTGCAAGCTGCACGTGCTCACAGCTGACAAGTGTTTGAAGCAAAGCATTTACACATAAAACATTTATGCACACATTGTGCACTGAGGCATTGAAATATGCAGCCTTCAATATGTTATACATATTACATATATGATTTCTACGCCAAGTATTTTGGGAAAAGAAAAAGCAATTACCCATATGTTCTCTAAACAATGGGAACGTGCTGTAAGTTGTGGCACTGGAGAGGCAGCTTGATCCCTGGGGAATATTTAAGTGCCATGGGATGTGGAGAACACTAGAGATGGAAAGGAGCAGGCAAACTGTGATGGCACGAGGTGGGTTCGTGTAAATGTGTGCATAGAAAAAGCAGCATTTACATTCACAGAACAGAACCAGATAGAATCAAAGAGAACACGCTGAGTTGGAAGGGAACACCAAGGACCACTGAGCCCAGCTCCTGCACAGCACAATCCCCAAGAGTCACACCATGTGCCTGAGAGCACGGTCCAAACTCTTCTTGAGCTCTCAGGCTTGGTGCTGTGATCACTTTCCTGGAGAGCCTGTTCCAGCGCCCAGCCACCCTCTGGGTGAAGAACCTTTTCCTGATACCCAACCTAAACCTGCACTGACACAACTTCAGGACATTCCCTTGGTTCCTGTCGCTGGTCACCTGAGAGGGGAGATTGATGCTGCTCCTTGTGAGGAAGCTTCACAATGAGGGCTCCTCTCAGTATCCTCCAGGCTGAACAGAGCAGATAACCTCGGCCACATCTCACATGGCTTCTCCTCCAGACCCTTCACCATCCTCATGGCTCTTCTTTGGACACTCTCTAATGGCTTAATGGCTTTTATACTGCAGCACCCAGGACTGCCCCCAGCACTCGAGGCGTGGCTGCCCCAGTGCAGAGCAGAATGGGACAAACCCCTTGCCTGGCCATGCTGTCCCAGCTACCCCAGGACAGCAGATGTCCGTCCTCGCTGCCAGGGCACCCATGTTCAACTTGCCATGGACCCGGACCCTGCATTCCCTCTGTCCCTGCAGAGAGAGGGAAGCACTGACTCCATGAAGGACTGAGGGCTCACGCTCCCACATCCTGCACTCCCCGGGCACAGCTGCCCACAGGGACACCATACTGTCCTCGGCATTCAAACCCTGCAGCCGACAGCAGCTCTGCTCCAGGCTTTGATTAAAAAAAAAAAAATAAAAAAAAAAAATTACCGCCAAGGGCCTTGCTGTGTAACCGTCTCAGAATCCTGCTTGTGCACTAGGCTGCTGTGGGGGGAAAAAGAATATACATATACATACACATGTGAATATATATGTATATACACATAGATATACGCACGCACACACATATATAAACACACAAATATATAATATAAATATATGTAATATCAATATTATATATTTATTATCGGTTCTGTGCCCTGTGGGTGACTCTGGGGGGGCGGGGCCAGGCCTCCCCCGTGGCGCGCTCATTGGCCGCCAGGGGCGCGCGGCCCCGCCCCTCCAGCCGGCGGCGCGTGCGCGAGCGCGCAGGGTTGGTGGGCGGGGCCAGGGGAGGGCGGGGATTGGTTGCCATGGCGGTGACGTCAGAGGGTGCCGGGGACGGGCGGCGGAGACACGGAAAGGTCAAACGGGAGGCGAGGGCAGCGAGCGCGGCGGTGGCAGCGGCGGGGCACGGCCGGGCACGGCAGCTCCGGGAAGAGCCGCGGGACCCGCCGGCCGGGTGATGCAGCCCCTCGGTCCCCGCCGCCTCCCCGCACAGGTACGGCAGGAGCGGCGCTCCGGGGCCGAGCTTGGGGCGGGGGACAGGCGGCGAGGAGGGTGCCGGGTCGGTGAGCGCCTGTTGGAGGAGCCCGGGTGTGGGGTCGCGGCCGGCCCCGGCGGTGGGGCAGCTGGGAGCGGGCTCCTTGCGCTCTGCGGGCTCGGACGGGAGCCCCGCACGCTCCCGGTGTTCCCCCCGTGCCGGGTCCTTCCCCCGCCGAGCCCCCGGGGCTGCAACCCCGGCACTGTGACCCCCGTGACCCGCCAACACAAGTTGGGTTTTTTGTTTTTTATTGGTTTTTTTTTTTTTCCCCCTGTGGGCCTTAGGGAGCGCTGCTCCCCGCCCCGGCCCCCAGCTTTGCATAACTTGTCTCCCAGTTGTCTGTCCCTTCCTCCCTGCACTTTGCCCTTGCCCGGTGGTCTGTGGCGTGAGGGAGTGAAACTATTCAAGGACTGGGTTTTGTTTCTCTAGGGAAAGAGCTGGGTCACAAACGAGGCAAGCTATGTAATAATATATGTGCATGTATATTCCTTTTTTCCCCCACAGCAGCCCAGTGTACAAGCAGGATTCTGTGACAGTACAGAACAAGGCCCTTGGGTGTGATTTTTTTTTTTTTTTTAAGCAAACCCTGGAGCAGAGCTGCTGTTAGCATGTAGAATTTGAATGCCACAGGCAGTCTGTTGTCTCTTCCTGCTGAAAGGATAATTTAGAGGAGCAGCAATGACTCATTAATAGAAAGTATTAGTTGCAGGAAGGCAAAACCAGGTGAAGTTTCTTACTTTACCACACGCTTACTCTGTGACCTTGGATCAGTCTTTCTGCACCAGTCAGTCCTGTGTTTGCTTATGAATTGGGAAGAGCAGTGCTTTCCAAAAGCGTTCTCTGGATAAACATATTAATGACTGTGAAATGCTTATCTGCTGTAGTAATAAAGGGTAGATAGTGATGCTATTTCTATCACAGAAGCAGAAAGGCTCTAGCCAGGATGTGAACTGTAGGAGCCACACTTTGATGGGAATAAGAGCTTGCTTAAAAAGACATTTAATAGCCTGTGATGTTCCATGATTTGCACTGTGGTCATCTTGCATTTCATATTTCGATGTAGTGTGTGCTTTCAAAGAGCTGCTATTCCATATTGCAAATACTTTATGGATGGCTTTTTTTTTCCACTTCTCTTTGGAACAAACCTGTGTGGTGTCCTCTTCCACTGCTAAGAAAATCCTGTGAATTTCTAATGTTTCAGATTATCCCTGATAGTTGACATCTCTGAACTACATGGTGCTTTTGAAAGGAAATACTAAGGGAGTGAAAGGAGTGACAATAAGTTCATTATACCTGTAATAAAAGGCAATGTTAGTTTTAGGAACAGTATTTTTCCCCTCACACTACTGGGTGCTCTCTGTGGAAAATCAGAATACTTCCAGTATTTCATAGGTAAAAACCTGAATACAGGAGTTCTGAAGCTGAAGGAGTTGACTGTCCTGGTTCACACACTGCTCTGAAGTGCAGCCACTGCAATAACAAATGGAAGCAGCCAAGCACAGAGCTGGGAGTTGCTGCTGCAAATCCTGACCTGAGTGAAATAAGTTTTCTCTCTTTACAGTTTTGTTTAATACTGACTTATGCAGCTAGATTAGTCATGTTTTTTCTATTTTTTTAAATATATTGTATAAGGATACACCAGGAAGAAGCAATGTTTGCCTCATACATTGGGCATTTTTTCAAATTAATTTGATATATAGTGTCTCACCTACTCAGTTTAATATGAAACTTCCATAATCAGATTAACATTAAGTATGAAAACTTTTGTGTTGAAGAAGACGTAAGCGCAACCCACTTGGGTTTGGTTTGGTTTTTGTGTTTTTTCTTCTTTTTTTAATGAACCTGAAAGCTGCTCTGGTAGAATGGCAATTCATTGTTAATTCTTAATATGTAGGTGCCCTGGAAAAATCAAATACCTGGTTTCATAGCTACCCTTAGGCATCTTTAATTTATGCAAGCAGGGCTCACTGAGTAACTACTGTAAGTCTCATTGACCTTAGTAGCTTTGCAGAGGTCATGTTTGAAAACGGGTAAGTTGTGCTTGAACTATTTTCTCAGTAAGTATTAGGAGCAAGTGTTTGTTTGCACAATTACAGACTTTTTCCAGTTCTCCATTACACTTTCTGTTTTTCTTTAGATTCTTGCTCATCTTAAAGAAAGCTCTCATTAGGAAGGAACACAGGTTTTTGAAACCAAAATCCTTTTCAAGATGTGGCTGTAGCAGAGCAGACTGCGAGGTTTTGCAAACAGCCAGAAAGGCCCGTGTTGGGTTCAGAGAAACTTGGCCAGCACAAGCTGAACGTACACGAGTGACATCAGCATTTTCTGAGCCATTTATGCTGTTCACTTGTGCTGGTTCCCAGCAGTGCCTTGTGTCTTATGTAAGCTCACACTGTACATCCTGTCCTGCTGTTCTCATGCATGATAATTCACTGGCGTTATCTTACGGGAGGGGTTGAGAGCTGCTGCTTGTCTCAAATGTCTGCATGCAAGTTTTCTATGAGCCAGGAGCATAACAGTGTCCTAGGAGACATCTGAGGAATAACTTGGAGTGAGACACAGCTTGTCCCCTGCTCCTTTGGTAATAGAGCTGTAACCCCTGTGAAATCATGTGGCAGAGGTTTTACTGAACTGAAGCCTTGATCTGTATCATATGTAGATGGGCCACTAATGCACTTTTGATGGCTGGTGATAAAACAGCCGTAAAACCCAAAGGACTTCAGTGTCAACAGAAGCCTCGATAATGCTAAGACTGGAAAATAAAGGCTTTTATTACACTGTCACTGCACACTTCTTGTTACAAGGTCTTTGGGAGGAATTGTGTCTTCAGATACTGATCCTTCAGACTTGTCCTTGCAGTTAACATTTAATCATGTGTAATGAAAGTCCTGCTACTTGATGTGTGAAATTGTAACATCTCTCCATTATAATCACTAAACACAAACATTTCTTCTGTTTTTCTTGCTTACTAAATCTAACTGAAACTTGCTGGCATAAAATCCTGCAGTAAAGCAATGTGCATAATCTAGTTCTAAGTAAACAGAGCACTTTCTTTGAACAGTGTCTAATGTTTCATAGTTCAGTCTCTTGTTAGTGCTGTAGCAGTGTGAGGGAGCCAAATTCCTGATTACCTGTCTTGGTGAACATGATTGTCCTTGTCTGACTCCATGGCTTGTTTGGAGCAGCTAGAAAGTTTCCTTATGAGCACTACTCTGGCACAGCCGTCTACAAGACTGTGAAATTTATAGCTCTGTAGGGGAACCACCTACAGAGGGAAGAAGGGTTGACCTGGAGAAGTGCACCTGGAGAGGAGTGCTGATGTTCCCTGTGGAAGTCACAGAAATCTCTCCTGTGACTTTCCAGGGTGACTTGCTCCATACTGCACAAAATAGTTTCTCGTTGTAGTGGAGAAACAAGAGGAATGCAAGATTTGACAAGGGGACTGGTTATCTAAAAAGGAACAGGTGCAGTCCTTAGATGCTGAAAAGCTGAACAGATTCATTTAAGTAAGCTGTTCTTGCAAGTTTAAGGACATTTGTTGGCAAAACATCTAAGAGAAACTTGAAATTATATTTGGAGAAGGAAATTGAGTTATCACTATTACGTTTATTGACCAAAGATGGGGATGCATGGATTTTTCCTAGTGCTTTTGTTATTTATGGAGGATATGCAAATCTGTTTTAAAACCATATACAGGAGAATAGGCAGCAGTGAAGTTATATTTTAGAGCCTTGTAGCAGCTGTAAGAATAAATATCATTTAAAAAAAAAAAGCAAACCCCAAAAATCCCCAAGCTTCAAAAGTACCTTCATGTGACACATTCAGGATTCTGTTAATTATATTTTATTGTGTGACAGATACTTATGTAAATATAAAGGTCCACATATATGTTGTGATGAATCAGTAGCTTTTTTAATAGCTGTGGGCAAATAAAATGTGGTCTGGGTGCTTAAATCTGCTAAAATATTTATAAGAGGGCTGGCTCTTGGAAAAAGTTTCCCACCGGATGCGGTGGGTGTCAGGTCTAAAGGTCAGCAGCAGAGAGAGTAAAGACAGGATCTTTTGCATTTATTTTTCTCCACATTTTTCAAACAAGCATTGTGTAAAGAAGCAGAGAATCTTTCTAAATTTCCAAGTGCTAACAGGCACTTGGAGATTTGTTCATACTTCAGCTGTTTGTTGTGAGCTTCTTTCTTTAAGAGAGGGGAAAAAATCCCAAACCCTCAGTGCAGTTAATACATTCATGAACTTTCAGCACGGAAGTTCCTGGTGTAAGTCATAAAAGCCAGATGGAGTTTTAAGTGACTGTCATGTACAACTTGGGGAATGAACATTCCTGGTACTAATAAAAGGGCCAGATTGGAGCTACATAATTAATCCCAGCATCCTTTTCAGTGCATGATAAGATTTGGCTGCAACAGCCATGGAGTTAATAGGACTGTCAGGTCCTATGAGGCAGTGGATTGTTTGCCTAAAATAAAAATACCTGTGTGCTTTCTCTGGTATGTATTTTCTGGTGATTAGTACTTAAATTGCAGTTAAAATGGGGAAAAATAAGTGTGAATAGTGGCTGAGTTTTCTTGAATCTATTCTCCTGTCTTAAATATGTATGTAAATATATTTATACATGTATTATGTATTATTTATCTGCATGCATATTATATATATTATATATGTGTTTTTAAAGCAAAAGATAAATATTTAGGGCTTCTTTGACAGTTACATGGCAAAACCTTTTCTAAATTTGAGTTGATTTGAAATGTAATGCCTGGGGAGCTCCAGGAAACAATCTTACAATGAAGTTTATTCCTTCTGTGTAGCAGCGTCCCGAAGGAAGTGTACAGAAAAGTGCCAAAAAAAAAGGCTCATGAGATGGCACAAAGTCTGTGTCAGATAGAGACAGGAGGAGGAGTGGGCAGATGGCAGTCAGTACAGCACACGTGAGTAATCAGATTGAGAACAAGCTGAATAGACTGTCAGTGTGCTGTTGCATGCTGCTGCATTTTGGGGATATGCTGGGTTTTTTTTCTGTTGTGATCACTGTTCCATACTCCAAAGAGGTAAAAATCTTCAAGCTAGAAGTATATATTAGGGTGAAGGCATGCCCACCAGAGTCAGGGGAACTTCTGGGATGAGGGAAAGGTCACTGCTTTCAGAACTATCAGGACTGGAAAACATTAAAAAAATCTCTTCTATTTGTTATAGACTTCATCTGCAAGTTTATTCAGATCTACCTTTGACATGCATCACATGGATTAATATTAAATTATCCAAAATCTTAGTGCCTGAACCTGTGGGATGATTTGTTTCTTTTTCTGAAAAGATCTGGGAGGGAGTAAGACTTATTTGTGATAAATTGTTTACATAACTTACTTTATCCAATTTATTGGAAGACTCTTTGGGTGGCTGTCTGGCCTGAGTGTTCATTGCCTGGCTGAGTGGTCTTTTCCAGATTGTTGCTTGGATGCCCTGTTGGAGTGTGGAATGGAAAGAAGAGCAGGAGGGATGGCTGCACTGGTGAATGATTGATCCTGTAACCTCTTGTGCAATGATAAGGATTATAAAAAAATAATAAATCCAGAAATAGAACAAAAAAAGCCCTCCTTTCTTACTGATACTTACTTGGAAAAGGTTATAATATCAATTTATAATAATAATAAGGTATACATGTGGAAGAGAGTGTATTGAGATCTAGTTGATCAATAGTAACTTGGTTCTGTTTGTATTTGTTTCAAAATGTTTTTGCTTTTTTCTTTCTCAGAAAGTTCCATAGGCTTGAAGAGTAGTGAACTGGTCTAACTGGAGAATGCCCTACTTCCCAAAAAAGAGGCATTGTCTGAGCTGGCATTTGAATGGAAGGATCACAACACACCTTTCAGTTTAAAATTTATTTAGTACAGATAATTTTGCATGCCTGCAGTTATCCTTTAGTAATACCAGTTTGGTCCTTACACACTGTCTTAGCATGCCTCAGTCTGAGCAACAGCAGTAAAGAGTTTAACTGCACAAGAAGGTAGAGCAAATGTGGTCTGTATTTTTTGCAGAAGTGAAGGTTAGAAAGATAAAGGGAAAATGATTAAAATATTCACAAGAAGTGCCCTAGATAAGATTGTTTCTTGTCTGAGGGCATGATGAATCCTGTGGGAATGAGGAAGCTAAAAGGTTGTTTAATTCTGATGTTTCACACTGAATCAACACGTTAGATATCAAAGTGGTATTAGTGAAATTTGTAAGAACATGGGCATTTATGTAAAGAATAGAGAAATAAAGTAAGTTAGTCCAAACCAAATCCTTTGCTGTATCTGAGCTATGCAGAGAATGAACATTGGAGGCTTAACGTGAGTATAATAAATCAAACTGCCAGCTGAGCCTCAGAGGGCTTTATTCATGCACTTCATTGTTCTCTCTGCAGCTACAGCAGGGTTCAGCCAAACGCAGGGCTGTCATTCTGCAGATGTTCAGAGTGTTTCCAGTGTTCTGGGGGCTGAGCTGGTGGCTGTGTGTTGTCCCCTCTCTCCATCACTGCTCCGAGTGGCTGTGCTCTGACTTCCATCGGGGCTTGCACGCACAGATCACAGCGTGAGTTTGCAGTTTTGGGTGAGTGGGGAGCTGTATTGTTGTGTACTGTTGATAACTCCCAGAAAAGGCTCAGATTTGTAGCTTCTGGAAAGTGCTTTTTGGCAGCAGCAGATGCCCTGCTGACTCTCTGCAGCTTGGCAGAAAATGTTCCTCAGCGCATGAGCTTCCAAAGCACCTCTCGCAGGGTACTTCTTGGGGCTGCTGGCACAGAGCAGGTTTTTCAGCCTTCACCAAACTGTCTCCTTTCCCTATGTCCTCAGTACCAGGCAGACAAAATAGCGAAGCAGAAGGCAGACTCATTTAATAAGATTGAAATGGGAAACAAAAGGGTAAAAGCGGAACAGACAGAAAATTGTGTTCTGGTTTAACACATGGTGACACATCTGGTTGTTCTTACCTAGAGTTCCAAAGCATTCTTCATTTGATTTCAGCTTGTCTCTGCTGTTGGGCCTGACAAGACAGTAGTGTTAGCTTTAAGTACTCAAAGTTAAAATTGCTGAGTTTTCCATCACATCTTCCTTTCTTTGGCCTCATCCTCACTCGGGCTCTGGCTGGAGATGGGCGCCTTTTTGTTGGAAGAGTGGCTTTTCCATTCTATCTGTATTCATTTTGCTGGCTGGCTGGTCCATATTTGATATGCATCAGTACTTTAATGAACATGCTTGCAAAATGCTCATATGATTAGTGTAGTGTGTATTGTTAACTCCATGTTTTCTGGGAGTATCTTGAGCATTTTATAGAGCTCTCGTGTGATATATTTTTAGTCCTGCTGATAAACTTTAACTAAATTATCTAATTATATACAGATCATGCTTGTAAATAAATATTCTTTCTCATCTTCTCCCCAGTTTGCTTCTTTTGGAGTTTTGCTTATCTTTAATTATTGTTCAGTAAACTTACCCAGTAAAACTTTAACTTAAGAACAATCAATATTTCACTCACTTCCAGAAGGATAAGTAAACACATTTTTTCCTATCAAATTAGGTTAAGATAAGAAATACTACAGCTAACTAATTTTTAATATTAGTTTGACAGGTGTATACTTTATCCCAGTACAACAAAGGCAGTGTTCAGGAATGTTTTTCTTGGCAGTGGTTCTGTGAGCATAACCCTTGGATCTCCCTGTAGGTCAAGGACAAATTTCACACAGCCCTTTGCAGTGGGATAACTAAGCTGTCTACTCACAGGATCAGGTACTTTCAGGTCACTGGAACATTGGGAATGTTCTGGTATCAGGGCAGCCAGTTTTTCTGCAACCTGGCCCTCATCTGTTCTGAATATATCAAGGGAGTGTTTCAAGGAAATGCTAAGGAAGGTGAAGGTGACATAGGGCTTTATGAAGATTGGTGTGCATATCTCTAGCTGAACAAAATTTGAAGTGTTCAAACTTGACTCAGCTGTGATACAAGACAGATTCTTTAACAAGGAAATCTGTGATATTTTCTTAAACTACTCATCTGTCAATTTTGACTTCCTTTTTTTTTTTGATTACTCTAACTTGAAAAAAGAGTTGCCACATCTGATCCAATGATTTAATATTTTTAATTACAAAGTAAATGTAGTAGTTGATATCCTCAGATATTATATGATTAGGCACGATTGTTTGGTCTTGCATTCTTCATTTGATTTCAGCTTGCATGACTGCTTTGAGTTCAGAAACCTAATTAAAATTTTATTATGAGTTTTTTGCTTTGAATATGGTGACTGAATTACTTGTCTTGATAAACACACCAGTTAGATCAGGGTCTGCTAAGCTGATGTTTCAGTTAAGAGTCAGGTTATACCAAATATTAACTAGAAGCAGTAAAATCCCATCTAAGTATAATGAATCTGTGTACTTAAACATTCCTTCCTAACAAACTGATGGAAGCTGTGATTCTGTATGTTAATGTGAAGTTGCATATTGCAAGATCAGTGAGAAGTTTGGTTTGTTTGTTGCTCTTTCTTACACAACATGAACTTCAGTGTGAAGTTCCTTCTTGTTGTAGTTAATGATACCTGGCTTCTTGCTTATGTAGAAATTAAGGAACAAGACCTTTATTTGCACAGCTTGAATCACTGTAATGTGTAATACTACTTTTAAATTTCTCCTGAGAGTATCAGACATCCCAGTAAAACCAAACCTCTGCTGCAATTTTCAAAGACTCTTTAATGATTAATTTATTTTGGGGGAGGGGTGGTGGGAGAAGGGATAATGTTTTCTTAAGTTGCCTGCTTTAAATAAGGTGACTGCTAGTTTTTTGTCAGTTTACTGGTACACTACAAATCTATTTCTTAATAGTTTAGGCAATTTATAATCTGCTGGTAACTTGAACTATGTGGCTGTTTGCTTCAGTCATTTATTCCCCCTCTGTAGAATCAAGTTATTTTAGCTGTCTGGTTAATCTTTGCACAGATGAGACTTGCAGATCATTGGAGGCTGAAGCACTGTGGTGTACAGGCTATTGATAACTCTGTGGTGTTTCCTGTCTTTCAAGCTACTGGTTTAAGTTGTTAAATATAATTAGTTTGAGGTGTTGTACTTTTAAATAGTATTTTAGTTAAGTTGGTATTTGCAAGAATAAATATTAGCTTTCACTTGCATACAGAGCTTGACAGATTTTGCCAACTATGATTTTCTGTTTCCTGCATTTAAGTGGAGCCTAAGGCAGCTGACTGTGGCTTTGTGCAAAAGTGGTGAGTTTTGGTGCTTGAGTTTATTGTATACAAATGACTGGAAGCCTGTGTTTGCAGCATTTCCTTAAGTATGCATTTGTAGGTCTCATTGTACAGGTCAACTTTTAGCAATTTTCACAAAACCTACTTATTCTAGAAATGCTACTGCTGATGCTTTTTGCTCTAGCACCAGTTATATTTGAATGTTTCACTTTGAAAGATTACAAACTGCACATGAAATTGTCTTTTTAAAATGGAATTTATTGCTGAAAGGAGTTTTTGGATATTTTTACAGCATTTCTGATGAGCTCATATGGTCTTAGCTCTTTCAACAGGTGAAGTAAGTCTTAAGGACTTGCATCCTTGCACTTCAAACTTCTTTCAGGGGACATGTCTGGTTCATGAACTGAGCATGGCAGGATTCTTATGAAGAGCCATATGTTTGCTTATTTTTCTATTTTTGTAAACATTATATATGCAAATATGGTGAAATGAGGTGGGCAGCTTTAATTAATTTCTTTAGCTGATTTATTATGGTTGATGCCTAGCTTTAATGAGCCTTATTTCAGGCACTTATCTAGAAAATAAAATCTGTAGTGCAGAAAGTCCATATTTAATGACATTTTTGTGTGGGAGCTCTACTCTTGGGCTTGGCTTGCATCACTCATGGTAATTTTGCAGAGCTGTACCCTTGACCTAATGAAGTAACTGATGCTCATGTGTCAGCAGCACATGTGTCATTTCCAGTCAGTGAAGGAGGACAGAACCACATCCTTGGGTGGAGGTTTTCACAGATATTTTTTCAGGAATATTAGTATTCAGCAGCACATTATACCAGCAAAGTCTTCAAGGGAATTTTTGCCTGAGGTGCTTTAAGATGCTTATGACCACTCAGAAATGTTTTTGTGTATTCTTGTGTATTTTTGGTTTGCCTTGGCCTCCCCAAGGGCTGGGTGCTTTCAGGACTAACCTGTACTGTACCAAGTACTGGCAAGTGGAGCTTTGGGAACAGAAAGCAGACTTGGGACTCCTTCCAGCATTTAGGAAAAGTGAGTGCTGTGGAATTGCTCAGCTGATTTCCATGGAGGTGGAGTCTGCTAACTGTGTTTGGCACAGAAGCCTGTGGGAAGAGCTCCATGTTAATGTGCAGTGTTAACAAAAGAGGCTGAAGGACAGTGTTCAGACTTGCAGTGGGGGTGAGCTTCAATGCGGAGAGTGAAAAGCAACTTGATGTTCCTCTGCTGATTTTTTTTTTTTTTTTTTGTCCCCCCCCAAATGTCAGGTTCCTCTTGCAAGGCAGGGAAGTATTGAAGCTGCATCTAAATGGTTGCAAAGTTAATACTACCTTTAAGGAAGTGTGGTTTTGCCAAATTAATTTTTTGTTGTTTACTCTTTCTCCACATCTTATTCATGTTACTGTTCCTCACTCAAAATGTTGTTACCAAATGTCTTAGGTATTTCTGTCTTCTAAGGGAGCCAGGGGAAGGGATGGTTCTGTTGTGGTTAAACCTTTCATCTATCTTGGTTTAGGACTGCATTGCCACCAAAACAGGCAGTCCTGGCCCATGCAGTACCTTCCTGTCAGTGCTGAGTATTGAACTGCTCTCCAGTGATTGAAATCATCTGCCTTCTGTTGCGGAAAACTCATCTTTTTTCCTCTATTTTTTCCCCAGGATTATTTTGCAGCTAATACAGTGGTTGTCCAAGTAAATTGCATCATGAAATACAAAAAATTCCTGGAGAGGTAGAGGAAGTAGGAATCCCTCAGCTGGAAGACAGAGAACATGACTACCCTTCTGTCACAGTCCTTTTGCCATGTTCTGTTTAAACCACCCTGAAAATGTACCAGTAGTCAGCCTCTGTGGTGTGAGTATTCTTTGCATGCTTTTGGAACAGTCATTGTGCAACAGCCTCCCTCATTAAGATAATTATAAAGCAATGCTAAGTTGCATTAAATGATGTTCTTATTGCACAGTTGTTTTCTGTTTGAGGTACAACACAAAATTCAGTGGCGCATAGTTGTTATATTCTTGTATCACTCTGTATTTTGCAGAGCTAATAAAAATTAAGATTAAAATTCAAGATTAACTTGAGAACAACTGTGTGCTGTTGTCCCCAGAATGCCTGTCACTGTAGGCTGGGTACTGGCATTCTTTGCTGCTGATCCTACTGAACATGCAAGTCATGTTTTGGAAGAATCAGAATTAAAGCATGTGCTTCCAGACTTCACTGATGGGTTTGGTTTATGCACATTTAGACCTTAGGTGGGATTAGAGTCTTTTCTGAAATGAGTTACCCTGTGGTATGTGTAGTTTAAATATTGTCTTCAGCACAAACTGTGGCTTCACAGATCTCCTCCTGTTGCAGTACATTACCCACTAATGTGGGCAGAGGGTTGGGGTTTGTGTTTTTTTAAGAGCACTGCTTTAGTTAGTTAACCAAAACGTATGAAAAGCATCAATCATGCTTTTCATTTTAGCTACTAATCTTGATAAAATTGAGTAGCTCTCATTGTTAGGTTGAAACTTGGTGACAGCATAGGAATTTCAGGTTTGCTGCACCAGAAGTACCCAAACCCCCAGATTTTAATATCAGGTAATGATCTAGGTTTCCCCTTCACCAGGCTATTTTGTTGGTTGCATTGAATTGTTTCTTAAACTGCACTGTTGTGGGAATGAGTTGTAGGAACCAGTCCTTCTACTCCTGAGTGACTTCTGAGCTGATTGTTTACTGGAAATGGTTTAATTCTGATTATTACAAAAGCCCTACACTTTTAGGGTGACTGAGAAATAGTTTGGGTCATACTGTCCATCTTCAGTATTTAGTTTATGATGGTTTGTAAAGATGTATTTCCTCACCAGGAGGAAACAAAAATGAGATTTGCTGGGGAAAAAAAAATAGAGACTGAAAATCAGTAGTCAGTCCTTAAATGTACTGTGTACTGCTTCAGTGTAACATTTTAAAGTTTTCATGTTCAAAATAGTGTATTGTAGGAAACATTCTGCTGCCTTTTTCAAATTTGAGGGAGTCCCTGCCTGCAAGCTAAGTAAAAATATCTTTCATGTTGCTTGTTCTTTAATACACTGGCATAAAATTTATAATCTTGAAGTCTTCTTTTTCTGGAAGAACATTGAATCATCTGCAGAAGTGACCATGGGATAGTGTTTGGCAGCATATTTAAATACAGTAGGTTTAGGTATGCAACTTCTATATTCTGTAATTTATTTGAAAAATATTTTGCATCAGCTGATAAAAGTAGTGTTAACATCAAATATTTGTGATTTTAGAACTACTGGACCTGCTGGCAGTGGAATCTATTGATAATACATGGTTATTTATAGAAAAGACTGTACTGATGTAATCTATGGATAGTTATCCAATATTGACTTCATTATATCTGAGGACAATTACATAAACAAGGCTGTAGTTGCTGGAAGCATATCACAGGAATTAATGAGATTTTGGAGTTGCAGGTGTAAGGTCAGAAGAGGCTTCTGGAGGTCTCTGATCCAACCACTCATTCAAAGCAGGGATAGAAGTAGCACTGGATGGGATAAGTCATGGCTTTGACCCCTGAAGCTGTGAAAACCTCCAAGAACAGCAAACCCATGGCCTCCATGTGAAACCTGTGCCTGCTCTTCACCACCCTCCTAGTGAAAAAGATTGTCATTGTGTCCAGCCTGGATTATCCATGGTGCCTTTTGTGGCCATTGCTCTTCCTTATCCTGTCTGCCGTGCTGAGAGTGTTTGTCTGCACTGTGTTTACAGCTCCCATCCTGGTGTAGCTGTAGGCAGCTCTCAGATGGTCCCAGCATCCTGTGTGCCAGAGAAAACAGGCCTGTCTCCCTCTGCCTCTCCCTGCGGATGATGCCCCTGAGGCCCGTGACCGCTGGGTACCCATGGCTGGACCCTCCTTGGTTCCTCAGGTCCTGCTGGAATGAGGTCTGCACCAGACATGTGCAGAGTGGCCTTGCCAGGGTCCAGCCAGGCAGGGATGAGCCCCTTCCTGCTGGACCCTGTTCCCTCTGGAGTCTGCCCCAGTGCCTGGGCCCTTTCCTGTGGGGCTGGTGCTGTGCCAGCCCTCCCCAGCCTGTGCTGGGGCTATGGGATTCTTCTGCCCTGGGACACAGCTTTGCTTTCCTGCCCTGGGCCTGATGAGGTTTGGTTTGGCCCCATCCTTGTGTTTATCTGTGTATGTTTATGTTTGTGGAAGTGCTGCCATTCCATGTGGGAGCCCTCTTTTCCCTGCTCCCCTCCACTTTCTGCTCCCCTGCCAGTTTGCTGAGGGTGTTCTCTGCCCCAGCTTCCTGGGTGCTGGTGAGTGTTTGGGGCTCTGGGATGGCCCCTGGAGTCCTGCCTGGCCAAGATGCAGCTGGATGTTCAGCTGCTGGTTGCTGCTGTGTGATCCAGAGATCTGGCCAGTTTTCCAGGCCAGCTTCCCTTCTGTTCACGGAGCTCTGGGCACCTCAGACTCCAGCTGAGTCTGTGGTGGGAGACCTGCCCTGAAAGTTGTCCTGAAATGAAAGAATGTTCTCTGGGCCATTCAGCTTTCATCAGAGCCCCCCAGGAGTTGGCTGTGCTCTGCCTTTGATAAATATTTGTTAACTCCTTAAGATTATCAAAATTAACTTCATCCAGACTTTTTCCATGTTCCTTCCAGAAGCTGGTGAGACTCTATACTTTTGAGTTCTCAGGCATAAGGATGGTGGGAACCTCCTGTGGATGCCATGACACTTTAGTAGGTGACAACTCTCACAGACACATGGTGTGATTCATGGGTGTCCTGTGCAGGGCCAGGTGTTGGACTTCATGATCCTGATGGGTCCCATCCAAATCAGGATATTCTATGATTTGATGAATCTTGGCATAATGCTACATAGAATACAGGGGGAAAAACCAACTAATTTAGTAGTTAGTAAGCAAAATTTTTAACAGTCAGTGTGAAAGTCAAAAATTATTTTCATTATTTAGGAAAAAAAAAATCCTACTAAAAGTTACTTTTGTCTTCTTCAAAAAGTTTTATACTTTGTATTGTATTAGTCCAGTAACTAAATTTCAACTCTTACGTTGTTCCAAGTAGGGAAACATAACTCAAATTTATCAGTTATACTCCCAGAAAATTTACAAACTAGGCAAGTCTATTTTAATCCTTGTTTGTTATAAATTATTGAAAGAGGTGGCTTGATTCCGGGGGAGATGGTGTTTGAGAGGCTCTGAAAGCAGTAATTTTCCAAGTCTTATTTGTCAGATCTGATGTAAGATTGATTCTATAATATGGAGTTAATGTTTTCAAAATGAGCTGCTTGGCCAGCGCACTGTGTCTGGTTCCAATTACTGTCAGTAAATCCTGAAAATTATTTTCTGAGACAGACTTGGTGAAATCTGCATTTTAAATAGAGATAATCAGTATTAAAGTAGTTGAAAGAAGTTTTGTAATATTTCATGCTGCATGGTTTTGGTTTTGAGATTGTTGATTCTGAAGTGGATGACATGACTGTGCTGTTCTGGCGTGCACTGTTTCCTCTGTGGAAGCAGGATTACGAGTATGCTTAAAAGGATGGATCTCCTGAGTATTATTGCAAAACAAGTAACTGACTTTCTTTAAAAAAAAAACAACAAAAACTTCTGCATAAGAACAAAGATGTTTTGTAAACCCAAGTGCTGTGTACTTATCTGATGTTTGTGACTTGCATGCTTGCTGGGTTGGGCTTATTTTCTTTGAAGTAATTTTAAAAAGTGAATATGCTCTGGGAGCAAGGTTAGGATTGATACTGGTGTACAGATTGCTTCTCAGTCTGATATCCCTCAGGATTTAATTGCAGTGGAGCAGTTGAGCCCTCTTTATACAGCAGGGAAAATAGATGGTTGTGACACTGTACTTTCAGCAGAATCTACAGGCTGCAATAGCAGCCTCCAGACTCTGCTTTCAAAATTCAGTGTGATGATGCCAGGACTTGTCATATTTGGAACTATACTGATTTGGAAGGATTGGAATACATTCACAGAGGATTATCCTTAAAATGGGAACATTCCCTGTGGATCTCTTGGTGGCCTGGCCCTTACCAGCTTCTGCAGCAATTTAGTAATTGCTGCAGACTTAGTTGTTGGACCCTGCTGCTAGCAGACTGTCCAAATGTGCCCTTGTTCAGCAAGGTAAGCAAAGGGACTTGGAATGTCTGCTTGTAGTTCTCTACTTGTTCCCTTGCAGTTTTACAGAGAACTATTGTTGGCAGCTGATATCACCAGAGAATTATAATTGCAAATGTGAGTGAAAAGTCATTAAGTGAAGGAGTGTGCTAAATGTGTCATTGATTGGAGTCTGGGACACCAGACTCAATTGATATCCACTCAAAAGAACCCCAAACAACCAACAACCTACTTAACAAATGACATATTTATATAGATTTTTTTGGTTTCTGTCTTTTTAGGGAGGTTTTTCCATCCGTGCTCGGCCATGTTTGAGTCAGCAGATGTGGAGGACTTCAGTAGTAAACTTACTACAAACAATTCAATCTTTACCATTCCTGGTATTTAGATTATTTTTTAGAGGGCACTGCAATGAACATCTATTAGGTGTAGTCTTCATTTCTATTTCTTGTCAAGTTTAAGGTTGTTTTTTGTCGTTGTGCTTTTATCTTCCACTCTCTTAGAGCAATCAGATGACTGGTATGAACTTTTTGTATTTTTTCAGACTGGAGGATCTTCTGAATCTTATGCTTTAAAGATGACTTTAAAATGAAAGAGCGCAGATTTACAGATTTACAGGCAGTTCTGTCATCTTGAATCAATGAGATTGGTTACCTTGGAAGAAGAAAAGACAGATTATGGGCCCATATGAGGAGTTGGAAGACTCTTCAGTATAACATGGAGATATGTCAGGGAGAGGGAGCTGGAAGTACTTAGTGATTTGTTTTAATAATTTATTATTAAATATCTACAATAATCTGTCCCACATTGAGCAATCTAGTTTCTCTGTAGATCTTTACCAGGAATGAGGCAAAAGTTCCTTTTCCTGTAAGAGGGAGCAAAAGAGGTAAATAGCTGAAACTATGAAATTAAAACTATGCCATGGGTAAAAGTAATGAGTTACAATGTCAAACCTACTGAGGTTGTATAATCAAAATTTCTTGCTGACACTGAGAAAGTAGTACTTCAATGAAAACTTGATGGAAAAGATGGAATCTTTATGTGAAATCTGGCCTAATACATTCATAATATTAATATTTCTCCTCTAATTTTGTAGTTCTGGTTGTTCAGGTTTCTCTTGTGCATTGGGATGAGCCTGTCCTGCTGGAAAAGTTTAAAATCTAGAAAGTGAAAATAACAGTGCATGTTGCTCTATGTCCTGTAGCAATAGAACAGCTGGATGAGTGTGTACTGAGGAAGAGAAATACAAGTAACAGTGGTAATACTGATTTTTTTTTTTTTTCTGTTCTTGATTGCAGGTTAACCTTCTTGTTGGGACTTTATGAGGGTAATTCATTATGATAACTTTTAGATGAGTAGATGGTAGATGAGTTTTAATTTTTTTTTAGCTCATTTTTAAAGCAGAATGACCTTGAATTAGCCACTTCCTACCTCCTGTGGTGACTGTGGAGATTACCAGTTACTGCATAACTTCCCTGAAATAAAGACTTAATTGGCCTGAATGACATCTTGGGTATGGTACTCCACCCCGTGGAGAGCCAAGATGCTGTTCCATAAATACACATATGGTTTCTTTAGGCTGAGCTGTCTTGCTCAGCCAGAGGAATATGAAACTCTGGTGGGGAAGAAGGGGGTATGTAACTGCTGCCATCATTCTTAGGCAGAGCACACTAAATTTATGACTTCTTTGAACTTTGTTCAGACTAAGATGTGGGGCAATCTTGAATCAGGATCTGAACTTTTTTTTTGTCTCACACCATTATCCTTTTTCGGTAGTTTGTCCTCATTAGAACTCCATTTGCCAGGTAAAAATAATTAATTTACCACACAGACCTCTGTAGTTTGTTTTACTGAAATAATTTCATATGGTATATGCATCCAACCCTCACTGAAATTCCATCTGAGGTGTGCTAGTAACACTTTGATGTTTTCCCAGACATTTTTAAAATGCAAAGACACTTTTTTCCTCTTTCTTTACAACTGGTAATGTTAGATTCAATCTTTCATTTTGTTAGAATTCATATCCCAGTTTAAAAGGTCTTTCTCCCTCTTGTGCTGAATTTATTAGTTGCACTGTGTAAGTATTAGTGATCAAAAGAAGCTGAACATGTTTTTCTGAAAATACACAGGAAATGCAGTGTTAAAACTACTTGTGTTCACTTCCTACTTCACTGTAATTCCTCATGATGGGTATTGTTAACTTGTAGTGCTACAGTGAACTCTGAGTGGGTGTCAGAAGTTCACTGCGGTTCACAGTGGAAGCTCTTGATTTCCACTGTGAAATTCTTCCTGCTATATTTCGATTTGTGTGCAGTTCAAGGATCCCTTTAATAGTTAGGTTTTAATGTTTATTTCTCAGTTCTCTTCTGGTTAATATGCATGACTTCAAAAAAAAAACAACCTCATGGCAACAGTGAGCATCTGTCTGCCTCTGTCATTTCTCATCACTCTGTGCTTGCATCAGGCATCTCAGGCTAAATTGCTTTGACTGATAGATGGACTGACTGACAAGATCTTGGCTCCAAACACACACACACGAGCATGTGCACACTGACAGGCTCCTTGGGCTCCTTTCACTTTTCAATATTTTTATGTGGCAACTGAGGCCCTAAATACACTGAGTTTCAGTGGTGATGGTGGTTGTAGAATGGGGAAGTCTTAAGATGAGGGTGAAGAGAAGGAGGAAGCTCTTTGGCTGTTTGCTTCCTCACCTTCTTCCTCTCTTCTTTCTCCTCCTTCCTGTCTTGCTGGACTTTTTACTCAAGGTGCTCATGAAAGGTGCAATAGAAGTTCTGTGTGACTGGTAAATTAATGATGGAGGCTTGGGAAAATTGCAGTAAGTCTTGGTGATCTGCATGGCTTTGATTTGGAGCTGGTGAATGGACACAAACAGTATTGTAATGGTGTCTCTTCTATATCCTGACTTTTCCATCAGGGAAATCCCATGAGGGTTTTTTTAAAGTCATGCATATTGATCAGAAGAGAATTAAACATTAAATCCTAACTATTAAAGGGATTCTTGAACTGCACACAAATCTAAATACAGTAGGAAGAACTTCACAATGGAAGTCAACAGCCAGCATTCACAAATTTTCTGTTCGTTAAATAAGGATTTTAATTTTTCTTTGTTGTTATTCTGGAGTATTGACAGCTGAAGAACAGTTCCTAGGAGGGTGATCTTATGTTGCTGTTAATAACAAAGAGGTAAATTTCAGGTATCAGAAGGACTTCATGTATTATTGAAGATCTGCATCATTCCATGTGTTCTCTATGTGTGGACTTAGGAGGGGACTTCACATTCAAAGAACGGTATCTTTTATTAGTGTTCTCAAGAGAAACAGTTAAAGGCATTAACAGAAGCCAGCAGCCAATGTTCTTCAGCTTGTGATGATAGTAGAAAAAATCCTGGTTATTTTCAGAGCTTTTAGTCTTAAAGAAAACAAGAGGGCTGTGCCATTAAGGAAAATTGGAGTATGCTGTCTGTTTTTTTGTTTGAAAGGAGGAAAGTGGTTGGGAAAATAGCTGAAGAGGCTTCTTAATGAATGTGTGGCTTCAGTGACTTCTCTACAGGTTGGTGTCTTTCAAGCATGTAGTTGTACTGTCTGTCACCTGTAATGCCTCTGCCTTTTTCAACACCATGTTTGGAAATGAAAATTTCAACTCCTTTTATACAAATGTAATTACTTTGTAAGATGTTATGCAGGTATTTGTAGTTGATAGTGAATTCAATAAAGCAGCAATAGATGTCATTGTCATGTAGATTGGCATTTTTGTGATGATGTATATGGTAAAACAAAACAAGGTTGTGGAGAGTTTGTTCTCTTTGGGCAGGTAACATAGTAGTAACCTTCATTATTCCTTAAGAAGTATTAAAGAAAGCAACCAAAGAAATGGCTCATTGCAACTTAATGCTCAGCAGCCTAATTAGTCAAATACCATGTGCCTACCTCTGCATGAAATAGCCTATTTCTTTCCAATGTAAAATAGGAATTTCCAGTTTTGGAACAGCCTGAAGAGGCCTTTGTTGCAAATGACCACTGGCTTTTTAGTTATTTATTCTCAAAAGTAATGAAGGTCAGCATGGTATCCATAGTGACTGCATGCAGATTCCTCATTAATCTTGGCATGCTGCTGCAATAACGAAATTCACTTACTAGTAACAATTTCTCATGTTGCAGAGGGAAACTTTCTTGGAAAACTGGATGTGAGTGGGTTTCTGTAACTTGAGAAATCTTGAATACAGTAGTTTTTCTTCAGTTTTAAACACCTTGTCATAATTTCTGGTTGTATGAGTTGCTGTGGAGGTCCAAACAGAGAACAAGCAACCTAGAATTGCTGAAGTTTATGTATAATCTGGCACTGGAAAACTTGTGACTTGAAAATTTTTCATTTGGAAGTGATAAGGACTGCTAAATGGGGAATATATCATTCTGCTTGCAGCTCTGTTAGTGGGAGGAAGGCATTCTGCTGTACACTACAAAATTAAGGCTTCTAAGTAGTATGTGAATATGATCAAGCCAGAATGGCTGAATGCTCCCAATTCCACGGCGTGAAATCGGAGCATTAGGAGAAAGTGCAACGACCAACTGAGTCAAATGCTTTTAGCAAATACTTCAGTGTAATGTGCACTATTTCCTCTTTGAGTATTATACAGTGTAAATACTAAATATTATAAGGGTTCTTTTAACTTAGAGAAAAAAATTGCTGCAGAATTGAATGCAAGTGTTGTGAGAGTTTTGATGGGAACTTGAAGATGGGGAGTGAAATGGTTCCATCTTGAGGTTGCTTTCCCTCTCATCCCATTTCTCTCCTTTAATGCTTACCCAAAGAGAGTAGGTTTGGTTTGGGTTTATTTTAATCAGTTGGTTGTAATAGAGCTTTAAACTCTAGGCAGGATTCTGACCTTGAGGGTAAATATTTTCAGAATTCTGCCTAGTTTCTGGTATTTCTTCATTGAGAACATGACTTGTTTTTGCTTCTGTCTTTAATTTTGCATAGAGCTGTATTTAAAACGATAAATATTTATGAGAGAATAGCCATTTTCAAAATTCATGAGAAAGTTCAAAGTGTAAGTCTGGTTTTGGGAGCTCCAGGAATGAGCCTATAGGGAAGTAATGTCAGTGTATCTTTAAAATAATAATTATTTTATGTCTATTTTAAATGTATAAATTAAATGTATATTTATAAATAAATGTAAAATAATATATAGATAAGAATTAATCTATTTGAACCTAGAGATGTCTTAAAATGAATATTGAAATTGAGAATTTTTCATCTAGTTGCTACATTTAGAAGTGTTAATTTAATGTAAGTTGTGTGTACATCTGAAACTATTTTTGCTACTGAATGTAAAAACATGTTTTCTTCAATATTAGCTGCACAGTAACTGGCTGGAACGCTACAGAAGCTAGTCTTAAACCCTTTCTTTTTTTATTTCCCTCTCCTAGAGGTGAGCAGCTGCTCTGCATCCAGGCCCTTGCAGTGATGTATCGTAGTCTGTTGCTGTAAACATCCCCGACTGGAAGCTGTACCAGCTCCAGCTTTCAGTCAGATGTTTGCTGCACCTGGCTATGCTTGGACAACAGCAGAAGGAGAAGCTGTCATGAATCCATATGTGCATTAATATTTGTCAAGCAGTGTTTCTACAGACAGAGATGAATTGCCTCCCTGTGAATTATCCTGGCTGGTAGGTGTGACCTCTTGAAATCTGATCTGAAATGGAGATCCAGAGCTGGTGCATGCATTGCTCAAAGCTGAGTTCTTTGCTGCTTTGTGTTATAAACTGCAGAATTAGGCTTCCTTGGAATGAAGGTGGTGGTGAACTTCTGCAGTTACCCATGAACCCTTCATTGCTTCATGAGTGGTCTGTTTTAGCAGCTTCTCTTACTTTGGGCTGCGGGGACAAATTATTATCAATGCTGTCCAATACTTAGCAGGCCTCATATCTGCTGTGCCTTGCTTTTTGTTGTTTTCTCTGGAATTTTGTATTCCAAGTCTCCTTGTGAGAAGGTTGTGCTCCTAATTGTTAGCTGGGCATAACCCAAGACCAAAATAAAGGTTAAAAACATATTACCCAGTCTGTTTTTGCTGTTCTCCCAATCCACAGTGTATGGCCTTGTCTGTGGTGTGGTTTGTGCTGTCCCCACCATGGTTTGCTTTTTATGGAAATAACAGTTTTTGAAAGGATTCCTTCAGAAGTCGTCACTGGTTTAGTTCCTGAACAACTTCAAACAATCATGACATCAGGAACAGTATCTGCAGAAAAGCTTCAGCTTTCCACTTTTCTCCAGTAGGATCTGCACATGCTGTTGCCTGGATCTTGCCTGGGATTTCTTTCCTTCTTTGTTTCACTTTAGTCTTCTATTTTTAAAGGGATGGCAAATGAGAGTAACTGCTGCTAATAGAAAAAATATTCTTGCAATAATCTAGCTCTCTGTTCTACCCCCCGCCCCCCCCCCAAAAAAAAAAAAAGTTATTTTTTTAATTCCCTAACCCTTAAATGAAATACATTGTTGAATTTATATCAGCATACCAAACCCAGGTATTTGTTTAGCTTCACTGTAGTGCTTCTGTAAAAGATGATTGTGACCAAAAATACAGATATTTTTTTAAAAGTAAAATATTTTCTCCTTAACATATCAGAATTAAAACTAGGAGGATTTCTTAGTCCTGGGAAAGCTGGACTAATAAGCATTGGAAAGGTGATGATTTTGAAGCTGTCAGTGAATGACCAAAGGTGAACCAAGACAGCCATTTTTCTGTGATGGTCCCAGTGCTGTAACCATTTTGTTCCTTACCCTGTCCTGTCTGGTGACACAGGAACATGTGTGGTGATAGATGGTTGTGAATTTATTTATTGATCTAATTCATTGCTAGCACCACTACAAAGATTTTTAAAGCAACTTGAAACCTAGTATAACCTCAGTTAAAATAGCTTTTTAAAAATAACAGTCTTATTTGGTTTGATAAATCATGGCTTTATATTTATAAAAAGGACTTTGATGCAGAAGCTACAAAGCTTGATGCCTTAAAAAAATATGCTGATAGTTGTTTTCCAAGCTTTCTTTGCTGTAAACATTTAGCATTTTCTAGTTCTAGACAGTATTTGGACTTAGAAGAAAGGAAATTGTTTTTGTTAACAAACTCCTTAGTTCAAAGTAAACGTATTATAGTTAATCTAGTGTTCATTTTGGTTAGTGCTGTCTTAGCCATTCCACATGCCACATAAGTGTTAGTTTTTTGTTTTTAATTAGCCTAGTTCATGTGCAGTTTGTCAGTCCAGTCTTGCGGAATTGAACTTGTGCGTACCTTCATATTGTACTGATGTCTAATCCATGTACTCAAACACAGCTGTCATATGTCAGCACATGAAAATAATTTGAAGTTGCTTGTAACTGCAATAAATAAATTTAAAATAAAATTTAAAATCCACACTGTTTTTGTTTGATTTTTTTTTTTTTTTGCCAAGTGTTTAAAGTGAAAGGATCTGCTTTCTCTGGTCATGAAGTACCAAGTCCTAACATCTTAGCTTGTCTCAAATATGGCTGTTTGCAGCTGAAGAAGGTGGGTGTTGTAGTGTTGTCCAAATGCATATTTATGCCATGATCCCAGGTGAGCTTTACAGTACTGGGATGTCTGGGAAGGGATGATGGGGATTTGGCCTGGCAGCTGTGCAGTTGTGGTGGGGATGAGGGATTGAAGCAACTGTTGCAGAATGAAGCAAGACAGACTCAAATACAGCAGTGAAGTTTGGGAACAGAAGAGGCAGATTTTTGACACATCAGCCTGATCCCCAGCAAGCCAATGACTTCATCTTGTTCATGTGAAGCCAATGTTGTGTGACATGGATCAGTTCCTGGTGTTTTGCAGGAGAGGGAAGTACCTGGATGAAAATCAGGCTGGGGATCCAGAGTGACACAGTGGCCACACAGCTGCTGCTTTTGGGTGGCTGGCATTAGCTGTATGTGCAGGTGCAAGCACAGCTGCCTTTGCTGATAAAAGCTTGTGATGAATACCAAGGCTGACCCTTGCTGAGTAGGTGGAGTGTCTGTCAAGTCCAGTGTTTGGCTTGCCTGTGGTTTTCTTCTGAGCACTTGTTGTGACCACTTGTGAGCAGTATCCCAAAGTCCTTGGTGACTCCTTTGCACTGTCCCGCTCGAGCATTGTCTTTCCTTGCTTGGAACTCACAGCTGCATTCAGCAGAATTGCTTGAGCTCATGTTTTCCTTCATACAAAGAACAACTGTTAAAATATTTGGAGGGCTTTCCCCCTCCTCTAAGCATGAAATAATCTGCATCTGTGATTCCTTTTACCCAGCAAAGCTGCAAACACCTGTTCAGAGAAGAACTTGGAGAAGGCTGAGACTCGACCTCTTGACTGATTGGGTTCATCAAAATTTTATCTTCCTGCGCTGCTATGGTCTTGTTTGTTCAAGACTGGACATCACATTAAACACACCTGTAAAATAAAAGTTAAACACCTGTAAAATAAAAGTTAACATGCTGAGTGTTTTGCTCTTCTGCTATTAAAATTACTTGTATTTCTGAGTAGCTGAAACTGGAGGTGAATATAAGAATGAAAATAATTGAAATTGTAGAATTGCCTTAAAAAAGTTCCAGAAGAGAAATGGGAATTATTTTACGAACATAAAAATAAGATGCACAAATGTTGCAACAAATGCTGTAAAATTTAGCACGCTAAGGAAACTCTGGAAATATAAACAAAGGGTTGTTTCTGCATGGAATTTGAGATGGGCATTTTTGAGGACTCCCAGTTTTTACCACCCTATTTATCTCCCATATATATTTTAGAGTTCAGTTTCAGTTTTAAAAACTGGGGTTTCTAGAAGGTGCCTGTACTGAACATCAAGGGCCTTGGCAGGTAAGTGCAATAGCATGCTCTTCTACAGGGGCTATGAGAGAGAAACATCTTATTTTTGCTTTTGGATCTCTACAACACCAGGAACTGTACATGGATATTACTGTGTTCTGATATTCAGAAGATTAAATGTTAAAATGCATGGATTGGCTTCATAATGTTAGTGAAGGTTAATGTTGTATGAGTGGTGCAAATACCAGACTATGTGCAGATTTATTTTTTGATATCCTGAAAGGCACTGCTGTATTTGTATAGTTCAGCTAATTTTTGGTTCCTGTAAACATCCTACACTCAGCTATAATAAGTTGTGGGGCCGGGGGTGGGCGTTTAATTCAACTGACTTGGAAAGGCAGCTTTCCTCAATGACCAAGTGACATTGGCAAGCAGGGAATCCTATTTTTCAGTAGTATTTAGTATTAGTATTGTAAGCACTAATTTTTATGGAAGCAGTATGTATTTCTAGAAATCTCTTCCTACTGAAATTATGGTTCTGGCTGTATGAAGGCCTACATGTTTGTTGGGAAACAGGCTTTAACTGATGGGATCTGTATCTTTCTAATTGCAAATAAACTGTGACAATATATCTTTGCTTGAAAAGCAATGTCTCATACCCGGATGGCAGAAATAATCTAAAACTTTATCTTGAATGTTCAGTTCTCAGTTGCAGCAGTGATTTATTGCTTATTGTCTACTTGATCGTTGTCAAAGGAGGAATAGACTTACAGGGTACTGTGAAATCAATTCCCAAACCAAGAGATCATTAAAATAGTAAAACTACTAACCTTTAACAATTTCTGTTGCCTTTTATCTTAAAAAATGATAAATATCTTTGATAGGGGAAATCTGCATAGGAGAAAAAAGAAGACGAGGATCTCTTGTTTTTCTAGTAGCTCTTCTTCTATCATGTCTTAGAATCACTGATAATTCTGCTGATGGGTGTGTTGTTAAATGAAATATGGCTTCAGCTTTTGGGCATTCTTAGCTACCAAAAAATTTAAAGACAGAACTTAAATATTTTTATTCAAATGGAAGAATGGGGTACATGGAATTCCTCATCTTAATAAAGTGTAAACAGGTTTTTTGAGGATCACTTTTAAAATCTGGTACCCTTGTTAATATTTGAAAGTCTCAGACTAATATTTTTACTTTTGAAGCCAAATACATTATAAAAATCAGTAAGAGGATTTGTCCTCATTTAAATTCACACACATGAGCCCCATTTTGCTATAATTAAACATTTTGTTGTGCTTCTATGTTTGCTTACAAACAGAAGAGGTCTTTTTAATGTGTAGAAGTCCTTGTGGGCAGGTGTTATGCAATATATGGCACTGGAGGAATTGCATAGAAGAGATAACATCAAGTCCTATATCTGAACATCACCCCTCTCTGTGTGAACACTGCAGTGCAACCATGTGTTTGCTGTGTGTGCACTTCTGCATAGACAAAACTGTTGTATATTTTTATTCGGTGCATCTGTTAAACTGGTACAAAACACATATCTCCAGCTGGGATGAACTAGGGAAGAATGAGGGATGCAAGCTCTACTCCTCAGGAGAGATGATGTAATTAAAAACAAGCTTATCTCCAGAAAGTATCTGCATGTCTATCTATTCTATTCCATTTCCCAGAATCAGTGCCTTGTGGTGTCCCTGACTCTGCCTGAGAGAACTTTCCTCAAGTTCTGCTGTCTTTGCTTCACTCATCCTGCCGTGGGTTGCCAGGCTCTGGGAATGCCGGGTTTGACAGCTGTGCTGAAGCAGGAGGAAAGTGCCAAGACAGAAGGATTTCCCTGTGAGGCTGTGACATCTTGCAGCTTTGCTGTCACTTGTTATGCGGTGGTGAATGCTGACTCACACTCTTGACCCATCCCATTGTGATTCCTGCCCTTGCCCACAGGAAGGAGCAGGCTGTGTGACCAGCACAGCTCTGGTGTCACGGGGAGCAGTGAAATGCTCTCGCTGTCCTTCCTCAGACTGGATCCATGTCCTCGCTTGGTGCACTCTGTGCACCACGAGCACATGGAGCCATGCAATAGTACAGTGACAAGAACAGAAAAAAAGTTTGATGGCAAGAAGGAATCCTCAAATCAACAGTTACTACCAACCAAAATGTCTGAGATTCATGTTTTCAGCCAGTGTCTCTATGTGGAACTAATTTCCCTGGCAGTATGGACAATGAGAAAACATTCTGAGCAGATCAAATGTGGAGGCATATTTGGTATTTCAGCAAGTTTGGGTTTTTTTTTTAAATGCATTTGAAATCTAGAATTCATATTGCAGGAACTCAAGTATGATCCAACTAGATGCTTACTGTTGTTCTATTAAAGAACATTTCTGACTGCTTTTGATGCAGCACTTGAAAACTCATTAGGAGTGAAATATAAATATAGTAAGCCAATGAGCCTGTTGAAGCTTTCATTAATGTAAGTATTTGAATAGTTGGGTTTTTCAAGAGCTAAGAGTTCTTTGTGGTTCCAGGTTTGTGGATTTTGTTTAGCTACTCCTTGGTTACATAGGCAGTAGAGTAGGTTATTATGATACTGTATCAAATAATTTCAAATAGTTTGGCTTCTCCTAAGGGAGAAAACACAGTCCCTGAAGAGTGTTAGGATCAGTATTTGGCAGGGAAGAAGAAGGGGGGTTTTGTTTCTGTTTTTTTTTTTAAGTGAGGATTTGATAGGGGAATGACTACCATGCCTGTGTGTACCCTTCTTGCTTGGCTGTACTTCTGAGTGCTGACTTGTTTTCTGTTTTGTGAAAATCTTCATTTGAGAATCAGACACTGATTTTGGTACTGTTCCTCCTTGTTGAGGTAATGTTTGGCATTCTGGTTTGTGCTAAACTAAAACTAAATTTCTAGATTCCAAGCATAAAATAACCCTGTGGAATTTGACACATTGTTTTAAATAGCGTAGTTCACTTTTTTCTTCCATTCTGTTGATGCTTTTTAGGTAAACAGTGATAATTCCATGGTGCCAGTGATGGCCTAAACCAAAATGAGATAAATATCTTAGGCAAAGATAGAGTGTGAATGATTTATAAGATTGGAAGTTTTTTATAGATATGACATCAATAGTAAGTCACTTAAAAATTAAATTTCTTTTGAAAAACACAGATGCATAGTTAATGTGGATTTTTTCCACAGCAATTTTGAAAATACATTTATTCATATGTTTTATTCTTCCTGGATTTGTCTTCTGCTAAAAATACAAGTATTGCAATAGATGTTTATTGATATTTGCTTTACTTGTCTGTTGTGTTTACTAAGACTCTTCCAAAATTCAGCTCACTTCCTTTTAACCAGCTGTGCCAGTTCTGACCAGCTTAATTCATGTTTTATAGAGGTTCTGTGTCTGGGGAGAGTCCAGACAAAGTTAAAACTGCTTAAAATTTGAACTTAAAACATGATTTTATAGTAGATGAGTATGAGTAGTGAGGGTCTTAGCTCTGGCATTGGTTTTTCTGTTAAGGAGCAGCAGATCCCACACTTGTCCACTTCTGCAGCCAAGGAAAGCCTGATCCATGGAACAGTACATGGGCCCTGGAAGCAGAAAGGAGGAAATGCAGTTTATGTCAGTCAGAATTGTTTGTTGTCTGATAACATCACTGTCTCAGCAGGGAAATAATTTCCTGTAAACAATATGGCTTTATCTGAAAAATCTGCTATTTTAATAAAGTGAAAAATTATTTTTCCAAGCTTCACAGAAGCCTTATCTTTGTCTGACAGGAAAAAGGGAAGCGGCAGGGATGAAAGATGTTTTGTGAACTGACCTCTGTTTACTTAAGGCTATGGAAAACATGCTGAAAGCACATACATTAAATGCATAGCTTAATGCATTTTTTTAATAAACACATTTCCCCACATATTATTAAATTAGTTGAACTGACTAACTACTACCTAGTAGAAAATGAGATCTATTAACCATCTCTTCTTCTGGAGATGTTTCACACTTATTCTAAGGAATTTATAAGATAGCAAATCTCTAACCTGGATCACAGTCCTGTGTTGGCAGTCCACAGAAGCTTTTTAACTGTGTGTGATGTCCCACTAGACATGAAATCTTGTTCATCCCATGAACTGCCTGCCATAGCTGCTGTGGGCTGCTTCCTGCATGTAATGGAGACAACACACCCAGGATTTCCACTGTCACAGCTGCTCTGCTTCTCCAGGCAGAGGCACTTCTTGGATGCATCCCACACCAAGGGGTTGACATTGGTCTGTCTCTGTCAGCTGGAGACACAAACTTTGGACCTTCAGAGATGTGTTAATGAAATCTGACCTCTACTATGAAACAAAGAAATACCCCTGACCCCTTCCTGCTTAAATTGCTCTTAGAAAAAAGCTGGTGTTATAGGATAGAGGCAGGAAAGCAAAAAGCAAACTCTGTCTTATCAAAAGATGGAATCTTTGAGGGGCAAAGGAAAGGGAAGATAATTTTGTAGAGTTTTCAGATGAGAGGCACTAGTGTGTATGTTGGTTCTTTCTGTTCTGCAGGAATTTCAACAGTGATGTTACATCTTCCACTAGTAAATGTATTTATATCTGCATTTAGCTCAGGCATCCTCACATCAGAAAACTTAGTGAAAGCTAAGTTAAGAAGTTGTGAGGAATCTCTTCTATGTTCTTTATGCTATGACGCTTCTTGGTCAACTAAATTGATAGGTGTTTTGTAGGTTTTTGAAGCACAAATGTCCCAGATTTCTCCTTTCTGAACTTTTTTGACTTGTTGCTATATAAAGTATTTTCCTATTTGAAATCAGTGAATTTAGGAAATGGAAAATTTAGCCACTTCATATGCTTAGTAGAGAAAATAAATACTCAAATAATTTTGGATGGTGTTTCATGGTAAGAGTAAAGGTTTTGATATAGTTTTTCCTTTTTTTAATACTAGAAAAACCACTTGCATGTTGAACAATCAGAAATAGTTTCCATACAGATGCTTAAAACTGTTTTTTCTATTTTTTTAGACTGCATAAAGTGCAGATTTACCATAAAAACTGTGTAGATACACACATATATATATTTATATATTGTAGTGTAAGAACAATTAAGATCTAGTGAAGTTTTTCCCAGGGCAATGCTAATAAGAATGTTTGCTTATTAATGCTTCAACTGATAAGGCAGTAGTTAATGTTGTGGGATGCAGAATGAAGGCTGCAATTCCTTCCATCAAAAACATCCTTTTTGATGTAGATGCCATTTTAATGAAACATCCATGTGTGCTGTTGTGTGATAGTGACCATGTGGAGCATTGCACCGTGCCAGGCTCTGACCATTCACTGGCAGCTCTGGTTCTGGAGCTCTGCAGACATGGCCTGCATGCATGGGAACCACAAGGGATGTCAAGGTTCTGCTGGTCCTGGCTGGACGTCCTCCAGTGTGTCCAGATGGGATATTAGGAAATCCTAAAATACCAAACTTCCCTGAATTTTTGTTTGAGCTGCAGCATTTCTGCTAGAAAAATAGGTAAGTAAGGTCACACTAAAGTAACAACTTCCAAAGGCTTGATCTCAATGACAGCTCACATCTGTTAATTACATTTGATGATTGTTTTTGTGGCAGAGTAGTGCTGCTGATGTGGGACCGTGTAATCTATCTAAAATTGTTGTGACTGAAAGCCAGATTCTGACTCCATAAAATTCCATAACATCTGAGTGACTTCACTGATTTCTAAGGTGTTTTTTTTTTCTTGCTCTCATTAATATGAATGAGATTATAATCAGGCTTCAGTTATGGTTCAGAATACATCAAAAGATAATAAATATTAGCAAATGTAAGCTGTCATAAAGCATGTGAAGTGTCCACAATACATGCATGGGTTTAATCATAAGTGAGTTTTGCAAAATTGATGGCTGAGCTGTAACAGGAATGAGTAATTTCTCAGCAGAGTTTCCTTGTATGAACATAAAACCAGAACTCATATAGTTTTATTGGATGTTCAAGTAGTGGTGTCTGTGTTACAAAAATAACCAAACCCAAGCCCTTGCCATGGTGTGCTAACGAAAGGAGACTGAGCAGATGGTTTTAGGGACTGCACTTCACGTGTTATGCAACTGTGCTGTTCTTCAGAGAAAGAGAAGTGAAGCAGAAAGAAGTCTAGCTAAACCTTTAATGCTTAAACTTCCACTCATTGTTAACACAGAAAATGACAGAAGAAAGCTCCAAAAATAGAGTATTCAGGTGTGCAAGCTACAAAATTTATTTGCTTTTACCATCCAATTTGAACAATTATCTCATTAGAGCAGCAGTTACAAATTAAGCACCCTCAAAATGTTTTTATCAAAGGAGGAAGGGAAAAGGAATAATACATCGTTGAATGAGGAAAAACCTTGTAGCATGGCCAAGAGAACAATGCCAGACAGAATACAGAGTTGTTTGGGTTTGAGATACTGCCCAATGAAACCTGAAGATGAGAGCTTATACTGGAGGAGTAATAAAAAAAAGAAATTCAAACAGCTTATTCCAATTAAGGAGTATAACTAGAGGCTCTGTCAGTCCTAGTAAATGGTATTTAGAGAAGTGAAGTCACATTCTCTTACACAGACTGCCTGTAGAATATACAATTCAGTGTTGTTATCACATTTCAGTAGCTGGAGTGTTCAAAAGATAAGCAGCATTAGTGATTTTTAGGAAAACTGTAAAACTGAGAATGTTCCTTAAAACATTTTGTGGTGTAATCTCTATACTACTTTCAAAATTCCTCTGTAAGAGAGAGGGGAAGGAGGGGTTGGTTAAAATACCCACAAGCAGTGTGCAGTGCATGTGTTTTCCTCCTTGTAAGGAGCAAGGAATGAATAGGTGGTGACTGGATGTTTTGTCAGTCAAGCAATATTACTCTGAAAAAGGATTTATTTACAGCTTTTCCCTGTTAATAGATTTTCATTCTATCAGCACTATTAATTATGTCAGAGAGAGAAGTATCAGGCTGTGATTATGTGGAAGGTGCAGAGATTAATGAGCAAATCAATGGTATCAATATGGCACAGATCCCTTAGGTTGTTTTTTGTTTTTCCATAAGTAGGAATGTGTTCCTTCAGAGTTTTGTTTATATGGTAACAGTGGTCCAATCAACCTCCTTCTGTAGTCACTGGGGAATTCTGGATGCTTCTGACCCTCCAGAAGTTACAGGCAGACAGACCTAGCTCATGGCATCACAGAAGGGCTTGGAAGGGACCTTAAAGATCATCTAGTTCCAAGCCTCCTGCTTTTATCCCATCCATCCATCCATCCATCCATCCATCCATCCATCCATCCATCCATCCATCCATCCATCCAATTCATGTCTCTCCAATTTGGAGAAAGGATGTTGTGTGGGACAGTCTCCAATGCTTTTCCATTTCCATAAGTCCAGGTAAATGATGTCAGTCGGTAGTGGTGGTTCTCATTTTCCTGGGAGGGAACTTAATGTATTAGGTATTTAAAGACATGATAATCTTGCAGAAAATTGATGAAGATTGAGAATTGTACAGCAATCTGCTGAAGTCAAACATATGATACAATGTCTAACCAAATTACCATCACACAAATCATGGAGGAGCTGTCAGATTTGTATCGTTCGGGCATATCATGCTTGTCAAATTCCTCCTGTAGAGCTAATAAATCAAACCCAGCATGATTGGTGCTGCTTTTCCTCTCTGTTCCACTATCCTATAAATAGCTCCCTGTTCCATGAGAGCAGTGGCAACTTTCCCAGCAGAAATAGGATAACAAAGATGTCTATCCTCTACACCTCTCTTTGTGCCTTTTTCAGTGGTGTAGAGAATATTCCATTTGTACTATGAATTTACCTTTTTTGTTTGGTGTGTATATATATTTCCTCTTGCCCTGAATTACAGTAAAGGGGAAAATAATTAAATATTAAATCAGGGTGCTGTTTGGATATTGTGCTGCACTTTTTATACATAAACATAAATATAAATAATATTCTGTTTTGACAGTCCTACATTTTGAAAAGCTTAAGGCAAAGTTTGCTTTCTCACATGCATTTCTATCTCAGTCCAGCTGCACAGTGTTCATTTTGTCCTAGACTGAAGAAACAGCACATAACAGCATTTCTTAACTTTCATTTTACTAATATAATTTCTTGTCTTATAGGTCCCTGTGTAAGAAAACAGCCCCCAATCCAAAAGTACTTAAAAGAACAAGGAAAACTGCCATTTAAACCTGCACAGTGTTCCAGCCTGTGCTGCTGTCTCCAGCTAGTCTGACACCACCTACCAAAGGAAAAACATGCTGTACAGTTGTAATAGGATTAAACAGTATAAACCTGCAAGCAGAAATGTGATTAACACAGGATATTTCTGAGTCCTGCAGTGACTATATTGCTACACTGAGAAAACCAGAATCTTTATTAGAAGCATTTTCAGTATGTATATATTTTTCTGACATTATTTATAATTGTTGTCTTTCTCTCAGGCCTGCAGGAGATCATTTTTAAATTAACTGTGCAGTGTAATCAGTATCAGTAGACTATACAATCCTGAGATGTCAAGAATTATGATATGCCTCATACTAAGCTCTGGAGAGATTTGTAACTGTGTAGTTTGCACTGCCCCATTTTTATTAGCATTTTCATTATAAAGTTGTTACTGGAAGCATAAAGTTAATGTTCTGTAACAAGAAAACAGCAATTATGCAGTCCTAAACAAGAACTCAGCATTAAACATGGCAGATAAAAATAACAAGCAAGCAGATACAGTTACTGCAGACAGATAATGTGGAAAAAAATAATGTAGCATTTACAGGAAGGCAATGGTAACTTTTCTTCCTTAAGCATAAAGCTGATTGCCAAACAACCCCCTGTAATTTCTGAGCATTCATCTTTGCATTTTCATGTAGAACTTCCAAAAGTGCAGAGCATAAACTCAAACTGTTTCCCTTTTAAATAAATGAGAAAATAAAAATCTGATAAAAATATATGTGCTAATTAACTTTTTAAAAAAATTTTTTAGACCTGTATAGTTTTGAGAATGCTCTCTTCTGTGTCCTCCCCCAGAATCTATATTAAATAGATACTGCTGATTACCTCCACAGCTGTAAATATAGCTCAAGTTTCCCCTTAGTGGAAAAACAGTTTACAAAACCCAGGAAGAGCTGCTTAATTACTTTACAAAGTTTAGTCTTTGCTCTCACTAAACAATGGTCACTTTTCTTTTAAAAATAATGCAACGCATCCATGGGGCCGGATGGGATCCACCCCAGGGCAGTGATGGAATGGAGGAAGAGCCCTGGCACTCTGCATCATTTATCAGCAGTCCTGGCTACGTGAGGAGCTCCCAGATGACTTGAGGTTGGCAAATGCAACACCCATGAAGGGCTGGCAGGAGGATGGGGGAATTACAGCCTGACCGTGGTGCCAGGGGAAGTCATGGTGCCAATCATTGTGTGTGTGTCACCACGTAAAGAACAATCAGGGGATCAGTCCCAGCCAGCAGGGGGTCATGCAAGGCAGGTCCTGCTTGACCAACCTGACCTTCCATGACCAGGTGAGGGATGTAGTGGGTGAAGGAAAGGCTGTGGATGTTGTCTACCTGGACTTCAGCAAAGTCTTTGGCACCTCTTCCCATAGCATTCTCCTGGAGAAACTGCACAGCTTGGGCAGGTGCACTCTGCTGGCAAAAACCTGACTGAATGGCTGAGCCCAGAGTGGTGGTGAGTGGTGACACAGCCAGTTGGTGGCCGGTCACCATGCGGTTTCCCAGGGCTCAGTACTCCATCCAGCCCTGATTAGGATCTTTATTGATGACCTGGATGAGGGGATTAAATGCACCTTCATTAAGGTACACCAAAGGACATTAAGGACATCGAACACTATGGGTAAGGACATTAAGGACATACATACATCAAGGGTATGAGAGGGAGTGGGGTCTGCTGGAGGGTAGGAAGGTTCTTCAGAGGGATCTGGATAGGCTGGATGGACGGGCCCAGACCAGTTGTATGAGGTTCAATAAGGCCAAGTGCTGGGTCCTGCCCTTGTGTCCCAACAAAGCCCTGTGGTGCCCCAGGCTGGGGACAGAGTGGCAGGAAAGTTGCCCAGCAGGATAGGCCCTGGGGGTGCTGGCCAACAGCAGCCAAACGTGAGCTGGTGTGTGCCCCGGTGGGCAAGAAAGCTGGTGGCCTCCTGGCCTCCTGTGTCAGCAGAAGTGTGGCCAGCAGGACCAGGGCACTGGCTGTCCCAGGGCAGTGACTGTCCCAGGGCACTGGCTGTCCCACTGTAGTCAGCACAGGTGAGGACACACCTCAGGTGCTGTGTCCAGTTCCATGTCCCTCACTACAAGACAGAGATTGAGGTGCAGGAGCATGCCCAGATAAGAGCAGTGGAGCTGGGGAAGCGTGTGGAGCACAAGTCTGATGAGGAGCAGCACAGGGAGCTGGGGGTGCTCAGCCTGAGGAAAGGAGCCTTGGGGGCACTTAATTCTCTCTACAGCCACCTGAAAGGAGAGTGAATCCAGAGGGGAGTTGGCCTCTTCTCCCAAGTAACAAGGGACAGGAGGTAAAGGCCTCAAGTTGCACCAGGGAAAGTTTAGGTCTGATATTATTGGATATTCACTGAAAGGGTTGTCATGTATTGGAACTACCCAGGGAATTGTTTGCAAGCAAGCACAGGAACCTCAAATGCAGTAGAGTGTATGTGTCTTGTATAATTATTAAAAAACCCAGACATATGTTTTGGGCTTTTTCCATTCTATAGCAAGTGCACACAAAGTTAGAGATTTTTATTTTACACCGTTTCTTATAATACTCAGCTTGTTATACCAGAGTTCTGCTCTCTTGTTAGAATGCTTTATGCACTCTACTTCATAAAATGGTAAAGAATTTTTTTCTTAAAATGTTGGTATATAATAAAAATCAGTCAGGTTGGAAATTCAAGCACTGCAAGGTCATTAAGTGTCTAAATCAAGGCTGATGGCATATGTCTGTTTTTATCCTCTGTTGGTATTTTTTGTTGCAGATCCTTAGGTCACAGTCACATAATTTACTGCTTTCTCTCACTGGACAACTGCCTCATTTAACCAGTTATTGTATCTTCCCTCTACAGAGCTTTGCCTCATTCTGTTTTGGGTCCTTATGGGACATTTATTGATTTGCTATTTCAACAGAAATTACTTTAATTTCTGAAATGCTCATGGGGGGAAAAAAAAAAGGAAAGTGACACACTGAAGTTTAGGGTAAAGCTTCCCTAACTGGATATCTTCAATATATGACATCTAGGATAAGAGGATTTAAAAGTAATTATCACATTTAAGCACAGATGCTAAAATTTTCAACTATAGAACAACATAAAGCTTTTCAAAGCACATTGCAAATGCCACAGTGAGGAAGCAGAAAAGGAGGAAGATGCAATTAACGAATGCTGGTTTTATATCATAGAAGAACTCAGAGAAGAATCTGTTCCTAATCTCCCTTCATAAAACCTCATGTTTACCTCTCAACAATTTCCAGCTTCTGTAACAAACCAGGCAGAGTCTTGTGGTACAGATGAGCCCCTGTGCTGTGTAGCCCTCATTCATATCTAGGTCAGGTACGTCAGCAACGCTGAATGAGTCAGAGATTCTGAACAAATGCAGTGTATGACTGTGGGATGTGAAAGATTCCCAGAAATAGCTTATGCAAATGGAAACGAAAACTGCACAAATAAGTACTAATTCTAACTTTTGATTGATTTTATCACCTTAATTCTGTGGGGCTGCTCTAATGGAACAGCCAAGCAAGCTGCACTCTCATTTCACACTTGGGAATACACATCTTCAGTGAAATGCTTCTCCTATTTGTGAATAAAACCATATAACTGGGAAAAGGAGAAGTCAGCATCCGCTGTGCCCTCAATAAGGGCATCCACGCTCTGTTCATGGATTCCAGCTCCAGATGCAGGCTGAAGCCCTGTGCAATACTGAACTTGCTCTATATTTGAACTTTGCATTCTCCAGCACTTGGTAGAGATTATTATATTATTATTATTATTATTATTATTATTATTATTATTATTATTATTATTACTACTACTACTACTATTATTATACAATAATTGGTTCAGGAGAAATCAACTCATACCTGCCAGCCATGGAGGCTATGAGAAGGAGCTTCTCAGTGGGCTGTAGAGAAGGAACTGGGAGCTGTATTTGATAAACACTTGTGTGTGCAGGAGCTTATCTGCAAGTGGCTAGAGAGACATCAGGGTGAGAGAGAAAGTGCAGAAAGCATCTGGAAAGAGGACTTGAGAAAAACAGGAAAGATATTCCTGTGAATGAAAACTGGCACTGGGACCTGAAAAACAACAAAAGGGGTAAGGAGAGGGGATGTGCAGGAGGGACAGGGAAAGCAGGGTGGTGTGGGCCTTGAGTTTTGTCAATAAGGAAACTGTGACAGAATGAGATGAACAGACTGGGATCAGGCTCCTGCTAGAGAGGGGATCTGTTCATGGAATCACAGAATATCCTGAGCTGGAAGGGACCATCAAGGGTCACTGAAGTCCAGGTCCTGCACAGGACAGCCCCAGGAACCCCTGCCCTCTGTGCCAAGAGGGCCTCACAATCGATGCTGGTGATTCCAGTGCCTGGATCTGTGTTGTGTGTGTTGAAGTTGAACTCTGCTGGTGATGAGTTATGTGGCTTTTGACATGATGCCACTTCGAAGAGCTTGAGGGTATTTTTATTTAAGCTATGAAATTGTTGATTCAAAGCTGCAAAAACTTTGCTTCATGTGGCTCTGTGACCTGGCCAGGCACCTCAAGAGTGACAGCTTTTCTTTCTTTTCTGACATCCAACAGACATTTTGACTGGGCCAGGCAGCAAAGCTCAGCGATTCCAACTCCGATTTCTTGTCTTAGTAAAAAACAAGGCTTTATTAATGTAGCCTTTTAAACAGGCTTGTGATTGTGGAAAGCAGAACTGTATGCAATATGTGTATGTAAAAAGTAAACCACGTGGCACGTGGATGCTCAAGCAATGGTTCTGTGTGAAGCCAAGTGCTTTTCTTGGCAGGACAATCCACCCCACTTGCTGTAGTGAGGCTCAGTGACTCAAGGACCAGAGAATGTTCTTCCAATGCCAAGGTAAGGATGAATATTATTCATGTCCAAAAAAGAGCACAGTCCTTTCCTTTCATGGGCAGCATGTGCCTGAGCACAACTGTGCTTTCATCTTTATTGCTCCTAGAAGTATGAAATGTTCTCCAGAAGATATGTGCAGTGGGTGGGAAGAGAGGCAGAAATGGGCACAAGGACTCCAGAAGGTAAAGAGGGCAGGTCAAGGCAGCAGCCTAAAGATGGGTTCCCAGTGCTACTCCTCATGAGGTCAGAACACTCAGTGATGACTCTGCTATAATATTGCTCTGTTATTTGCATTTGGTCAGAGGAGAAAAAAAAAAAAATGTCTCCAACCACAGCCTCTGGAAAGGTCTGGTCTTTCCCTTCTGCCTTCTACTCGGGTCTCTGACATGAATTCTAAAGAGCATGTTTTTGTAAGAGCTGTCTCATCTAAGTCATTCTGAGGAAGAGAAGCATTGATGGGTAAAGTGATGGAGCAAAGTTCCATGTAAAGATGGCAGAAGTTGTGACACCAGGGAGGAGAGGTGACTTTTACACACAAATGAGCCTGCTTCTTCACACTTGCCTTTTCATGTCCATAAGCACCAAGGGTGTTTGCTCAGATAGTCCTGCCAGAGTTACCTGTGGTGACACGGAGGATAAAGGACGCACACCCTGGTTCCCCATGACCTCAGCTCTTACCTCAGAAGGTTTAAATTAGGAAGAAATCCTTTACTGTGAGGGTGGCAAGACAGCAGATTCTTGAGTCAAACAGACTCAAGATTCACAGGGAAGCTGTGGATGTCCCATTCCTGGAAGTGTTCAAGGCCAGGTGGAATGGGGCTCGGAACAACCGGGTTTAGAGAAAAGTTTGAACGAGATAGTATTTAGAGACCCTTCCACCCAGTCCATTCTATGACCACCTCGTATGTGCTAAAGTACCAGGCTCATTAGAACACATTTTACCCACAGCTGGTGAACTAAAACGCCTTTGGCATCCCGAGGCTGTGTCAGCCTGAGCTGCGCAGCCCCGGCCTCCGGGGGTCCTGGGACGGGCAGCTCCAGGGTGCTCAGAGGGGCACGGGGAGAGGAGGCCGAGGTGTCTCGGCTGCCCTGGGTGTCTCCTGTCTCGGTGTCTCTGTCACGGTGCCCCGTATCCCCGATCCTCCTCCTGCCGCTCCCTCAGCCCGCGGGCGGCGCCTCAGGGGACGCGGCCCCGCGCGGCCGCCACTGCGCAGGCGCCGCCCCGCCCCGCGGAGCCGAGCCGAGCTGCCACTGCCGTGTCGGCCGCGGCAGATTCGCCATAAGGCGCCGCACGGGGACCCCATTTTCGGTGTTGTTTTTTTTTTTTTTTTTCTTCCCTTTTCCCTCGCTCTGTTTTCCAAGCGGGCCGCGCTCTGCCCCCGGCGGGCTGTCCCGCTGAGCCCCCGCGGCGATGGAGGCGGCGGCTGCAGGTGAGCGGGGCCGGGCCGGGCGGGCGGGGGAGCGCGCACGGATCCCTCCACGGCGGGAGGGGAGAAGTAGTTCCGGCGGTGCTGTGACGCGATCCTTCCGCACAAGTAGTTCCCCCAGTGGCGGCCGGCCCGGCGTCCATCGCCCCGCGCCGCACGGCGGCCTGGGGGCTGTGGGGCCGAGGGGGGCTCCAGAAGCTCGGGCAGCCCGAGCCTGGGAGTCCTGCTGTGCCCCGGCTGCCCGGCCTGAGGCCGCCGCTTAGCAGCGAGCCGGGAGCAGCTGGGAAGGTGCCCTGGAGCCGCTGCTGGTCCCAATGGAAGCGTGGGGACCCCACAGCAACCTCATGGGGTGTGAGGGGGCTGCAGGGAAGTCCGAGAGGGGCTCTTCCTCAGGAACTGTAGTGATAGGACAGGGAGTAATGGGTACGAACTGAAAGAGGTGAATATTTTACTCTGGATATTAGGAAGACATTCTTTACTGTGAGGGTAGTGAGGCATTGGAACGGGGGTGACAAGGAAAGTTGTGGCTGCCCCAAGCCTAGCAGTGTTCAAAGCCTTGAGCAACCTGGTGTAGGGGGAAGTGTCCTTGCCCATGGTAGTGAGGTTGGGACTGGATGATCTTTTAAGGTCTGTTCCAACCCCTTTCTGTGCTCACCGGGGTTTGAAACACTCGTGAGCTCCTCTGGCAGCCGCTCTATGTAGTGTTAACAGCTCAAGGTCCAAGATGTGTTAAAGATGTTTCCACTGCTCTGTAATCTCAGGCCTTGGTATGCCTTGTACTGTCCTGGCTTTCATTGGAGCCGTGACCAAAGTTACAGAGTTACTCAGAGGAGGCAGCCCCACGAGTGCTGTGCTTACGCTTTCTGCCTTTCACAATCCCCGTGTGCTGTTGCAGTACGAGTTTGTGAAGTGATGTTGCAATAATTTAATGCCTGTTAATTACCCTGTATACTCAAATTTGGCTTCTGGTTGTCATTCCACAAGTTGATGACTTAATTTTTAGAATCCTGAGTTATTTCTGCCTGTCCTACGAAGTATTGTTGGACAGTTTACAGCTCACACCACCACTAAGGGTTAACAGCTGTACTCTAAATCTCATAAAGTTCAACTGCAACGTGAAGAAGAACCTCATAATGTTGAGGATGGCACTGGAACAGGTTGTCCACAGAGGTCGTGGAGTCTCCTTTTCTGGAGACGTTTAACACCCACCTGGATGCATTCCTGTGTCACCTGCTCTAGATGATCCAGCTTTGGTGGGAGGCTTGGACTAGATGATCTCCAGAGGTCCCTTCCAGCCCCATCTATTCTGTGGTTCTGTGAAACAGGATTTTATGCCGAAGAGAATTTTATTGCACTATCAGGAGGATAACTGAGTAGTAGAATAGCTAACAGGTGCTATGTTAATTATGGACTATTGTTAAAACATTTCAGGACTGCTTTATGTCCTGGGATCCAACTTCCAGTGAGAAATAATCCTCTTACTACTAGTGCTACTAATAAATTCATATTTATTCAAGGACATTTGGCTTAATAAAAAGTGTTCTGAGTGTGGTTGAACCCAGAACTGTTGTGAGTGTTCAGTATTTTTGATTTTGCTTCTGCTGAGGTGTATCTGACCTCAGAGGCATTTCCATTATGGGTGCTTACAAAAATCTGGTTCAGAGTGTTTCATATGGTGCATCCTGAAGTTAATGACTGATCACAGAGTTTGTGCTTCTACTTTGAGGGGTTCTGGGTGGTTTTGGTGTCTGGTAGTGCTCCTTACACGTTTTGATATTGTGCATTAGTGTATTTCAGTGGAACCTTAAGCAATGTTGTGTTTAGCCACATGAGGGAGATCTTAGAACATGAAAATAAAAATGTCTTGCTATAAATGTATCTGCTATGGCTTTTTTTTTCCTTAATGATGGAAAAGCTATCCTGTTCCTATATTTGATAAAGTGATTATTCTAAACTGAAAATAATTTCCTAGTTATTTGAATATCCTATTAAATCCACGTTATATCCAAGTTATGAATTTTATATATTGTAGCCAACAGAAATATGTGGAGACAGTTATTTTCTTTTAAAGAACTTTATTTACCTTTTGTCCAGGAGCATTTGTGAAGATGGTGTGTGCAATGCAGAAAAATACATGTGCCTTTATTTGCCATCATCAGTGAAACTCCAGGAGTTTCAAATGCAAGTTTCTTTTCACACATACAGTATCAGCCCGGTTAATACAATGTGTTTGGTTTAGGTGAGAGTGCCAGAGGTGGGCCTGGGTGAGACCTGGGGAGCTCAGCAAGGCCGAGCTCCAGGTCCTGCAGCTGGGTTGGGGCAGTCCCAAGCACAAACCCAGGCTGGGCAGGGAAGGGACTGGAGCAGCCCTGAGGAGGACTTGGGGTGCTTGGGGTGAGGGGCTGGACATGCCCCAGCCATGTGCTCTGGCAGCCCAGAAACCAAACATGTCCTGGGCTGCACCCAGAGCAGGTGAGGGAGGGGATTGTGCCCCACTGCTCTGCCCTGGTGAGACCTCCCTGCAGTGCTGTGCCCAGCTCTGGGAGCCCAGGCAGGGGAAGGAGGCTCTTTGAATGCTGGAAAAACTGAGCTACATTAAAGTGTACCTCATGCAGTGTTCTTACTGCAATGTGCAAAATACAATATCAGAAGGTACTGAATGATTTGGATCTTAATTTTGTTTCACTCCTGACATTTCATGAGCCTTACAGCACACAATGGATGTTTAAATAGAGAAGAGTAAGAACAGGGCAGGCACACAGTGATGCTTGTCCAGAATATGGACTTAGACCTTCTTACAGGCTTTGCTGAGCCCCAGCCAGTCGCTATCAACTTGGTGCTTCCTGGTCAACTTCTAAGAATTCTGTACACTGAGTGGATGTGTGCCCACCTTGGAGCTGCAGCAGCAGGGAGAGATCAGCTGCAAGGCAGGCAGTAGTTTCAGAGAGGTCATGTCCTTCATGACACCTGGTTTTGTAGTTCTTCATTTTACCCTTAGCCTTTTCTCCCATCTTCAGTTACATCCTTCCAGGTTAAAAAAAAAAAAAAAAACAAAAAAAATCTAATTTATTTAACTGCTCATTTATGGAACTGTGCTGTGTTGTTGATTTTCCTTATTTCTGTATCTTTTAAGGATGATGATTATGATTATTATTATTTCAGTAGAGGAACAATATCCACAGTTGTAAGCCCAGTATGGATCTTCTCTATTTTTTACTAGGTCTTTGTATTATAGGACCATCTCTTTTATAGGTCTGTCTGTTTTATCTCTAAGGTTTTGTTTCTGAGGAGTGCAGTTCCTGGCCTTGTTTTGAGGCTGTCTTTAAAGTGGTTGCTGTAATTGAGAGATCTTTCCCAGAAAACCTCTCCAAACCATTATAAAATAGCAGCAAATTGAAAAAATTATTTTGCTATGGGCTCACCTTCTTTGAAGGGTCTTTTCCCTATACAGATTGCTTTTTATTGCGCAGGCTCTTAGGCAGGCCTGTTACTGTTGAGATGTTTTTAAAATGTTGCTGCGTTCTGCCTTTTATTTTTAAGTTGCTAAAATTACCCTTAATGACCTGCCTCACTGTTTTTTTACCTTAAATTGGACACAATTTAAATCTTTTGCTTTCCTCATTTAATGAAACTTTCATGAAGATGTTTTCTTCTACTGAAAGTTCATTTCACTGCTATTTAGCTGTGCTAGATTTTCCTTTCCCATTTCTAAAACCTTCTTTGATGATTAGCATCAAATATGATGCTTTTAAATAGCCTTCATGCTGCTTTCAAGGATTTAACTTGTCTTGGAACCTTTTAGTCCTTTTTGTGGTTTATTTTGTTAAAGATGCTTTTTATCTTTATATAGTTTGCATTGTTGAAGTGAAGCATAAACATTTGGTTCTTTATCACTCTTTTAAGAGGGCTTTTGTGTAGTACTTTAATCATGGTTATAGAGTAACTCTTAAATAATGTCACTTTGAAAAGGGTCCTGTGTTTTACTTCTGATAAAGTCAAAAACTTTTCTCCTCATGTGGTTTCCCTGTCTGCTTGCTGGGTGAAACAGTCATTAATGGTGTCTAAACATTTAATCTTGGCATCTTGTGTTGACCTGACATTTAACCACTCTGCCTAAGGCTTATTAAAGCCTACAATGTATTGTTTCTGTCTTTGTAACCTATTTTATCCCCTCCACTGTGCCACAGTCATTGGTACCCCTGTGGTCAAGGTTGTTGCTTATGTGTAGTCCTTACACTGTACTTTTCTGTGCACTGTATTTAAATTCCTCAGGAATTTTCCTACCTGTTAAAATAGCCTGTTAATCACATTTGACCCTAAGCTGCTTCTAAAAGGCCTTATTTTTAAAAAATAATGCATTCTACTTTGTTCTCAATGTTTTGGTAGTGGTAGTAACCCACTGGCATTGCAGAAATGGGTATCAGAAACTTGTTTGAAGGAGTGAATGTCAGTAATCCTTGTTTACAGCCAGGATGCCAACTCTGCATTACTGTAGCAGCAGTTAGGTTTATTTTCTAAAAAGCAGCTACAAAAACAAACCTAGTACGTAGGTTGCTAGAAAAAGCATACTAATTTCTATGTTGTCCTTCATTTTTTAGTAGTCTCTGATTTTTCCTGCTGCAAAGTGAATCACCTTCATCTTTGTTGTCTTTTGCACTTGTTACCTACCTTTCAGTCTTAATTTAAAACTATTTTCATACTTCCTTGAATTTTTGCTTGGGTACACCTGATGCTCTTCCATTTTTATTTCTTAACTTGTAATTTTCTCTTAGTTAGATACAGAGAAAAAACAACTTAGTTCTGCTCACAATGGCACCGTGTTGAATTCATACCCCAGGCACCTTAACTAGTGTGCTTTTGGTTTTCAGTCTGAGTATATTTGTATTGTATAGATCATAGAATTACAGAATGGTTTGGGTTGAAAGGGACCTTAAATATCACTCAAGTCCACCACCCTGCCATGGCCAGGGCCACCTTCCAGTATCCCAGATTGCTCAGGGCCCCATCCAGCCTGGCCTTGAACACTTCCAGGGATGGGGCATCCACAGCTTCTCTGGGCAACCTGTGCCAGTGCCTCAGCACCCTCACAGGAAAGGTAGAGATTTTAAAATACATTATTTCTTAATCATAAGCATTCACAAACTTCAGTGTAATTTAGTCTTGTTTGCAGAGTTTGAGAGCCTCTACACTTGTAGGTTATTGAGTAAACTTCATTTACAGCCTGGCTAGGAAATATGGCAAATGTAAATGACTGGGTTTTCCTAAAACCATATTAAATGGGATTGATTTTAGCATCATCTTTAGTTTTTGCAGGAATGCATCCTCTACTGACATTGCTGTAGCATTCTTCCTTAATGTTAAAATAAAGTTTGTGGCACTGAACTAATGATAATTAAATTGCCCTGATTTTAGTTAGCAGCTGAGAGCAAGAACAGTCATGGTCAGGGGCTCCTCTTCTTTGCTTGAATGCTTTCTGCATGGCTGGCTTTGTCTCACCAGTCATTTTGTGCTGGTGAATTAAGAAATTGTTGTTTACTGTTTAGAATTGCCCAAATTCAGATTAAGAATGCCCTAAAACAGCTTTTTATTCTCCAGCTGACCCTTCCAGTATGGTTGATTTGTTAGTTTTGAGCACAGGGTTCGTGTAGTGCTGCTGTTCTAATGGTAGCAAACTGTTTTGCAGACTTTCTATACTTCTTTTTTCTTTAACATTTACCAAGGATAATGCTTTTGATTGAGAGATGTGCTGTAATAGTGGATATTAATTTCTTGATGAATCAAAATAGAGAAAATAGCCAGAAACCAGCATTGATTTGTATATTTTTTTTAATTTAAGAAATAAAATTAGTTCATACAGCATCTTTATGAAAATAATGATTAAAATATTATGTGATCCAGAAAATATATTTTAAGTAAAACAACAACAATGGCAAAAAAAAAAAAAAAAAACCAAACCTCTACAAAAAAAACATGAAACCAACAAACAGGTGTCCTGGAGGTAAAGCAATAAAAATCAGAAATACACTGTAACATGTTTGTGAAAATTTTGGATGTTTGAAATGGCTTTGAAAATGAAAAGCCTCTAACATGCTCAGAGGAGCGAGATCTGATAAGTAAAATATTTTTAAAGTATTTGACAGTAGTACAGGATATCATTATTTCTTCTCCTGTATTTGCCCATTCTTTTATGTTCAGTTGAAACATTTTATTACTAAGAAATAGTGTTGCTTGTCTTAAACAAAAGTTATTGGCTTTTTACATGCTGCTTTATATTAACTGCTACCTCACATTTCATTGCTTCTACCTAAACAGAAAAAGTCTTGTTTATTGTTCTTAGACACTTCAGTATCTTACATGTTCAACCTTTGTGTGTGAAAGTGAAAAGTTCTTTTACAAAATAAATAATTTGGTTGGAATAGCTGTGCCCACCTTTTCCACTTTTTATTGTACTTGATATCTGTACAGAAACAACAGAAAGAGGAAAAAAAAAACACAACCAAAAAGCCCAACAAGACCAAGTCCTAGTCTGATGAATAAGATTTTTAATTGCAGAAAGTTCCTGTTAAGAATTTGATGGTGATGAGGCAACAAAGTTTGTTTCAGCTTTGTAGTAAGTTTAGAAAGAACTAAGTATTATTCATATTCTGAACTTAATTGCTGCATATTTTAGGAAGGTTGACCAGATGCATAATTATTGATCCTATCAACTTTTTTACACAGGCCAACAAATACCCAGTGACTTTATTTTTTAAATTTAATTGTGGAGTTCTAATTCCTTTTAACAGCTCCAGAACTTTAGAGACACTTAGAGAAGTTGTTAACTCTTGCCAGCTTTGAAAGGAAAGGTGAAAAGTTTTGGATCCATTAGAATGATTTAGGGTACATAAATACAGATTTGTGTCCTTTCCCGGTGTGTCTTGTAAAAGCAGTTATTAAAAATAAAACAATACTAATGCTGAGACTTCCTTTTATGCAAAATTAAATTTTTTGGTTAGGTAAAATGGATTTTGCACTAGATTTTGTCATACATTGGTTAAAAGTGACATATGACAATAATATATTCCTTGGTTCCCTTAAGTACTGTTAATTTCAGGGATCTTTCCAAGATAAGTGCTGCTTTCTTGCCCCTTTCCCCTTCCCCACTCCAACTTTAAAGCCAAACAGGACAGATACTGGTTTATGCTTTGTGGAGGGGATTGGGAATCAGGGAATTTGCTTCCTAGTCTGCAGCTTGCTCTTTGTTTTTGGTAATCCATTTGTTAAACTCCCTTTGCTGTAGATATGCTTAGTGTGAAGGAAAAAAAAACCTACTAATTAAGCAAAATGCTGAGGGTTTTGGAAGAATTAAAAAAAAAGGCTTTGCTTACGTTATAGCTCAATTTTCCACCTAGTCAATTAAGGAGAAAATTATTGGTATTATTTATTTCAGTGTATATTTAGCACAGTTTATAGGGGCAAACTGAAGATAATGAATTACCACAAACATGTTTAGTGAACAGAATGTCCCAGATTGGTTTTGGCTGAATTTCCTGATGTTTGTGTACCTGCATACTTGATTACTGTTCTTTTCTTTCTCTGCATATTTAATTGCTGCCTAATTAATTGCTCACTTGATTTCCTACATAATTAATTATTCACTAATTAGCCATTGATTCTATGCATAGTTAATTAACTTACTCCTTATTTGATTTTTACACTTAATTGACTATAACTCATTGCTTTATCGCTACACTGCCTAATTAGCAACTGCATAATCAATTATTGTTTCCTTATTCCATACTTAATTAGTCTGGTGATCAGCAGAGTTTATCCTCTGCTCTCTGACCTTCTTTTCCAGGCATTCTTCCTAAAATAATTTCTTTACTCTGGTTTCCATCTCACCTCTGAGTAAAGCTCATGCATCTTCTGTGTGTTCTTTGGTGCTTCCTGCACCTTCAGTGACACTGAGTGTGCTCTGCCACCTGGGCTCTTCATTCCTGGCTTTGGGTGGCCTTGCTAATCAAACACTTTAAACACCCTCTGAGGCTTCTGGGCACTCTCCTTGCTCTTCTGCCCCTCCCCAAGTCCTCACTGGGAGGAGGGAGGGATAAAGTGGTGTGTGAGTACTGATTGCAGCTGTTCAAGGAGGAGACGAGACAAAACCCTGGGTTTGAACTTCTAGGGAAAACAGCCAGCAGCTCAGGAAGCAGAAACAAATAAAACCTCAAAACAGAAACATCAGCTAAATTGTGGAATTTGAATTGGTTAAATGTTTAGGTAAATTTTCATAGGTTTTATTTTGTGTTTACATTTAAGGAGAGGAGTTGTTATCTGATGGGTCAATAACAGGCTTCATGCCTTCATAAAAAAACAACAAAACAATAATGCTAACTAGGGCAGAACAAGTTCAAAGGAACATTTCAACATACTGCAATCAAAACAGAAATATCTGTGTGCTCAAGACAGCAGAATGCCTGAGAAGGAGCCCAGCTGCGCTCCTAAGAACACATTGATTGTGCCATACACTTGCATAGCTGCTTGTGTGTAATAAGAGGGTATTTTGAGCAACAGGAGCAGTATTGGAGTTGTTCTCTCAGAGATGTTGTGGAAGAGATGAAGGCACAGGCTGCCTGTTTTGAGCTGTGCTTCTGTTAGGTTTCAAGGGCAAATACCTGTAAAAGAGACACCTCTGCTGCTCTTAACTTTCAGGACACCCCAAATAAAGATTTGTGTTGAGTGGGGTGAATTATGTAATTTGTGTGTCATAAAAGAGGTAGAATAAGGTTCAATAGGGGAGTACTTAGGTTTGTTTTAAAAATAGGTCCCTGTTAAAAAATAGGTCCCAAAATACAGCTTCCCTGTTCTCTTACCCCCAGAGTCATCTCAGAATTCACAAACTATCACATTATTTCTGTACTTACCCAGTGATCTTTGGTTCGATTTGTACCTCGGAAGTGCTGCTTGTTCCAGTTTGGTTTCAGTGGGTTTATGTCCCTAATTTTCCATAGGGAGATGAAGGGAGAGGAGCAATTGAAACCAGTCTCTGGACCAGAGCTTCATACATGTAGCTGTAGAACACGTGTGCTGTCAAAATTGGTTCCTGGCTGGTTTTTTTTTTGTTTCATTGGAACCTGAAGGGAGTAGAGACTCTTCAAAAATCAGCTATTAAACCAAAAGACTGCAGTGTTAGAAAACAGAAGTCCTCTGAATTTCTCTGGCTAAAATCTCTGGCTTTTTAAATCTGGGCTTAGATTAATCCTTCTTTATTGTTATTTATTTTCTTGACGGTTTGCTTTCACATCACACTTCAAGTACCTGTGAATTAAAAAAAAAAGATTTGCCTAAAAATTTGTTTCAAATTTCTGTTTAAAGCATTGACCAGGGGGCATTTTAATGACATTCTTCATCTGCTCCTGCTGCTTGGAAGCTTTTTAAGGTTTTTTTTGTTTGTTTTTCTTAAATCAACAGGAACTTTTCATGGAATTTGATGAGGATGTCATACATATAATTTTACCATGTGTTTGAAAATATATAAAATTATAAGGATGTTTGAGACTGGAAGGGGAAAAAGGTCTTAAATTGTTCTTCTTCCTTTTGTGTCATGTTAAAACATTTCTAAGATTTCAGCCAGAAGAAATTTTTTGCCTTATGAGGATCTAAATAGGAGTTGTTTACCCATTTCTTAAATTAATTCATTTGGGGATGTATTATGAATGTGTTCATTTAGTGATGAAACTTTGGTAATTTCGCCTCATTGCTGCCTGTTATGTGTCTTGAGTAAATGATAGTTACTTTGTTGACTGAATGGAAATCGCAGTAACTCATGGCAAGGTAAATAACTTACATTTGGAAACACTAATTCCTTGTTTTTAAACTTGTTTTTTCAGGGATCAATTCCATCTTCATGTGTAAGCTTTGTAACTTATTTTCACCAAATAAGTCCGAGCTGTTGTCTCATGTCTCTGAGAAACACACAGAAGAAGGGACCGGTGTGGATGACATCATTATTCCTCTCCAGCCTCTAACAGCACCCACAAACACAAGCAAAGATGGAGAAGGTACATTCAGAAATTGAGAGAAATGTAATTTTCAGTGTTACATATTTTTTTAATAAAACCTGTGGTGTGATGACTCTGCATTGTGTGTAGAATAGTTGGTTTTTATAATAAGCGCTGCGCAACTGTCCCCTCAAATTTCATTCAGTGCAGAATAGATCACATGACAGATATGGATAAACTCAACTTGTCTTAGGGAATGATGGCATTGGTTTATTAATTTTCAATGTGAACTATTGCAAAGTTTACTTCCTACAGCTTTAATTGGAGCTCTGTAGTGGGAGCAGTGGTAAGATGGTCTAGCAGCAGTGAACAGCAATCAGGACACCATGGGTGAGGGTGTGCCTTGAGGCTTAGGTGTCCTTTTTGAGTTGTCTACCATGTTTGTTGTGATTCAGGTAATGTTAATAGTTCTATTCCAAAAAGGAAGTGGCACAATTCATAATTTATAACTGTGTTTTGATAGTGATGCTGGTAAATAAAGCAATCAGAGGTTGAATTAGTTACACATAAAAGTTTTATTGTGCAACTTATTTATTTATTTGTGTTTTAACTGATCATAATTTCCATCTTTTGGAATGTTAGCAATGGGTTCAAAATAATTCAGACTTTTTATCTTCTTTTATGCCCTTACTGAGTAATGGATTTAAATTGCTGGCAAACCTCTTTAACACAATTACTAGGATTTTTCAATCATTATAATTTCTGGATTTAAAAACCTATCTGCTTATGAATCAACTGCCCTCTAATATCATACATTCAAAATTTTTTTTGTTAACATATGTATGTGATGTTTCTTTGCTTACTTAACAACAGTAATTCAGTAGTTATATTAACTTCATCAATGTAAGAAGATATTTCTAATAATGGTCATTTAATATTTCACTAGAGCTGCTGTCTCCTCAGGTGGCTGGTGAGAAAAAATCTCACCAGAGTATTATTTCACATAATGCCCTAAATTACCAGTGTATCAGAAGGTGGTGAATAAATTTCAAATCAGTTTTCAAAATGTCATTCTAATTTTATTTTCGTAGCACAGAATTAATTCCTCGGGCATGCAAAATGCACTTTCCTTTCTCTGATGTTTGTTTCCTGTTATCCCTCCATTACATATGTTTTTGAGCACAGTGAGACTGGTACCTTAATTTTAGTAAAAAGGCTCTTCTGTAAACTTCTCTTTGCATTTTTGTCAGGAGTATCGGAGTATCTGCACTTTCTGTATTGTATGTGTTCAGCATGCGTTGTACATTTTTGAGGATAGTTTGTAATTACCATTATGATCTGCAACAACAGAAATTAGACATAATTAGCTTTTAAGAAAATAACTCTGCAAATCTTATGTAAAATATAACATTCTTAAGTCATATATTCATAATTTACCTTTCTCATTATTCTTGGTGAATAGTTTTATATATCTGATGGGCTCATATGATGCCACCTTTTTCAAGTTAGATAGCCCAGCTCTCTGACATCTGCTGTCAGTAAGAATGTCAAGGTAAATTACTTTTCCACAGTTTTCAAGTCATATTCTAAGCATTCTTTAGAATTTTTCCTTTCCCATCAGACACATTGATTGGAGAAGATGGTGCTGAAGTCCCATTGATTTCTTTTCTGTGTTCTGTTTAAAAAAAATACTGTAATCTGCAGTTGAACATTAGATTGGAAAGAGTTCTTCTTTGAAAGCATCAATTATTCCCTCCTGCTATGGAATGTGCAGTAAATAAAACTTAGAAAGTTTGTAGTATACAATTATTTGTCAATGAACCAGTGTTTGCAGTAATTCAGTATTGTCACTGAAAGGAGAAGTAATTGGTGAATCACCACTCTTAGAAATTACAGTCTTAGAAATTACAACTTTTAGTACTTGGTGACTAATAGATGAACATCTTTTTGTCCTTTGAAAGTGTAATTTCTCTTCCAATTATTGGTAAATACTGTAGCTACCCCACAATTGGTATAGAAGAGTGAATGCCGAGTTGCTAATGGAGCTCTTTGTTCTGCCTGAGTAATGAATTAATGATTTTATAAGTACTGGGGACAAGTAAAGTGCTAGGCACATCATATGTGTTTATTACTCTAGTGTTACTTTATTTACAGTGCTCGCTGCTGAGTTTTGTTTAGTGGCTTTCCCATCGTTAAGCCATGATCTATTTAGAGTTGATTTGTTCTAAATATTTTGGCACAATGTTGTTAATTTTTTTTTATGAAGTGGGACCAAGGGTACCAAGGAGACGTTGCTGTTATACATCTATACACAGGTCACATTTTGTCCAGCACTGGATTGTGCCATCTTTGTTTTGGGAAATGACAGGTATTTACCTGGTAGTTGTAGTCATTCATGCTCCAGTTTAGCCTAGGGCTTTTTATAATTCTTCACAATTATCTCCATTTTCTTCACAGTGCTTGTCAAAACTCAGCTTTCTTTTGCTTCTGCTTAGATTGGTGAGAATTTGTGGGACAGCATCAATGGCTCTGCTTTCATCTATTCATACTGTTATTACCTGATGGATTGTTGTTTGGTTTGGGCTGTATCTGGATTATGGGATGCATGTCTCTGTCTGTTATGAAACCTCAAAGAAAGTTACAGTCTGAGTATCATCATTTCCTCCAAGGAGTGCAGCTCATTAAAGGCATTTAGAATCATGGTGTGTGCAGCAGCCTCCTCCTTGCCTGACCACAGGATGCAGCCAGAGCCTGCATTCATTCACACCTGGGGGACAGGAGATGTTGCAGGTGCTGTGATACAAACACAAAACTGTAATAAAATAAGGCTGAGGATGAGATTTTTATGGGTGCATTTGTGTGACACTGTGTGCAGAAGAGTCTGAGTATGGCCACGTGCTGTTGTGACTGATGACATGTAAGCTTTTTATACTGACAGTTGAGGAAGGATTCATATTGCATCAGCCTGTTAAAATATGGTCAGAAGGTTTAAGTGACATTTGCACGAGCGTTTTGTGACTTCTGACAAACTTTTTGTATTAAACAGATTGATTTGGACAAGCTTACGTGAACAATTCCTGTGAAGGAACAGTGTAAAAATAGACACGCAGTTTATTTCATTGCTCACTTTTTGAAGTTTCTTTTTTATGCCTTTGAGTACATAATTATACAGCATAGCACAAAATGTCTTCCCTGGATATTGCCATTGCTCATCCAATAGCAGTCAGCATAAAGATTGGTTTCAGTCAGTCTGTAATGAGTGCAAAATCCCCAGAAACAACTAAGTTGTTCTTGAGGGAACAGGATCTTAATTCAAAATCTTTTTAATGACCAATTTGAAGCTTCTATTTATGACTAAGCATCCTTGAAATAAGTGTTAGGGGGGTTTTATTATTTATTTAATATGCTACTTTATTTTTAGCAGCTAAATAGATTCTTTTTTTCTAACAACCAATATTTGATTAACTTGGTTATGTACTGGCAGATGAATGACAATATTCTGCTATTAAATTGCTGTGTGCTGTTGATCTTATGTGGTTTGAGCTGGAATTTGTGTACTGCAGTGTGAAGAGCTCACTGGGGGCATGCTGGGTAGAGAGACAGCTGGAATTTGCAGTTACGTGCCTCATTAAAAAATTATTTCGGGCATTGTTAACTCAAAGTAGCTTAAGGTAAGTTCTGTCTTGGAAAAATGAAACCAAGGAGCAAGGAAAAGAAATTACTGTGATAAACCTCAGAAGTTCTGGTGATGTTTCAGTTGCTCACATGAGCCCTCCCTCCTGTTCCTGTGTTTGTTGCTGCCTGCTTCTTACCACCAAACCTTTTACATGGTTGAGAACTGCTGTAAATTCTCCTACTGCTGGACACATTTACAAGCATTTCTGTAATTTGCACATGCTTTGTTTATTTGCCACCCCATTAGTAGTCACAGCGATAAGAACTGCAATTTTATAAGCCATAGCAGAGATTTTCTCACCAGCCATCTAAAGGAGCAGTTCTCATATTTCCACTTGCACACAAGATTTTGTTTCAATTTCTGTCTTAATGTGGAAGTGCTGTTCTGTTTTTTATTAAATTTTCACTAAAACAGTCAGGAAGAAGCATCTCTTTGACTTGGTTTTTCTTAATTTCTTTTTGTTGGGTAATCTGATGATTGCATTGTAAAGGAATGAAAAGAATATCATACACAGAGAATTTGGTGGTTGCATTCATTCTTCCAAGCCTTGGATTTAATTATTTTGTAGTAGTCTGACCAGCATCCACATGTGTATTCCTTATGTTGGAACTGTGATTCCTGTTAGCAAACTGGAGCCTTTTGATGGGTTGATGTAAAGATTATTGTTGTTGGGTTTATTTTAATTGTTTGTTAATTTCTTCAACTTAAATACTGATTGCCGTGATGGATGGATATCAAAATAACATGAATGGCAACAAAGAGAAGTTTTGAGAGCACTGAAATCACCCCTTTATTTCTGGCTGAAATTGACAAAATTACTTTTCCTAGAGGAGCATGAAAGTTCAGGACACTGCTGGAGAGTTGCAAAAAGTTATGGGGAACAGTTGCTTTTTTTCCGTTCATGGTAAGGTTTTTTTGGCAGTTTTATTATGTTTATTTAAGCAGACAGGTATTCAGTCGCTCCTGAAAGAAGACAGAATGCTTTCTTTTTCATCTGGTAGTAATTACATGGCTAACTCAAAGCTGTGGTCTCTGAGTGTGGGGTTTTGCCTGGTATGTTTTAGGGGAATGCTGACTAGGTTACAAACGCGATGCTACCTTCTTCTGTTCTCCTGCATCATCTTCCTTTAAGATTGCTTAAGTAATTTATTTTTCAATATCCTCTAAATCAACCAATTCAATAAGGTCTTTCAGCTCCTGTGCTTGAAAAAATTTTGTAGTTTGGGTTTTTTTAAATTTTCTCTCTTTTTGTGTTTTTTTCAGACTTGTACACCGTCAATCTCAATTTATCAGTACAGCAGTGATGAGAGAAATCTTAAGCAGGAAATACAATTTTCATGCATTTCTGTGCATTGCATGTCATAGACTTCATCAATATTTCCTCTACAGAAATATGGAAATGTAAAATTATATTGTACTTATTAGGGGTTGTGGATGACTTCTTATTTTAATTCAGGAAACATTTTTTGCATGACTTCTGGAATTTATTTGTTACCAATAATTTTTTAGGCCAGCTTTTGACTAGAAAGTGCTGACAATCAAGAACCACAGAAAATATTAGGGAGTAATTGTTCACTATATTAAAAAGACAATGAGATTTTGGTTCTTAAGCATACCTTATTTTTCTCTGATTACATCTCAATACCTGGATAATTTATTTGAAAATGACTTAAATTAAAAAGCTTTCATAGTGTTGAAACACAATAGAGCAATTTTGTAGTATACATGTGCTGATAGAGTGCTTGCAGTGTAATTAAGTAAAACTGTGGCACTTTGACATCTGCTGATCTCAATAACACAAATGTTATTGCTTTGCAGCTACCAGAAATGCCAGCAAATACCACTGCTTGAAATAAGTTTCTGTGATGCTAACCTTTTTTTAAGCTTTTGGGATAACTCCCCTCAAATTTCATTCAAGGCACATATTTTTCAAAGATCAGATGGGTGTTAGCTAATTAGCTGTGGAATTTAATCATGGTTTACTTTAAACTTTAATTTTCTTTTCTAGAGTTTCTCGTAGCAAAGAGGAAAAGGGGCAGACCAAAAGGGTCCACTAAGAAGTTTTGTGTGGATGAAGATGTGGCAGAAAATAATTCTGTTCCAAGCAAAGAGACCCCAGCTGGGACAGAGGAAGGCCCAGAACCCTCTGAAGTCTCACCAGGCAGCCTGGAGTGCAGGAAATGCAATCGCAAGTTCTCCAACACACGTCAGCTCACCAAACACATCTGCATTATTGTTCTGAATGAAGGAGAAGAAGAAGGAGATGGAGGTAAGAAAACATCCAGCAAAAATATCTGAAGCAGGTTGTGGGACAGTGTGGTGTTCCTACCGTGAGACCTGGCTTGGAATCCCCAGTGCTGTCTTTAAATGGAGTGGAGTTGTCTGTTCCTTGTAACACAGAAAAGCAAAACTGAACTTAGACAAGGTATTTAAACTTCTTTCAAAGTGGTCAAAATGTTTATTATGGTAATGACTGTCTTACAACTATCTGAAATGCTTGTTTTTCATAGCAACTGTTCTGTTTCTCACAAAGTGGAGTGTAGTTTCTCAGTGAGAAGTGGTATAGGCCATGCAGGTGAGTATCACACAAAGGTGAGGAAGGATGAGCCTGTACAGGGGTTTCTATCCTGTGTCTTTGGAAACCTGAGTTCTGTTCTCTTCTTTTGATAGAGTTTGCTTTTCACTGTATAAAAATTATTGTCAAACTCAAACAAAGCTTTATGTGAATGATTGTTTTTGGCATAGGAGAGTCCAATGTTTAAATTTAGCTTTAAGATTGATTTGGATATATTCAGCCTCTCAAATTTTTAGTATAGAACGGAGCAGAATGAAGTTATTTTCAGTTGTGAGGGACCTACAATGATCATCTTGTTCAACTGCCTGACCAGTTCAGGGCTGACCAGCAGTTAAAGCTGTTCCTAAAGGCATTGTCCAAATGGTTTCTTAAGCAATTCATTGGCCTGAGGCATTGAACCCCAATCTGTTTAAAAAGACAACAGTGAATATTCATTCAGAATAGAGTAGTTGAAGGGATGTACAGTAATCATCTCCTTTACCTGCCTATTTAACTTTTCCCTAAGGTCAGTGTCGCAGACTACAAAGCAATTACTTAGGCCAAATTACCTTAACTTTATATCAGCTTTGTGTTAATGGTAAAATTCAGGTTTTGCTTTTGTTACAGTTGTTCAGTATGATTTTGTGGATTCTGCTTGTAGACAAAATTTGTCACTGATGTTTTTTCCAGTTTTCTGTTACTCTTTCCAGTATGTTTGATTATATTCAACTAGTATGACTATTTTACTTTCACATATATGTAGAGTTTAACTTCTGTGGCAAAGCTTAATTAAAATAAGCTTAAAATATGTTGATAGAGCAGAGAAACTCTTGCTTTGATAAAGTACCTGGTTCTATTTTACTGTCATCAGTGGTACAATTTTTCAACTACACAAAATGACAGTTACTCCCAGCTGTCTCACCTTTGACATCCTAAGTGTCTTAGCCCTCTACTGTTTGTAAGTGCTAGGTTCAGTGTTAATATTTGCATTATTTTAGAAATGTCCTTTTAAAAGGACATTAGAAAAGGCGACATTTCTAGATGTCTAAGGTCATTTTCTAAACTCTCAGGTCAAAGTATGAACTCAAATTACCTGTTCTTGACCTGTTAGCTCATTAGAGCTCCTAAATCTTATCTTCATTGGTTTCTCTACCAAATACACTGCAGATTTTCCAAACTAAATTGCTCATCCTTTTCCTTCTTCATAAATAGCCTCAGTTTTGGGCAGATGAAACATTTTTTGTTTATTCCCTGGTAAAAGCAAAATGGTCAAGCAAAGTCAAACAACGAATGACTTGGGGTCACCAAAACAAGGGGGTCCAATTTTTGGAAGCTTTCTATCTTCACTGCAAACTGTGAAGGTGTTGGGGGCTGGTTTTATCCTGAAAACATAATTCTTCCTTGGAATATATCTATTGAAATTCAGTCCTCAGCTGTCTACTAATTACTGTCCCATCAGAGGAAAACTTTTCACTTCTGGCTTTACTATATGAACTGGTTTGAGACAACTTTTCAGTTTCTGAATATGTAGATGAAAGTCGCATATGCATTATTATTTTCCTCTAAAAAAGTGTGTGAATACAGTCAGTAGCTCAAAACTCTGTGGAATAGGCAAGAACAGTGTGTTCTCTGCCTAGGGTTCTCTATAATAGTCTCTGTAATATTCCCTTTTGCATAATCACAGAATCACTAAGTTTGAAAAAGACATCCAAGGTCATGGAGTCCAACTATTAACTCAGCATGACCATGTTCACCACTAAACCATGTCCCCAAGTGTCACATCCACAGACCTTGTGAACGTTTCCCAGAATTCTGACTTCACTGCTTCCTTGCACAGCCTGTTCTGATGGTTGATCACTTTTCAATGAAGGAATTTTCCTAATATCCAATCTAAACCTCCTTTGGCACAACTTGAAGCCATTTCTTCTCATCCTGTCTCTTGTTACCTGGAAGAAGAGGGCAACCCCCACCTGACTCCAGCCTCCTGTCAGGCAGTTGTAGAGAGTGGTAAGGGTCCCCTGGATCCTCTGCTCCAGGCTGGGCTCCCTCAGCTGCTCCTCAGCACACTTGTGCTCCAGACCCTTCCCCAGCTCTGTTGTTCTCTGGACCCTCTCCAGCCCCTCAATGTCCTTCTTGTAATGAAAGGCCCAAAACCGAGCACAGGATTTGAGGTGTGACCTCACCAGTGCTGAGTACAGGGAGACAGTCCCTGCCCCGGTCCTGCTGGCCACATTAATTTTAATGCAAGCCAAGGTGCATTTGCCTTGTTGCCCACCTGGGCACATGCTGGCTCATGTTCAGCCACTGTTGACCCACAGCTCCAGGTCCTTTTCTGCCAAGCACTTTTCCAGCCTCTCTCCCCAGCCTTGAGCACAGCATGGAGCAGTTGGGACCCAAGGGCAGGACCTGGCACTTTGCCTTATGGAACCTGACACAATTGGCCTCAGTCCATTGATCCAGCCTGTCCAGATCTCTCTGCAGAGCCCTCCTGCTTCATAACAGGGCAGGAGGTGGTTTTTTTTGCTGTTCTGTTCTTTTCCTAATGTTTCCTTTATATTATGGTTGATTTTTTGGACTCCTGCTTACTATTAAACTTAGGTTTTCAGGTAAGTATTTAGAAATACAGACAGATGTTTCTTGTACTCTTAAGAGTCAATTTAGAACCCATCCTTTTATCAGTGATTTTTTTTTCTTCAATGAACCATTGCCCATGTTCTTAGAGCTGGATGGAAGATTTTATTGAAGGTCTTTGAATCTTCCAGAAATATAATATCTGCATGTCAGAGACAGTTCAAAATAGATAGCTAAAATTCACAAGCAGCTTTGGCTGCAGGTTCTTCTCACTTAGTCTTTGACATTTTCCCTAGTGCATACAGGTTGTTTTTTTTCTTCCTTTTATCCATGTATTTTCCAACCTGAAATTACTTACCGTACCATTTTTAATGCTTCTGAGATATTTCTATAGTTTTAAAGTTTATACCACTGCCTCATGTTTTTAATTTCTTGCAAAGCTTAGCACTCTATAGACATCTGGTTAATAGTCAGATGTTTTCACTTTGCACTGTGTCTGGCTGCAATGGAGTTAATTTCTTTATAGCAGCTCATATGATGCAGTGGTTTATATTTTCGACTGAAATAATGTTTTGGCTATTGCTAAAATATGCTAAGCATGAAAATATTGAAAATATATAGTTATTCTGTGTGATATTCTCTATTCAAAGAAATCTAATATATGTTTTGAGCTGGATCTCAAATATTCATAGAGGTCTCCAAGTAATAAAATGTTCTGCTGTCTTTTATAGGTCGACAAGAAAAGTGCTGAAATCCCTAACATGACTGGCATTTAAAATAAATAAATCACTAGAAAACTCTAGTTGGAGCTAGGCTTGAAACTTCATTGAAACTGCACATGTGTTGGTCAGAGGAATAGCTGGTAGATACAGTGGGCCTCTGCTGTTCCTTGCTTCTGTAATGAGTGATCTGCACTGGTCTCTGAGATCAACTCACTGATAGTTCTCCTGCTCTTTCCAGAGTCACCAGGCCCTGTTGGTTACTGACATCCTCTGTGCCTCTAATTTGATTCTTTAAAGCATAATGATTGCCTTCACCTTGTGGGCCCGTTCACTAAAACAAACAAAATAAAACAAAAAGTGTCTTTTTTTGTCAAGTCTGGAGGGTTGACCCTGCCTGGACTCCAGGATGCCCAGGAAGCAACTCCTCAGCTGGACTGGAAAGAGAAGATACAAAAGGTTGTGGGGAGAGGTCACTCACCAGTTACTATCACAGGAAAAACAGACACAGCCTGGCCAAATTAACTTATTACCAATCACATCAGAGCAGGATAATGAGGAATAAACCCAAATCTCTATCAGAGAAGCCAAACTGTATCCCCCCCTCCTACCAAAACATGGCCTCACAAAGCCTATACAGCACAGCATTAAAAATGTCCACTGTATTTCCAATTTCCCCATGTACATGCTTAGTAAATATGTTTTTTCATAGAGTGCTTATTTGCCTAAGCAAGTTGCTGTTTTGCAAGCTAAACTGTGTGTACACCTATTTCTGTTTCTATTTGGTTAAACCAAGTTAACAGTTCTGGCTAATCATTTGGGTCTGGCTTGCAAGATACAGGAGAGGACATTTAATGGCATTTGGGTGGAAGACAGATTACAGTCCCTTCTCTGGAGTGAAGCGTTCAATCCTCCTGAAGTGGGAGCTTACATATATCTTAAAGATGTCACTTCTGGCCTTAGTTTAAAATGGTGTTGCCATCAGCTGGATTCTGATTTAAATTAATTCTTCTTGTTAGTAGAATGTCATTCTCTGGGGGAGAAACAATTGCCTGTGTTAATTTCAAATGGCCAGTTCACTTTCTTTTTTCCAAGCTGCTCTCCTGCTGCTATAAAATATCACTTCTTAGAGGCTAAAAAATAGTAATTTGAATGAAGAGTAGTTTAAAAACATGCCAGTTAAGGCTGTGTAGCTGTGCCTGTGAAATGTCCCACATCCATTTACAAATGCGGAGAGCAGTCCCTTCAGTCAATGACTCCAGCAGAACCCTGGGACAGGTGAAGGATGCAGTTTGATGGGGCTCAGGAAGCCCTGATCAATTCAGAGCTGGCAGGAGCTCTGCTGATCAGCAGCTCTGACCATTCCTGGATTGTGTTTCAGGCTGTTCAGGGTTGTGTCCCTTGCACAAACACAAGTGGTGTTGAAACACCTGGCACCGAGGAGGGGAAGGCACTCTGTCTGTCTGTCTGTCTGTCTGTCTGTTGGATCCAGGTGCCAGCTGACAAAGTGCTGAGCTGGCTGCTCAGCAAGGGAGGTGCAGAGTGAGACAGTTGGTCTAAACAAACCTGTTCAGGAACAAGCAAAGGCTTTTAATGTCTGGAGAAACTCAGCTATTCAAGTGGCATATACTCCATTTTCTCATAAATCATCTTTAAATCATCCAAGGGTGTTCCTTTATAACCCATGGTAGTTATTATACAGCAGAACTCTCCTAGTTGAGATGGACAAAGCATCTATTTGACACTCCAATCCATGATTGTAACAGTGAAGGAATTTTTTCCAGGAAGGCAGCTAAATACTGATGAGATGGCCACATACTATAGAAAGGCTGTTTGAGCCCTGTGGTCAAAGTTGAAGCTCTTTTTCATTAAAACACTTTTGTGTCCCTTTCAGTTCTTTCCTAAAACACACCTTCCACTTCAGGGTTTTTTTTTTTTTTTTTGCTGTACAGAGAGTTCAGAAACAAAGCAGCTGTCATTGAGAGTTAAGGTGTTTGTTCATTTGGTAATTTGATAGGGAGTGTTGCTTTGAAGAATTTTTGTCTCAGGTTACACACAGACGACAAAATAGTTCTCTTTGTAGCAAAAAGTGTTGTAGATGTGTACACCCTAGCTCCTTATCAACAAATTGTTTCTGGAAGATGTTTCTGGAAGTCTGTTTCTTTCACACAGGAGTAGAATGGGCTAATGTCATCAACAGGCATCAAATTAGTGAAAAATTTTAATGTTTAAGTATCAGAACTAGATCACTGTAGAAAGAGGATTTTTTTTTATCAGGTATCACGTGAGGGTGAGAATGTTCTTACAGAACCTCAGCACTAGTAGCAGGTGTATGATTAGGAAATCAGTGGAGTTTTCTCCCTGCTGTTTCTCACCAATCTATGTGTGGGCTTTTTTGTGTTAACTGAGATTGCACAGCACTCAGTAGCTGCCTCACACCTTTGCTCATTCTGAATGTAATCCTCCTGTTAGGGGATGGGTGTTTTCAGCTCATATTGAGGAATTTGAGATATTTTTTGTAATATAGGCAGTTGAGATTCAGTTGTTTGTTTGAAGTACTTACCAGTTTTGGGTTTTGTAGGAAAATTTTTTTTGTATGGCCATAATTTTTAGTGCTTAGCCTACATGCACAAATATTCTGCACATATGAAACAGCACCATTTTAACAAAGTATTTTTATATTGTCATGATGTATTTATTTTTTAAGTCTGTTAAAATAATATTTGTGGTCTGTTTTGAAAGCAGGGAGACAGTCAGCAATGTTTATTGTAATACATCTCTTCACCTTGACCCTCGGTTGGACTGAAAGAACTGCCAAACTGATCAGCCTGACAGAGGCAAGTCAGGAAAGAAAAACAATATGAAACATTTGTTGGTGACTGTGGTCATAGTTCTTCACTAATGTGGATCACAAACAAACTCAAATCTGTAGTTCTCCATTTTTTAGTAGAATTCCAAAACTCAAAAGTTAATAGGGTTGCATCTTAACATGAAAAGGTAATAAATGGTTTTGTTATTTGTCTTCAGACACTTTACTTCATCATTAAACTGATTAATGGTTAAAATCCTTCTAATGATTAGAAAGGAGAGTTTAGGAGTAAGGTGTTTGGATTCTATTCATATAACTGCTAGGAACTACATGATCCTAGCAAAGTGGAGAAAATTCCATTCCACTCATCAGAGCTTTCATTCCAATATATGGTTTGGATTTCTTTTAGCTAAACCAGGTTTTGTCCATAGGTATATAAAATCTTTTGGGGCTTTTTTCTGATGCTTTTCAGTTTTGCTTACTGCCCACTGAACAAAAGCACAGTAATTAATTAATTAATTAATTAAGCCAGTATATGAAGTACCCTGAAGGAAACAATTCAATAAGCAGGTTACATTCTCAGGCACATGGTGTGGCTCTTGGGGACAGTCCTGGGCAGGGCCAGGAGTTGGACTCCATGATCCTTGTGGATCCCTTCCAACTCAGTTTATTCTGTGATTTTGTGTATTCCGATTCTTTATGAGAAGACGTTCTTGTGTTGGTAGCATGGTCCTGCTGAGAATTTTGTGATAATTCATTTTATTCTTGCTAATAAACTAACAGAGGCTGTTTAATGGAGAAAATGTGAAAAAATGTGTTTGTTTTATAAAATCACTAAGGTTGGAAAAGAACTGTAAGATAGAGTCTGACTGTTTCCTTACATCCCTGCTCAGTTCACCAAAAGAAACCACTGCACAAGCAGCTTCTGTTTGAAGGGGATTTTTCTTTATCTTCAAATATCCCTTTCAAGTATTGCAGAAAAATATCAGTGTTAGAACTGTGTGCTTTTAGTATAAATGAATAATTTACAACTATATTAAGGAGTTAAATGGGGACATTATGAAACTCTTTATACCTATAAAGCAGCATTATTTTCCAAAATCATAGAAGTCCACCAAGAAGAACCTAGTTGAGAAGAGGCATGGATCAAGGAATTTTTGTAATCAAATTGGAAAAATCATTAGTAGGTATTGAAAAGCTGGGGGCTCTCCATGCAGAGGAGCTGGAAGCTGGGCAGAATCATGGCTGGCTGTGTTAGAATTCAGTTTGCTTTTTCATTGCTCCTTATTCTGGAGACTCAAAATACGAATTTCAGCCTTACAGCTTACTGCCAGTTGTCAGCATACATATTTCTGTCTCAGGATGCCTGAGAAAGCTAAACTTCTTCCTGCACACCTTGTTTCCTTCTGGTTCTGTGTCTAGTAAAGAAATTGTGGTTTATACAGGTTATGTGATCAGCCTTACCCATGCTGCTTTAGCTTCTGCTTCTGTCCTTCATTTTCTTAAGAAACAGCCAGGACACTTTAAACCTTTGTTCCTTTAGAGTCAGGCCACAGAGACAGTCTTTGTTTCAGTCTCAGCTGAGTATTTACAAAATATTTCTGGAATTAAAACAGCTGCTTCCATGTTGTATATCTTTTCACTCCTTCTGCTGTTTGCATGACAGAAACAAATCTGGATACACTACAGCTTTGCTCTTACTGTTTTTTTATTTATATTTTATCTTTCTATCTCATTATGGCAGCTACAGCATATTTTATGTATACATGGAATTACTTACTCTGGAGATTGAATCAACTGATGTAGATTGAGAGAGGAAAAAAAAAGAAAAATTCACTGGGTTTATTTATAATTCTCTTCCATTAGTTTCTTCTTTCCTTGTTCATGGCCTCTGGAACATTTGCATAATGCCATGTTTTTGCTTGTCTGCATCTTCCACCACTTCATCTAAAATAAGAAATTTTATTTGTATAAACATAAGAGTTCTCTGTTTTTTTATCTATGCTGCTAATTATTTGTCTATAAAGACAAATAATTACCTGCATTGCTTTTGTACATAGTTACCTTCTTTTTGATGTTTGCTCTTTAGGTAATGATTCTGACGTTTTTGGTTTTTGGTTTGTTTTTATTTTTTTTACTTTTATTATTTAGAATTTCAGTAAAGGAATTCTTCATTTGCTTTAAAAAAGAAATCAGCTGATTACTGGCTATTCATTTTTATCTCAGAAGCTGTTGTGTGACTTTCTAGATAACAGGTTGAAAACTTGTCCTATTTAAGAGGTTGAAGACATTCTGAATAGCAACAGGGAATGATTTGGAAGTGCAGACCTTCAAAATGAGGAGTTACATGTCAGGGTTAGGTTGAACCAAAGAAATATTTTGAACCCTAATTATTCTTGAATCAACACTAAAAAGAAAATTATGTTTCTAACTGCTGATTCACAATAACAGGAGAGGAAGAAGGTCTAATCCAAGGAGACTGTCAAAAGATATTCCCTTAAATAAGATGGATAATGAAGCCAGTACTAGAAAAAATAATCCTAAGATTGTCAGAACAATTAAATATGGAAAAGAGAAAAAGAAATTGTTCATTAATTGCAAAATCACAAGAACTTTGACAAAGTTTGTAGCATTTTCACAGAAATCCACAATAATGTGAATGAATTTAGACACAACTGTTTTTGAGAGTTCATTTTTTAAATTTAGATTTTTTTTCTATTTTCTTTGTGTAAGTATCCTACTAGTTTTATTAAATAGAGGGGAAAAAGTTCCCCTTTAGAGATCATGCAGCACATCTTGTTTCGATAACATCTTTCTTTCTACTGTAGCATGAATTTTCTCCCCATTTGTTCTTGCAGTGTTAGAAGCTGTGTTACCTGCATTGCTTTTGTACATAGTTACCTTCTTTTTGATGTTTGCTCTTTAGGTAATGATTCTGACGTTGACCTTGACAGGAAGGAAGATGAGCGAGAAAAAACTCCCAAGAGGCCCAGAGCTCAGAAAACAGAGAAAACAGCATCAACTAAGGAGACTGAGCAGGTTTCAGGAGCTAAAAATCCTATTATAAGTGTGGTTTTGACAGCCCATGAAACTATTCCAGGTAATCAAAATCACCAATGATACAATTTTTTTTAAATTATGCTGACACTGTGTAAAACATTCACCGGTCTAAGACAAAATTGTTTAGAATATTTAGCGTATGAAAAATATTTTGCATTGTTTGATTATCTTGATAGAGTGTCCACATCTGGCAGCTATGTAATTGTAGAACTTCAGTCACATTTCTACATAGGTACAAGGAATGCTGGACCTGGCTGTAGTTAACCTGTAGTTAGTCTGTGAATAGTTTTAAAGAAGAAAATGCTAAAACACTGACCAGAGAACAGAAGAATGCATATATATTTGAAAATCAAGTTCTACGTAATGATTAGAGAATTCAAACAATTTAGTTAAACCTAGATTTGCATTTGACTTTTTATATAAACCATTAACTGGTAATAAACCATTAACCATTCTGACTGACTGTCAGAATCCCTTTTTTATAGTTTTGTGCATTATTTTCAGCTTTGTAGTTTTATTTTCTCCTTTTCGTTGTTGCTGACATTTCTGAGTATTTGTTTTGCTTATAACTATCAGAACAGCTTTAAGGTCTTCATTTTGTTGTTGTGGGTTGGAAGCTAGCAGGATTCTCTGTGTTGTTAATATCTTTTGATATTGAGATCTGTGATATGCTGGTTCAGGGACTCATGGAGGTGTAAGTAAATTAACACCTTTAGGTGTTAATTTATGGATAGAGACAAACCTCCCTTTCTCAAGGCTTTTGGAAAGAGCCATAACTGGAGATTCCCCTCTCCTGGTGCTAAATTTTATGCACTTTGTAAGAATTTTTATCTTAGACCTTTACATTTCTGGCAAGTACTAGAAGAATTTCCAGGAAGGGAAGGAAAGACATGGTGGATGATGCAATCAAAGATCCATTTCCTCACAAAACTAGCCTAAAAAGGCAAATGAAATAATAGTAAAAATAGATAATGAAGCAAATGTATGAAGCATTTGATGCAGGAGAGGAATGTAAATCTAGTGGATGTTGTTGCCTTAATTACTACCTAGTAAAATTTTTCTTTGTAAAACCAAAATTTTGGGCTTTCTTGCACATATGCTTTTTGAGATACTCAAAATAGTAAAATAACTTAAACTTTGGAGGAACTTTTGGATAGTACATCAAACATTCGGAAGGCTTTAATGAACCAAAGGGATTTATGGTCAAGTATGAAGCTGCAGCAGTTTTTTAAGATCCTCTCATCTGTTTGATTGACAATTAATAATCTTATTACATTCAAGTTCCCAGCTAAATTATGTGTAATAAAAAAGTCAGTACTCTTCAAAAAGTTATAAATTACCACCCAACTTTTCAGAATTTGAAAATTCTAGAAGAAACTATATAAGTGATTAAAGATTCAACAGAAAAATATTTAATGCAATTATTGTATATTTTTCATTGATTTTCCTTCTATTTTTTCCCATAATTTCCAGAATCTAACTATATCTTAATGTCACCAGCAATTCTTAGACAGTTCCCCTTGCTCAGTAATACTTAAATGTGTGGAGTTTTTAATAAAGGTCTTTCACAGTCTTTTTCATAGTAATTTTTCTGGAGATTTATCTTGTGCTGAAGAGATGAGTTACTGCTGTAGACTGCTGTTGAAGAATATAAATAGATAACATAGTTCTCCCATCTCTTCTGCTTTCTTTGTACTCGACCATCTGTAAAATTAAGTTGAAAATAAAGTTTAAAGTTCCTTAAACGCTATCTAAACTTAGTCCTTTCTCTGCAGGTATTAACAATCTGTACCCACCTGTTACCTAGTTTTGAGGGTGCATGGAAATATCCCTTTTTGTGTCTATTACAGTAAAATTCTGCTGGAAGATTTCAGTGACAAATAGAAAAATAGAGAAGGCGTTAAGAGTCAGCTGTATTTTATTCCCAGTACTAAGGAACTATTCAGACTGTATTTTTCCCCTCTTAAATAAAAGATTTTTTTAGTAGTATTGCATTGGCACTTTGCTGTAACTTAGCTAAACACTAATAAGGTTTGGGACAATGCTTTGTATCATTTAGATTATGACTAAATGGATGTTTTCAAAATCCCTTTGAACAAACAGGATCAGTCAGTTTTTAACTTGCCAGAGAGGACATTTGGGCAGCTTTGATTTTCTCTGATGCTCCTCTTCTGTAATGTTTTCTTGGGAGGCATATGAAAGGTAATGGATTTACAGCTATAGAAATCTGAGAGCTGGCATTAACCCACAGAGTAAATACAGTTTGAATAAAAGTTGTAGATTTTTTTAGTGCAGGCCTTGAAGTTCCTTGATAGCCTGGAGAGCTGAGCCTGGGCAAAGCTCCTGCAGGGCAAGGCCAAGCACAGGGTCCTGCCCTTGGACATGGAGGGATGGGATAAGGGGAAATAGCTTCAAACTGAAAAAAGGGTAGTTTTAGATTAGGTTGTAGGAAGAATTTCTTCACTGTGAGGGTGATGAGGCATAGAAAAGTTTCCTCAGAGAATTTGTGGATGCCCCATCCCTGGAAGTGTTCAAGGCCAGGCTGGATGGGGCTGTGAGCAGTCTGGTCTGGTGGAGGGTGGCTCTGCTCACAGCAGGAAGATTTGAATTAGATGATCTTTAAGGTCCCTTCCTACCCAAACCTCTCCATGGTTTTATAACTGGAGGGATGTGGAGACCTTCAAGAGAAGAAGTACTGCATTCCTGGGCACACCAAGGCATCAGATCAAACACAGGACAGTTTTTTGTAAGCATCACAATTAAGAGAGGGAGTAATTACATTTGGAGCACATTTCACAGGATATTGTGGAAGCTGGAAAAACACATTCCTTTAAAAAGAGATTTTAAGAAACAAATATTCACTTCATATCCATAGCACATTATTTTAGCTGTGCAGACTAGAGTTATGGTCTGTACAGTTAAAATCTGTTATGTATATCTACATTATATAGATTTTCTTTTATACTTCAGCTAAAGTCCTTTTTTAAAACAAAAAGTTGGTCTAAAGGCAGCATGTAGCATCTCTATAGGAAAGAAAAAAGATACTTATTGTGTAAAGTCTCATGGATTCTGACAGTTGATGAGCTGGTGTTTGCATTAGATTATCATATTTAATATGTATCAATTAATTTGTCTAAATCACATCTTGAATGCATTTATATTTTCAGTGTCTGTGACATTATGCAGTAATTGTTCCATAGCTTAATTAAATGTGTGGTGAAAGTGCATATTCCTTTAGTTTAAGTCTGCATTGAACTGGTTTTTGTGGGTTGCAAGATGATTATTCACTTTTTTTTTCAGAGTATTGCTAATTACAGAATTTTTTCTGATATTTCACTTTCAGTTACCTCTTTTCCAAGCTAAAGGTCTCCAAATACTCTATCCCTTTTCCAAACAAAATACTTCTGATTTTGTCTTTGTTACTGTTTTCTGAAGTTGTTCTTTATCCTTTTTTTGTTATCTGTACTTGAAGCTTTAAGACATTTGCAGAATTTAGTTGAATTAATAGGAATCAGGTTGATGTTCTTTCCTGGTTTATTTCTGATCCGTTCCTAATAATTCCATTACTTTTTAGACTGTTGATAAGTACTGGAGAACTCTGTAGTGAAGGTCAGGCTGTTTTTCTAAGGGACAGACTGTAAGACACTGTAGGCCATCTCTGAGTTTGAGGCAGAGATGAGGCTCACTGGGTAATGCTTATCTGTAGAAACTGCTGTCAGAATGCCATGAAGAACTCAAATCTTATTCTTCTGAAGGCAGATTTACTTAGGTGATATTGACTGAAAAGAGGAAAGCAAAAGGCATAAATAAAGTCTAGTAAACTAAAGTCGATTCTGCCTTTAAAATAGAGATATGATAGTGCTGGAGGAAGGATTTTTGTGAAAGAAATTATCAGTACAGTAAACTTTTTTTTTTTTTTACCCTGATATTTATATGCTTTGACTTCTTGAAATGATTGCCTAGGGAAGCAGGAAAACCTTTATCTTCCTTATTGGCATTTGATGTTTTTTAATAAAAAATAAGACCTTGCATGTTTGCCTTGTCCTTAGGCATTTCCCTCGCCTGAATACTGAGGGCATTCTTTTGGGATTTGGGACATGTGGTGGCTGGGCTGGGCAGAGCCTAGAAACCAATTTTCTCAATTCCTGGGTATGTGCTGTGGTCACTAATTTGTGATCTAGTGGTGATTACTGTGGCTGCTGGTCTGTTGGCACCCTCATCCCAAATGGATGGAGGCATCTAATGTTTCCTAATGCTTCCCTGCCTTCCAAGGGTGGGAAGTAGCAACCTCCCACTAGGGGCCATGATTGCCTTTTGTGAGCAGGTATTTCATCAGCATGACTGAAAATCTGAATCTCCCTCTTCAAGTTTTTAAAGATATTTGTCTCTCTGTGAAATGCATAGGTGATTTAGAGGCAGTAACATGAGGATAACCTTGGAGAATTCTGCTCACTCAAAGTATGCAAAATACTGGTGAGTTAGTATTTATCTAGTGAGTATATATTCAGTTCACCCAATTTAGGGGATTAATTTTTTATAGTGGTAGTATGAAAGTCTATTAAACAGTTTGGCAGTCCTTTTAGAAAATACTCAAACATCCTGAAATGTAGAAGGGCACAGAGGAGAGTTAATGTGGAGCATTTAATGAGAATCTTTGTCTCACAGTCAAGAAATGGGAGGCCTAGAAGAGGCAATCATGCATATAAAGCAGTTTAAGACCTATTTTCTTTTAACTGAATCACTCTAAATATAGAATTTGCTTCTATTTTAAGTATTGAAATATCAGAACACTTTTCTGGTGTCTGGTGTCTATTCTGTTACCTTTGTACTGAACCCACAGACTGAGCCGTGGCTCCTGTGCTGTAATGACAAGGTCCCATCTCACTGGGACAGTGGAATTTGGGAGATGCAATCCTGACATTTTTGGGAAAGGAACAGGAAGAATAGAAGCTGTAATGTTCTGGTAATGTTTAGGATGAAAACTTGGAAAATCCTGCAGAATCTTTAGTACAGAACTGAAAGCATTATTAAAAAACAGTACTCCAAAAAAGCTGGTTTTAGATGCAACCAGTTTAGTGAGCAACAGAGCTATTACAGTTTAGTCATTCTGTTTAGTTACACAGTTGCCTGATGTCCAGTCTGATAGGAAAAGCTTCAATAGCTTTAGGTGCTCCCATATGGCCTCTTCTCAAAAGATCTCAATTTCCCAGTTAAAATCACTCTGAAGGACCCACAGATTCTGTTTTTCTCCTTGTTGTCTACAGCACTTCTTTCCTCCATGTCCTCCTAGACTCCTCACTAAGTCTTTCACGTCTGATGTTGGATAACCCCCACTGTGCTTTCAGTGACTTTATGTTAGTACTGCCTATATTTTATAAATAATATCTTCAGGAATCTGGGCTAAATGCATTCAGTATTAGCTCTGAGTGCTCCCAATGGAGATTGGGAGCTCCCTTCTGCTTCCAATGGAATTGAGAAGTGCACACAGAACACAGAATCAGAATATCCGGAGTTGGAAAGGCTCCACAAAGACTGAGTCCATCTCCTGGCCCAGCACAGGACAGCCCCAAGAATCACACCATGTGCCTCAGAGCATTGTCCAAACACTTTTTGGGCTCTGTCAGGCTTAGAGCTGTGACCACTGCCCTGGGAAGCCTGTTCCAAACATATTTTCATTCTGAGGGATGGCAACATGCCCCAAAATATAAGGAGTTTAAGGAAAAGCTGTACCTAGTTTTAAATATAGACTAAATTGTCTTTTAGACTAAACTTTTCCCCAGCCTTATTTGTGGAATTGATTGAACAGCTTGGCATAATTTTTCAAAGGATGAAGCAGAAACAGAAAAATTCAAATTTTATTTAGAAGATTTACAATCTTTTGAAGGTGGAAATATTTGGGTGTAGGATCTCCTTGTAGCAGGTATCAAGCATTATGAATAATGCTCTGAGCTATCAGTCCTGGCAAGTTATTTAAGCAGAACTGTAGTGTAAGTACTGATGGCTTCTGGAAGTGTATCCATCATTAACAACAGAAAGAAAAACAGTCAAACTAATGATTACAGAGTATGTTGTTTAATTTACACTTCTGTATTATAGACAATGCATGTTTCTAGTGTGAAATTTTTGATGAGCGTTCTTTTCATTCTTCCTTTAGGAGCCAGAAAAATTGTTCCTCTTGAGGCTTCTCCTCATGAAAGTGAACCCAAAACTCCAGACACAACAGTCCAAGACCCATCACAACGAAAAGGATATCAAGAATATGCCATTCAGCAAACCCCATATGAACAGGCAATGAAAACAAGCAGGTAGTTTTGAAGTACTTACAGTTGTGTTCATGCAGAATATGAATGAAGTGCTTCCCCATCCATTTTCATGAAACTGGGGTATTTTTCTGAGACCTTTAAATAAAGGAAGAGCTGAAAATTAACTATGAATAAGCTGTATAATTTAAAATGTCTTTGGAGAATATATTTTTTAAAAACTAAGCATTTCTGTCCATTATGAATATCTAGGGAAACACATTATGTTTTGAATGTCTAATTTCAACACATTATGTTACCAAGGTTCACTACTGTAAATATAACTTCTTGTTTGGGTTTTTTTAGGTTGGGTCCAACTCAACTGAAAATTTTTACATGTGAATACTGTAACAAGGTGTTCAAATTTAAACACTCCCTCCAAGCACATCTGAGGATTCATACAAATGAGAAACCTTACAAGTGTTCTTACTGCAGTTATGCCAGTGCCATCAAAGCCAACCTGAACGTTCACCTGCGGAAGCACACGGGGGAGAAGTTCAGCTGTGATTATTGCACCTTCACCTGTCTCAGCAAAGGCCACCTCAAAGTCCACATCGAAAGGGTTCACAAGAAGATTAAGCAGCACTGTCGTTTCTGCAAGAAGAAATACTCAGATGTTAAAAATTTGATCAAGCATATGAAGGAGACTCACGACCTTCAAGACAAAAAGGTGAAAGATGTTTTCGATGAGCTTCGCTTGATGACACGAGAGGGCAAAAGGCAGCTCCTCTATGACTGCCATATTTGTGAGCGCAAATTCAAAAATGAGCTGGACCGAGACCGCCACATGCTCGTTCATGGTGATGAAAGACCCTTTGCTTGTGAGCTCTGTGGCCATGGAGCCACTAAATACCAAGCCCTTGAGCTTCACGTTCGAAAGCACCCTTTTGTGTACGTGTGTTCTGTGTGCCTGAAGAAGTTTGTCAGTTCTGTGAGGCTCCGTGCTCACATCAAAGATGTGCATGCAGATCTGCAGGAGGATTTTGTTTTTAACAGTTCCATCAACCAAAGCTTCTGCCTGCTTGAGCCAGGAGGTGACATCCAGCCAGAAGCCCTTGGTGAACAGCAGACACAAACTGCAGGTGAATTGACTGTCACAAGTACTGATGCTGTTAACACCCCACAGCCATCTGCTTCTGAAGGTGAATCAGCAGCTGCAGATGTAAACCATGATGGTCAGCATAATGGTGATGTAAAAATTGATGCAGTCCTTTCCTTAGAATTAGAAAATCCTCTGGTGAAGAATGTAGCAGAGACACTGTGTCAGACAACAGACGTAGCAGTCCCAGACATTCAGCCCTGTGTATCATCAGATTGCTTCCTGCTGAAAAATGGTACTGCTGGCCCTGAGGAGTTTAAAGGTTCTCCTCCAAATGAAGAGGAAGTTACTCAATGCAGTTCTGTAAACGAGCAGGGTGAAGAAATTAATCTTTTACTATCTGAAGACAAAAGTTTAGATGTGAGTCAGAACACAATGACTGAGAACCTTCCAGTTCTTGAAGAGAGAATCCAGTCTGTTCCTCCTGGTGAATCAGAAACAAGCAATCCACCCATTCAAAATTCAGCAGAACCCACAGACCCTTTGGCAGCAGCAGAAGCTGGTGCAGCCACCAGCCCACAGGCAGCCTCTTCCAACACAGCTACAGCCAGTGGGGGGAATGGATCTGTGGCCTTCATGCAGATCCTGGACAGCTTGCAGAAGAGACAGATGAACACTGAGCTGCGGGAGAAGATAAGGAAGGTTTATGGAGACTTGGAATGTGAATACTGTGGTAAGGAGTAGTGGAATTATGTGTGGGGTATTTTAATCCTATGCAGTGAGGTATCTTTTTCCTGCTCCTCCAGTTTACAGTGATATAATTGTATATCTTTGCAGCAGCATTAATTTTGTGGTTCAGTATGGATTCTGGGGTCCAGTAGGATTTATTTTTTGCTGTAAATATAATGTGAAATGAGTCAAATCTCCTCAAGAAAATCAGTAGTAGAATATAGCGAAGCAGTACATTGCAAGGCTAAATTATCTGTTGATGTGAAATTTGATAGAATTAGATTATTTCTGTCCACATGTATCTTCCCAAGTCACAACTTTCACTGGGGCCAAGCACAGCAGATTTAGGCATGTGATCAGCATTAGTTCAGTTCGTGCTTTAATGCTTGAGCTTCATTATCAGCTTAGTACAAAATCCAGTTTTTTCATATAATGTAGGAGGATGTATAGTAATATACATTCTGTACAATAGAAGCATAGATACTGGCATAATTTTGTGTCTTGTTTTGAACCAGGTTCTTTGAGATCAAAATTTTAATTACATGGTATCAGATCAAGACTATCCTGACTGTAATTGTTTGGGATTTTTGGTTTATGGAAGTGGGAATAACACACCATTCCACTTATTCTAACTGAAAATTTTTGTGTTTACATAACTGGAAAGGAAGCAATTCACAATGTATTTTGTAGCTTTCATTCTTGAAAAGGGAAAGAAACCAAAGTCTGAAAAAACAAGTTTTTGGAACTTTATGTAACATTGTACTTTAGATAAATTGCTCTAAACTTTTTGGTGCCATTATGCCAAAAAGGCTTTTAAGAAGGAGTAACATGAAAGAAAGGAACAAAAAATATTTTGACAATCTCTTTTAGTGTACAGTTGCATTCAGATGCTTTGCATAAGAGAACAGATGTAAAGAACTTTTTCTTTAGGAAAAAGATCATTGATATGTACTGAAGTTGCTCTTGTTAGGCTGTTTCAGGACATACAACATGATCTTCTTAGGCAAAGGCTGATTTGTAAATATATTTTCAGTAGGGAAGCATCTGTAGACAAGCTTTCATCAAAGACAAAAGAGACAAGATTCAAACAGTGTGTTTTATGCTGAAAGAAAATTGGTTATTTTTTTGAATTTTCACTAACAATTGTTTAGGAATTACTTTCTTCATGTCTAATTTGATTTTCAGGCAAGTTGTTTTGGTACCAGGTGCACTATGACATGCATGTCCGAACGCACACTCGAGAACATTTATATTACTGCTCCCAGTGCAATTATTCTTCCATCACCAAGAACTGCCTTAAGCGTCACGTCATCCAGAAACACAGCAATATTTTGCTGAAATGTCCCACAGAACATTGTGACTACTCCACTCCAGACAAATACAAACTCCAGGCACACCTTAAAGTTCACTCAGATCTGGTGAGTAGCAAACCAAATGTGTGTGTGTCTGAATTCAGTGTCTTGTTCAGAGTTTGTAATTCTGTGGTAATACTTGAAGACACAGCTCAGGGTTCTAACCTGTGTGTTCTTGGCACACTTCTGGGAATAGCTGACTTAGAATAACTGGGTATTTGGACCTTCTCAGAGCTGTTTCCAGGGGATTATGTCTGTATCCATTTTCTCTCTTTGGTTTTCCCAGTATTTTCAGATCCTTTGAGCGAATAGAATAAAATTGGTACTATTGTTACATTACTTCATTCCGTGAACCTGAATTCCCTTTCTTCATAAATAAATTACTTGTGTAAAATGGAAATATGTTCTTCTTAATTACTACAGATGCAAGATATTTAAGTTGTTAAAAAGGATTTTTTTCCTTGTATCCCTACCTAGTTGCAGTTGAACATCTAACATTTTCTGTTGTGTTGACAAACACCGAGAGATCTCATTTTAAAGGTTCCTGTCTTGTTCAGAAAGCCCTCAGAGTACCGTGTGCTAAAACTAGGTCTTGGTAGGGTATTGGTCAGTATTTCCAACAGCTGAATTTACTTTAAAGGTATTTGGAACAGAACAATACTTCACCTCCTACTCTTCTTAAGCAGCTACTTCTGAAGAACTTTAAAACCAAATAGAAGTCATGACACAAAAAGGAAAAAATTTCCCACTCTTGTGTCCTCCCCTTCTGTAAATACTTGAAATGGAATCTGAATTTGTTGTAAAAGGTGCAGAAAATCCACATAATACACATTCTTTTTGGATGTTTTTGAATTCATGATGTTTGCAATGCCCATGTGATAGCAAAAATCTGCGTAATTGATGTCTAAGAACACTTAAGAAAAAAGAGTCCACAGTTAGCTCTCCTAGATCCTTCCATAAGTACCTGGTTTTCAAGTGTGATGAATGTCCAGCAGCTCCCACCAGGAACATCATTTTTATAATTCTAAATAGAACCGAGAAAATGGATTTCTTAATTAAAAGCATTGTGGTGGCACGATCTTTCAGAAGCATACTTACTGATGCTTACTGTCAAATATATTTATTTAATGGGATTGAAAAATTCATTTATTAGAATTTACTTTATAACTGAATTTGGCAATTCTTATATTGATCTTTGTGCTCACTGCTTGGTATATTTACTCCATGCATATCTCAGTGAAAAGGCGTATACACTTTTTCAAATGTATATCTATGCACAGTTAAATGTGGAAATCTACTTTATTTTCATTTGAAAAATCAATTCTTAATAAATATTAAAATTTAACTTCTCTGGAGACAGAAGATATTGAAATCTCAGTTCAGTTTCTTGGGTGAATGGGTATCCTACATCACCTCCTTGCTGGCTGCATTTCAGCTGGATCCCTGCATTATTTGTAGAAGATAAATTATGGGTATTTAAAAGCAGCTTTCCCTTCATCCTTATATATATCACTGTATAGACACCCATTTTACTCTCTTTGCAGCACCCAAGTCTTGCACTGAATTTGGGGTTGGTTATTCCCCGGCACATGATGATGGGGAGTGTGAATGTGCTGCCTCTTGCCTTCTGTGTTTGCTACACATTTTTGTTACAGGGAAGATTTTACTTTTGAAGCCTGAGAATTGAAGTGTGGCTTGATTCAGAACCAAAACATTGTATATGTTCTCTGATTTTCAGTACTCATCTTTTGCTCCTAGGGCTTTTATTGTAGATTTTTGATGTTTATTGGCATTTACTGAGCTCTTCCAAAGTTCAAACTCTGACATGACCAATCACTTCAGTGTCATGGGACCTAGGAAAGGGCTGGGCAGTTTCAAATTGCTTTAGTACAATTTATATTATGAATGAGCTCCTGGTAACACTAAAGAGCAGGGTGTGGAATTAAACAATGTTGAAGTAGGTACCAGAGTTGGTTTGCAACTCCCAGTGGCTTTTGCCATGCTTACTGTGCTGATCAGATAAACATCACAGAGAGGTTTGTCTCTGAACATATTTTAAGTCTATATATGTAATTGATACTGCAGCATTATCACCTCTGTAAAACTGCAGTTCAGACTTAGAACCACCACCCATTATTAGGTGCCTACATCTGCTTTCATGCACATTTTGGGCTGTAAATTATTCTTGTCTTTGGAAGGATGCTTAGGAATTCCATCATGCTGTTGACCTTTCATGTAATAGTGTAGCTGTTGGTAAGATGTGAGATGCTCAAGCTCTGCTTATTTTCCCTTCTTGAGGAGAGTAAATTTTCACATGGTCACTGCTCTGGCTGTGATACCTCTGCCTCTGGAGCAGTGCTGCTGAGCAGTAAAGAATGCAAGGTACTGCAAAGGGAAGCAGTTAACAAAAACATCTCTGGTCTAATGATCAGGCACACTGTTGGAAAGCAGCTTTTGCTCTTAGTCCTCACTTCCATAATGAATGTCAGCTTGGCATTTGTTTTTACTGAAGTTATTTCACAAAAAATGCTTAAGTACTGTTTGCAGGTCCTTGTCATTTTGGGAGCTGAGTTCTGCTTCTTGCCAGACTTCAGAAAAATCTGTCTAAACATCTGCATGTTTTTCTGTAGCCTCCTTCACATGTGTGTACAGCTGTCTCCTAGGTACATCACATCCTTTTAGATGAATTGCATTTTAATGGGACATCAGTTTAATGCAGGAATCTTTTGGGAGAATTTTTATTTGAGCATCATGACAACTGTGATGGAGATTTCTGGAGGTCTTCACTCCTCAGAAGTGTAACTTGGGGGTCTAATTCTGATCCCATGGGTGTTAGAAATTAAATTTCTGTTGATCTGGATAGATATGGGAGCAGGCTTAGGTCCTCTATTCCTCTACAAAATTATGCAATCAAATGTTGTGTTAATTGAGTTGTGGGAGCATTTCCTGGAAGTGTTCTGTGAGTGCCAATATTTAGTAGAGGGGTTTAATTTTTATTTTTGTGACTGTATACTTTTATACCTACCCCTTGAATTATTTTGAAATGCATGCCTCAGAGAAATAAAAGTTTATAGTGTTCTCTTCTGAACACTATAAACGGATAATGCAATATAGCTGATGCTTTCTTAGCACAATTTTAATTCATTTATATAAGGAGAAATGCATTGTGATTATTATGTAAGTGGCCTTATTTAATAAAGAAATAGAATAAACAAGAAAATTTGTGATAATACTAGGCTAATTTATTTTCACTAGGTTTAAGAATACTTAATTCTCATTAAAGTACCTAATTAAATTCCAGTTTTATGGAATGTAAACAACACTTTCAGTCAAAAACCTACCTTTATTTAGGAATTATTTCAAGTTTCTTATATTTTCTTAAATTGGCTAATAGGGGTGTTGAGCAAATATCAGGCAGTGATTGCCTTTGAAATTTAAACAGCTGATTGGACTTTACAGCTGGTCTCTAACAAAGGTAGATGCAGTTCTCTCCATGCTTTGCTTCTGTTCATGCCCTTCAAAAAAACTTCAAAGGCATTTAAAAGGCAGGTATTCCAATAAGGCATAGGAAAAATAACTTTCGTTCTTACCAGGGGAGAACTTGCTTGCTGAGAATGTGATTCAGGTATTTCTGCTACCTCAGCCTTCAAGGGTTTCTGTCATCACCTATGGCCAGGGCACCTGAAGAGCTGGAGCTGTGGGGCAGGGGAGCTTCTCTGGGGCTCTGTGTTGTGCTCTGAAATACTTCATTTGCAGCAGGGGATCTTTAAAGGCTGTTTTGAGACTGATGGGATTGCACTGAAGGACTCAGACAAGCTCTCAGGGCAGCAACACAAGAACATTTAAGCATTCCAAGCTGACAGCATAAGCTCCAGTACTCTGACACTGGCCTGGGTACCCAGCAAGGAAAGGTTTGGCTTCAGCTGAGCACTTTCTGTGAGGAACTGGAGCCACACTTTGAAGGGACTCAGTGCTCCTAGGCATGCTCTGTTACACTACAAAAGATAACCTTTTTGAAGATCACTTCCGCAGAACTTGGTGTAGGTAACTTTCTAACAGCTTGAAAAAAGCTGTTGGCATTATTTCATTATTGAAGAATTTTGTTACCATCATCTTGTGGAAAGATGAGTTCTCAGCACCCATCCATTCATGTTGCTCTGTAGCTCTTGATGCATTTACTGATTATTTTGATTTTTCTTCTAAGATATAAGCTTATAGCCTTGCCTTCCTCAAGAATATTAATAAGAATGTGAAGTTGTCACAGTTAACAGCACTTCAGCTGAATTATTGTGTGTGTAGTGGAGTGTTGAATTTTTCTTTTTTTAACATTTTTCTCAATGTTCTGGCCACTCTGAGAAATACTTAATTCAGTGAGTATTAAAGACCAGCAACACCCAACTGCACATTAAAAGTATACTATTTTTTTTCCTTTATTTATGGTATATTTTGAAATCAGATATATAGCAAGTTTGAGGAACAGACTGAGATCTGTCAACACATTTCAGCTCAAGAGCCCCTAAATGATTTTGTGCTGTTTTTCGTATATGTGCCAAATTATGAATGTGATCATGCAACTACATCTTGAAAAGGTGCAAACATTGCTATGGAGTTTTGTTATGGTTAATCTACCAGTCTTTATTTCAGGTAGAAATCCAAAATCATCAGTAGCAGATTTAGGTTATATCATTTGAGAGACCCTAATTCCACAAACTAACAGCTCTTTTTCAAGGTTTTGTCAGCTTTGTAGGCTCCTTGAATCTCTTCCAAAACTCAGCTGGTATTCTCTGATGTTCCTTTTTTCCCTTAAGATTCTTAGGGCTTAAAATGATGACAGCCCCAACTCCGTCACAGCAAGGTAAAACCCTCAGGGTGTTAATCCTTGTGTAGCTGCCATCCTCCTGTAGTCCCTGGTTTTCTCACAGGAGCAAATGACTTCCAGCTCAGGCAGAATTCTTCTTGTGCCACTGCCACATCAATGGCAGTGAGAGCTCCATATCCTACAGCTGTGGGAGTACTTATTGCTATTTCAGCCCAAGTGTTCTGGGGCTGCTGCTGGGTTTAACTTGTAGGTACTTCAACTCAGGGATTTGTTTCTCAGGGGTACATGAGACTGACTGCAAAGGACGCGTCATATTCCAGAACCTGCCTGCCATGGAGACCCATCAATTTTTTCTTTCCTTTCAAGAGAGGTGTCCATGTACAGCTGTACAACTGAAGCATCTGGACAATAATGACCTCCTTGTAGAGTCCTCCTTGCTATCAGAGATGCTCTTTGGTCAGTGGTCAGAAACTGATAAGAGTCCAGCACCCTTAGCCTCCTGTGATCTCCAGATTTCTCCTTCGTAACACAGGGGTCTGTCCCATTTTGATCAATAATCTTCCTTCCACACTCTTCAGGAAGTATTTCTGTCCTGGAATAGGTAGTGAAGTGTCTGTTCTGTGGCTTCAGCTCACCTTTTCAGAGATTTCTGGTGGGTGGGCAGCTGCACCTCTCCAACCAAGTACTGTGTTAGCTGGGCACCTGCCCAGCTGTCAGGACTAACTAGACTGCCTTCATCTGTGGTTTTGATAATCCCCTCATAAATTAATCTACTCAGTGCAGAGGTGACTATGACCTACTCATTGGATTGAGCATCCAGTACCAGGAGGTACTTCTGGAAAGATCAGTCTCTCCAATTTATATTGTGACTGTCAAGATTTAATTTAAAGTGTAATGGAGAAAATTCCTACATTTTTAGAAGTTAGATGCATTTATAAAAACAGGAAAATTGCAATTAGACTAAAATTACATATAGGCAGAGATGACATCAAAACTCTTCAGTTGGACTTGACTAATAGTGTTAAATCTGTTACAATATCAGTGACACTGAGAAAATCCAGAGTAGTCTTTAAATCAGAATACTAGAATAAGACTTTATTGGTAATACATAAAATGCTGAATATTTATGAAGTAGTTAAAAATGTAGACACTGAACAAGTAATGGCATCTGTCATTCTTAACTCTGCTGCTCAGTTTCAGGCCATTTTATAAATCCACAGAGTGGTGGTTGTCTTGAGAAGGGTAAGATCTGATCCTGGTATAAGAAGGGTGGACTTGTGAAAAAAAAGAAGAAAAACCCCTAAATATTACTGCTTACATCAAATACATTTTCTTCTGTTATGTGACTTGATCTTTCAACTCCTGATTTTCTACAGAGTCAGTCAGAAGATAATGCTTACATTTATTGTGCATATTCTCATCTGCTCTAACTTGGAGCCCAGTATTCATGAGGATTAATGATGTGCTTAGAGTATTTTAATATTTCTCCTTCACTTATTTCACTATAAATACATTCATTTTTTCCTTAAAAACCGAACCTTGAATTATAACTTTGTTGAGAATCATGTATTACTGAATAATGACTATAGTGAGTATACCAGTAGACTGAAAATGCAATCTCTTTCTTTCTCACTTAAGGATAAAAAGAGTTATTCCTGTCCTGTGTGTGAGAAGTCATTTTCTGAAGATCGACTTATAAAATCTCATATCAAGACAAATCACCCTGGTAAGAAAAAAAATCAAGGAAGATTTCTCAGTCTATTGCAATAAATGGATAAGGGTTTAGAATGAGCAGTGTAACGTGATTATATTTCTAAGAAAGAGTCTATTTTTAATTCAACTGGTTTAGAGTAAGAATTGTGTTGGTTTTGCAGATGTTAGAATTTAGAGTGAAAATTGTTCCTGTTTGAGCATGTGACTTGTGGGATGTGTCAGGTGATTGTGCTAAGAAATCTGTCTTCATCTGGCAAAGGATGAGTTAAAATTAAGCACTGGAAGTTTGGGGTCAGGCATGTAGACATCCCGTAGCAGCCCAGGAGATGTAAAATTCCCACTGGCCTTACATGAACGGACAGGAATGTGTTCAGGGCTCATGATTTGTCTGTAGGTGCCTGATGGGAATGCAGAGCTGGCCCTGTGCATGCCCAGGTCCCATGGGCTGGGCTGGGCCCCCTGGGATCTGGTGTGGCCAGGAGGAATGGAGCTGGCAAGCCTGGCTGGATGCAGCAAACTGCTCCAAACTCTGTTTATACTTTGCATTCTGGTGCCCTGATTTATCAGTGCAAGTATAAGATAACATGAATGTGGTGAGTCAGTGTGCTCTGCCTGAGTAAAAAATCCTTTCTCAGATCTTGGGAATTTGATGCCAAAATGCCGGTGTGGGGACTGATTTAAACCTCACTGAACTCAGTGTGAACTCAGCAATCACACTGGTGTGTCCCTAATTTCCTGCTTCTCAGTTATGTTGGATAGAAAGTCCTGCTGCTACTGCAGAGGAGGCAGAGGTGACACTTTCATTAATTCATCTACAGTGCTCCTTATCACCTGACAAAGAAGGAAAACACTGGTCATGCTCAGACTAAGTCTAAGGGGAAAAAATGCAACTAAAATGATGTAACTTTCCTTGTCTTTCTTGTCAGATGTATGGCATAATAGGTAAAGCAGTAGTTTATCTTCCTATTGCCACTAGATAGTGCTAGACCCGTGTTTTAAACAATTTCCTTCACTTTAATTTCATCCTTAACTCCCACTTCAGCTCTTTAGTTACTAAACCTCTTTATTTGCAGACCACTCCAGAGCAGTGTGGTTGGAGGGCTTGTCGTACGTCAGAGGACATGTCTGATGCAGGAAATTGAGATGAGAAAAGGCTTCTGAACTATACTGTAGTCAGGAGGTATAACTCCAGTAAGCATAGAAATTGAATCTCAAGAACTGTGCCTTTAAAGCCTTTGTGCTGTCTCAGGCAGCGAGCATAGGAGATATTCCTGAATAACAGGAGCTGAGCACTGGCAGGACAATGATGTTCTGTGCCCTTACATGTTGTCATTAGCCTGTTCTTGTCCACTGACTGCTGAATGATCAATGTGTGCTCTGTCTGAAGTCCAGGAATACCAGTTAACTCTGGAGCCCTGAAGTACTAAGCTCATGGATTTAAATACTCCTGAACAATTCATTTGGTATCTGAATGACTCCAAAATGTGTAGTGTAATTTATTTTTTTTTTAATTCAAGTGAGTCTTTTAAACTCTTACAATAGAAGTAAGGTTTAAAAAGAAAATCTGCACTATTATTTTGTGTTTTCATTTTTCATTCTTGTATCAGGAGTGAATAAAGCTTAAAGGCAGAATAGCAGATTTATTAGATGTATCTCTATGGCACTAAAGAAATACTACTTCTAAGATATGCCTATGCAACAGTTATGCAACAACCCTGTTTTAATATATGGAGGAGAATTAATGCACAAATCTTTTTTATTTCTGTGAATTTTCTCCTTGTAATCAGGAAGAAATCCATTATTTGTACACCACACTTAATTACAGGCCATATAAATGTGAGGGGTCTGATGTTATAAGATATTAAATACTGCAGTAGCATGAGTGCAGCTGTTTTCAAAAATATAAATTAAAATTAATGAAGATGAAAGGAAAGATGGGTACTGTTTAAGATGAATTGAACTTTAAAGTGACATATCAAAAATTAATTTAAACTGAAGCACTTTCATATTTATCATTAAAATATTCTAGAACTCTCCCTCTTCTTCCTTTCTTAGTATCATTCAGCATGCCCTGCTCCCTTGTCTCTTCTGTCTCATCAAGTAGAAAGTATGAAATCAAAAAGTAGTCCTTCCTCTTCTGTATTTGCAGAGGAGTTGAATTTTGGTCCCATGAAGGTACTGAGACAAAAATCTCCGTAGACTTTGGCAGAGCAGTATTTCAAACCAAAGAGATAAGAGAGCTTGGCTTTATTGCCCAATGATTTTTGTACTCAGCAGTGAAGGAGGAGTCTTGGTTTCCGGTCCCAGCTCTCAGAATTATCTACCTTTCATCCACTGTCTGATTTAATATATTTCTTAATAGTTCTGAGGCATGAGAGGCATCAGCTTCCATAGCTCCCCACTGAGCAGACATTCTAGCCTGCAGTCATGAATGAAGGATCTAAGCCATGAAAGGCAGAATGAGGGTTCAGACTTATGGCTGTATTTTTCATTTTTTTGGTACCTTAGAACTTATCTCTGCTCATTTCATGGGCTTTTATAGTAACCTTTTGAGGTTATTTTCCCTGTGCATATGAGTTCAGGCAGGATTTTTGTGATTCCATTCTGGGACCGATCATCAGGAGACAAGGTGATTTTTGGTAAAAATTGAAGTTTAGACAGGAACTTTCAAGTTTATAAGATTTGGGGCATAATATGTCACCAGCTTTCATGTCTTAAGGTTTAGATTGCATGAGTGTTGGTACTTTCATTAAGTCAGGAGATAGCATTTCATTCATCTGACGTGCATTGAGCAATTTGATTTATTTTTAAAAGCATCCGGCAGTGTTTTCCCTATGTGTCTGGGCCACTTTAATTTAAACTTCATTATTTTCAACTTTTTCACTGTGACAACCAAAACATTATCTCATATGAAGGAAATACACAGAACTGAGTATGTCTAGCTTGAATAAAAAAAGGCCAGGAGAGGAATCTTAATTGCTGTCTTCAGAAATCTAATTAAAAAGAAGACAGAGGGAGATTTTTCTTGGAGCTGTACAGTGAAGGGATGTCAGTTGAAACAAGAAGATTCTGACTAGAACTAGGAAAACAGTTTTGACTGTAAAGATGGTTAAACACTGCAATGGGCCAAGAGAGGCTGTAGAATCTGCATCCTTGGATATTTTCAGGACAGGACTGGATATGATCCCAAGCAACTTGATGTAAATTTGAAAATGGAACTGTAAAGTTGACTGTGCTTGGAGTAGGTGACCTTAGAGGTCCCTTTCAGTCACATTTATTCCACGAGCCTGGTTTTCTCTTTAAAGTGCCTGATTATCAGAGTTCTGACCATTGTAGCTGTGGCTGAAGTGAGTTGTCTTCAGATCCTTGACATCTGGAAATCTGGGGTGAAATCGTGAATAAAGCTTTTGAAAATATTGAAGAAAAAATTGCCAGTTTAGCTTATGGGGGAGGGTCACAGTAATAAAATAATCTTTTGTGTCAGTGGCCCAACCAATTTTTTTTATATTTAAAATATTAATTTATTTTTTTTAACAGGCAGCAGTGAGGACAGTGAGTTCACAGATCAGGAAAGGACAGAGTATCCTAGAAGGCCAAAAGGAAAAAAAGGTCCTTGTGCTCTCTGCTCAAGTCAGTTTTGAGTGTCAGTAGGGGAAATACAACTTTTTAAAAGTTGGACTGAATCAGGATCTAGCTCTTCAATATTACAAAATAAATTGCCTCATGTCCTTCTGGTTCTTACTACCCTTTGCATTTCTCTCAGAGGTTTCAATGACTACTATTTCTGAGATTCTTGGCAGAAGAGTTCAGCTGAAAGGACTTATTGGAAAACGAGCTGTGAAATGTCCCCACTGTGATTTTTATTTTATGAAGAATGGATCAGACCTTCAACGTCATATTTGGGCTCATGAAGGTAAAACTCTGGTTTTAAGCTTTTGGGCATATAATGAGTCTCATATTCCACTAAAGCTTCGCTGACATAAAAAAAAAACCAAAACAGATTCAAGTTTGTTTCTATACTCAAATGCAAAACTTTAAGCAACATTGGAGGTTAATTAATTGGTTTAATGGATTCTGGATCACATATGGAACTTCACACTCAGAACATTAACAGACAGTTTAAATGTTTTATAAAAATTATTAAAATTCGAATGCAATTTTTTTTCCAGAACACATTCATAAACAACTATAAAGTATTCTATGTGAGTAAGGAGGAGTGAATTAAATACATGCTCAGTATTTTGAAACAAGTAATTTTCTGTATCTTCTTATGAGTCTCTGCTGCTCCTTTTACATTTGTCCAAAAATCCTTGATCCGGAAATCTGTTAGTAAACCAATTGAAATCCAGTTGCTTTGATGTATACATAAAATTCTGTGAATATTTTAATTAAATTAAATCCTGCAGAGCATGGCAGCTAGCTGCCTTTGACACAGACAGTGATCAAATCCACTAAGATATTGCTCATCATATTTATGACATTTTTAGGGAGAAATTCTAGTGATATGGCAACACATGGGTTAAAAATGCCTTGAATTTAAAATCTGTAGACAGTAAAATCTTGTGTCTACCCAGTCTGTGTATTTTTATAAAACGTTGAAGACAGCTTACATGGTCTTTAGTCCCATTAGTAGTCTGTGGAACAGATTGCCTGTGATTTTAGGTTCTTCAGCCATCCCTCTGCATGAAGGGGATAATGGGATTTGGTGCTCTCAAACTGGTAACTCGTTTCCAGAGTGTTCCCGTATAGGTAGTTCAGTGTGTTTGTTTGAATGCTCTAACAGAACTTTCCTGTCTGTGTAGCAGAGCAGGGCTCCTCTCCAGTGGCCTTTCCTCCATTAAGGAGTTTAGGTAGGGCAAAATGCAGATTAGAGAAATTCTTTGTGTATTCCATAGACAAAGTTCTTTTATTTTGACTGGGAGTGGGAACCCATGCCATCAACCTGTCACAAGAAAGAGGAGAATAGAAATTTCTTCCCAAATCAAAGTGTGCAATCAAGTCTGCTTAAAGCAGACTGTAATTCTTCATGCTTGTAAATCTAATTTTAAGGTCATGAGTATCAATCTAAAATGTGCAGAGCCTCATGAAACTGTTGAACTACTCTGCCAGTTCAGATTTATTCAGCTTTTCTTTGAAGGATTTACTTTTTTCTTATAGACCTGTTAGATGACCCACTGGGCATCTCTCTCTCTATATGCTTAGGACAGTTTGAGGGAAGTGAAGTTTTAAGTGCTTATATCTGCCTGAACCATTAGCAAATCTGACACTAATTAACAGTAAAACACATCTTGCACATTTAACTTCTGCTTTCATGTTAACTGCCTAATGAAGCAGTCCTCCTTACAACAGGTTTCCTCACTCTTGATTGTAGTAAACACAGAATGGGATTTACCTGAAGACTTCTGGAGGGAGACATGTACACAAGCTTGGCATAAACATAGGCAGACTGGATTTTACTTCTAAATGCAGGGTAGGCATAGCAAGGCCCAAATATCAGTATTTTCCTGGCCAAATTCAGTACCTGGCTTCAGTAGGGCAATATTCAATTGTGAAAGAACTCCTCCTTTCTCTTAGCAAGTTAAGTGATGCTGTCATGAGCTCAGCATCATTTACACAAAAGCTGTAGATGAAATTTCTTATTTGTAGAGATCCAAATTTTGAAGTAGTTCTCTTTGTCCATGTTACTCACATGATCTGAAATTTCTTTCAGGCAAATGTCCAGTCTGGAAAGGCACAGCCTGGTTGTTTGTTTCATGGTATATTTTTTTCATTTTTAGGTGTGAAACCCTTCAAATGTTCCCTCTGTGAGTATGCCACTCGCAGCAAGAGCAACTTGAAAGCTCACATGAATCGTCACAGCACAGAGAAAACACACCTTTGTGATATGTGTGGGAAAAAGTTCAAATCAAAAGGCACTTTGAAGAGCCATAAACTCCTTCATACTGCTGATGGTAAGTGCATTAAATCTATTATCTATTTATCAAATCTATTTTAGGACAATAAATATTGGCTGTACCACAGGCCTTATTAACAAGTGCTTTTCAGTTGAACACTTCAGTGTGATTTACACATTTTTTTTATTCCCAGGAGACACCATTTGGGAAATAATTCAAAACTTTGTGAAATTAACTTACGTGAAAGACAACTGTCTCTGAAATATTAGGTTTCTCTGAAATTCATATTGGCTTTGTATGCATTCCTTGTTCTAACAGAGGATTGTTTATTTTGATAGAAATTTGAAATTGCCAATAGTTCTCTCTCTTACTGTTAAGTCTCTCACTGTTTTATTCTGTGAGAATATTATTTGGATCCTGGTGTCTAATCAGCCAGTGGCAAAGCTGGGCACTTGCTCTCTACAATCTCACATGCAGCACCTCATTTGCCCTGCAGTTTTATCATTTCTGTCATGATAACTGAAAAAAACAAAATGCACGTTCAGAAAAGTATCCCATTTTATATCAAAGTTTAGAGCACAATAGTACTTTATTATTCTGTGATTATCATACTGAAGTAAATTATTTAGCAGAATTAAGTTGTACAGACCTTCATTATGACTTAGTAGCTTGATTTTTGTTACTCATGCAATTGTCTGAAACCTCATTCTACTTTTTATTGACCATTTCATTTACATTCTTTTTTTTCAAATTACATCTTCAGAGAAAGCACACAATGCTCTGTTACATTTTTAGAATATATTTGAAGTTTCTGTGTCAGATATTTTTTAATGCTTATGTCTGTGTGTTCAAGTGGAAGAAACAATCAGTTTTACATCAATATGCTATATCTTTCAGGAAGATTATAGTTATTGTTTTACTACCAAAGTTATTGCAGAAATGCTATGTGTTGGTAAATCACTTGTTATTCAAAAAGTACTTCCAGTATTTTGAAGTCACTTGATCAGTACCAAGAAGGTCTGGCATATGCATCTAAGCTTCATATGTGAGAATCAAGATTTTATTTGTCAAATGCAAACCTCAGCTGATTCCTGCTAGGAGAAGGAGACAAGTTGTTGTATTTGAAAGAAAATAAAATTTCAAGCATGATCAGTCTATAAAGAAAAATAAAAAGGTATCTTTCTATGGCCCTGTAAAAAAAATCACTTCATGGGGTTTCATTTCAAAAACTTTCTGTTTTGTTTTCACCATCTGGCACAATCAAATAGTGAAATTCAGCAATGAAAGTGGAATTTGTTTTCACCTGTGTGTTACTTGGATTTCTTGAACAAATCTATGTGTGTGTACATCATTACTCCAATTCATCTGAGGCTGCTTTGAAATTTAGTTGTTAAGAACAGCAGTATAGTTGAGCAGGATCTAGCCATGTCTGGATTGGGTTTAAAAGTGTGAAGTTAGCTTTAAACATTCAAATCCATGTGAGGAACTGTGTTCTTTTATAAGTTACTGCTACGTCAGGCTGAAACCTTAGCTCTAGAGGCGTTGTTATTACCAGAAGCCTTCTTTATCTGGCTTCAAACTCATCATCTTCTGGAATAACTCCAGCGACTTCTAGTGGAAAGTGTCCCAGCCCATCTCAGGGTGATGGGGGCTGGAACAAGATGACCTTTAAGGTCCTTTTCAACCCAAACCATTCCATGACTCTGTGTTCCTTTTTGGTAAACCTCCATTTTTGACTGGTACAAATAAATCCCAGACTTAGGCTCTTCTGCTTTGCTTTTCACACTTCCAAAACTGTTCCAGGAAATTCCCAGTACCTTTGGAAGGTGAGTTTGACCATTGTCTCCAGTGGAAGCAAGACCTCCCTGTCTGTGGAGTCTTAAGTAATTTTCCTCACTAAGTCCAGCCCAGCAAACTTTTCATGCATTTCAAACTCTTGTGAAAAAGGACCTTTGTCACCAGGAATGTGATTTGTCAGGGGACTTCCAGCATTCTGACTGCTTCTCTTTGCCCAGTGTCCCTTGCTGTAGTGACAGCACTGCAAAAGTTCTTAGCAGCACACATCTAGTGTTCTTCAGTTATTTCACAAATAAGTGAATTTGAAAGCTGTTTCACTGTTTATGAGTCTTGTCTTCCTGACTTATGAATCCAAGCAATTTTTATTCAAATATCAGAGCCCTGCAAGGTCAATTTAAGTCATGGAATATAAAGTAGTTTTGTGTCTGATTTATTCTTTTCCAGAAGACAGACTTCTCAAGAGTGACATGATAACAAGCAGTTCTGTAGTCCAGGGTCATTACTGCTTGTGGGTAGAAGTAAACCAGAAAGCCTGATTTTCATTATTTTATTTAGATACCAGAAGGTGCTTCTTAGCTGTGTTTTATAGAAACTTTCACACTTGGTATAAAATGCTTTTACCTTTTTCATCAGCATCTGGAATCTAAGAAACCCCGTCTCTTTGTGATAATACAGAACATTATCTATTCTACTTCTACTTTACCTTTTGATTCTTTTACTCTTGGAATAGTTTTTAGCATCCTTTTTCCACATCATTCAAATACAATTTGCCAGCTGAGCACATTTAATTCAGGAATGAAGTCCTTCAGTATTTAATGCACTTTGTAATTTGGCTGCAGGTAGCAGGACTGATAGAATCTTAGAGGCAAAATAGGGAGAAAGAGAGTGTGAAACCCAGCGAATAAAAGGAAGGAAATTGTGTTCATTTAAATCATAAGGGAAAAAATAGATTAGTCAGAGAGACTGCTTTGAGGGGAAAATGTATTTGAATCATAACAATTCAGTGCTGGAGACAGAAATAACTAAACCCATGTGAACAAGATCAAACATCGGTGTTTTAAGGATTTCCAAATGTACTTTACAAACAGCAAAGTAGCTATGCCTGCAGTTGTAAATAATGGATTTCCTTCTTCCATTTAGGATGCACTATAACAATTATTTTTCTTCTTTCCCAAGTCACTATCCCAGGAGAATCCAGAGCATTTAATGCTTATAATTTAAAGATTGCACTCGAGCCTTTTTTCCTCCCTTATTCTGCTCTTAGCTTTATTTAACCAAAATTTTTGCTGAGCAAGTGCCAGACTTCTCTTATTGTTCATTCTTAGCATTTTGGACTTTATAAGGAAATAGAATCAGTAGTTTTCTGAACTTAAATAGAAAAAAATCATTGCATTTGCTATTCCCATTGCAGGAAAGCAGTTTAAATGCACAGTATGTGACTATACAGCTGCCCAGAAACCACAGCTCCTACGTCATATGGAACAACATGTCTCTTTCAAGGTAAGAACACATATAAATCATGCTTAAAGTGATTAGGAAATACACAGAACTTTAGACAGCAGTAATAAAACTGTTGTCACACATTTTCTTGTTTGATGACAATTTACAGTATATAAACATTTTAATATTTTGGAAATTTTGACCTTATATTCAGACTTTTGAGATAGGGTTATTTTGTTCATGACCAATCTGTAATTAGTAGTTTTACTTGACAAAAATATCTGTATGTTGCAATATGAAACAAATTTATTGGCTTTGATTATCAGTCCTTGAGTGAGTGAATCTAATATGTGCCTTAAAATGTCCTAGGGAGGCATGAAAGCAAATCCCTTCTATCACTGTTCATTGCCCACCTAAATTTTCCGTGAAACTTTCCAGTCTCTTGTACTACAGATGAGTTCATATACTTGAAGAAAATGGAAGATAATTAATTTTAAAACAACCCATTTATCTGAAACGTGCATTGGAAAGAGTTTTGAAAATTGTTCATGTTTCTATGAAGTATTTAGATCAGAGATAGAGTTTATTTTAATAAATGGTAGTATGTTTTTATTTCTAAATTTTAACATAAGTTCTCAGTGTGATAGGTCCTAATGTAATGTATTGTGAAATGTTATATTCAGTAAATAGGAATTATACTGGTTCCTTTTCCAGAAAATACAGTATTTTTTATTTAAGAAAATGTTCATTTTAATGTGAGGCTTTATCTTAACAGTGAACATATTTCTTGTTGAAAACACAATAGTATTTTCATATGTAACATCTTTCATTATCTAACAGATCATTTTACTTCTATAAAGAGTACACTGCAGGCATTCTTAACAAGTACCATAAAGCAGCAAGGCAAGCAGTCTTTTCAATAATGCAAGACAAAACAAGTTATCTAAAGAGATTTTACATTTTGAAAAAACAATTTTTCTATCTTAAATATGTGGTTTTGCTCCAAACTTTCATTTTTAAAGATATCTTTTTGTAAATGAAAATACATAATTTTCCTTTTTTGATGGCTAAAGTGATGAATGCACTCACAGTGCAGTTCTTGAAATGCAGCTGATTCTGACTTTGGGATCTGCCTACATATAAGTGTGGCAGTTCAGGACATTGTCAAGAGAACTGAACACTGAATTAGATCGATCAGGAGTATTTGTTTAGAGGAGTTCAAAAAATTTTACCTCCTTCTAGGACAGTTGTTTTCATGTTTATCGGGCTCAGAGAAATGTCACTTCTTATGTGACCTAGTGATCCTTTAATCCATCATATTTCCCAGCTCCATGAATTTGCAATCCTGCTATCCAATAGCAGGGAACATGCATGACTTGCACAAGTGAGTGCTGCAAGAACACAGCAGTCTGTCTGCATTATTTTCTTTAAAAAATGACAGTTTCAGCAATAGAAAGAGAGTACCCATCTCTCGGAAATATTGAGTAGCTGAATTTTACAGTACCCTCTGAAGCATAAGGTTAAGGGAGTCTGAACATCACTTTTCTTCCTTATTTTTGCTGTTTGAAACCTGAAGGAAGATCATGAGCAATGAGCTTAGGAGAGTGTTCTAATCAATGTACCCTGACTGCAGACATTTCCCTGCTTTAAATTCAGCTCCTGGATGAACATTTCTGTACCAACCATTTTCTGCTGAGGAGCTTTAGGTGGGACTGCTGTGCATGAAACATTTTCCATCCTATTCTGAGGTGCTTGACTTTTCCCTGAGGACTTCAGTCAACATCTGCATGCTTTTACCAGGACCTAATGGTTGTGTCAAGCTCCCTATAACTGTGATATATCTCAGTCTGAAAGTTATTATCAGAGGCTAACTTTAGGCTCAAATGTTTGCTTTCCTAATTTTTTTTTTAGGAATTTGTCTCTCTGTCAGTTGAAAAGAGACGTGTTCCTAAAAAATTAATTAATTCAGTTGCCAAAGTCAGCTCACCAAATGGTCAGAGAAATGCAAATTCCAGGGAAAGGAGAAAGAAAAAGGAAAAGGGAAAAGGGAAAAGGGAAAAGGGAAAAGGGAAAGGAAAGGAAAGGAAAGGAAAGGAAAGGAAAGGAAAGGAAAGGAAAGGAAAGGAAAGGAAAGGAAAGGAAAGGAAAGGAAAGGAAAGGAAAGGAAACCTGTTAAATTAGATTGGCTGTACAATCATGTTGTACTGTCAGTTATTTTACTTGTCTTGCTGCCTTTTGTCAGACCAAAGCTCACAGCAGCTGAGTCATTTCATAGTAGAGAGTCTCCACATGGTCAAGCCTGTTATCAATTATGAAAACACACAGTTTACTGAATTACAAAAACTGGGTAATAATCTTATAATAGTGAGAGTATTTGTTGTCTTGCACATAATAAAAAGTACCAAATTTAGGTAATGTTTAGTTAAAACTTCAATTTCTTTTGAATTTTCGAGAGTTCCCTTGAAAGATGCCCAAGCCAGAAATGAACATAGTTTCTTGGGATCAAAACATTGCAGCTTAGACCAGTATTCTGAAGAGGTGAGGAAATACAGTCCAACATTTTCCTTTTTGCCCCCAGCCCTTCCGCTGTGCACACTGCCACTATTCCTGCAATATATCGGGGTCCCTGAAGAGGCATTACAACAGGAAGCACCCCAATGAAGAGTATGTCAATGCAGGCTCTGGGGAGCCTGCAGCTGAAGCTCTTATCCAACAAGGTACATCTCCACCAAATAAGATTTGTTGACTTGTTTGGGTTTTTTTGTTGAAGCAAACTTGGTGTGAAGCTAAACTTCTGTGCAGTATGTGCTCTTCAGTTTATTGGGTGCTATATGATAAATCATTACTCCTTTTTAGTAATTCTGAAATGGCCACCTTTTACCCTTTGTTCTTGGTTTTTAAGGGTGTGAGAACCAAAGTTTTGTTTGACCTTGACTGTGCTATTTGTTGTTGCATACATTTATCATTTACACTTCTTTGTCTCTTTTTGTAAGTCAAGTATCCCTTCATGTTGAAATGAATGATAAATTTCTACCATTCTGCTGATAAATTTCTGTGACAATTCTGCAAGGTTGAACTCAAGGTAAGGTTGAGCAAACATAAGGAAAGAGACTGAAGAGTAAATGGCAGTAAATTATTCCCCCACTAGAAAAATCTGGGGAGAAAAGAGAGTGCAGGTAAAACAGGTTAGGAATTGTTATGCTCAGAATGTGGTTTATGGGCAAAGGAAGCACACCTTGTCTGTGTAAATAAGCTAAGAATGTATTAGTAGTAAAGCAGAAATCACCACAGTCTAATTTAGGATTAGTCTGACTCCCATAAGTGGCTTTACTGGGTAGTTGAACCAAAGCAAACAACTGATTATACAGTCAGGTACATTTATGGGTGTAAAGCTCCTTCAGTTCTAGTGCCTGGTGTGAGGAATATTGAGCAAGAAGAGGAGAAAGCCAGATTAAATACTAAATTGTGTGGAAAATATTTTCATTCTTGGTAAAATTAAGTTTCCTTCTTTGTTATAATTTTAGAAAGTGTTTTCCCTATTTTTTAGTGGAAACTACCATCAGTGTCATCCTTTGGAATCTTCAGTTTCTGATCTTGTTGAAGAGAAATAGAGACCAAAATAATGCTTTTGTATTAGATAATGAATTAAATGTAATTCTTCTAAGGTTGCATTATTTCTAAATGCTATTTCCAAATAATTAATCTAACACATAACATTTATCTATTGAAGGCATTAATCCTTGGTAAAATACTGAAATCATGACACAAAGATAACTCATTTGGAGGCTCTCCCTTCAAACTTGCTCTATAAGGGGAAAATGTATAACTACAATAAGTAATCTGAGTCTGTGCTGGTTTTATATAAGATTTCTTTGTTTCCTTTTGTAAAAAAAAAATCCCCAGCCAAATAATTTTTAAAGTAAATATCTATAACAGAGTAGGAATATATAGTATCATTTTGTGATTATTTTCACAGGCAGTACAAGTCCATGGGGAACCTGCAGTTGTTTTAAGGAAGTAATATTTGCTTGGTCAGTACTCAGAGCCTCTATTTTGTAGTCACCCAGATGAAGGGAAAACTCTTCACCATGGGGAGCTTTGTTTAATTTTCCAAATATCTGAGCACTGCAAGGAATTATTTGTCTGTAGCTTCTTTTAGGAATAGATATGGGAGAATGAATTCTCCTAGTATAAATTAGGGATCATACTTGCAATGTTTGGAACAAAGAAAATTAATCTTACACTGATTAGGCTTTCCTTCCCTTTGGGAGCCAGATAAATGAATTTCTGAAGGTAATTCTTTTCCACTGAAACAAAAGAAGTTCTTGAGATGCAAGAGTAGCCTTAAAGTGGAGACATTGGAGTGAAATGAGAGAGAAGAGTCTTTAACTTTTTCCTGTGGTGGATATCCTTTTCCCACCACACTGGAACACTGGACAGGATGAAATTTTACAAGATCAAATGTCAGCTTCTGCCCTCAGGATGGAGCAATGCCTGGCACTAGTCTGAGTGGGGAGATCAGCCCTGCAGACAGGGATCTGGGTGGCAGCAGCTCTCCAGGAGCCAGCAGTGAGCCCTGGCAGCCCAGAGGGCAAATCCCATCCTGGGCTGCATTAAACCATTAAACACAGCATGAGCAGCAGGGAAAAGAGAGGATTATCCTGCTGTGCTCAGGGTGGGAGCTCTGAGTGCAGGGCTGGGATCACCAGGTGAGGATGTGAAGGTTCATGACTGTATCCAGAGGGTAACAAAGATGGTGATGGGGCTGGAAGCCATGTCCTGTGAGAGCACCTGAGGGCTCTGGGCTTGTCTGGTTTGGAGGAGGCTGAGGGGTGACCTCATTGCTCTCTGACAGCTTCCTGAGGGGGGAAGGGAGGTGCTGAGCTCTTCTCCTTGGGATCCAGTGATGGAACATGTTGGAATGGTTGAAAACTGTGCATGGGAAGCTTGACTGGACATTAGGAAGCATTTCTTTACTGAGAGGCTGTCACAGACATGTTTTCTGAAAAATCCTTTCCTTAGGATTTTTTCTCCTGAGAAGCTGAGAGGCCTCAGGAACAATATAAATAATGATTATCTGCTACTGTGGAATGCAACAGGTGGATCTGTGATTGGTCTCATGCAGTTGTTTCTAATTAATGGCCAGTCACAGTCAGCTGGCTCGGACTCTCTGTCTGAGACACAAGCCTTTGTTATCATTCCTTTTCTATTCTTATCTAGCCTTCTGATTAAATCCTTTCTTCTATTCTTTTAGTATAGTTTTAATATAATATATATTATAAAATAATAAATCAAGCCTTCTGAAACATGGAGTCAGATTCTCGTCTCTTCCCTCATCCTAAGACCCCTGTGAACACCATCACAAGAGGGTGGTGAAACTCTGGAAGAGGCTTCCCAGAGAGGTGATCAATGCCTGAAGGCTGTCAGTGTTTAAGGGGCGTTTAGGCAATGTCCTTAACAACAGCTTTAATTTTTGGTCACCCCCGAACTGATCAGTCAGTTGGACTGGATGGTCCTTGTAGGTCCCTCACAACTGAAACAGCCTTTTCTGTTCTTTCCATCTCTGGCTTTGTATCCTTCTTTCTCTTCCTCTCCTTACACAGCATTTATAATTCCTGTGCTGACAGTAGTGCTGTGCCTGTTTTCCACATTCACCTGTGGAAAAGTCAGGCATTTTAGAGTAGTAATGAGGCATCAAATTCATGTAGGAGCTATGAAGTCAGTGTCTCTTCTCAGGGCTCTGTAATGAAGAAAGCTATATTAATAGGTGTGATTTCCCACATGCAGCTTCCTTTGCCAACTCAATTTCCTGTTCTGTGATGCATCAGATGTATCTTGCACCTGGGCTCCAAATATGGCCAGAGATTCCTTATCATGCTATAGAAACATCAATTTTTCTCAATGTGCTGGTATCTCACTGGGGGGAGAATTGTTCCTGGTGGGAGACATTTGCATTTGGAAGTGATAAACATGAATCCTACTGAAGTTAATGAAAGTTTTCCTGATTTGGAAATTAGAATGTTTTCTGTATTTGGCTCACACAGCACAAACAGATTACTGTGGACACATTATGCAGTATGACAAGTCATATTTGTCATATATGACACCTGGGTATCATACAGGGTAATAGATGTTAGGAATTAATTCTTTACCGTGAGGTACTGGAACAAATTACCCAGATAAGCTGTGGATGCCCCATGCCTGGAAGTGTTCAAGGCCAGGTTGGATGGGGCCCTGAACAACCTGGTCTAGTGGAAGATGTCCCTGCCAATTGGCACAGGGATGGAACAAGGTGATCTTTAAGGTCCCTTCCAACCCAAATCTTTGGATGATTCTGTGGGTTTCTGAGCTTCTTCGGCCAGAAGTTGCACCTTGCTGTCTGACAAGCTTCTGTTTAGTTTCAATTACTGTATTCATAGATCTGAAGAGCAATTTTGGAAAATTATTCATGTATTCATATAAAGGAAGAAGACCTTTCAGGCCTGATATTAAACAAATCCTTTGAAATGAAGGGACTGTAGATGAAAAGGAAAAGGAGAGAGTACCAGCAAGCAAAAAAGGCTTGAAAAGAAATTGAGAGGGGAAAGGAACAAAGATTAATATCTAATAAAAGCTGTCTATATCTATTTGTATTGTATTGTGCTTTTTCTAAGTTACTTACTGAGCCCAGAGTGAATTGCCTCACACTTGCTCATCTCCTCTACTCTCAGTTGGTTTTTGACTGCATTGCAGACACTGCAAATAAACTTAATTGGAAATATTTATATGAATGTAGACTGCTGGACTGTACCCAAGATTCCTAGAATGAGCTTATAAATAAATGAATGATTCATAGAAGAGGGACTGTGTTCATTGGAGTAAGTGCATTGCCAAGGATAGACAGCAGTATTTAATTTCTGGGCTTGTGGTTAGAAATTGGAATTACCCAGGATCAGAGAAATGCTTGGGATTTTTCAGCGTGTGTTTGTGTGTGTTTCTTTGTTTAAGAAGAAGTCTATGATCTGACATTTATTTTAGTATTATAAAGTAATAAAGGAAAACAAACAGCATAAGAATTTGATATATTCTGCAAAGGTGACAAGAATATTATGCATTACCCACTAGTTTTTCTGCAAGGCCCTGTCTATGTGCTCATTTGATGGCTTATTTTATAGTTTCATTTGCTTTGTGCTGGGCAAGTCACATACAATTTTTCCCAAATTTGTTTCTTTTCTCCTCACTGATTCTCCCTCCCATCCATAAACATTTTGTTTACATGTCTGAGAGACAGATTTTGGTTTGTGTTTGCAGCTGCTTGTGCAAGCCATGCATGAGGATCCAGTTGTGGCCTCAGTGTTCTGTTTTACAGCTCTCATCACGTGCTCTCCATACAAAAATGAGAATTGTCTTGTGAAGATTTTAGGTCAATAAATAAAAAAGAGCACATGTCAGTGGAAGAAAGTTGTGGAGCTATGTAAGGTCTGCCTGCAGTGTTTTGTTACAAATATCAGTTTTGTTATTGAAAGTAGTAAAGGTGTGTAATTCATTGACACTCTCTGTATGTTACCCATTATTCTAAAAAAATTATCGAGAAATTAATTTTTCTGAGCTTCCATATCAAGTCACTGATGTGGAGTTATAGATTACCAGTTGAATTCTATGCCTCTATTACTTGTTATATAATTAAAGTCATAATGACAAAAGTTACAGATTTCATTTACCTGGTGTGTTGTTATAATAATTTTGATATCAAAGTAATGCAGAAAAGTGTTCACTGCTTCACAGCAATGTGGTTTTCCTAATACTACAGATTGGTGTGAAATTAATGTGTAATTTCATTTTCCATAACTGATAATGTTATCTAATCTATTCTAATCTGAACTTTTTTGAGTTTCCCTTAGTAAAACTGCTTCAGTTTTGGTTAGAGATGGAATATTGAGCATCTGCTCTAACAGTGAAGTTTGGTAAAGACTTAGCAAGGAAGAGGGTTAGTATAGTAACAATAAGTATCAGTGAAAGTAAGTCTTTCTCACCTTAGAGACTGGATGTAGTTACCTTCTGTTTTATCAAAATAAAAATTATGTTTCTTTTCATCTGGTTACCATATGGTAGCTTTTCATTTATGCAAAATGGGATGTTTTTTTCTAATTGCTTTGTTCATAAAGGACTGTGCAGCCAGGTCTTGGCTTATATCCAGCTTCTGTAGGTGTGTTTGATGTGTTTGATGCCCTGGAACATGATGGGTGAGAATCATCTCTTGCCACAATTGAAGTGGAATCAGGATTGTGGTAGCACAGTTCCTGCTATTAGATTTGTTACAGTGAGTTCTGGCCACCTAATGCAACAATTTATCACATGCAGGTTATTCTTGTTCTTTAGTCAATAGAGGGGGGAAAAAAAGAAATACTTATTTGCATAATTACAAGCAAGTGAGATCTGACATTTGACCAAACGACTTTCATAAGCAAAAGAAGTAAAAGCTCTTTAATCTTGTATAAAAAAATTGGATTCTCATTATTTTTATCATGCTTAGATTTTTGCCTGTAATGCTGCACACCTCACACATTAAATATTGTGCTAACTTCTTGCTGTGCATCATTTTGTAGACAGAAAACTTTATTTACAATTTGCATGTTAACATAAAACTCAAGAGCAAAGATATCTGGGTAAAGAGAATATTACATTGTTAATGCTTCCTAGTTTTACTTTGCTAATGTAAAAATAAAGTAACAATGTTTGTTTTGAAACTTGAGAAAATTAGAACAGCTGTATTAAAGAAGATACATTTAAAAATATTACTTAAGTATTCCACTGATGCGTATGTTAAAATATTAATATAATTCATATTGGACAAATGGCTAAAAGAAAACATTTTACAGTTACATGGCTTGACTGAGAGGGGGTCAAATTAAACAGGTTGTTTGTGTATTCAAAAAGAATTTATATGAAAATAACTCAAAGAATTTATTTGTGTTTTCTTGTAGGTGGCATTAAGTGTCCTGTTTGCAGCTTCGTGTATGGTACAAAATGGGAGTTCAACAGACACCTTAAAAACAAGCATGGAATGAAATTGGTGGAGAATGATGGGGAGACCAAATGGGAGGTAAGTCAAATAACAATGGCTTTGACCCTAAGATTTTTTTAAATTCTGGGGGAGGATATAAGGATAAAAATAAGAAGTGTGGAAAAAATGTGGTTCTGACTTCATATAAGATCAGAAGGTTGTGGGATCTTATCTTTGCTTGAATGCATGCCTTGCTATGTCTGTTAAATTGTGATATATGGTAGGGTTAACAACCTTGTAAATGCTTATTTTTGCATTTTAGGCTTCTAGTCCTCTGCAGCAGAAAGGGTGAAAGCTTTAGCAAAAAAATGTGAAATTGAAAAACGTACTGCATTTTGTAATATGCTGAATATCCACTGGTGTTAACTGTAAGATGAGCAAAGCTGCAGAAAAAAAGTTTATGTCTTGGTCCAGAGAAGGCTAGAATCTAGAAAACTGAATTTTTAATTGACCAGCTGAAAAAAATATAATGTTATGCAGAGTAAGTCTTCTATGATATGTTCTGTGTTTTCAGCTTCAGTCCTGGGGATGCAGCGTTGATGGGAAAACCACAGATTAGACACTTTCATTAAAAAATTATGGTTGGCCAGAGCAGTATGTTCCACTGCCCAAGCAGGCTGATTTTGATATCCAGTGATAGGAAAAAGCCAGGAGTCAAATGCAGCTGGCTGACCCCCACAGTTTCAGGCCTCTTCTGCTAAATTTCAGTCTGGCCCCCATCACAAATCTAAAGCCTGATTTGGAAGAGCTGCCCTGCAGGTCTTGTCTAACAGTTATTGAGTATCTGTAGGATAGATACTCACAGAAAGATAAGTCTTTGAAAAACACTGGAATAGGTTCTATTTGGACAGCTGTTCAAAGAAGTAGGACAAGCATTTTAAAATGTAACTCTTCAAAATCTTTTATCCATATTCCAAATTATTATCTGTATACTTTCCCTGTAGCTGCCCAAAGCTGGAAAAATAAGGGAAAATCCTGGGTGCAAGAATGACTCTGTTGCTGAATTGGCAATAGAATCCCATATGAGCAGGAATATATATTGACAGTCTTGAAAAAAAACATAGTTTATGGAAAGTATAACTTTTCTGAAACAACTTGCCATTTTTTCAAGCTTCTGAGGTGTTTTAGCAGATCTGCATTATAAATTCATTTTTCTCAAAAGGTCTTTGCTAAACCCTGGTACAGAACAAGTCTGTTGTTAGTTCTAAGATAACTGTGCAACAGAAATAAGGTCAGGACAACAACTGTTGAAGCAGAATCCAGAAGAACACTGTGGGATGATTATCCTGTCTCCCATGTAACACTCTTCTTGAATTCTATTTCCCCCAGTATAGCTCTTGTTACAGTATTTGTTGTCCAAACTCATTCCTTATTGCTGTTAAATCACTGACATGAGATTATTCATGCCTTGGCTGGGTTTTGTTTCCAAGTTAACTGCCGAGGTTTCTGAAGAAGCATCCACTCAGTATCTCCATATCACAGAGGCTGGAGAAGATGTTCAAGGCACTCAAGCTGCTGTGGCTGCATTACAGAACCTCAGATACACTTCTGAGAACAGTAAGTTACCTTTTTCCTAGGTTGGAACACAAATACACTTTTTATTCCAAAATATCCAGTTCTTTTGAGTGTACTGGGCAATATGCAACCTCCTATGATCTCCTATTAAAAATTATGAAATAAGTCATCCAGAACTTACTTCTGGGGGGTTATATTTTCTTTAAGTATAAGCAAGAAATTATAATTCATTATGAATTCCTATATCCTGAAGTCATTAATACTTATCACTGCCTGTTTTGCACTTCATTATTAGCTGTGTGGAATTTCCTGCCTATATTATTAAATATGCTGTGAAATTAGCTATCTTGGCAGAGTAGATGGTGTGTATCTAATGACAATTCTCTGGCTATTATTTTTCTCCCTCTCTGGCTTTAGTCAGCAAGACTGCAGGAGTGACATGGTGGAATAGCTCATTTACCATGTTCCCAAGACAGCACTAACAATCTCAATTTTGGTGGTACACAAAATTAAGTGAGCTATTCTGTATCAGATTGAGAAGGAAAAGAGTAGTGTTAGATAATGTCTAATAAATGTCTAAGTGATAAATAACAAAAGCCAGGAGAAAAGAAAAAAAATGCCAAGATTTCTGAGAGTGTTCAAACACCAGATACTAGAGTAGGTGTTCCTAGGTGGTTTTCTTTTAATTTTTTTTTTTAATGCATAGAAATAAATGCCCTGGTTATGAGAAGACAGCATTTTACAATTGTTTACCGTTGTAGTCTTTATAGTTCACAATACAGATACATGTCAAAAACTCTCAGTTTTTATGGATTTTCCAAGCATGTTGCAATTAAATTACATTACTGCCAGTTTTTGTATATTACTTTAATGAGTTGAGATTCTGAATAAGTGAAAACTTCTTGAGAGCTTCTTTTAAACTTCTGTATATCTAAATTAAAATAAATATTTTCATGGAATGTACTGTACATAGCAGTCTTTATTTTAAGCATGAAGCTATAATTTTTTTGAGTAATCTTCTTTTTAAAGCATCCAAGTTCAGATACTCTTCCAGCATATTCCCTCTTAGTATAAAACCAGTAGTATCTTGTCTAAAGGCAATTTTATAGTTAAAAAAACCCAAAGCAAACAAACCTTTTTCACTACTTAAATACACTTGTTTCTTACATAAATTACAAAATATAAGTACTTTCTATTTGAAATTAAATTATCTGACCTAGATTACTAATACTATCACAGTATCAACCTCAGTTTAAAAGAGCTTAAATTAGGAAATTAGATTTATTCTATTTTCTGTCTTTTTTCTATCTCTGACAGTGATTAAAGCAAATATAAGGGAGCGTTACATGGGCCTGACATTTTCTTTCCCTGTCTGACATCTGCCTCATGCTGACAGTGGGCATGTAGGATGGTGGGCCATTGGTGGGAATTTGTATTCCTGCATAACAAAAAACATTTTTCTGCATTCAGGTCTTTCACACCTGGTGAGAAGTGAGAGTGCAACTATTTTGTTTGGGTTTTTTTGTAAACATCCCTTTCCTTTGACAGGGTTGCACACACCAGCACACCAGAGAATTTTTTAAAAAGGACAGACATGTTCTGATCCAGTGTTTATAAAGTGATCAGTATGAGTTTTCCCAAGCAATTAACCTTTTCCTTCAGCAGGCTGGTGATAAAACTTCTTCATTTAGCTTGAGGGGTATTGCAGACAGAGGGTAAACACAGGTTTCTAAAATACCAAATGGCTGTTATGGTTATAGGTACACAGGCAGGTTCTGTGTAAGGTGAATGTCTGGTAAATACACATTTGGATTTGTAAAGTCTTGCAGCTTCCTAATTTGCAATTCCTGCTATGACTTGTGGCTGTTGTTTCTTTATTCAATGTACTCTTTTAGATCTCTTTCAAATAGGCACAGAAGTGATCAGTGTGGCTGCACTTGCTGATTCATGCATTCCCTGGGCAAATTTGTTTTGTGAATACTTCCCTGCATAGATCTGTTATTAAAATATCACATTATTGAGCTTTTTGAATTGTACCAACAGCACTGCAAGTCAGGGCTGTGCTGTTTGATTCACACAGCCTCAGAACTGTTCTCCTGTGATGATCTTATGGCTGCTGTCTTTTTGATAAGGTGAAAGACTGGATCCAGCAGCTGTAAACATCCTGCAGCAGATCATTGAGTTGGGTTCAGAGTCCCACGATGCCACCGCAGTGGCTTCTGTCGTTACCATGGCACCTGGCACGGTGACAGTGGTGAAGCAGGTAAGAGCTCTTTCCTTCTCTAAACCAAACACATTTAATTTTCATATATTTACTGTGAAATGGGTGTTACTTGGCAAGGGAAAATTTTTAAATGATTATTCAAGATACATTGAGAATTTTTCCTGATTTTTCACTGAGTGCTGTGTGTATGGGTGTTTACATGCCCACATGTACATGTTTATACATATATATACATATATCTTTATACATCTAAAAGTGCATATAGTTTTGTGTGTATATAAAATATGAATTAATAAATACAACTGTATGTGTGTGTAGATATGTGTGTGAAAATGCAGCTTTTTTTCTAGCAGGTGTTTTCAGGTTTTATAAAATAACGTACTTATATTTTGTGCAGACACTTAATGCCATTGTCATCTAAAAGATTCAGGTGGTCCTTGGTGCAGCAAGCAAAAGGAAATAATTTTTAATTTGAGGTCCCTGTTGGGTTCAAACATCAAACTTTTGCTCAGTATTTCCTCCTCACAGATGTCTGCTAATTTCCATTTTTCATTCTCCTCTCAGTGTTTTTTAAACTCTGCTTGTTCCTTCTCTTTCAGCACAACTCTTTGCTTATCCCTTTCCCCACTGATTCACTGGGGTCTCTGCACTCAGTGGTTGACAGGTGAGGAAAGGAAAGTACGTGAGAAGTTTTAACTTCCCAAAGAGTTTAAGTAACTCTTTTATTTAAATGAACCAGAACTGATTATTCTGAGTGCTGAAACTAACTTCTGAGTTCAGCATTTTTTGTAGTGTTTTGCACATTGAGTTCATGAGAGCTCCACAGGAGTGTGAAGTTCATGGTCTGTGAAATACTTGGATAATTCCTAAGCTTGCTGCCCAAATGTCACAAAAACAAGGCAGAATTTGAAGCCAGATAATTTTCAGATGTTCCTCTGCAATACTTAACAGGTATTTTGACTAGAAACTATGTAAGAGTTTAGGGCTTTTTGTAGAATAACATACCCAAACTTGAAAACTAAATTCAGTCATTAAAGAGAAGAGACAGTGTGGTCCAATTATGTGCAAGTTTCAAAACAACTTTTATAGTACAGCCACTATCAACATGCATGCTGTGCTTTAGAGATGACCTGTCTAGGGGTTGAATGCAGTATTAGTAATTGGTGTTTGTCAATATTATTGAAATTAGTTCTTCCCTAAAGAGACTCATCTTTTGAGGCCGTTGTACTAAAGGTATGGGAGAAAGTGGCTGCTGAAGGAGAGCTGCCTAGAGAATGTTTTGATATCTGAGTGTTAAACTTTAAATATACAGGTATTAACTCTGATCAATATCTGAGTCATCATAAAATCTATTGACTTCTTTGTTGGACACTCTGAATTTACTGGTAACTTTTTCTAAGTAAATATTTATATTCCAAATTAATTTTCTTCTTCACTTTTCAATCCATATTTCTAGCCTTTTGAGTTTGCAGACTGCTAAGCCTTAATCACTTCTTTTTCCCTGTATACATCAGTGACTCTCAGTGATATCAAACTCTTACAAGCACCACTCTTGTATTAAATGAAATATTGAATTCTCAGAGCACAGAATATCTTTCTAACTTTTTTTATGCCCTTCTATCCCCTCCCTTTAGAATCTTCTACATTTTTAAAATTTTTCTTTTTGTTTTTCTCTTTTTTTTTTCTTTTATTTTTCTATAGAAATTGGTTTTTTATCATAGTCTGGTCTGTTATACAGCTGTAGTTACTTTCCAGCTCTTGTCTTCCAACAAGAAAATTGCTCCAGAGTTTCAGGCACACCCAATTTTAATCTGAGGGAATGAAGTCTTTAAATGTTATTAGCTTGACTTTAATCCTCCCCTATTAGAAGCTGTCAGGTTTTTTCTTCAATGCTGAGTTGTTTTCTGTGGTCTATCCCTCATTTGTAGCTATGACTTGGCTGGGTTTTAATTATCATAGGTTCCTAATTGTTAACCTTGAAGTGACCTTTAGATCTGTTCATATTTCACTTTCCTACTGGAAAATGTATTCCACACTTTCTTCTGTGACCTTCAGCTTCTCTTGTGGATTGTGAGACAAAGAATTCGTTCAGGGTGTCAGCAATCTATCGACATCATCTGTCACTGAATTTCCCTTCCTGCTCTTTAATGGCCTCACAGAGTCCTTGCTTAGCAGCTTGAGTCCATTTTTTCTTTCCTTAACAACATTTATTGTAGTTGTCCTGATTTTTATGCTGTTTGTTTTTTTCTTTTTCTCTAAGGACATACATTACCCATTTTTTATATCAGTTCTTACTTTCAAATCTCATTTCTAGCTAGCCCTTGCAAGTTTCCTTCATATTTCTCTATTTGCACCAAGAAATTTCTTCTAATTCTAAACTACTAGAATGTTTCAAAAGGATTTTTTTTCTTTTTGCTGTAAATGTTGTATTATAGTGTTCTATTTTTGTCTCCTCTTTCCTCCCTGGAAATTTATTTCTCCCACAGCTGTCCTTGTCCTTACTTTTAACTCGTAAAATTCCCATTTACACTTTATCCTTAAAATCTTATATAAATCCAGCTGTATCTCTCAGTAATGCTGCTGTGCTCGTGCTTTGGCACTTCCCTAACCTGTGTGCTCACATACCTTCAGTGTGCTGTGCTTGTAGAGCTTCAGGTTAATGCAAAAATTTTGTGTCCAGAAACAAACTCTGTATTTATCCCTAAGTCCTTTCCAGCATCTTGGAAGATATGTGGTGTATTAATTAGGTCTAACTGGTGTAATTTTAAAATTGTTTTCTACTAGGTCACAGGACTTAAAGGATACCATGTTTGAGGAGTTCTTTTATTAAATTATTGTTCTCCTTGTAGTCTTAATGCAAGTACAATAAATTATAAATACTCATTATATTGGAGGTGAAATCAAGATCAGATTGTCCTTCACAGCTCCTGAAATGCATGTCTGGAACAAAATTTCAGTTCTGACTTAGGAAGCTTCATATTTCTTGTTTATATGAATGAATTTATTAAAGAAAAGGCTTTGACAACATACCAGTAACCAATTCCAAGCAGAATGGGGATTCAACTTATGATTTTAAACCCCAAAAATGCAAAGTTAGCCCTGCTTAGCTTGGATTATGTTTGGTAATTAGGAATCATTGTTGGCTCTGTTAGTGCCACATGTATGAGACCTTTCCAATGTTTTGTCTGGAGCCTGAAATGATTTTATCTTAATTTTGCGTGTGAGTCAGTATACTAATCTATTATCAAAGTTAAATTTTTTCTAATTTGGGATAAATCCAGTTGTGTGAGCTCTGAAAATAGGCAGCTGCCAAGGAGTGTAATATAAATATCTCATCAAATCCTGAGGGAAAAAAAGTTAGTAATTTGAAGTTTTACCAAAATGATCTGAAATTGGCAAAAATCCCCTTTGAAGCTGTGATCACAGCATGGCAGGAGAAGTCCATCCTTGTTCAGTTACTAGGGATCCACTCTGGATCACTCTGTCAAAGAGCTGATGAAGATATTTCTTCATGGCAGGACACTTGTTCTGCTCTGCTTAAAGGTGAAAAAGGTAGCAAGGAAGGGAAAAGGAGAGAGGACAGAGTGCTGAGTTTGAAGAACAGCTAGGAAAGAGGTTAATAAATGCTTAGAGAGGCCAGGAAATACTCTTCATAGTGGATGGTGAATACAGGCAAGAGACTGGGGAGAAAGGAGTTTGGTGGGGACAGCACATGGGAAGGTGAAGGGACTGGAGGGGTAAAACAGGACACTTCCCTTTCTGCACATTCCACTCTCTGTGTCCTGTTACAGATGTACTTTTGCCCTTGTGCCTTAGGGTGGAGATTGACTCATTTGTTTTTTTGTTTATTTTGCTAGAAGAGGCTGTTCAATCCATTATTTATAGGGGTGGACTGTTTTCCTAGCTTACATGCCAAGCATGAGCAGTCAGGCCAGTATCACACACTCCCTTGATTTACAGTCTCTGCAGGCCTGTGCTCAAAGACTGGTTTTTCACACAAAATCTGTGTTAACTAGAATAGTGTTTCACTACAAACTGCCTTGATGTTTAGTTGTTTCTTTCAGTTAGAATGTACATCAGACAAGGATATTAATTATTCCATTAAAAAGTTTCTTCCAAGTTAAACATGTGTTTGATTTAAATAATGAACTTCTTGTAAGGAAACGTCACCCTCATAAATGAACAGCCCTAATACGTTATTTTTGCAGAAGTGATTCTTTTAATGTAGTGCTGTAAGTAACTCTCCAAGGAAACAATATTCAAAGTGCATATTCTTGGTTTCACAATATATGAAGAATATCCTTAAAAGCTTAGTTCCTGAATCCCTCACTGCATTGACCAGAACATCAGAAGTGTTTCCTCTTCTTGGTCTGTGTCCATCAGCTCTAGTTTCTCTTCTAGTTGTTGCTCTTCCATTACTAGTGTTTGTTAGCAAGAATGTTCAATGGCAGCAAGATGTTACCTGATTTAATTCATTTATTTTCTCATAAATGCAGTTTATTTCTTTTATCAGATCTCTTTGATGCAAAGAGTTGAAAGCATGTACAGTTCTCTGTCCAAAGGAGTTTTTATTTTTGCATCAAATTACTACTACAGAGCAGTAGAATTTTGGATTGCAAACCAATGGTTTACATTGGTGTGCACTGTTGTAACCTGTCAAATTTGGTTGCATGTTATCTGTTTTTCAGGGTTTTCCTCATTTGTACAGTGATGTACAAATTTGCTGGTAATTTCTTTTTTCTTAGGCCTGTGGTACTGCACTGGGTTTGTGTGCTCTACAGCCATCACTTATAGCTCACTCTGAAGATGGCTGAGAAGTTTGTGTTAATCACTAGTCATTATTATTATAAGGTGATTATATCAGCCTTTCTGCACAGTTGTTCATCAGAAGTCCACTTTATTTCTCAATTCTGTGGGATGTCTTTTCCATTTTTCAAGCCAGAGAGCTGATTTCCTCCTCAGGAACATTCTTGGGCCTTGCCTGCAGGTGAATACCTAAATAGTGCCAATTTGTTCTGAATGATGACTCCTCTATGGTTTCCCATTTCAACCTTTTAGCTACAGTGGTTGCCCAAACCATCATTATTTTATGCTTCAGTTAACTCTGATAATCTTTTTTCTGACATTCAGAGCTTATGTTTTATCCCTTTTGTATTCTTTCAGAAAAAAACTCAAAGATTACTTTCTCTCCTCTTCTTGTCATTGCCTTCTCTTATCCTGTTTACTTGATGTTCCTTTTTATGCCACATCAAACAAAATCTTGTTTTCCTTTCCTGAATTTTTTACTCCTTTCCAACTTAGAGTCCCATTTCTCATTAGCTGTAAAGATTTTGCCTCCTGCCTTTGCTCAGTCCATGAAAATTTAGCTGCTTATTACTTTTTCCAAACAAATTTCTAAGGCCATCTTCCATATTGTGCTTAGTTGTGTGGATTTTTAATGAGGAGCAATTTGTACCTCATTGTCTTCTCTCAATTACTTGTCAAGAATATGATGGCAGCAATTATCTGTGAATAGGCTGCTGTATATTGACACCAATGCCTGGCACACTGAACTACCACTGTCTCATTTGTGTTTTACTCTCTCACCTCCACTTTTCTAGGTCTGCTTACTTTGTCTTGTTTTATGCTGAAATGATACTGAAATTATAAGGCCTTTGGGGCATGAACTACTCTTTTCATGTAGCATAGCTGATACAATCCCGGTCCTGATCCAAAGCTACATAAATATTAACAATAAAGTGCAGTAGTTGGCTGCTGAATTCTCTTTCTTTTCCATCCACTCAGAAAGATGAGACAGGAATGACATTTTTACTACTTCTGTAGACTAAAGTGAAAGGTTAAATCTATTTCTGAAAAGGATAGTAACCTTTTTTTAACTTAGACATAATGTGTTCTGCAGAATAAGTATATCAGCTATTACAATAACTAAACAGATCTTTATCAGAAGATAACCAGAAAATATTGGATTTCCATGTGTTTCACCATTTATTTTAGTTGCTTTTATACTTTTATTCTCTGATCTCTTCAAGCTCCAGTAAAAACCTACCATGGTAAGTCACTTTCTTCAAAGTGACAGCAGTAGGAAGGCAGAGCAAAGATTATACATCAGCTCAAAGCAGATCACAGAAGAGAATTTTATAGCATAGCACATCTTCAAAAGTAAATGCCTATTATTAGCATGGCTGTCACATCTGAGGCTGCTGAGCATTGTGCTTCAGCAGCACACCTTGTATTTCAGTCTGCTTGGATTGGTCCTGATGTGATGATGGGTGCTGGTGGTAATGTAGAAAATTTGCCAGTGCAGGGAGTTATATACATGTTGATTGTCAATTTTGTAGTTGCTTTAGAACACAGAGCAGTCTGGTGCTTCCTGTGGCAGTAACAGCAATGGAAAGTTTTAAATGGGGCAGATGGAGCTGAGGCCCTGTTTCCTCAGCCTTTGATGAGTTCTCATCTCTGTAAGGGACAGATAAAATCTCAGTTAAGATCACTGTCCTGTTAGAGCTCCTAAAACAATGGCAGTGTTGCCATTCTGCCTCAAAAGGAGGTGGGGTGACCCAGCATTCTGCCAGATGAGTACCATGTCCAGCCACAGTCCCTCTGTTGGGATATATTCAACCAGCCAATTGCTATAACTTTTTAAAAATCTGCATCAACAGTATGAAGATTTGTTTGTCCTCTTGCTGTTTTTATTTTATGCAAAGCAACTCTTTCATACTCAAGCCTCTTATTATTCCAAAACCATTATGCACCAGATTGTCTTTGTTTTGTAGCTCATTATAGAGATTCAAATGATCAAATTACAGAGTTTTCTGTGTGTCTTTTTCAACAATATAACTGTATGTAAACCAGAACTGAGAAAGAGTTGAAATTATTCAAATGATGCTGAACAAAGGTCATGGGCACCAATGTAAGCTGACACATCACATATCCAGGTGTTCTCTGTGATCTAAATTCCTTTCATTTTAATCCTTTCTGCAGATATTTTGTATATTTTCTTACTAATATTTTATTATATAAATAGGAGCATCTGCAGCCTAGTGTAAGGTTTTGGAAATCTGAAAGATCTCTGTGGTTAACTTTTCTGCTTCATGGTGAACTGAAAAGCAGCATTCAATCTGAAATCAAGAGAGATATTCCACTGAGGATTTGGGGACAGGCCCAGCAAAACTGTTTTGAGCACAATGGACCTGAAGCTCCTGCTGACTTCAAGTAAAATATAACAGTATTTCACAAAATGAGCTCTAGAGTAAGGAAAAAGCTTTGCCATCTTACTGCAAATACATTTTCTTACTCCTTTTCAGGAAAGGCAAGAAGTATGTTTTCCTCAATGGCTTGAATTCATTTATTTCAAATTTTAAAATACTTTCTTGTTTTGAGAGAAAGAGATTTCTCTAAGAGATCCCCATTTGTAATGAATACTTCCATTTATTTGGATGGTCCTTGGATATGTAAATTAAGAACATTTGGAATTTAGAGATGTTGAGCTTCTTATGAAAACATGGTGCTGAAAGTCCCATTGGCTTTTGCGAGAGACAGATTTAGTTAATAAGGAATATTTATGCAGGTACTGACTTGATTTAATGTGCCAGCTGTGTGTGGCTTCAGCTCCTTGCTGGCATTCTTTAATGAAGGATAAGCAGACAGATGCTTTTCCTCTGTCTCTCAAACAGAAAAGAGGTCTTGGATGCTGCTCTTTAAAAGATTTCAGAAGCCAATAAAGAGAATTGAGTGTGGTGACTTCGTTCATTCAGATGGCAGCTGTCCCACTGTTTCATCAATTTGAGGAATGTAAATTAACATTTTGAGATTATTCCCTGTGGAACAATCTAATAGGAACCAAGCACAAGCATGTAAACACTGAACTGATTTGAAATGTAAATATCCCAAATAATGTGGTGATTTGTCAAACTAAAAAGATTACAGATAGCTGTCCAAAAAAGATACTGGAAGCTAGAAACACCAGAAATAAAGGCATTTAGTTTTCTTTACCCTGCATGACAAGGGTAATAAACCCACATCAATAAAGTCAGGTAGGGAGTTTAAATTAACTTTCTTTATTGGCCATTTTCATTTCAAAAGGATATAAAACTGAATAAGTATTAGATTGATGCTATTGATTTGAATGAGATTCTGCTTTAGTTTCACTTCTGTGTCAACTATGCTTTATTTATTTTCCTCTCTTCATTATTTATGTACATTCACAAAGCTATATTTAAAATTATTTATGGGTTTTGATTTAGAGTGACAACATGAGATCCATCTCATACTGTGTTGTGCAGTCTTGCAGCTCTTAGCAAATGTAGTGTAATTTTTCTGGCCTGAGGCATGTTGTCAGAGGGTTATGTGTAGTGCACTAAAACAAGAGGGATTAGCGTATATTGCATAATTATAGGGCCACATTTTAGACACCCCTATTTCTGTGTTTGTTTGAGCATCTCTAGCATCAAGGGCTGTAATTGTGAGCTGATTCATAACAAGCTCTGAGATTCTAATTATCTAACATTTTTAACTGCAGCTTCCTATCTGAATTCAATGGTGATTAGATTTTTCATGGCCTGTTGCAATATTCATTAATAGATCTTGTGTATGTCCTTAACTTCCACAGAGCTGACAGTGGAGCAAGTACCCTCAGGAAAGAGGAGAGGACAGTTATTAAAAGGGAATTTGGAATAAGAATTCACTAAAGCTCAGTTGCTTTCAGTAGGGTTTAGGGTTTCTTTAATAATTTAAAAATTTTTAAAGGGTGTATTAGGAGCAGCAAGAGACACAAGTTTACAGTTCTGTGTTTTTTTTTTTTCATTATTTAGCTCCTTGCTTTTCAAAGAGAGGCTCAAGCTTCCATTAGTAAGGGGTGAAAGGGCCTTATAAAAAGAGCAAGTGATTTTTGACAGATAAGGAAAGGACAAGGAGGGTTGTTTATAAACTCAAAAAGTAGAAACTTTAGATTAGATGTTAGGAAGAAATTCTTTACTCAGAGGGTGGTGAGGCATGGGAACAGATTGCCCAGAGAAGCTGTGGATGCCCCATCCCTGGGAGTGTTCGAGGCCAGGCTGGACAGGGAGTGGGAGGTGACCCTGCCCTTGGCAGAGGAGCTGGAACTAGATCATCTCCAAGTTCCCTGCTAATTCAAACCATTCTGAGTCTATTTCTCTTTGGTTCTACGATACCTGCATTTTGAGACAACATAAATTGTTCTTTCTGAGGCTGGTTGCAAATTTTACTGTGTCAAGAAAACATCCAGCATCATCTACTTGTGTTGAGCTTGAACTTCAGCAGGAACTGTTTAAAGTATATTTCAAATAAAACATTCAGATATGTTTAATAAAAGAATGTGAAAAGGACTTCATTTTGCTCCTGTATTTTTTATCCCTATAAAATGAATCCTGTGCAATGAAGGCAGAGTGGGCATTGGTGGGTACAACTGTGCTGTTGCATTAAGGTCAGTGGCAATGGCCAGATTCTCTTTAGATAAAATCCACATATATTTCATTAGTATATTACAGCCATACTGACTTGGAGCCCTCTGAATAATTTAATACCTGAACATACTTGTTATTGTTCAAGAAAAAGCTTTCTATAGCCTTATTAGTTGAGTGAAAGTTCAGAGTGCTGTGAAGTCCTAAGGGGCTTGTGAATCTCTGAAATCTTCTGACAGGTATTTTAAACACGAAATAGAAAAGTCAGAAGCAAAGTCACTGTATTACAAAGATAATGGTTGCTTAGGGAAAAAAATAAATGAGAAAAGAGCATCAGGAAAACAAACATAAAGCCTATTTTTCTCCTTGCTGGTCTCTAAGGGACCAAACAGATCCTTGGAATCTCCATTGTAGTTCTTCCCTTCTGTTCCCACTCCCCAGCATTAATGATCTTAATTGTATTTAATTCAATTGTGCTGTTTACTTTTGAGCCAGCTTCTAACTAAAAAAAAATATTAGCCCTTTCTAACGTCTGTAACTTAGATTCCACACTTCATAGAATCTACCATGTCTGACCTCTTCTTTCTAAGATCACTTCAGAGTTCAGTGCTGCAGGAGCACACTGTGCTCCAGGAAACAGAACCATGGATTCCTAGAATGGTTTGGACTGGAAAGGACTGTAAAGATCATCTCATTCCAACCTTTCTGCCATGGGTAGGGACACCTTCCCCTAACAAATGCTTTTGCATATGTCCTGCATACTGAAAAATTGCTGATCCATTATCTCCTTAAATGAGAGAATCTAAAAGTAGATTATTTTAACACTAACAGTTCAGAGAATTTCTTCCTCATCACTTACATTTTCCTGGTTTATTTATACTTGTCTGGAGTACTTTGCATAGGAATTTTACATAGGTCTGCTAGAGGATTAAGATTTGGTTTTGCATTCTAGTATGTCCTGTATTTCAGTAATTGACAGGCACTTGTATGAATTTGGAATTCAACACCAGATTGTGCTGCTTTTTAAAATTTTGACAAGAAGCAAAATGTTCAGTAAAAAATCCTTTATTTTCACTTGTTTCTGTCACTCTCCTTTCAATAATGTAAACATTGCTGCCTCACAAACAGTAAGCCTTAGGAACCTGCCTATTTCAGTGATATTTATATTTCACATTTTTCTAATAAAATCCCTTAAAGTTTACAGTGAAATTTGCACTTCTAAGAGCAGCCATTGACTAGGGAGAAAGAGAAAGGTGGGTACAGTAGGTGTTTTGAATGGGTTCTCAACTCAGTGCTACTAGAGGAATTGAGTTCAGATTTATTTAAATAAAAGCAGTTTTGGATGAGTGACTGCTGAGAGATTAAAGCTGTCTCTAAAGAGCAGTGTTCCTGAAACTCTGCAGCTCTCTGTGCCCAGAACTGAGATGCTGTGTTGGTGCTTTCACTATTTTGCCTAGCTACACACTCATTAATCAAAAGTGCTTGTATTTTCTGCAAAACTGACATTTTCTTTCAAAACTCTGTGACTGCTGATTTATGTGCTGTATTTACATTAATCATCACAACACCGGGTACTCCTTGGCAAGGTGAAATTTCTGTAAGCTCTCCCCTGTGTCCTCCCTCAGGTGAAGGAAGAGGAGCAGTCAGCCAAGCACACGCTGATGATCCAGGAGACGCTGCAGCAGGCGGCGGTGGAGCTGTCGGAGCAGCATCACCTGGTGGTGTCCTCGGATGAGGTGGAGGGCATCGAGACAGTCACTGTCTATACCCAGGGTGGGGAGGCTTCAGAGTTCATTGTCTATGTTCAGGAAGCTGTGCAGCCTGTGGAGGAGCAAGCTGTGGAAGAATCAGTGCAGGAGCTCTAGAGAGCAATGCTCAAAGGAGATGATTTCTTGATTTGCCAAAGCCAGAGGTTTGGGGTTTTTTTGTCCCAACCAAAAGTGAGCAAGCTGATGGATTTTCAGTTGATTTGTGAAGTGATCTAACTGGTTGGATTGTACCTGTAACTTAGATGTATTATGTGCAAAACCTTCTCAGACTTTTTTTTTTTTTTAGAAAATGCTTTTAAGGAAAAAGTACTCTTCCCCTTCTTAGAAGATCTCTCACTCGATTCCTGTAAATTCACACAAATATTGTCTGTTCAAAACTGTGGTATCTCATGGTAAAAACCATCTGTAAAGATAAGCTAGAGTGTCTGGAAAAGCCCATACATCCCATTTTGTACATGCTTCATATGTTCTTGACTTGTCTGAAAGCAAAGTTGTTTTTTCTATAATTTAAAAGGGCCTCTTACCTCTGAGTTCATGCTTAGAAAGTGTCTGCTGAGTTGTGGATCTAGCCCAAACAAAGGCTCAAGATTTAATGAGAAACACACCACAGATGGACTGTAGTTTATACCTGTGAGATGATCCTTTGAGTTTGGGAGGTATTTAAAGCCATATGTGATAATGCTGGGTATCAGTAGGATGACTATTATTTAGCTACTTGAATAATGCTGTTTCCATCCCACTGAATAAATACCTGTCTAGTATCATAAGGTGAAACCAAAACTGTCAAATCAAGGAAATATTCTTTTGTTTTTAAGAAAAAAAATATATTCAAAAGATTTGTAAAAAATGCTATAAGAGATGTATGTTCATATGTTTTAAACAGACATGCTTGTAAATATGACAGTGTGAAAAAAATTTGTACAAAAAGCATAAGTAAATATTGATGAGAATCAAGATATTCTTAATTATGCATGTACATAGTTACAGATTTTTCTTCATGAATCTTGAATTGTTTCTGGTTTAATATTTTTAAATTTGAACTATAAAAATTATTAATAAATAAAAAATTGTCTAATGTTTTCTTCTAATGCTTCAATTTCTTAAGTGTTGGTTCCCTTTTGTAGCTAATTAAAAAGTGCTGGTGTGCATTGACTCTGCCAAGTTATTCCTCCAGTTAGTAGTCTCTTATCAAGAAAGTACCACTGTGAAATGAAGGCAGATCTTTCTATGTGATTTAACTTATTTATGAGTGTCCTGGGTAAAAAAATGGAAAAAAGCTTTTGATTAAGTGCATACAATGTAGTGAGTTGGTTGTCAGCATTTTCTGAGTCTGCTGGGTTCTCTTGATGCTGGGCAAAATCAGAGTGCAAACCTGTGGTGACAGTTTCTCCCTTAGCTGTGGCAATGGGGAGTTTAAATTTGTTAATGGAAAAGAGCTGAGAATTGTTTGACTTCAGTGGCAGCTTCGTTTGCTCTGGTTTCATCTTGAGGGTGCACCAGGAGCCCCAGGGATGTTGGGTTTGCAGGGTGGAGACCTTGTTGCCATTTTGTGTCACTGGCCAGAGCTGGTCACAAGTGTCAGGGTTGGTTCTGTGTGTGTTCAGTAAACTTGGTGAGAATGAGCCATGAAATGTTTGGTAACATTGGTAATGTGATAGAAAATGATGCATCAAATGTAACAATATGATTAATCTGCATAAGAAATTGTGGTTTTGTAATTACTGGTTGAAATTCAGTGTTGGTTTACAAGAACAATGCTTTCTGTTACCTAGAAAAGAAGAAAGCAGTCTCAAAAACTTACAATTTACTGAAAGAGCCCATTTGCTGCTAAAACCATTTGGAAGAGCCTTTTGATCACATGTGGTAACAGTAGTGAACTTAGTGTAAAACATCTCTGAAAAGGGACAGAAAAATATTTTTCTATGCATCACTCAAGAATTCTGAAGTACATTGTTTCAGATAGACTGAGTAATTCTGTCTGGAAGAGGTGTGGCTGTATTTGGACAAAGTTTTGAGGTTTTGTTTATTTTAATTTTAGTACATCACAGCCATACATACCTATGTAACTTAAGTCTTGATATATAATTGTGAGTTATATCACATTTTCCTATACTAAATCATAAACACTTGAATTTTCTGCTTCCTTTTTTTATTATTATTTTTTAAATACTTTTAAATTCGGGTCTTTTTTCTACCCAGCTGTCTCCCAGGACCTAAACAGCAGAAATTGTTGTTGCTTTTAATGGCATGTTTTCCAACAAGATTACAGAAGTGATATTGATGCAATTCAGAGTTTTAAAACATTTTAATATTTTTAATTCTTCTAAAGTTATAAATTTCTTAGTCCACACAGCATCTTAGCACTGCTTTATAGAATATGAACTGCAACCACTCAATATTAATAAAGGAAAATTATTTCTCATTCCAATAATTTGCTCACAACATGGACATGTGCTTTATAAATTTTAAAAAAACCAAGCCAAACCCAAAACACAGGAGAAAACCTCTTGTATCTCAAGAACGAGCAGTCCTGTTAGCATAGTTAGTAGAAAAAGGAAGAATGTAGCAGAAATCATACTGCAAGATATTCAGTTGTTCAAATGATTTAAGATCCAAGTGGGCAGAAAATCTGGTGTGTGAGGGAATCTTTTGGAGCTGTGTTCAACTTGCATGATCAGGACTTGATATTTGGCTTGAATTCTTCACTTGTGGAGGAGTTTGATCACAGAAGGTTCAGTGAAGTGTCAATGGAAATGTGGAAATTGACCCAGTGAGGAAGTTTTACCTTTCTGGCCCTTGTGAAAGTCCAACTCTTGGGACAAAGGCACACTGAATGTTTGAGACTGACCCCTCAGGGAGGACTTCTTTCCCAAATCCCACCTAATCTTTTATAGAGGTAGAATTATCAACACATCCTATGTCCTAAAAGACTGCAAGCCTGTCTTGTCTTGCCTACACCTAGAGTTGTATTTATGTAAGAGCAGTGAGATTCAATTGAGGACTCTGCTACTAGTATTGAATAAAAATAAGGTTCATTTTTATTTTGTAATTCTTTTGATCTGTTAATAAGGATGACTGCTATCAGCACTCACAGAACAGAGCTTTGTGAAACAGATGATGTGTTCAAAGTCATAGTTTAGGGATGGTTATATTTGGGTTTGTGTTGATGGTTGGATTTCTTTACACCAGATTACAATTTTTGCTATTTGTAGGTACGTTTGAGCTGTATCTGAAAGTCTGAACAGGGAGTGACATGAGCTCATTTGCAGATGGCATCATTAACAAAAGTGTGGCTTGTTTAGGTAATGGTAATCCTGCAGTGAACTGCAGATGTTCTGTTCCCTTTTGTGATACAATGACAGTGAGGTTACTGAGTGGTGCTGCACGTGGCTTGACAGCTTCTCAATTTGCATTTCCAGCTTTCCCATCAGAGCAGACATTATTTCCATCAATAGCAGCACTACTCCATTTGTCTTTTTTCTCCCTTGAAATGGGGGCAACTTTAATCTGGGAAGACTTTCATGTTCACTCAGTCACAGAGATGTATTTTGGCTCATCCTGAGGATCAGACTTGCTATTAGGACATAAATATGCAGTATCATTTCCATTCCTTCTATAATTCTACCAGGTAAGTGATTAAGGTGATCTTTCATGAGTTCCTATTTTCAACTTGCCTGTATTGTGCTTTAAGTGATTAAAAACTGCCACACATTTCAAAGGATAGTGTGAATTACAGATCTCTGATATCTGCCCAACAAAATATTCTGTTCAAGTCCATTGTGTTCCCCACCCAATCAACCTTTAAAATGGTTGAAGCAGAGAAAGGAAACCAGCATGTTTTTCTCTTGATAAACACTGATGGGCAAAAATGCTGTCTGTGACTGATACAGGTCTGGTCCAATTCCATGCCATGTGCTCTGGGATGACCCTTCTGGAGCAGAGAGGTTGGACCAGGTGACCCCCATGGGTGTTTTCCAACCTGACCCATTCTGAGATTCTGTGAAGTGCCCGTGTGTATCCTGATCAATGTTTAAGGAGTTCACCAGAGGGGAAGGAGCAGAGCTCAGTGTCAAACAAAACCATGGAATAAAATCATCAAGGAAAAGAAATATTAGGTCAGATAACAGAATTAACATCCTTTTGGGAAGATCTATTAGCCTGGAAGGTAATACCTAAAGTTCATCTTGAGTAGCTCTGTTTTTGCACTGAGTAGAATACAGCCAGACATTGGGAATGAGCCCAGTGGGAAGAACAGGGCAACTGACCTCAAAGGTTTCTCTGACACCTCAGGTTTCTGGGCATTTAATGACAGCAAAAGAGAAAAAGTGACAAAAGACCTTTTTTATATTCAGAACCACACCTAACAAGGATGCTTGTCAGAGCTCACTCTGAAGGAATTGGTAGGATGGTCTTTGATGGGATCTTAAATAAGAGCAAAATCATGACTTACATTTCCTTATTCTTAGGTCACATATTCTTCATAAAAAGTTCAGTGAAAGGCTTGAAGTGAGTAGTGGCTGCCAGTAAAGCAGAAAAACAAAATAAATGTCTCTGACAACACTATAAATGACCTTTATATTCCCTATAAAAGTATTTTTTACAGGCTAGTTTGCTAAAGGGGGATAAAGAGAGAAATCACAGTCAATATGTTTCACAGAGCTCTTCCTGGTTTTTGAAATGTTGCAAATTTTCCTGAAAAGTGGAAATAACTATCAGCCTAGGTAAATTTAAAGGGATCAAAAAGTCTTCACTGTCTTGGAATGAAAACAAACAATGGGAATTTATAGAGCAAGCCTTGCTTCGGGTTTTTCTTCAGTTCAAAGAATGTTATCTTCTGGAACATAAGGGATCATTTTGTTTTGTGTACCCAAATGAAACACTCTGCAAGTGTGTTTTACAGGAACACATAAAGATATATGAGAATGAGACCACAGGAGCTCTGCATTGGTAATATTCTTTATGGGCAAGCAGTGAAATAAGGGACAAAATATCACAGTGGATTACAGAGCCAGTCAATGTTTTTACACTTTGCCCTGGAAATGGTTCCCCTTTTTGATTAGCCTTTATAGCATTTATTTTGCTACTTCCATTTGGAGTGAAAATACTTTCTGGGAGCTGAGTTGGCCCAGGGTATTAAAAGTAGAGTACAGAATATTTTCAGGATGGATAGCTTGTTCAAATACATGTTCAGATAATATCAGTCAAATATTCCTTTCATCTAATGGTGACTGAATGAGTGAGAGAGTTCAAATCCAAGATATGATTAAAAAAGGTCCAAACCAGAAAATCTCTATGCTTTGTGCATACCTCTTACCTCTTAGTCAAAGACCAATCAGTTTCTCCAGCAGAAACAACCACCCTTCACTTGCCACAGAGTTTGTCTAGACAGTGACATTCTATTTAGAGTTTGGGTTTAGCTATTCAGGTTGCATTTTCAAACCTTAAATGAGTTGCACATGAACCCTTTCCATTTTGGAGTGTAGTTCTGCTCACCCAGAGATGTTTTCCATTTCTGTTCAGGTCATTCCCCTGTTCTGGGTGTTGATTTGAACTCCTGGGTGGTGCAACAGCACAAGAGCTTTTTACTACCAATTGTAGTACTAAAAATTCTTGTGGCATAGTTATGCTCTTTTGTGAGGTCAGAGCACATCAAGCCACAAAAATTATTTACTGAAGTGCGAGAGAAATGTTGTCTACTTTTGAACCTAGAAGTGTTCACCAGGACTGTGCCATCCCCAGGAGCTGCTCTCTCTATTTGCCAGTGTTGGCTCAAAGCTTTGCCAGCAGAATGGGTGTGTTGGGGGTGCCTGGCCAGATTTTGGTAGCAGGGGGGTGACAATTTGGCTTCTGTGAGAAGTTGGCAGAAACTTCTCCCCATATCTGGCTGAGCCAGTGCCAGCCAGCTCCAAGACAGACCTGCCACTGGCCAAGGCTGAGCCCAGCAGTGATGGCTGTAACTCTTCTGGGATAACATATCTAATAAGGAGGAAACAATTGTTTTTCTGGGATAATATATTTAATAAAGGGGAAACTATTGTGCGGAAGGAATTGCAGGCAGAGTGAGAATATGTAAAAGAAACCTCTCTGCAGCCACCAAGGTCAGTGAAGAAGGAGGGGGAGGAGGTGCTGCAGGCGCCAGAGCTGAGGTTTCCCTGGTGCAGCCCATGGTGAGGCAGCTGTGTCCCTGCAGCCCAGGGACGTCCATGGGGATGCAGAGATCCACCTGTAGCCCACACCAAAGCAGGGAGATGCCCAAAGCAGGCTGTGATCCCATGGAAAGCACTCGCCTAGAAGGGTCTTGGCAGGAGCTCCTGTGGAGAGAGGAGCCCAGGCTGGAGCAGTCTGGGCAGAGCTGCAGCCCATGGGTGGGACCCTGTGCTGGAACTGAGCTGGAGAAGGAAGCAGCAGCAGAGACAAAAGAATGTGTGATGAACTGACCTCAGCCCCCATTCCCCCCTCAGCCATTCCCATCCCCCTGCATCCTGAGGGGGAGGAGGTAGAGCCCAGCAAGGAGGGAGACATGAGGGCAAAGGTGTTTTTGCTTTACTTCTCATTACCCCTAGTAATAAATCCAATTAATTTCCCCAACTGTGGTCTGTTTTACCTGTAACAGCAAGTGGCGACTGATCTCTCCCTGCCCTTATTTCAACTCAGTGACCCTTTTGTTATATTTTCTCTCCGCTGCCCAGCTAGGAAGGGGAGACAGAACAGCTTTAGGGGGCACATGGTGTCCAGCTATGGTCAAACCAGAACAAGAGGTCATGTAGGAGCTTCCTAATGTACCCCAAGGAAACTGGAGCATTAACTTAATCCCTTACACATCCCTTGAAGCACACTGGAGAGTTTCATCCAAGCCTTCTGCTCACAGAGCTCTTGGGCAATCACAAGGAGCCACCTGGTCATGGGCATTTTGGGGACTTCACCAATATCAACCAATATGGAATTTATGGCTTTGGAAAAGAGCACAAGAGTGACAGGATAAAACTCCTTACACTGGTATGGCTAATGCTGGGACTATCCTATGTTTTAATTTTGTATTACTTGAATATATTTATTTAGAGTAAATTCTTTTCCCACTTGCCTGAGTAGATTATTTTTTTTTCTGGCAAAAGGTCTTTGCTAACATAATGCACCTGCATTAGAAATATGGCCCACTGCAGTTCTCTCTCTGCCTCTTAAGGTATGTTTAAACTGAAAGCATGGACAAAGCTCTAGATGGTGTACTTCAGCCACTCTCATGCTTTAATTTTCCTGGGTCAGAATTAAAAAGAATAATCAAACCACCAAGCTTACCAAGAAAATTTAAATTTCTATGTAACTTAGCAGAAAATAAAGGGACTGCCACAATGATTTTGTTCCACTTTTTGGGGATTAGTCTAATGATATCTTCATTTTACTTTACCTGAAGCTGCACCAGAACTTCCAGCTTTCCATGTGATGCTCTTAACTACAGAGCCTCTCCATAGCCTTGTCTGAAGTGAGGAAAACAGGGGAAGCAAGTAAACCTTAGACTTTTGTGTAAAGTTGCTGTTACTTTTGACTGAACCTAGTATTTCTTTAGTCTTACTCAAAACAAGCACTCAGCATGGAACCCATTCCATGGTATTTTATACTAAGGAGGATGGAGGATGCACTGTGAGTAAAGATTATTAAGGGTTTAAGGTTTTGTGGGGTTTTTCATTGGTTTGGTATGGGTTCTTTTATCATCACTTTAAAAACTGTTAAAGAAGAAAGCCAAGTATAACAGAAATTCTGACAAACATTTATAAAAAAATAAATATTTTACTATGCCACATTTTGGCCTTTTTATTTTACAATTTGTATGTAATAGAATTCAAAATTCAGTGGTTGTAGTAGATACAGTAAAATCTCAACAAAAACCCTTGCCCTGAAGGTCTTAATCTCTTTCACCTCCAAGCAGGTGGGATTGATCTGAGTTCTTAAAATACAGGGGTTTTTTCATGTGTGTAAATGGAGATTTTGAGTAGGGGGTAGCTGTAAATCTGTGGCAGGGCCAAGAGAAGCTGAGTAGCTTTGTGTTGTCTTTCCTCTTGAAAAAAAAAAAAAGAAAGTTTCAGAAATTCTAGAAACTGCTATTTCCTTGGCAGATGAGTGGAAGCCCAGAAGGACAGACATTGGCTGAGTGATGGCAGCATGATTTCATTATCCTGCTTTTCAAGCACTTACGGTTTTGGTTGGTATTTTCAGCATAGGATTCTGCATGGGACCAGCTTTTAACTGTTGACACACTGATTTTAGGTGTCTTGTCATATAAATACTGTCCAGCCCCCAGTGGGAGACTTTGTAGATGCTCTGGCAGGGACCAGTGTGACACCAGGGCAAGCATAAACACAGCTTATAAAACCATGCACAAGGATATTCTTGAAAATTCTGATTTGGTAGTGTTGCAAACTAGAACTCTGTCTGTCTTGAATTAACAATATTAATGTGTTTATCGGCAAAATTCTATATTTATAATTTTCTATAGGGAAGCCATGGGGACTTTTTCCTCATGGCCACACCTAAAAGTAAAGTAAGTAAATTCAATACTGTTTTCCTAAAAGCAAAGAAAGTGTTTGTCTTAGGCTATAAACTGTGGTCTTGACTTTCTTTTCTTTCCCCACCCTTGTTCACCTTGTTAGAGTCTGCACTTTATGCTTATGCTGATTCACAAAGACTTGAGGACCCAGAGTACTGTGAAGCACCAATAAAGTTTCTAGGCTGGATGTCAGGATGTCCCATGTCACAGCTCAACATGAAGCCAAATTGTCATTTAATTGCATATTTCCCAGTTGAGCCCAGATCCATCTGAATTGGACATTCATGGTTTTTCCCTTGTGCTCTATATTCAGAAGAATGCCTTGCCTCTCTCACTCTGCTTTCAGGTCCCTTGGTGCTCCTTTGTTATGCTGAATGCTTTGGTTGCTCCATTTTTCTACTGCTCTTCAAGGCAGTTTGCCTTATCCCCATCTCAGAAATGTAACAGGATTCTGTGTATTAGAGGATTTTGCTTGTTCTAGATCCTGCCTATGAAACAGAAGGCACTAAGGCTGGGATACTGAGTGATTTACTGCAAACCCAAGCCATTTCACTGAGCCTGACACCACAAGGGTATATGAATTTGGTTTAAATGACCCTCCCAGTGATTTAGAAGGGTTAGTTAAATACCTGATTTAGACACTAATGATTGAGCCTATGTGAGCTGGCAATTATGCACACAGTAATTGAATGTGCTTGGGAGCATGTGTCATGGAAATGTGAACCAGTGGGATTATACCACTTTTCAGGAGGCTTTGAGATTGAGAGAAAGAGCAAGTATGGTTAAAAACAAAATTAGCTGTGCATATGTAGAGATTATAAAGCATCAGCAGACAAACAACAGAACTAATTCTCCTCAGCCAATGGCTGGGAGCTCATTGCCACTAAATGAGCATCCAGCTGGATGTGGATGGAGATGGGAGCTGGGTGGGGAGCACTCATGACAAGAGTTTCTGAGGAACTCTTGCAATATCTGGAACAGGAGATGCAGCTAACTGTGGAAACAGATGCACAAGAGTTGCTCAGGACTTGCTGAAGAGCTGCACCACCAATCCACAGCATCCAAAGGTCAAGTCTGATTTGCACAAACCAAAGCATTGCAGCAGCTCTTGGGGCAGGTAATGGCCCACAGAGGTCCCAGCCTGCTGTGGTGTGTCTGAGCCAAGAGCCCTTGGGGTTCTGGTGTCGCAGGCAGGAGGGGAGCATTGAAGAAGTCAGTCCAGGGAAAGAGGCACATCCAGGTGCTGTAAAACTTTTAAAAGTCTAAAACTTTCACCTGTAATATGTGGCATTTTCTGAGACCCCCACCATAGGGAGGAAATGATGAATCTGACTCCATGTTCTTAGCAGGATAATTTATTATTTTATGATACTACACTATATTAAAGAATACTATACTAAACTATACTAAAGAATAGACAAAGGATTCAGACAGAAGGCTAAAAGATACTAAAGAAAACTTGTGACTCCTTCCAGAGTCCTGGCACAGCCTGACCATGACTGGTCATTATGTTAAAACAATTCACATTAAACCAATCAAACAACCACCTGTTGGTAAACAGTGTCCAAACCACATTCCAAAGCAGCAAAACACAGAAGAAGCAAATCAGATAATATTGTTTTCATTTTTCTCTGAGGCTTCTCAGCTTCCCAGGAGAAAATCCTAGGCAAAGAGATTTTTCAGGAAATATGATGGTGGCAGTAATATGTTAGCAGAAACGCACAGCTACTAATGGAGCATTTCTCCCTAGCTGCAGCTCTCTCTTACATCTGGCTACACAAAACTCGTGAGGCTGCCTATGACAGAATTGTCTGCTGAGTGCAAATGGAGTCACAATCCTACTGAGTTATTCCTGCCATCCTTTGTCATTCATGGACCTGTTGGAGTAAGTCCACAGAGATGATCAATGGGCTGGAGCACCTCTTCTGTGAAGACAGGCTCAGAGAATTGAGATTGTTCAGTCTGGAAAAGAGAAGGCTCTGTGGAGACCTTATAGCAAGTTCAGGCTCCCAAAGGTGGTACAAGAAAGCTGGAGAGGGATTTTTTAAAAATTATGGGGTGATAGGACAAGGGAGAATAACCTTGAGCTGAAAGATGAGGGGTTTTTATTGGATTCTAGGAAAAAATTCTTCCCTGTGTGGGTGGTTAGGCCCTGGTACAGACTTCCCAGAGAAGCTGTGGCTGCCCCATCCCTGGAGGTATTCAAGGGTTGGATGGGGGCTCTGAGCAACCTGGGATACTGGAAGGTGTCCCTGTCCATGGCAGGAGCATTGGAACTGGATGATCTTTAGGATCACTTCCAAGCCCAAACCCATCTAAGATTGTATGAACCTTACTATGTATGGTTGTAAGTAAATTCAATATTGTTTTCCTAAATACTTTTAAGTTTGTAGTGTGAAACTAGAACTTCAGTTCCCAAATTAAGTTGTTTGGCATTTTAAAAAAAGCCTGGAAAATGAAGTCATTTGTACATTAACATCTTTGTTCATTGGAAGACATCTGGCACTCTTGTGGTAAAGCCTGAGATGTCACTGAAGTTTTGAAAGAAGGATGTTGCCTTAGTGCAGAGTAAATGTCTGGGTTTTGGGCTCTTTTTTCTAATTTGCACATTAATTACTGTCACACAGCTGATGGAGTGGGCTGCCTCTAGATTCATCCCATTTAAATCAGTTTAATCCTTTGCAAGCTTGCAAAAGTAATTATTCTGCATTTCCATCTAACACTGTGTAATACAAACTTCAACCTGTTCAGCTCTTGCTCCAGACCCTCAGTGACCTTTCTGCTCATACACCAGCAACACTGACTGGAATTAATTTCTTCTCTCATTGGGAACATTCTTGTATTGATCCATTCTTCATAAAAGATAGTAAACTGTTATCTGCTGGACTATTCTTTGGATAATCTCTCTCTCTCTCTAATTTTTGCTTTTATCAGTGTCTTGGTTTGAAAAGACAGGTTTCTTCTAAGGAAGGCAGGAACCTCTCTTAAAATGGAAAATGTAAATGCCCTCCCTCCAAATTATTATAATTTTGAAATTAAGGGGCTCTCAGGCAAAGATATGGGAGTAGGAATAGCAGTTCTTTATTAGGAAAAAGAAAAATGCAGTAATACAAAACCACACTGACAGAATACAGGGTCAGAATTCAACCTGACACCCTGTGGGTCAGGGTGGTGGCAGCAGTCCCATTGAATGGTGGCTGCAGCCTCCTGCAGTGACAGGCGTGGTTCTGTTGGAGCAGGGATCCTGGAAAAGGGTGGAATTTTCCTCTGAAGGTCCTAGGGTGGTGTAGATGGGCCTGGTCTTCCTCTGGGAATCCAGTGGAAAAGAAAGCTGCTCCTCTGGGAACCCAGTGGGAAAAGGCTGCCCGAGGTGTTCCAAATCTCAGATTAGATCCAGGTAGGAATGCTTGGCTCCTCCCGCTGGGCAGAGCTGGGAGGCTGTAATTTTATCAGTCCTGCAGTGACACTCAATTGCCATTAACAGAAGAGATCCCCTGGAGGGAGGATTGGAAGAGATAAAGAAAACTGCCCAATTAGCAGGAGATAACTGCCCCACCTTTAACAGTAGAATACACACCCTGGCCACATGTTGCATTTGCAGCCTAAGACAACCAGCCTCAGTGTTTGGATCGTGCATCCCATGCATGGTTTTCCTTTCAGCATGGAGACCATATTGCCATTAATTCCTGGTGGGGAGTCCAGCAGCCTCTGCATCTGTTCCCTGTGTTAGATTTCTGCCTTGGCAACGAGACATTCTGTGCAGCTTAATTTGTCCTTTGGCTGGATTTGTCTGCTTCATCAGCTTGATTTAATTGACCATCTTGTGAAGTGAACCTGAGGTGGAGCCGTTCTGCTGACGGGAGGGCAGCAGGTTCAGTGGGCACAGCCCCTTCTGCTGGGGACACACCAAACATATTCATGTGGCAGAAATCTCTTTACAGGCTTGAACTCTATTCTGCTTTAGAATTACACAGTCCACACAGCACTGCAGTGAATAACTTCCTTGTGGATTTGGGTTTCACATTCTCCCATTAATCCTATTTTAAAATTTTTTGCAATATTTGTTTCCACGTCAGAGCTCATTGAGCTGGAGCCTTTCTCCCGTGACCGTCGTTAACACAATGATGATAATCACTCTTTCTGAGCATTGCTATTATTTGTTCTGGTTTTCACAAGTGTTAAGAGAAAACAGTGAGGGTATCCCTCCCATGATGTGAAACTTACCCATGTTTGCATGACCTTCAGATGGGCAGGGCCTCTTGCAGGGCTGTGACTGTTTCAGGCAAGTGGCCCAGAACTGGAGCTCTGATTACAACATTCTTGCAGCCTTTCTGCTGGGCACAGGTGGCAGTTTATTTCAATCATTCTACAGAGCTAAACAAGATGTAGAAAACATGCAGCTCTATAAAAGAGGGAAATTTCAGCCTTCTCAGGTGATTCAGAGATTAGTCCACCTACATTTTCTAGTATGTTATTTTTATGTGTGTGCTTAATCCTTTTATATAATCCTGCTTACTTGTTAGTCTTCCAAAGGCAGATAATTACAGCTTTTTGAACTGATGTGGAATCAGACATGTTGTGACTGGTGGGGATTCAACAGTGATACAGACAGGTGAGCAAGATGGGGCTTACTGCAGCTGCTACATTTAGTTACGTGCATATTTTAAACCAACAGGCACCATTTTATTACACATTATGAAATTACATAGCAGTGATAGTGATATAATCACCATTATTGAATATTTCTGTAGCTGTACCAATTGAAACCTCAGCTGGAATCTTTCACAGTTATCTGAGAAATTGCAGTCCCTGTCCAACCAGTCTGCAAGTTGAATTCTGAGGTACCTGCATGGTCCAATAAAGCACCTCACCTGTTGTGTTTTCTGCCAGAGCTGCTCCAGGTGTTAATGCACTGCAATTAAAGGACCTGGTGTCTTGGCAACTTGGGAAGGAAAGAGAGGACAGCTGCCCAACCTTTCACACTCCCTTGGTAGTTTTTGTCTTGTGAAGCAACAGTAGCTGAACTTCTCCTGATTTGCATTCTGACAACACCAGGTAATCTCAGATCAAGTTTCTGTCGTGGGGTGGGTTCGGGACTTGTTTCAGGAGCAGCTGAGCTGTTTGTACCGTAGGAGAGGGAACAGTTTAATGGAAGGCAGTGTCAGCAGCTGCTGTGGCCGTGCAAACACACCACCTCTTCACCTGGCAGAGCCTTACAGGTGTGAAAATGAAAATTTGGCCCCAAAAGGACAAGGTGAAAAGAAAGAAAATTCCAATCTCCCAACACAGTAATTGCTGGATTAATTTGTTACTCCCTGAGCTCAAGAAGAGTTTTGTTGATCATTTTGAAGGCAAAACTCAGTGCACTTCCCCACCATGGGACTGGCAGAGTGTATCCTAAGTGAATATGGAAAAATGTAACATAAATCAAAATTTCAGAGACTCAAGCAATAGATTTAATTCTGCATAAAGAAAAAAACTCATTTGGCAGCTGCTGCTGATACAAAATGTCAAAGATTACATGTTAATTGACTCTCTAGCTAGGACTTGCTTATTACCTTTCAGTAAGATCTGTGTGCAAGACAAATTGAGCTTTGAGCAATGCATGGAACAGCCGTGAAGGACTTAAATGTGAAAAAACATCATGAGCAAAGGGCATTGAAAGTCTGCTGCTGTTTGCTGTTCTGCCTCATTCTTTCTTTCTTTCTTTAGTTTCTAGTAGTTTCAGCCCTGCTGTGGAGTTTTTTAATTAAAATCTCCTCTAAAAATGGAGGGGAGGGGGGTCAAGCAGCCCCAGCCTGCTGTCACTGGCTGTATAGATTGGAAAAAGAAATGGTCCCTAGTCACAAACATGAGATGTAAGATAGGAATGGGGGGGAAAAAATAACAACCCCCTGCTTTCTAAACCATAAGGTCTCTCTGAATCTGATCCAAAATACAGTGGAAGAAAGGAAATAATTTTTTTTCTTCAGCTTCTGTGGGCTTTGGAGAGAGCTCTCTACTCCAACAGTGCCAGCTGTTCTTTAATGACTGTAATTGGTGACAGCACTGCAGCAGGGAAGGATAAAGGGAACAGCATTCAGGTCCCCATGGAGAAAAGGATGTTTGGGTAATATTTTGTCCCCTGTGTTTGTAACAGCAGTGTGTAGTGAACCTTTGCTGAGGGTGCTGGCTGAATGCTGGGAATGCCCCACTGCAGCCTCCTGTGAGGGCACAGAGGTGGAGACAAAGGAATGGCCTTGGCAGCTCTGCCTACGGCTTAATCCTTGTTTTGCACTTCTCTGCCTCCCTCCATCTGGGAAGATCAAAGAGCTGGAAATTAGGGAACTCTTTAGGGCTTGTGGGTCCTTTCCAGGGATCAGCCACTCACGAAGGTGCTTGGCTGCTCTGTGAGGGCACTGCACATTGAGTGCACACAGAGATTTTGGCTGATCGCTGCTGCCCTGCTGCTCTCCTCTCAGAGGGAGCCCCAAGAGGTTTTCTGGTGCCTGTCAGAAACACCCCCACCACTTCTGTTATAGAGCAATGAGTAATGAGATGGTTGGCTCTCACAATTAAGGGGCGAGCATTATACGTATGTTAAGAGAAGTTTTTGTAGATGTATAGTTATATTACTGTAAATGTCCCTGCATCATTATCACCAGATGGCCTTGGTAGTCGGGGCATTTGGGGAGGGTTGGCTTGTTACTATGGTAACACCTGAACTCCAATCAAGGTGTAAGGAAGTGATCTCCATCACTCCTTGGCAAGGAAGGAGTGGGCTGACAAGACTTTAGGAGGAGCTAGAAGTATAAAAGGTGGAGCATCCATTTTGAAGATGAGCATGTGGCTGTTAATCACAGTGGGGAGCTTCCAGCACTGTAATTTTTCCTTTTTCAGTCCTTTTGTTGAGTTTTTTGTTAAAGTTTAATAAACCTGCAGAAATTTAAAAAAGTGAGCAGTTGTTTCTCACAACTTCCAAGCATCTGGAAAAGAGAGCAGAGTTGTTTTCTTCAGAAGCCTCTGGAAGCAGCTTGTGTTGTTCTGCACTGTGGGAAGGGACGTGCTGTGCCCTGCCTGCAGCGCCTTGTGTTATGAGTAGAAAAGTTATCAATTAAAAAAAAAAAAAGTTGCAGACTTAACAGTTTAAACCAATTGCTGCTAAGTTGGAGTTTTAACTATTTGTTGTTAATAATTTCATGGTGTAATCACCTGTTGTTAATAGTTTTTCTTTAATTACCTGTTGTTGATGGTTAGAAATCCCTCTTCGTGAAGTATCCGCCTGCTGCTTCCTGGAAAATGGCACCCGGGACTGTGAGGAGGAGGGGACATCGGGGTTGGCATGCAAATGTGGAAACACCTCACCAAATCTAGCAGGAAAAACCCCTAAAACAATGAGCCACCATGGAATTAAGAGATCTAAGTGATGTCTAGACGTGAGGAACTGAATCCAGTGTCTTCTAAGACCCTTTTTACCCCTCCCCTATCGTAAAGATGCTGGCTAGACAGAGGACCTCGAATGTCAAACTGAAAGCCAGGGATCTCCTGGTGCTCTCCTCAGGATGGAGCCCCCAGCCCTGCCCACAGACCAGTAGACAAAGCTGCACTCTTCCTCCTCCTCTGTGCCACTCCTGGGAGCAGTGGCAGCGTTAGTTTTTCCCACCCAAGCTGATCACTTTTAATAAAGGCATTAAAAAGGAGAAAGATTTCCTGCCCTGTTTATTTCACCCTGCACGCGTTTTGGGAGGGCTCTGGAAGGGTAACACTGTGCCCTGCCAGCTCACGCCCAAAGGCTCCTTGGCACAGAGCGAAAATGCATAATTCTTTCCATGTGTGATCCCTTTTTGTCTGCCCTAAAATCTGGCATTGTCACCTGAGACTTTTCCTGTGAAAAACACCAATCGCTTGTTTTTTTTTAAATTTTCGTTGTTCAATGATAAAAAATGGTTATAAAAATAGCAATATGATTAAAGTAATAATAATTTGGACAATTTGCTTTAGGACAATATGAGACAATAGAAACAAAGGGTTACGGACAGTTCAGGTACCTTTTTCTGGGCAAAATAAACCTGAAAAAGGACACACATTAGCAGATGATTAACCCTTAAAAACAACAGCCTGTTGCATATTCATACACCTCATACATGATGCATAAATTCCATTCAAACACAGGATTCTGTCTGGTCCGCTTCTTCCTCTTAATCCTGATGGTGTCTTCATGGCTGAGCAAGGCAGGAAGAAGTTCATTTCTTCTGATGAGAGAGCAATAAATTCTTTTTCTCTGAAAGATTTAGTGACTGCTATCTCACTCTTTCATAGCATAGTTTCTATTTTAACATCCGTTATAACCTAAAACTATGCTTAACACACTACTTAAGAAAATTAATACAGCATTACTTTCTAACATAACACATATAATATTCATTTTAATATTTGCGAAAAGCCAATCATAAAATATGCATTTTTCACATTCTTAAAAATAGAGCCATTTTTTCCCCTCTCAGCACCCTGGGTACACCATTGTCCTGTGGGCTTTAGCTGGGTGCTGGTCCCAGAGCAGCATTTAAACTCTGTGCTTTTTGAAGCATGGTCAATCCAAATTTGTATCCAGGGGAAAAACAACCAGCAGAAGCAGACCGCAGTCAGCAGCAGCATTAACATACATCTCCTTCCTTGGGGCACAGGAGTGCAGAGCCTGCATTGAAAGGTGGCAGATGCTGTTATCTGAGGGTGAAGGGAATGACAGCCAGGCCAGCGCTTGTCACCGCCGTGTCAGGGATGGAATGACAAAGGAAGGACAGTGATGTGTCTCTCCCGGCAGATAGTCAAAGACAGTGGCCTGGAGTCAGAGCCAGTTGTCACTCAGCCATTGTGAGAAGTGACAAAGCACCAGGGCTGCCCTGCCGTTTAGAGGCAGCATGAATTATTAATGGAAATCTTGTACGAGTAAGTTAGGAGAAAAAGAAAAGAGTCAGCCTGCTGTGCTGCAAATACAGTGATAACAATTCCTTCCACTCTTCTTTTCTTTTTATAATCGGAAGATGGAGCATTCTGGCCTGGTTGCTTCCACCTCTGTTTAATAAGTTAGCAGGGTTGGAGTGGCACGGCCTGTGTTCTGAACAGATTCTGCACAGTTTTTTCCCCAAAATACGTTTTGAATCTTTTTTCCTTTATAAAAGCCTCTGTATAAAACCCTAAACACAACAAAGTTTTTCTCTCCCTGCCCAGCCAGCCCCTTCTAATTATGTAATTTCTCTTCCCCCCCCCCATCCCCCCAAAAAAAAAAATTTTCTCATGTTGTGCAAACTGGCAAAAGAGGGTCTGCTCTGTTGTTGAATTTTAAATGGAATACTATTTTTTCTCTTCAAAAAGTACATAAGATTGTGTCATGAATTGGATTTTAAAGTTTAATCACACTCTGTTGTCCAGAGAAGCTTCTCCTCAAATGCTCAAACTGAAAGACAGCTGTGTAGGCAGGCAATAAGTAAAAAGCTTGAGATGACTGGCATTAGTGTTTTTCAGGGAAGCAAGGATTTATAAGCTATTACTTTATACCAGTGCTCTTCTAAATCCCAGCTGCAGGATTTCTTTGAATTTGTGATGTGCTTGTGCTAGCCTTTAATTTTCTCAAGTACTCTTAGGTGCCTTCTTTGTATTTCACCCTCATAAAGACACACAACTTGAGTCTGGCAGCCTGAAAACTCTTAATGGGTTAAAATTAGCCCCTTTCCCACCTCTTTTGTGTCTGAGGTGCACTTGTAATGCTGGAGATGATTTATAACTGCTTCCAGTGAAACACGGGGGAAATGGAAGGGCTGATTCCTCATTCACAAAAATTGCCATTTATGGGTCACTTTGGGGACCCTTTCGGGGTGTGAATGTTTTGTGCTTGGATTATTGTATTTGTGGGGTGCCCCGATAAAGGAAGGAACGATGAATCTGACTCCATGTTCTCAGAAATCTAATTTATTATTTTATGATACTGTACTATATTAAAGAATACTAAACTAAACTATACTAAAGAATACAGAAAGGATACTTACATAATGCCAAAAAGATAATAATGAAAACTCGTGACTCTCTCCAGAGTCTTGACACAGCTTGGCACTGATTGGCCACTGAGTGAAAACAACTCACACCAGAGTCCAATAAAACAATCACCTGTGGGTAAACAATCTCCACATTCTACATGAGCAAAACAGAGGAGAAGCAAATGAGATAACTATTGTTTTCTTTAGAGAATGTGAATATGACACTGGATGCCTCAAGGGAGATGTTCTGTATGTCTGTCTTCCAGTTCATGTTGGTTTTCTGTCAAGCATTTGTTTGTTCCTGATCCTCTCTAACCCTCATTTTACAAAACAACTCACATATTCCATCTCCTCCTCACTCCTGTGCCATCCAGCTCTAGACAAGCATCTGAGCTCATCTGTGGTGTAACCAAGTGGGAGAAAGCAGAAAGTGGCAGCAGCAGCCCCACTGGAGGTCACAGAGGGCCCCTGGGTGAGATGGTTTGTTATTAGGTTTGTGAAAAATGTGTTATTTTATGACTGGCTTTTCACAAATTTTAAAATGAATATTAATACGTGTTATGTTAGAAAGTTATGCTGTATTAATTTTCTTAAGTAGCATGTTAAATATAGTTTTAGGTTATAAGATAATGTTAAAATAGAAACTATGCTATGTAAGATACATTTTTTAAGGAGCAGACTAGCGTGTATTAATAGCAGTCACAGGACACTTAAATCTTTCAGAGAAAGAGAATTTATTGCTCTCTCATCAGAAGAAATTAACTTCTTCCCGCCTTTTCCTGCCTTGCTCATCCATGAAGACACTATTAGGATTAAAAGGAAGAAGTTGACACTGACCAGACAGAATGCTGTGTGAAATAAACAGGGCAGGAGACCTTGCTCCTTTTTTAATCCCTTTATTAAAAGTGATCAGCTCAGGTGGGGAGAACCAATGGGTCTGTGGTCACACCACTGCTGCTCCCAAGAGTGACACAGAGGAGGAGGAGCGCAGCTTTGTCCACTGGTCTGTGGGCAGAGCTGGGGCTTCTATCCTCACAAGAGCATCAGAATATTTCATTTTTTTGGCTTCACGTTTGAGGGTCTCAGTCCAGCCAACATCTTTTTAGGTTAGGGTGAGGGGTAAAAAGGGTCTTAGTGGATACTGGATTCTGTTCCTCATGCATAACGTCACTTTGATCTATCAATTCCATGTTGGCTCATTGTTTTTAGGGGTTTTTGACTAGGTGTGGCGAGGGTTTTCTCCCATTGCATGTTGGCTCTGATGTCATTTGCATGCCAACCTGATGTCCCCTCCTCTTCACCATCCAGGTGACATCCTCCAGGAAGCAGCAGGGTGCCACTGGACAAAAGGGGGAATTCTTAACCATCATCAGATTGTTAACAAAAACCATAGGTGATTACAATAACAAACAGTTAGACACCTTGGCAGCAACTAGCCCAGCCTGTGAACTCTGCAACCTTTTTTAAAAATGGGCAACTTTTCTACTCATAACACTGTATTTGAATGGAATTTATGCATCATGTATGCGGTGTATGAATATGCAACAGGCTGTTTTTTTAAGGGTTAATCCTCTGTTAATGTGGGTCCCTTTTCGGGCTTATGCTGCCCAGAAAAAGATACCTGGATGTCCATAACTCTTTGTTTCTATTGTCTCATATTGTCCTAAGTCCTGATTGTCCAAATTTCTATTACTCTAATTATATGACTATTTTTATAAACCATTTTAATTACTGTTAAACTTTTAAATTTTAAAAACAAGTGATTGGCGTTTTTCACATGTTCATACTTGACACTCGTTCTGAAGACTTGTTTTACTGGTTAACCTCCCCATAGGAGCAGTGAGGATAATCCTCACAGGAGTGTGGGAAAAAGGCTGTGATATAAATCAGAGTGAGGTGAAATGTGCTGTAAATACCTGCGCTGACCAAAGACAGGGGAGGCACACAGAGGGGGATACGCACAGTCCTGCACAGGCTCCCTGTGAGGAGGAGATGCTGCCTGCAAGCCCTTCCACCAGAGAGGGCAAGGAAGACAAGGAGGAGCAGTCCCCAGGCATGGACAGCTGTTTATGGAAAGAAGAACATAGGATTTATGTTATGGTGCGAGAGACAACTGCCTCACTTTGAAAATTTGAAGAGATTTATTAAACCTTAACGAAAATACAACAAAGGATTACATAAGGAAAAAGCTGCAGCGCTGGGAACTGCCCCTCGTGCCACACCAAGCAGCCAGTTCATCTACAAGATGGATGCTCAGTCTTTTATACCCCTGGGGGTTGCATCAGCCAGCCCTGGCCCTTCCCAAAGTCTGTCAGTCAGCTCTTTGCCATTTATTCGGTGGAAACTGCTTTCTTGTATCTTGATTGGAGGTCAGGTGTTGCCATGCTGCACCCCCCTAAGCACCAAGCTTTTCCATTTCCACTGACCCAGGTAAGGGACACCTGTGCTAGCCTTCTTTATACCTGTCCTGGACAACCCCGGCTAACAGGGGGGAAAGGGAACTATGGGGAGAAACAGAGGACATCTAAACTACAATAACATAACTATACATCACTAAAGCTTTTCTTAATATTCACACAATAGTTATCTTTTAACTGCAAGAGCCAATCATCTCATTATCCATCTATAACAACGGCATTGTCTGGTACCTTCTGACAATGTTAAGTGCAGATGTGTTTTAAAAGGAAAAGTAAAATCTTTACCTCCTACCAGAAGTTTTGCAGAAATGTGCCTTTTGCTACTGCAATGCTGCCTATAACATAAATAGAGCTCTGTGCTTCTCCAAGAGCTCTTTTACTGCAATTTAAACAGACATGATAAACCATTCTTGGTAGTAGATAATAAAGCTTTCTTTGCATTATTCTGAGTGACAAACAAGCAGAAATGAACATACAGTGCTGCCAGCTACAGGAAAAACCTGACACTTTTTCATTCGCTCAGTTTGGTTTCATTGCACTAAATTTTCAGATACACATTGGTTTTTTCCAAATAATTTTAAAATTAGATGAAACCTCCTCAGCAATGCAGAAGGTAGGCAGAAATGCCCATCCTTCTTTTCTCAGTCCTACCCTATGCCAGTGTAATTCCTGATCCTTTGGACATGACAATAAGGACCACGGAATCTGGAAAAGCAGAGAAGACCTGAGTTGCATTTTGGATTGTAAGGGATGCTTTATGCATGAAATACAATGAGAAACAGAAAGCAAATTTTCCTTTCAAAAATGTTGGCACTGTAATATCCAGCTGAGACACGGCTGCACAGGAATGCATGAAAATGAAAACTTAGGAAGAAGGGAATTGAACTAAATAACCAGGCTCCATCCAGCATGGCTTTGGAAACATAAGTAGTTTCCTAAATGCTGCCTCACCCACCCCTGGCCCAGTGGCCAGAACGTTGGTGTGACGGGGCAGAGAAATCATCTCTGTAGCTAAATTTAACAAGAGTGCTTTGTAGTGGTATAATAACTGAAAAATTGTTCTCTCTAGGAAGATGAAGAAGTGGTTTCTTTACCCTTGTTTTGTACAAGTTGCCTTCCAATAATAATAATAATTTCCTTGCAACTTACCCTGTTGGGAAGATACTGTGTACAGGGCAATCCTCAATTTTCTTTACCTCTGCCGATCAGTAATTACATAAAAGTGTGTTGGGGGAAATTCTATGATGAGCAATCTTTTGCTCACACCAGTTTGCACGGACAGCTGGCAAAGAGGTGTCTCTATAACATGACACCATTCTTCGCCACTTTGACGTGATCCATTGGTGGTAGGACAGTCACAGGCCAGCCTTGGGAACCAGACAGGCTGCTGTCCACTCTTGGGGTAGGACAATGGTCACCCACTTGCACTTCAATGAGAAAATATAAATTTGATTTCTACACCAGCCAGATCAAAACTTTAACATTATTGAATTACTTTGCTCATGGCTGTGAGTGCTGTAGGTTGAAAGCCCCTCTTATATTAAATCCACAACTCCTTAGCCTTGTTCAGCATATAAATAAATAATATAGCTGTCTGAATGCTGGGAGCTGTTGTTTCATTCCCTCCCTCAAGGCACTCAGTCCCTGCATGACAAACATAGAAGAAAAATCAAACATTATCCCTCTTGCCTGAGATGGCATCATTGGGATTCACAGCAATGAAAAGAACTTTATTTTCTATTACCTAGTCATGGGCTCCTGCTATTTCAAATGAACCAAGAATGCTTTTGAATTTCATCCTTCTAAGTTATCACACTTTCCCTGCTGAGCTGAATGTAGTAAAAACGCTGTTTTGTCAAGAGACTGGAGAAACTTTGACATGAAGGGTTTCAAAGAGAACACTTTGGGAGATGTCGATCACGAGCACACACACAGAGGCCCTTGGGGCTTTCTCCTCCTCCTGGCTTTATTCCTCAGGTGATTTATGTGCACTTTCTGAACAAGTTTCCAGTCTTCCTTTCAAGAAGTGACCGGGATATTCAAGCTTCTCATTTTATGTCTGAGTGAGGACAGTTGTTTTAGTAGGGGGAACGTTTTGTCACTTTCTGAAAACCAGGGTACATCCCCAGCTGTTTGAATTAGACACTAGATTGGGCTTTTTCAATAACCTGTTCTTTTGGGGAAAATGAATTTTTAATATATATAATAGGTGAATATTACTTTCTCCCAAGTGTATCTTCTTTATGGAAAATATAATTTCTCAGTTTTAAGATTATTATTCTTGAGTCCAAATTACCTTCTCACAACTCAAGGAAATCTGTTTATCAGGTCAGATTTTCCACCTGGACTTCACTGAAGCCCTGCCTGCTTTTGCTGGCAATGTATTTCACCTCTTGCCCTTAATTTAAAGATATTTGCTTACAGAGACATTTATCTAACAGGGACCTGTAAAGGAAGAAAAAATTTGGTTTTACAGATGACTTGATTCCCTCAAGGTACGTGAATCAATCATTGTAAATGGCAGCATGTCCTGCACTTTAGCTTCAATCAATAGGGGATTAAAGTTCTTCTTTCAGTGTGGGGAAAATAAACGCCCATAGTGATGCTATTAATAGCACCTGGGGATTACTAAAACTGTACTGATGCTTTTTAAAAATCTTGCTTTTTACTGTTTATGTGTCTTGTTTGTTATTTTCCACTGTTCATCTCTGCTGGGAAGGTGAGCAGAGACGAGGAACTTTGATTTCTCCTAACTTACTGCCAGGCATTGCTAAAAAAAATTTATTTCCTACTAGTTCTTTCCCTATCTGCAGTGATAACCTTTCTTAGAATAGTTTGTTTGAGGTCCATTAAGATCTGTATGGCCAGAGGACAGAGACAGCTCTGGGGCCTCCACAAAATACCATCTCTGGAGCAGGCTCTCTCTCTGGGGTTGGGAATAGTTCTGCTGGAGATGAAGGATGTTTTTTTATGCTGGAGATGAAGGATGTTTTTTATGCTGGAGATGAAGGATGTTTTTCATGCTGACTGGGGGCAGCCTGGATGCAAACAAAGCAAGTGGAAGTGCTGATGCAAATGTCATCCCTGTTGGTCAGAGCACTTGGTCTTCTTGCAGAGACAGCACCCATGTTGCCTCATCTCTGTTGGGTCAATGTTGGACATTGACTGCCTCTTCCACAGCATGTCCACAGTCTGGGAGAGCTCCATTCCATTCCCTGCCCAGGGTGAGAGGACTCAAACCTGCGTTCCCATCACCTGGATGTGGCATTTTCTGTGAAAGTCACATGGGAGAGCAAAACGTGGGAGGCTTTGCTGTGTGGGGTGGGCTGCAGATCCCTTGCCAGAGTCTGATTCTCAGACAGGATACTACAGACCAGGATACTACAGACAATTTCACAGGCACTCCTTGACAGCATTTAATGGCCTGTCTGACCTTTTACAACCTTTTAGTTTTGTACAGGGTAGAGTGTCCTTTCCACAAATTGGAGCCCGAGCAGCTTGTAAGGAAATCATGAGCTCAGGCTGTATAGAACAGTCTGTGTTGCCTACCCCGCTGTTGATATTTTGCCACTTTTCTTTCTAAAACTGCATCTGTATCTTCACATGAGGCTGGTACTAAACAAAAAAGAGACAGAAGTAGCATCTGGTTTTTAAATGTGTAAAATACTCTGCAAGAAATACTCTGCACTCTTTATTTGGTTTAGCATCTGCTGTCTAGCATTTACTTCATCTTCTGACAGTCCTCTCAAATCCTAGGCAAAAAGCCAAATTTACTTATATGCATTTTTTGCTGGCCCGGATCTATTATCACATATTTTGTTCCACTGTAGGTAGGATTTGAGATAAATAATATATTTCTTCAGAAATGAAATTGATAGAATATTTTATGCAATATGAAACATTATTTCCATATCAGTGTAGTTTTGAGCCAATAAATCCATTGCAGTTGTGAGTTTTAGAATGATCTCCTGCCTGCTTTAGATGGTTGTCATTGATTTTGAAACGTGCTTGGTGTACATGAAATATGATTTTCTAGATTGTGTGGTTTGAACTTTGGATACTTCTGCTTTAATTTAGTGCAGCTCTCAAATGCTTTTGGCAAGGAAGGCAGTCTGCCTCACATAGGTCTGAAACCAGATGGAATTAGAAATGTTTCCCACCAGGACAAGTCTACCCTGGCTCCTTACATGACTGTTTTTGTATCATCATTCTCTGTGAAAGCTGTTGCAGGGAATTGGTGTCTGTCTTCACTGCAGTCTGTCAGTGACTGGGAATCTTATCAACTTTTTAGCATGTTTTGACTCACCAAAGACAAGATCAGCTTTAGCTAAGCCATCCTGGCAGATGATGATCTAACCTGCTTGTTAGATCATCAATATCTCTGATATCTCTGAGCAATGTGGGCTTTACAATTCTCACAGGCAGTGTTCTCGCCAGAACAGCTCGTGCTGAAATTAAAAACCCAGCATTCTTTTTCCTTCCTCCATTAGACCTATTTCTTTCCTAAATTACCCAAAGCAGCCACCAGCTGAGGTCCTGCAAGGGCTGTGTGAGGAAGGATGTTCTCTTGCAGCTGTTGTCATCTGCTGTCAGTGTTCTGTGTCCATTGACCCACGGTCTCACTTTTCACAGCATTGCCACAGGCTTGGTTTGGTGCAGAAATTCATGTCTTATGGGTTTGGTGGGTTGACTCTGGCTGGACTCCAGGTGCCCACCAAAGGTTTTCTGTCACTTGCCTCCTCAGCTGGATGGTGGAGAAAATATAACAAAGGCTTGAGAGTCAAGATTAGGGCAGAGGAGTGAGGAACACTCTCCAAATACCATCATGCACAACACAGATTTGTCTTGGAAAATTAATTTATTACAAATCCTTTCAGACTAGGATAATGAGAAATAAAAGCTAAAGTTTAAAACACCTTTCCCTCAACTCCTCCTTTCTCCACAGGCTCAAATTCACTCCAGATTCTCTTCTCCTCCCCTGCACTGCACAGGGGACAGGGAACGGGGGCTGTGGTCAGTTCATCACGTGTTGTGCAGATTGTGACTCTTATCAAGACATGTACTGGTGCTCTCCCATTGCCCTTGTGCACCTGGGGTCCTCTCTGCATGTGCAGAAAAGCTTTTTATCCTATAACCTAATATTATACACCACCAAAACAATCCCATGTTATTTTGTGTAATTTAGAAAAGTACACGTTCCATTCCTGGCAAAGGGTGCTGCACACCTTGTGTTTGATAAATTCGTTTCCCTTACCCTGGTTTTGCAGGACTGTTCTCCCTGATCTCTATGGCATTATCTCAGGGAAACAGTTCACCTGTGATCCCATCCTCTGCAAGAGCTGCTCTTACTACCTGTCAGCCAGCACTTATATGATTACAAATACAATCAATATCTTCATCAGGGTCTGCAGCCTCACATCCTCTGTAGGCTGCATGCTGCTTTTCACAAAGCCCAGGATAATTTTTGCTTTTTCACACACCAGGACATTGTTGACTCATCTCCAGCTTGTGACTCACTACATCCCCATCCCCTTTTCTGAATAGCTGCTCCCTGGGGCCTTGGTCCATATGGTGTGTTTGTACAGTCAATTCTTCCTGTCCTGCATGTGTTCATATTGAATTACACCCTGCATATTTCAAATGTCAAGATCATCTGCAATATGACCTTGTTTTGTAAGGACTTCAAAAAAATCACAGTTGCCTGTCTCAAACACTGCTAAGGCCACAGAAGGACTTTGCAGAATGGAGCAGAAGGGTGGTGCTGGCTCTGGATCTGGCACATCCTGGGTGGTGCATCCAGGCAAGGGCTCCCACTGTGGAAAAGTGTGTGTGCACATATTGCTGTTATCACCCCAAACCATATGTGCTTGGGGTGATAGCAGCACTTATGGTATCACCCCATATGGGATAGGGGTGATATCCTGTCACCCCTAGGGCCAGATGGCACCTGCTACCATGGGAACCTTCCCCACTCCCGCCCCTTCCCCTCAAATCTGCCTCCACGGATTCCTGGAACTTGGACAGTAAATTCAGCCACCTGTTGGGAATAAGGTAAAGGTGCTGCTCCCCACCTCAGGCCCAGGGGAGCACTGATACTGGGCACAATGAAGCCACAAGGGAAGCAACTCAGCAACTGTGCTGAAATCAGCCCTGAGGCGGTGAAAGGCAATTCCAGGAGGAGGGGGTTCCCACAACCCACTGGCTCAAAGAAACTCAGTCAGGAAGAGAGAAGGACTGGGTTAACAGTGCTAGAAATGAGGGAATAATTTAACCAATAGAACTGTTTAGCAAATAAGCATTAGTTCATTTGTTTGCTAACATGTATAAATTGTGAAAAGTTTTGAACAACCTCAGGATCCCAGCCCAGGGTGAAGAAGGACCAACAAGGCTGCTGCTGGATCCACAGGCTGTGATATCTGTCAACCTAATCTGTCTCTTTCTCACTCTCTTTCTCTCCCTCCGCCCATTTTCAAGTTCTTTTGATTTATCTATACCACCTCTAAAATTTACTGTTAAATGAAATCTGTTCTATTGACTTTGACTTGTGGGCTCATTTGCACCTTAATTCTGGTAGAGGCGTCTCTCAGTAATGGGATCATAACAGCTCTCAAAGAGGCGCAGCAGTGCCTTCACACCACTTGAAAATTCATTAAATCTTGCTGTTAAACACTGAACAGAAGGATGGGACCACACCCAGTGTATTTTTTTTTCAAATTGGCAAAGAATTATTGATATAAGTCCTGACCTGTGAACACTACAAGGGTGAAATGCAGGGGTCTCACTATATCTGCACCTGCTATATATGATTTTGTTTATACTGCACTTGTTCTTATTTATATTATAGTTGTGCCAATTAAACTGTATGAAATCCAAAACTTCTTTGCTGACGTGTGAACTTCTGTCTAGTTTTGGAAGGAAACAAGGCAGGTTCTGTCATGATTTAATTCTTGGCACATAGGTATTTTTTCTTATCTGACTCGTTATTTTGCAGATTCTTACACATGGCTGTTCTGATTATTTGATCAAGAAATCTATTGTGCATTTAAGCCAAGCTGAAAGATCTGTATTTCCTCCAGGTCTTCTCTGTTTGCCATCATCAGGACTGAGAATGCTTTTGACCCTCACAGTCTGTGGGTAGTTCATCCACTCTTTACAAATTCTCACAGCCTTTAACCAACAGACACCAAGGTTAATCTCAAAGGCCAAATTGTACTGAGAATATCAAAGGCTCAAATGAATTTTTTGAACATAGAATGGCATTTGGGATGCCAGAGCACATCTAAGCATCTCCATAGTCTGTGGAGTGTCCTGCATCTTTCTGTACCAACAGCTGCAGCAGATGGGGTGAACATCATCTCAATACTAGGGTCATTGAATATCCTGAGTTGGAAGTGACCCACAAGGATCATCAAGTCCGACACTGTGATTAAGCAGTGCAGCCAAAAGCCATCTTCTTTTTTTCTTTTTTTTTTCTTTTTTTTTTGTCATTGGCATAAACTGTTCCCTGTTTTTAGTAAAAAAGCAAGTCCTCTGTTGAGTTTCTCACTGTCATTGGTCAGCAGTGTGCCCTCTCCACTGAGAAGCTGATCAGCAATTTCCATGGTCTTCCTTGAACTGATAATGTAAATGTGGTTTCCTCTTCCTATTCTTCTGTGTGGAGACCTCATTCTACTTTCCTTTTCCATAGACATAGCTTACACTTTTGCTTTAAGTGTATTTTCTCTGAGGAACTGCAAACCATCTTTTGTTGTTGTGTCCTTCAGACTCGCCTCCTGTGACATACTAGTGGCTCTGTCCCTGAGATTTGTTCAAGATCAAGTGTGAAAGGTTGTCTATCTATGGAGTGAGTGAAAATTCTAGGTCTAAAATTGCAAAGAATTTTGTCAGGAGCTACTCTTTGGAAAACAGATATTGGAAATTGGAGGACTCCCACCACACACACAATCACAAAATCATTTAGGTTGGAAAGGACCCTTAAGATCCTTGCATCCAACTGCAAGCCAAGTCCACCACTAAACCATGTCCCTAAGTACCACCTCACGTCCTTTAAATGCCTCCAGGGATGGTGACTCAACCATGGGCAGCCTGTTCCAATGCTCAACAACACTTTCCATGAAGTGACATTTCCTAATGTCTGATCTAAACCTCCTTGGGTGCAGCTTGAGGACTTTTCCTCTTCTGCCATCACTTGTTCTTCAGGAAAAGAGACCAACACCCCCATGACTGCACCCTTCTTTCAGGGTTTGTAGAGAGCAGTGAAGTCCCCATGGGCTTCTTTTTCTCCAAGCCAATCACTCCCAGCTCCTTCAGCCACTCCTTACCATGCTTGTGCTCCACACACTTCCCCAGCTCCATTGTCCTGCTCTCAACTCCCTCCAGCACCTCCTTTTTTCCTGCCATGAGGGGCCCAAAACTGAACTCAGGATTAGTGGGGAGGCCTCCCCAGTGCCCAGCACAGAGGGACAGTCACCACCCTGGTCCTGCTGGCCACACTGGTGCTGACACAGAATGCAGCACCCCCAGGGCCTTTCCCACTGGGAGCTTTCCAGCCACTCTGCCCCCAGCCTGAAGCACTGCAGGGCTTGTTGTGACACAGATGTAGGAGCTGGCTAACAATTGTGAGATTTCTCCCAGATGCTTATAGAGAGTTTCATGTGCCTCTTTGTCCTGGCTGGACAGTCTATAACAGACTCCCACCAGCATTTCTGCCTTCTTGGACTTGCCCCACTTCCTACCCATAAACACTTGAAGCTTTCATCACCATCATCAAGTTTTAGGTAGTCAAAACAGTCCCAAACACACAGGGCTACCCCACTTGCCTTTCTTGCCTGTCCCTTTTGAAGACCTTATAGCCATCCACTGCAGCTGTGTGACTCATCCAACCATATTTCTGTGACTGCAGCTCTGTTGTAGTTTTCCAGCTGCACAAAGGTTTTCAGCTCCTCCTGCTCTTTGCCCATGCTGCATGCATTGCTGGAGATGCCCTTCAGTTGGGCTGCTGTTCCTGCCACCTTTGCTGGAGGGGAATCCATGATTCCTATGGGACTGTTCTCAGGTTTTCCCATGGTTTCTAACATACCAACGGCTTTTACTCATTTGCTGCCATGTGGATCTCCAACTCCTTCTCCATGGAGATGGCTGAGAGGTTCCACACATTTTTACAGAGACACTTAATCTGTGCTTCAGTGTGCTCAGCACAGCCTGGAGCAGCCTGAGGGGCTTCACTTGAACACTCCTCCAAATGTTGGTGTGCTGTCATCCCCCTTACCTCTGGAGAGCCTGGTTTATCTATTTCCCCTTTCAAACCTAGTTTCAAGTTCTTTCCATGAGCCCTGGTAGATCAACAGTCAGTGCCATTGCTCCCTGGTCAAGCTGGCTGAGTTACAGCCTCAGCCTGCACTCCATTCCATGAAAACTCCCACAAAAACTGCTGCACCTGTTCTCTTGTACTTGTTTGTGAGTTCCTGAGTTTCTTTGATCCATGGCTTGGCTGCTGTTGCCCTGGTCCTGCCCAAGTCCCATCAGTTGCTGTGACATATGCTGGGGTTTTCTGCCAGGTCTCTGTGTTTCCCTGAGATTCCCCCAGCTGTGGAATTCTCTGGAGTGCTCCACTGCTGATTGTGCTGGCACTGGAGCTGCCAGTCTTGGCAACTGAGTTTTCATTTGCTTCTTTCATTTTTCTCCTTTCATTTACTTCATTTGCTGTCAAAACACAAAAGTTTCTGCAAATTCTTTCCATCACTACCTCTACTAGGAGTTCTCTGATGAAAAATGTCAGCATTAAGATAATTTGCATAATCAGTCCAGTATACCCAATAGACAACACAGTTCTGTGGGGCAGTTATAAATAATTTTTTTAAAAAAATAAATAATGGAAATGGAGTGTTGAAGATTATTGGCATGCTGCTCTTTACTTAAATGACTTCATCATAAAAGAATATCTTAGTAGTTCCAACAATTAAACTGAACCACGTTCTCTGCTCCCACTTGTTAAGTAATGCCAAATGGTTTTTGGTATATTTCCAAAATTGAAAGCATATTCTCCATTTAAAAAAATATTACTTTAACCTGTCTTTTAAGTTACTCATAACTGTATTGGCTGTAGGCCTGCAGCTGTGAAAACAGCTCAGTATTGAAAATCTTTATTTCTTGCAAGCTTCTCCTTTGATCATCATCATCATGCTGTCTCCATTAATAACTCTTTAGGTTACTGGAACCTGCTCTGAGAATGGAATCAATGGCATTCCTCTTTAATTACATCTGAACTTTTCACTTTTCTTTTCTGGTGCTGTTTTGGTCTCTCCTGATAGAAGGTAATGATGATTCTGGTTCCACCAAAATCCTTGTCAAGTAAATAATCGTGGACCTTTAAAGAGACTTCTTTCTCTCTGTTAATAACACAGCATTTCAGCAGTATGTAAATGGCACACAGTTTTAATAGCATCCACTTAAAGCAGAGGATAGCACAAAATCAATGAAACGTTTGACTAGAATAAACACATGGAACATGATATACCCTGGCCATTTTTAATTTCCATGTTTGGATGATATAACACCTGGTTTTCTGTTGCTTAAGAGAAACTGTCACCAACTTTCTGCTATGAAAAAATAAAATGAATACTGTGGTGTTTATACTACAATTTTAATCTTAAATTTGGTTTATTTTATGCTGTATTTTCTGTTTGTTTTATGATACTTTTTTTTATTAACAACACAATATTGCATCAAGAAATTTAATTCTTGTTATCAAAATTCATTAGCCTGCAGTGCTCGGTAAAGCTCTAATTCAGTCCAAAAATTAAATAAATGCTAAATTCCCATGTGTTTTTTAAGTCAGTTACAAATAAGGACAATTTCCTGAGTCAGGAGTAATTGATCAGGCCACTCTATTTTACTTTACCAGGAATGTTAGACCAGAAGGGTCATCGGATTCTGCTTCCTGCTATTACAGGCATACAATTTCTTATCCACATGAACTGCTGATCAGGATCTGTCTCAAAACTTCTTATTGATGTTTACTGTGAGCCAGAGAGGTGGAAACTCTCTGGATTCTATCTAAACTCTCTGCTTTCTATCTGAATGTATTCATGCCCAGTTTATTTATCCTGCATTAAGCTTGTTTGGCCCCTCTGGAATTGAAGAAATAGAGAAAAAAAGTACTTTTTAAGAAAAATCTTTCCTCTTTTTTGTCATTATGGCTTGAGCAAGCTTGGTGTGCCCAGATTCCTTTTGCACTCCATTCCCAGCCACTTTACTGTTGATTTCTTCACCATGCCTAGTTTGGCGTCTTGAATGCAGGACCTCACTGTCTCAAAGTACTGCAGGTGAGGGCTCTTCAGGAATAAGGGCACTGAGGATGAGATTCAGTGACTTTGTGTTCCACTGTATATTCTGATAAGTTCTCATCTGGCCTAGAAACCCCTTTGCTTTTCTCACAGATGCAGCAGTGGTGACTCTCAGTTGCCCACAATGGGCAAATTTGAAGCAGCTTTCCTTCTCACTTGTTCCAAGTTATTATTGCCCTGTATATATCATTCCACCAGCTAACTGACCTGACAGCTAAATGTCACTGATAATTTCCAAACAGCATGCATAAATTTCCACTCTTCCTGACATTATTTTACACATTCTCTAAATATTGTTTATGGCTCTGTCCCTAAGGTAGTTGATTTTTACACCATATGCTGTAAATCCCTTTAGGTTCTCCTCCTGAGTCACACCTTTAAATTATTCTGTTGGACTTTCAACCCTTCTCTGGCATAATTTCAATGTGTCTCAGACTTTTGGATGCCAATGTAGATCCTATTTCTGCATGTTAAAGCACTTGCAAGGGCCAGCAGGAAATGTGCTGCTGTTCAGAATCCTATTCTCTAGGCAGAACATCCATTCAGCAAGAGAAATTGGAGAAATTTCTACTATTTTACTTAATATCCAAATAACAACAACAACAACAAAAAGAGCTACATCACATTATATGAACTCCTTGACACAGCCTGTGGAAGTAACAAGGTTTAACAGAAGGTTTAGAAACAATTGTGTCGTTTAAATAAATTGTGGCTCACCTGCAGTACTCCAAGCCAATTACTTGGTTTTTTGAAGCCAAATATTTTGATGTTTAAATATATATCCAAGAGGGAAGCATATACATTAATGAAAATGTATGTCTGAAGTTAAAACAAGCAAATAAACCAGCCCCTATTAAGAATTAAATCCTTAAAGACTATAAGAATTTGCTGTGTAGGTAAATAGGTGCTGTACTCACTCCTGTCTCTGTGAAATATTGTACTCATTCAAATCAATTTTCCTTTTACAGATGTGATTTCATAAAAGGATAATTATTTCATGTCTGGAATTGCATCAGGTAAAACAATCTATTTTAATTGTTTCTATATCAATGAACTGCAGCACAATTTTTTTTCTATTCACAAAACAAATTTAATCATGTCTGCCAAATAAGAACTCATTTGTCACTTGAAAGATTAAATTGTTTATTTTCTCTGTCAGCCAAAAACAAAAAACCCAACAAACCATATATCTGCATGCATATGTTCCTTGCATCTGTAAATGTACCTATTGTAGCCTTTTCTAAAAATTCACCTGCACTGGGGAACAATGTAGGTGATTCTATTTTCTTTCCATTATCTTTCATAGATGTTTGTCCTGGGTACACAAGGACGGTGCCTGGCAGAGGTTCCTGCTGACTCCTATTTAAAGGCCATTTTAAGCAGGTGAAATTAAAAATCTTTGCCCACAAGGTTGTTTTTGAAAGTCATATATGACACATGAACCATGAAAGATTGCCTTTCATTTTTCTCAGGAGAAATTTATTAAACTGACCAAAGTAATACAAAAGTGAGGGAAGTTAATGGATGGAGAGAACAGCTGGAGGGAATTTCAGTCAAAACCCAGCAGATGTTTTCCCATAGACCTGGATGTGGGAGGTGCACCCTAAAGCTTTGCTCCAGCTGAGAACAGGGGTGGATGTGGGTTCACAGACCCACACAGGGTTCCCTTTGCAAACCTCCCGCTCCAGGGGCAGTGGATTTGCCTTGTCCCCTGCAGCCACAAGCCTCAGCCCATGCCCTGCAGCCAGCGCTGCGTCTGTGGGTGCGCTCACCCAGCCTCAGTGTGCCGGCCCCGAGGAGGGAGAAAAACACCTCCCCAGTCTGTGCTTTCCAGTCTCCTCTGTTACACGATGAACCAGGTGCTCAGTTTGTGTGTGCAGAGCAGCCATCCCTACTGGTTCCTTCCTTAACCACACCATAAGATCTGGGTGCTGACAAACCTTTCCCAACCAGTGAAGTGCCAGCTCTGCATCCCTCTGTATTCCAAGGCAACCTCTGTAACTTCCAGCATAATCCTGGAACGTGGTTCCATGTGGCAGGAAATCCCTAGATTGTTCCCCGTCAAAAATTTGACCTCTTCCAACTTGTGAACTCCCCAGCAGTTCCTGGATATACTTCAACATATTGCACGGTCCAGGGATCATTCCCTGTGGTATTTTCTGAGAACCCTGTCACAGGGAGGAAATGATGAATCTGACTCCATGTTCTTAGAAGGCTAATTCATTATTTTATTATCTATATTATATAAAAGAATACTATACTAAAACTATACTGAAGAATACAGAAAGGATACAGACAGAAGGCTAATGAAAACTTGTGACTCTCTCTTCCGAGTCCCGACACAGCTGGGCCATAATTGGCCAATAAGTAAAAACAATTCACATGAAACCAATGAAACAAGCACCTGTTGGTCAACAATGTCCAAACCACATTCCAGAGCAGCAAAACACAGGAGAAGCAAATCAGATAAAAATTGTTTTCCTTTTTCTCTGAGGCTTCTCAGCTTCCCAGGAGCAAAATCATGGGCAAGGGATTTTTCCAGAAAATGTGATGGTGACAATCCCCCAAAACGTTTTTTTTTTTGTGCAGCCGCCGTGTTCTGGGGGCTGCCAGGATTCACTAGTGTGGATGTAGGCTGATGTGTACCACTTGCCTTCAAGGTCCAGGAATATTTATTTCCACACAGGCAGCCAGAATGTCTCACCATGTCCCTTCCTCAGTGCCTGTCACCTCCCTGGTGGCATCTGCCATTTCAAATCTCAGCCACTGCAGGATGGGATCACGTCTGTGCAGAGATGTGAGCTAACCCCATCACTCAGAGCAGGCACAGAGCTCTCTGCTCTGGGGCTCTTTGCTCCATGCTCAGTCTGATTGTCCAACAACAGCTCTCTCCTCTCCCTGCCTGCCACTGATGGAGATGCCAACCAAGACAGGAACTGCAGCAACAAACAGCCAGCATTTCCCCCACAATGAGAAAAGCGGGGATCTATTTCCTGGTGCATTTATTTCCTAGGCTTTGGAATACAATATTCTGATAAAATTCTTATTAATAATAATACATAGCCACTGCTTGATGAGACAAGTTGGATAGCTGAAATGTATGCAGGGTGTTTTGAATCATGTATTTTCTGATAAGGCTTATATTGTATTTGTGGGGTGCCCCAATGGAGGAAGGAATGATGAGTCTGACTCCATGTTCTCAGAAGGCTAATTTATTATTTTATGATACTATATTATATTAAAGAATACTAAACTAAACTATGCTAAAGAATACAGAAAGAATACTTACAGAAGGCTAAAAAGATAATAATAATGAAAACTCACAACTCCTTCCAGAGTCCTGACACAGCTTGGCACTGGTTGGCCAATAAGTCAAAATAATTCACAGAAACCCAATGAAACAATCACCTGTTGGTAAACAATCTCCAAACACATTCCAAAGGAGCAAAACACAGGAGAAGCAAATCAGATAATTATTGTTTTTCTCTGAGGCTTCTCAGCTTCCCAGGAGAAAAATCCTGGGCGAAAGGATTTTTCCAGAAAATGTGAATGCCACAGGCTTACATCTCTGGAGGAGAAGGCAGACCTCTGCATCATCTCTCTCATGATTCTTTGTGCATTGATAGCTGGGTAATTGAGAAAACAAGGGCAATTCAGACAGATTCACACTGGATTTACCTGTGCTGGCTGAAGACGTTGCCTGCCTAGCTGATAAACTCTTCAGCTGTTGCAGCTAAATCAGAGAGGATTGTGAATCTGACTTGTCAGCCTGCCCAGTTTGCAACCTGATGTTTTAATGTAAACTGAGACTGATAATGGTTTACATTTACTGGCAATGGCAAAATCAGCACCTCACCTAATCAGTGAACTGGCAGGGACGTTTTTGGATGGCTTTTAAGTCACCCTGTCCTGAAGGGACAAATCTTGTGAAAAGGGGGGGTTTTAAGGACAGGACTGTTATATCTGACTCTGGCTTCACAAGCTCATCTTCATCAGCTCTTTGGATTTCAGTGGAATAAGAAAAATAGCTGACCTGTGATATTGTGAAAAATATTTTTCCTTGGCTCCTTTCCTTGGCTCCTTCTTTTGATCTCATCAGAGATCTTGTCAAAAGAATTCACTGCAGAAGACTTATCAAGCAGGTAAAAAAATCCCCATGGATAATTAATACCCAATTAGTTTGATGCCAGTTATAACTAAGACTTTACAAGAAAATATTATAGAAAATATAGAAATACATATAAATGAGTTAATATGTTATAAGTCTTTGTCAAAAAAATAATCACAGAATAATCTGAAGTCTTCTTTGATAAGATATGAGATTTTCTAAATTAATCAGTGCATTTTTTTCTTGACATTTAGGAAAATATTACTTTAAATAACTAAACTGGATATCAGTAGAGCTATGAGATAACTGGAGATATGAAAATATAAGACCTTTATGAGACTTTATCTGAAATAGTATGGGAATTCTGATTTTCCATACCTGAGAAAAAGAAGCACAAAATGAAGCAGGCAGAGCACAGTATAAGCAGTATAAAAAAAATTTATTTTATTGGAGGAACCAAAAATAACCTAATTTATTTAAAACAAAATATATTTATAACAAAAAAACCCCAAACAACAGCAACAACAACAACAACAAAACAAAAACAAACAAACAAAACCAAAACCAAAACAAAAACACCAAAGAAACTCTCAAAAACAAGAGTACATTTGTGATAGGTACGTATCTCCATCCAGGTGGAGAAGACTGGCAGGTCCCCTTCCCCTTCAGTGGTGCATGCCTAGTAGGGAGATCCAGTTTGATGCCAAAAAAGTTCAAAAGAAAGTATTGCAAGCCATTCTGGTGAAAAAAAAAAAAATTAGTTGTGCAAAGGCCAAAACACTTCATTGCCCTTTGAAAGCTCCTGAACAAGCCCATTATATACGAACATTTTTCCATTGGAGGAGGTGAGTGAGTTCAAATGGAAAGTGGGACCTCAGCTGCTCGGATTTTCACTGCATGGGAATGTAGAGGGATGTGTCTACCATCACTCACTCTGTCTGGAATCTTTCTTGCACACCTGGGCTGTGCCATGTCCTGCAGATTGTCCCAGGCACAGGCTGAGGGCCAGCAGCACCAGGGAACCTCCCAGCAGCAGTTTCCTGACAGCCCCATGGCAGCACACGCAAGACAGAGGAAGGGCCCAGTGCTCTGCACTCAGCCCCAGCGTGCTGAACTAAAACTCCTGAGCTGTTGAGTCCATGATCAGGCTTGTGAGGGAAGGATGGATTTTCCTATCAGAGTCTGGAGCGAAAGAAGGGATTTAATAAAAATATCTACGCTCGTACGTCATTCAAGCTCTATGAAGAACACCATGCCTTGTTTATCTGTTGGTTAAACAGCTGTTACAGACTGTACGTGCTTCAAAGGGGATTCACAAGAGACAGCAATCAATAAATGTTTGTGAAGTCCTTTGATGCTTGAAAATGGAAAACGCTATTTTCACCAGGCTTATACAACAATTCAATTATGGTTTTGGAAAGACAGAGGGATAAGAGCAGACAGATTTGATCAAGACTGAGGTTCTTTGCCATGATTACACTGAGACCTAGCTAAAAATAACTATAGGCTACGAAAAAATTGATTCAAATTGTTATCTTTCAGACTTTTTCTAAGTACATGATCTAGAAATTATAAAAAAAGTATTGAAAAAGATAAATAAGATAGGCAAGGACCCTTCTGTCAGATCAGCTGTTTCTGTGTTTAGGCTAATGGAAGCAGCATATCAGGTTAGAAAGGCACAGTCACAAAACTAATGAAAATTTAGGAGGATGATAAATGTGTTTTGATACCAGCCTAAGACTGAGGTGTCCCTGAAGAGCTTACTTCAGAGATAAGTGCAGGACAAAATTCAATTCCATGAAATTGCAGTGAAGGCAAGATTGAAGTCACCTAAATTAAGACTGAATTTAGACTAATGTTGTGCAAAATTTGTGTGCCAACAGCTCAGACCACTGCTCCAAAGCTGCCATTCTCTTGATACTCTCCTTATTTTCCAGTGTCTGTGTGTGCCTTTGTCAGCCCCAGAGTTCCATACAAACACAAACATTGCCCATCTCCGCTGTCACCCACTGACGTGGTTTGAGAGGAAGTAAGTTTTCTGGGATGCTGTGGTCACACCAATGGGTGCTCAGATTAGAATATTGGCACCTGGTGTGGCCACTGGGGACATTGGATACGCCTCTGAGAGCACAGGGGTTAAAAGCAGAGCACTCCTGGGGGAAGCTCTCTTGGGTTCTGGTGAGGGAAGCAGGTCAGACCTCCCCCGGCCCAGCTGCGGGCTGGGTTGGGGAGGGGAAGCCATGCGGCCGGGTAAGGTAGGCCTGACCCTGAGGGTGGAAGGGAGAGAAGCACTGGGAGAGCAGCCCACCCCCAGGAGACAGAGAGAGACTGAGAGAGAGAGAGAGAGAGATTGAGAGAGAGAACCTGTGCGTGGGACTGTTACCTTGAAACTTGACAAACAAGTGCCGGCCGTATGGCTGGGGGGGCAGCGGTGGGGGGGGGGGGGTGCAGTGAGAAGGTGTCCAGCCGCTTGTGGGAGCTTTTAACCCCTTTTATGGACAATGAAAACTTTTCAGAACATTAACCTTTCCTAGAAGAGAGATGGAGGGGAAGATGAAGAAGGAAATGGGCAAGTGTGATGGAGGTCTGGGCAAGTGAGAGATGTTGGAAAAATAGAGAAGAATCTTAGGTGGGAAGAGATATGGAGTGGCTTTTGCTGGACTGTTCTTGTTATAGCCATGGACAGAACCATGTTTCCTGTGACACAGAGACTGCATCCAGGGGGAGGCAATGGCTCAGAGCCTAGAGGGTTCAGTGTTGAGACCCCTCAGCTCCAGGGGGTGAAATTTGGGGGGCAAGTGTCCCAAAGGTGATACTGTGCTCTTTTTGGAACGGGACAAAGCATCCTTAAAAGGACAACCCTAGAAGCAGCTCTGGTCCATGTGCAGTGGTGAGAGCGCTGGACATGAAGGGAAGAGGTCAGGATGGCAAATGTTCTCCGGGCAGTGCCATGAGTGACACGGAAACAGACGAGGTTTCAATGGTGTTTCCAGGGGAAGCCTATGGCACAAGAAGGGCTCCTCTCCTCTTGATGGACTGAGGATTGATTGTCTGAAGGGTGGTGATGGACCAAGAGTTGGTGATTTGGGGGATAGATGTATTGTATTGGAAATTTGGTGTGGGGAGGAGGAAATGTTTATGGAAAGTTTTCATTTTCCCGGTGTGTTTCTTTTTACTTGTACTTGTAGTTCAGTTAATAAAGTTTTCTTTATTTCTAAGTGGGAGCCTGCTTTGCTTATTCCTGGTCACATCTCACAGCAGAAACCAGGGAGAGTGTATTTTCATGGGGGCACTGGCATTGCGCCAGCGTTTAACCATGACACCCATTCAGACCAGGTTGGTGCCCATGTCACCCTCAAGATCTCTTGACATTCAGATTTGGGCACCAATGTCTCATTCCACTCAAAAGCCTGGAGAACTTGGCCTGTGGTGCTGCATTTGCAGGAGTTCACTGCCATGCACATATCCATAGGGTTGGCAGACCACAGATTTTCATGACAGAAGAAGTCAGGACCTAAAAAGCAGGAATTGAACTTTCCCAGATGTGGGGAGTTTTGAGCCTCTGTCACTCCTGTCCCCAGCCATTGTGCTCCAAGAACCTCCATCCCTCCAGATGCACAAGTCAGATCTCAAAATTTGTGAGACCAGAAGAACAGAAAAATAACAACCTGACTGTACTCTGAGAAAAGCAGGTGAGGGTTCTGACTGGGCTAATAAACCTAGCTGAAGGAGAGAGAAAAGGGAATTTTTATTTGGTCCTGAGCACTACTATAGCAACAGTTTAGTATTTGGAAAGTGCACTGCGCCCTTGTGTCTGAAAAGGATCTGCCAGCCCAGCCTTTCTTGCCATTAAAGTCTGTTTCCCATGTGCAGAACTGCTTAAAGATGCCTCTCCCCATGTGCTATTGCATAATTCTCCTAAAAAAGGAAAAAATGTCTTTTGAATATATTGGAACACCTACTCCCATGATTAAATGCAATGAAGAAACCATTGAATACAATGAGTTGCTAGCAGGAGACTCATATATCTTTAAATCAATAGAGTTGCATTTGCTTGCTGTGATGAGCCCACAGCCCACCTATGGCTGGCAGGGGCTGAATCAGCTGGCTGGCTGGAAGAATTATGAAGAATATATTACAAAAACATCAAAAAGAGCAAATCTGTTTTGTCAGGCATTTTGAGAATAAATCCTTTGCTGAGCAGTACACGAAGACCACACCACAATCAATCTCTTATCCAACATCTTAGCCTGTTTTCTGTATCTCTTTTGGGCATATGCAGTCTCACCAGGATGCTGAATCTGGCCCTGATTCTGCCTTCTTGCCTGCCCCATTCCTTGGCTTTCTCACTGTGGTGACACCATTAACTTGCTGCTTCGTCATAATGTGGCATCTTCCCCTTTCCTGGCCTTTCAAAGCACTGCTGCTCATGTCATCCTCCCTGTCTTCAGGCTGCTTTTGCCGTTCACTGGCCTAGGGTACAGGCAGCAGAAACTTGTTGAAAATGTTTCACAGCCTACGTTTTTGTCTCCTTGCCTTTCTCATCTTCCTTATCCTCAGCTGGGTCTTGGCATCAGCTCAAGTGCTTTGTGCCTTCAAGTGGGCTCCTCTGTGCCTTCTCTGGTTTTTTCCTGGCATTAGTCAGAAAAAAAAATCCCAGACTAGTCTGAAATACGTTATGATTCTCCTTGAAACCCCTCCCTCAAACACCTGTTTGCTCTGTGATTGGGGATCCTGTCCTTCCTCTCCTGGAACCACTGGATTTATCACTTTCACCAATGATGTGTGCTGGTTTCCTTGTGCTTTCCTTGCCTGTTCTATTTGTATCCCATTTTACATTTACCCTGGGAGTTCTGCAAGGGAGAGAGCTTCCCCATGCCATGTTCACAGAGTGTTTAACTCCAGGAGGAGGATGGGACAAAGCTGCTGTTCAACTAAATTAATACTCCACAGGCAGCTGTTTGGTCTTTTAATTAAGGCAGGATCCATCTTCTATAACTTCTCCATGTTATTTGACAAGGCAGCAATATTCCACCCTGCTATGCTGAATGACATCAAAGCCACTGTTGGGAAACACACTCAGATTGGTTTGAAAAACCCAGAGAGAGAGAGAGAAAGCTATCAAGTATTTCCTTTGGCTCCAGCAGAAATTTCTGCAGCTGTTATTTTTAGTAAAAAACTTTCCAGGCTGGATATTTTAAGTTTCAGCTTTTGGCCCCCTTATTCCAATTATGTCTTCATTAGGCCTGTGAAAGAACTGCTGAGACCCCAGAATGTTCTACAGGTACCATCAGGTGTCACTTATCCACCGTATCCTGAACCTTCAAGAGTATAAGTACCACTTGTAAGTATCACACCAGTGAAATTCCTAATAATGGTGATAGAATCCATTATTCACAAAAGAGACAAAACACACAAAGCGCAAAATATAGAGTCAAAACTAAAGGCTTGAGTAGAGACCAAGACGTTTCACAAACTGAAAAATGAAGGCTTGAGCATAGCCTAAGACACTTCATAGGCTGGGACATAATTGCTCTTGATCCCTTTATATTGGCTTTTTATCTCAAAGAAGGCAGATGACAAATTGTCAATTGATTTTTCATAAGCCATTAGTACATGGTTTCCCTCCCTTTCTCCTCCTCCTCCTTTGCACATTTAGATCCTTTCCTTTTAATGTTTGCAAGTTTACAGTTTGGGAAGGCCAAAAAATGCAAACCACAAAGCTTTTGTTCTCTGCAGCCTGCTGACCTTCTTCTTACCCTTATACACTGCAGTTGAATTTGAGGACATCAGTCATCTTTGATGTCAGACAAACCCATTTCAGAAGGTGCTCCTGCCCTAGAAGATTTCCACTGAATAGATGAAGCTTCTGAGGGAAAGACGATAAAGCACAGGGACTTAACCCAAGTCAGTGGGCAGTCAAAGGGCAGGCCTGGGAAGGAATTTTTATCTTAGTGATGCTTTAGTCACTGTTTTTCCCATGCATTAGTGTCAATTTTTAGGACAAAGTTTGTTGTGACTGAGAAATTGGGTGTTTCTCTAACCTGTCAAAGGCCAGCCAGCACATAAAGGCACCACTGTGGTGAACCAATGTAGTTTAATAATGTCTCAGCATACCTGTACCCCTGGAGAGCATTTTTAAGCTGATGGTCAGATCCAGGTTTCCTGGCATGAAGTAAGGCTGAAATTTCTGTGCCTCTTCTCCCCACATCAATAGACCCCACTGCTATTCCCCCATCACAGCACTCAAACCTGAGCACTGTAGGGCCCTGGCACCCCCCACCCTTTGGCTGCTGGCTGTGGGCAGCTGCAGGCAGCTTGCAGTGCTGGCAGCATCAGGGCGTTCCTTTTTCATCCTCCCCGTGATAGGAACAGAGGTGAGGAGTTCAGCACTCTCCCTTACCTCCACTGACATCAGTGCTGTGTCAGCCCTGATGGTATTAGAACAATCTTTTAAAAGCAGTTCATCTTATTACTGAGCTGTGCTCTCCCTGAAGGCCATGGACAAATGTTAAAGTCTGGAAGTGCGTGTGATGTCACGGAAGAAATATGAAACGGCAGCTGAACTGCTGCCTGCTGCAAGGGCAAATTCTGGTTAATGTTTCCTATTAACTCCTCACTCCTTCTGTCATCCTGCTCTCGTGGCAGGGAGAATTTAAAGGAAATGGCTCTCTCATCTTCTGCTCAAAATTGCCATTTCCCAAGGATTTGCTAGAGGTCTAATTAAAGCAGAATAAATGTATTTTGCATTTCTCACCCAAGAGGGCAGTTTAGATCAGAATCAGTGGAATGAATACAGCATGTTTCTGATGGAGTTTTGAGTGTAAATGAAAGGGATACTGTGAATGATGAAGACGAATGTACTTCAAATGAAGAATGAATACTGCTCATAACACTAGGAATATAAAAATCCATATTATTAGAACAAATGCTTTGGTAATATTAGGCACTTCTGTGTCTAAATCTCTGTTAGAATACACAGAAGGAACAGACAAATATTTATGCTGATACTTAGTACTTAGTACTGCTGTGGCTGTAATTTATATTCCCCCATAATCATGTCACAGTGCCACTCTGTGCTTTGTGTTGTACCATTTTCACTTGTGATTTTAATGTCCCTGAAGCAACACTTCATGGGGAAACCCTTTCTAGCCAAGAAAACAACTTTTCTCAACTCTCTGTGGTGCTCTCTGAAATACAAATAACAACACTAATAAGACCCAGAAGCTTCTGTATTGAACAATGCACAACTAGCTTGTGAGAAATGCTTTCTCCACAGGAGACCTTATGTTCTTAAACAAGACTCAACACGTGATTTCTGCAAACAAGCAGGGGAAGCCATAGTTAACTGAGACGTGGTTATGAAATCTTCATAAATGTGAGTTGCAAGCATGCCACATTTTTTCAGACAGAAGGAAGCCAAAAAATCTTCGTGAGATCACAAGCCTTCCTAAGCAGCAGCCTCTGTGCTCCTGCTCCAGGATCATTCAGAGATCCATGTCCTGTTGACAGGCTCTGCACTGGATTTTCTCCCCAGACAGCTGCAGGGTGACATCTGCAGGGGTTCTTAAAGATGGATGAGATGTTTAACCAAATCCCTCACTCCCATACTCGGAGTTCTCACAGCTTTCTCTTGATTGTGCATTTGGAAGCACATTCTTGACACCCACAGCTAACTCTCCTTGCTTCTAGCAGCCAAAATGACTAGTGAAGTACATACCTCTGGTAATAATTAGAGAATGGCTTGGAAAGGACCCTGAAGATCATTTAGCTCCAGTTCCCCTCCATGGACAGGGATACCTTCCACTAGACCAGGCTGCTGATTGTTTTGGTGGCATAAATGATCGAACAGGACCATGATCATCATTTGTCTTAATCTCAGTTACTTTAGAAACAAAGATTGCATCCTGCTTTGCAGTACTATTATGTCACCTCACAGAAGACAGTATTTTAACCACTGCTATTAATACCTTGAATGTATTATTATTATTGAGGGCTTGCCCCATATTTGCCTGCAAACTATAGCTGTCTGCCAGACTACTCCATTTTCTTCCGTTTAATAAAGTGTTGTAATAGTTTCCCTAGGCATCCTTTTTTGTCAGATTTTCAATGTGTTATTGCTGTTTATTACGAGCAGGGTCACTGGTGGTATCTTGATTCCTTGTGATAATGAAGAAATTGGCTTACACAGTGAATAGCTGTTCCTTTGCTATCAAGTTTATGTTAACATTCACAGTATCAATTAAACCAAAATTGAGGATCAAATATGTGACAATAACTGGAGGGGCTGAAATAATTGCAAGGGTGAGGTCATGGTGATCAAGCTTCCAAATACATTTTACAGAGTGCTGATGTGAAGTCTGCGGGTTATTTCTCCTTCCTTCAGGTGTCAGAACTCATTTAGGCTTTAGACACTGCCGTAAAAGGCAATCAGCTCTTCCTTTCCAATCTCCAAAATAATTTTAGCACAGGTAATATCAACAGAGTCACATCATTTAGAGCCTCCTCCTGCCGCCGTGCAGCTGCTCAGGCAGTTAATTACAATATGTTCCTGGGATGAGAGGCTGAGCAGGCACTGCATTTCCCTGCTCCATTAAAACCAGCTCAGCCAAATTAGGCTGATAGGATAATGGGGATGTTTTGTGCAATTCCTTCTACTCCCAGAAACAAGGATTGTGCCAGATACTGCTCTCTTTGTGTAAATTGTATACCTGGTGTTTGTTTCCTAGGAATAAGTAATGGCTATATACTTTCATCTTATACCAAGTTGCTAAAGGACATTTTTCTAAGGACTTAGAAATTAATACATCATCTACTCATGCAAAATAACAATATATCTACTGTCAAACTTTGATTTAGCAATAAGGAGAGGTAGAAGCTTGAAATATTTTTCTTAGGAAAGTACAGGAAACAAACCACTCCATGAGAACGGGTGCCTTGCATGATATATGCCATTCATGCACCTTCATAATTTCAAGTAGAAACCTTCTAAGTTTGTGCAATTCTTCACTATCACCTTCAAGAGTTTTCAAGACTGGAAATTCAAATTATTTTAATAGCACTGGTTTGTCCATTGTTGATTCATTTGGAGTGGGGTGAGGACCCAAAAATGGGATTTACGTCATCTTTCTCTCTGAAAAACTGCCATCTACATTCAATGTAAAATAATTAGGGGAACAAAATGCCCTTCAGAGGAAAAGAATTACCTCTGAATTTTGAAAGACCTCCCACCACCTTGAGACAGATGAGCTAAATGTGAGGCACTAATGTCAAAAAGGAAGAATTCAGGACAAAGACGCCCTTTTTTTGAACCTATCAATTAATAAGCTTTATCTGATTACCAGAAAAATGTAAAATTCAGATAAAATAATGTTATTTATTGTAGTTGGATTTTTTGGTGGTTTCATTTTGCTGTTTTTCAGGTTGTACTTCCTAGTTTCTGTTTTTCATAGTAGCAAATGGGGATTTGGCGCTCTCCATCATCATCCTCTTGGCTGAGATCAGAGCAGAGTAAACAGGGGAGTGTGGGTTATGGTTTAGCATGTCCCTTTAGGCATCCCTCTGACAGGATAACGAGTGGTCAGTGTGGGTGGCTCTCATGTGTGGTGTTAAGGAGAAAAAAGTGCTGTGTCCTCCTTCACAGGCTGGTTTTGGGCCTCATCTCTGCAACATCTGCACCAAGCTTAGTAGAACCTAAACTGGAGATTTCCCAATCAAGACCCAAACAATGAAGAAGGCAATGAAGTCTGACTTCTGGAGTGGTCCCCTGGATAGAGCAGTCTAGTTCCCTCTGCAGGGGGACCACTGGAGGCATATTTTGCTGTAGCCTTTAAACATTACACCTGCAATTTCAGAGTTTCATGGTCAAATTCCAAGCCAGAAATAAGCCCTGAGTGTCTGTTCCTGTATCAACCACACTGCAATGAAGATGACAGATAGTGTGAGGTTATTACTTTAAATGGCCATGGAGGGAAGTAGGAATCCCTTGCTTTGGTGTTAACAGGAGCTGTGTTCTAAAGATAAGTGAGTGAAGCAATTGCTGAGAAAAGTAAGACATTATTCCATATATCATCCGTGGCAGACATACATATTATCTATGATATATGGATAAACCAGGAGGGATTTACATTTCTAAAAAATGCCTATTGTTCTGTAGCAGTGTGGGGGTGAGTTTTTATGAACAGACATACATGTGATTCCAGTGAGTGCAGCTTTATTGTATTCAGAACTGCTGAAAATAATTACCCACAATATCAATTTCCCTTCTGGAGCTTAAGAAGCAGGTTGAGAGCAATGGTGTTATTAAGAATAATTTCAGAGCAGTAAATATAACTATCTAATCATCTATAATGGCAGGCTAGACATCTAAATTTGACTGAAATGAAGAAATATATCACTACACATTCTATTTCAGTGAAAATATGCATACATCTATCCTGCCTGCAGCAGATATGAGGTACAAAAAACATTTTTCAGAACACATAGTTCCTTTAGTGATCAGTTTCTAACCCCTCACTCTTTAGTCCAAAGTATTTAAACCAGAACACTACATAAAATTTTGCATCTACTCTCTTATGTGTCGTGATCTACTAAAGAGTTGGAATACTTTGAATACATTTCATATAAATATAAAAGCTATTGTGAATCAAAGCCTATGATCTGGAATACAATGATGCTCTCACTGATGGTTCAGTAGTTAAATGATAAGGTCCTAGAGATTCTGTTGGCATTCAGTAGTGAGTCCATATCAAACACAGGCAGTATTTGTCTGTCTGTACAACAGTAGTTATGGAGCTGCACTAACAGATGGGGCTGCTGCTCAGCTCTGGAGCATGAAAGGTTCATACCCTTCTGGCAGCAAAGCATATGGTCTAATAAATATGAACAGGGTCAACACTTAACTCTGTGCTCTTGGTATATTTTGTACTCTCCTAATGCCCTTCTGGGAGAAAACCTTAAGGGATGTAGCCAACATATATATAAATATAAATAAAACCATTCATATTCTACTTGGCACATGCTGTAATGCTTCGTATTTTTACTATGTGAAGGCTGCAGATTTTAACAAGTTTATGATGCGACATTTAGAAATGAAAGGAGTAATAGTGGGTGAAAGACTGAGCATGACCCAGCAATGTGCACTTGCAGCCCAAGAAGCCAAAGGTGTCCTGGGCTGCATCCAAAGTCCTGTGGGCAGCAAGGGAAGGAGGGAATCCTGCCCCTGTGCTCTGCTCTGCTCTGGTGAGATCCCACCTGCAGTCCTGCATCCAGCTCTGGAGTCCCAGCACAGGAAGGGCCTCAACCTGTTGGAGCAAGTCAAGAGGATGATAAGAAAATTGGAGCACCTCTCCTATGAGAAAAGGCTGAAAAAATTGTTCAGCCTAAAGAAAAGTCCCTGGGGTCACATAATTGCAGCTTTCTAGTACCTGAAGGAACCTAGAGGAAAGATGGAGAGGGACTTTTTGCAAGAGTCTGGAGTGACAGGACAAGGGGGAAAGCTTCAGACTGAAAGAGGAAAGGTTTAAATTAAATATTAGATTAAATATTAGGAGGAAATTATTGTGAGACGTGGTGTGGCACTGGAACATGTTGCCCAGAGAATTTGTGGCTGCCACATCCCTGGAAGTGTTCAAGGCCAGGTTGGATGGGGCTTTGAACAACCTTGTCTAGTGGAAGATGTCCCTGCCTATGGCAGGGGGTTGGGACGTGATGATCTTTAAGGTCCCTTTCAACCCAAACCATTCTGTGATTCCATGATTCCACAATTCCATGATTCTATGGATAAAGAGGTGGCTGAGGCTGAGCTTGTCACAAGTTTTGCAAAATTTTTTTTGGGGGGGAATCTCAGGTACCACTGTCTGCATCAAGACTGACTGTGACCACACCCAGGGCTCTGTGGGTTCAGTGCCAGGCACGGGCCTGCATCTCTTGGGAGCTGCAAGACAGAGTTCACCCTAACAGGAGAACTGGCTGCAAACCAGAGCAGGTTTTGCTGAGATATTTTAGATGATTGCTTTTGTGAATGTATCTTAATAGATTCATATACTTTTTAGAGGAAAACTAAAGTATCAGTTAGGTTTAATAGTTACTTGTACAGTAAATACCAGTGTCAGATGAAACTCTTTAGTGCTGGTTACCCATTTCCAGGTGAGGTCACCTTTCTGCTCACATTCACTACTCATCTTCAAATGGCTCACTGATGATTTTGATTCAGAAGGGTTCATGGTGAGTTATCTTTTCCCAGTCCACTCCCAAATTATGGTTTATCTTAGGTGCTTTTGTGTATTTTCTCACCTGGGCTTGATTTATTAATCAAGCAGTAGGTGACTCTCTATGACTGATCCAGTTTATCAATACCTCATACTCCACAGGCCAGTGTTTGCTTTACAACCTGTGTCAGGGTCTAGTAAAAATGCACTTATTGATGAACCTTATTAGAGAGATACCAGGTGGTTGGCAAAGGTGTCTTCTGGGCATCATGTAGCCCATTATTAATGTTGTTAGATATGTTCATGATTTCTACTAATTTATTTTTCAAGTAGTCATATGACAGTAAGTTATCACGCAAAGGACCTTCACTACCCAGGGTATGCAGTAAAAAAGGTGAACAGTGAAGAGCTTAGGCTTGCTCTTGTAAATACACTTAACCCTCCTAGATGACATTTGACACTCTCAATTTAAAAATAGACAAGTGTGTTAATTCATATCTCTGTGGCTTTTCTTGTTTTTCTGAGCTTGGAAAGTCCTTGTGTATTACTTTCCATCTGACAAGGAAGAGAGGTGAGAGAACATGTATCAGAAAATCAGCATCAGTCACAGCTTTTCAGGGTGGTTTTACTTTTTTTCTCCTTAACACTTTGAAGGTTGTATCACCAGACATGCTAACTAGCAAATGTACTATGAGAAGAAATTTAGCACAGAGAACATTACCATCATCACTGATAGTAATGAAAAAGCAAATTAGAAAAATGAAACAAAAACCCCAAAACAACACAAACCCCTACCCTCCAATAATTAGAGCTGTTTTTCTTATGTAATTAAACCAACCAGCTCATTAGCATTAACCACACTACACATTCTAATGACCCAATTTATTTTAAGCTACAGATTCAATCAGATCTGATAAGGCTGCTGTTTCCTAATTCTAAAATAATCCCTAATTTAAAACAGCCTTCTAGGCTTTGGCTGCCACATTGAACCATGTCCCATTACAATTGGACTTACTCAGCAGACCAGTCCAGTCCATCATGGAGAAATTCAGGAAGAGAATTTGCAAGCTTTTGACTCCATATGTTCTTTATGGGAATTTGATTAATTTATTTTAATTTAAATCTATCTAATGACTGATACTCAAAACTGTTAAGGAAAATGAACTCTTTCCCTTATGCTAGAGATTGTTCAGTCTCCCTAGGGCAGCATCTGGCAGATAATACAGTATGTTGTGCTGGAAAGCAGCTCAGACATATTTAAGTAGCAAACTGTGATTACAAAGGCAAAGCTTAGAGGATGATGTATTTTGACACAGAATTTAAACTTTTAGCTCTTAGCATCAGTCAGGTTTCATGGCCCTCCATGGCTTTAGAACTTCAATGAAGGAACCATAGATTCCTTGCCAGAAGTTTTGCAATTGCCCAGAAAGTTGTTGCAGTGATGTGACAGCCCGTCCATCCCGGTTCTTTGCCCAGGTGTGCAAGTCACCTCTCCCTTCCCCTCCTTTGCCTCCTGCTGACTGCTGTCCGTCAATCTTGGCATTCCAGCAAGGGCCTTGTGTGATTGGCAAAGTTCAAAAGATGCCTCTCAGCCCCGGGGACACTGGGCCATCCAGGTGTCATTTGTCCCCTGAGACTCCCCCCCTTACCTGGTTGGTGGGATCCCAACCCCTTCCCTCCCCCTCTCCCTGGGCTTAGAAGATGCAGCACCCACGCGGTTCTTGTTCTGTTGGAGCTGTTGCTGCATTCAGAGGCCTGTGTGCCGGGAATAAAGCTCTGGATCCAAACCCTCCAGCAGAACCCGACTCCTTTTCCTTCACGTCGCCTAAAGCCTCTCCACCAGAGGTAAACCTGAGCTCCTGCATGCCTGGACTTGTCCCGGGCGCCCAGCTGCAGCATCCAGCCAGCCAAAGGTGTCTCTGAGGTGAAACCACCACAGCTGCCACCTTTGGTCAAGCAGCAAGGCCAGACGAGCCCAGGCACGATCCATCTACAATATTGGTACTTAATCCCAATAGAAAGCGACCATGCTTACATGATGGTGACTCCCCCAGAGCAATGAACTCGTGCTCCGAGCCTCCAGATCCAGCCCAGGTGGCAGCAAAACCAGGGTCAAGGGGTTCTGGCCAGCTCAAAGCAGAGCATGTTCACATCCTCACACTGCACCCAGTGCAGCCACACACTAAATGGAGTCACTGGCTGCCACACTGGGATCTCTCTTTCCAGAGAATTTCAGTGCTCATCAGTGATCCCTGTTAGGAGATAATTTTTAATTTAAATCAAATAAGCTCAGGTTATCTTCAAAGTGGAAGGTCATTTGCTGTGATCAGATGAGATGGCAGACACTTGCCTTCCAGAAGAACTCCATTAAGTGAAAAACAAGTGCTCATTAGTGACGAATTAAGCTCAAAACACTAAAAATCTACATCCTGGGATTGCTTCTGGACACACTTAGTACACAGATTAATTTAAATGTTTGCTGCATCTAATCTTTCCTTATTTGCATCTGGATGTTCCATAAAGCAAATTACCTCAGCTATGAAATGATCAAGCAGTAGAGATTCAAACTATATATAACTTCTATGCAAGAGCATCAGAACATGACATTAATCTCCTTTCTAATTTCCTAAGCTCCCATTTTGTCATACAAGGTGACATCCCTCACAGCAACTGGATGATTTATATTGTGGAGGGTATTCTTAACTATCTTTAATATTGGTGCAACAGCTCATCCATCTTGAAACAAATTATGTATGCAAGATTATTTATTCAGGACAGGCAACGAATCATTAAAAAAAGGTCTTATTTCTGAATAAACACAGCATATCTATCTTTGTCTCTCTGGTACCAAGTAAATTACATGTGTCCATTATGAGTATGTGCAACCCCCCTAAAATAGACTGACTTTGAAGTTTTATGGTGAAATACCTCTCTGAAATAGAATAAGGACTTCAAAATGAAACTAAAGGGAACTTCTTGTCTCATTTTCTCAGTATAAAAATTGATAAAAGTACCATGACACAAGGTCAGAATTAGCAAAATAATCCTATGTAGCCTATTCTAGTCTTTCAGTGTCAAGGATTTTTATGCTGGTTGCATGAAAGGCACCATTATGGTTTGTCCTTACTCGTCTATTAACATCTTTATGTGTAATAATTAGCTTCCTGTGTTTTTTAAAGACTTGAAACTTTGTTATTTCTCCCAAAACTGATAAACAAGTTGACACTGCAATTGCCTTAAGTTCTTGCTTAAGTGTAGGAATGAATGTGGTTGTCTCTACAGTCCAGGGACCAGAAGTTTTGTAGGATCTCACTGGATTGCCTGTTTTCTCTGTGAAAGCATCACTGTCACTTCCTAGGGCTGCACGTGGTGTGGGTGGAGAGGGGAAGGATGACAGAAATCTTGCATTTCTTGGCTTTAAATTGGTGAGGGGAAGGTAGAACCAGATGATTTTTAAGGTTCCTTCCAACATGAGCCATTCTATGAAATATTCTCTTCTGCTAACCAGTAACAACATCCTGTGAGGGAAATGAGGGGCTCCAGTGAAAGACATGGGGTGGTGGGAGCAAGATAATTCCTCCCAGTTAAACACTGAGCTGCTGTTTAATGCTAGCTGGGTACATCTTCTGGGGCTCACACTAGAAGGGCTCATTCAGGACCTCTCTTCTACTTTTGATGATGTTGTGCAAGGATGGCATCAAAAAAAAAAAAACCCTTGTAAAGGCTGGATAAATGGTACCTGCTGCTTCTTTGCCAGCCCAGGCATCTTGGCCAGTCACAAACAGCAACAGGTTGCTCTGATGTGGCATGTCAATATCCCTGCTGCTTCGCTCTCTTCTAGATATTCACAGACTTGTTACCTTTTATGCTGTTTTTTTCCTATTACCATGTGCTTACAACAAGGTCCCCCACAGCTGACAGCCTCTGTAGTTTGAATTCTTTCACAGTGATAGCAATAGAGAGAGCAGATGTCATTAGGGCCAAGTTCAGGGCAGCCATGACCATCCTTTTTTCACCTTTGATTCATTTAGTCTCATGACAATATTGCCCTCCATCTCCATTGCCTCCATAGTAATTGAATTTATGTGGGTGGGCTGCCTTGTGTCTTCCAAGCTTTCATTTTGTTAAGCTAATAAATCAATTTTCCATGTGGTAGGGTTTCCAGGTGGTGGGGCTTAATATTGCCCACATTAGTAAAATGAGAGATAAGACAGAGTAGAGAGAAAGTTCTGAACAGTTTGAGGAATTCTGGGACACCATTGGGAGACTATCCAACACTAAAACATGCAGTTTTAAAAGGTTTTGGTGTTGCTTTTCAATTAGAAAGCCCATATTCCATTGCCTGCCTCAAACATACATCCAAGAGAGACAGGTTTAAGCACATTTGTCTTCCTCACACTGAAATCTAGGAAAAACAGGAACCAACAATCTTAAAATCCAAGAAAACTTCATCTTGGTCTAACCCAAAACTTGTGGAGGTCAATGTCACAATCTTCAGTGTGTTTTGAGTCAGTTCTTCAGAGAGCAGCCATAATCCATCCCAGCTATGAGGAGGGCAGAGAAAAATCAAAGGAACTGGAACAAAAATCCAACCTTTCAGGAGAAAAATCCTCATGTCTTTATTAGGTGTCAAGTATAGAGCAACACGTTACTACCAATTTATCTTCCACAGAAATTATCCAAAAAACCTTTCTGTGTTGAAAAGTTGGGGTTCCTGGGGTTTGTGGCATCAGTTTTATTTCTTTCACAGGAATTGCCTGAAATATAAAATTCATGCCTGAAGAAAGGAAAATCAATCAAAGCATGATAACTTATTCAATAGTATAGACTAGTGCTGCCACTGAAAATTGATACAGGAATAATCAGAGTGTGTTCGACCCCATCCTTTCCTGAATTACATGAATGCAGCTCCTGATATAGCAAAGGCAGTTTTGATACTTCAGAGCCATACAAAAAAAGCATGGGGCCAAATCTACTCCTATTAATTTTATGCCAGGATAATTTCATACATTTTAATGAGATGACTTTGTATTTACACCCGTGAGAGAGACAGAAGAAAAAGCTTAAAAGCTTCCACAAATACCATATCTTTTCTTTTTTCCTTTTTCAAGAGGAGGAAAAACTATAATGTGGACATCATAATTTTCAGAAACATGATTCTTTTATTCTTTTCCTTTGTGGGAGGATGATCTACAACACTGCAAATACAAATAATAGCCATTGAGCAAGGTTCATACATTATGCTGTCAACAAAGTACTGACCTGAAGACTGAAAACAGAAATAGAAAAAAAAGTAATAAAAATATTGATTATAGCATGGGATCAAGTAAATTAACTTTTTGTTATGAGAGAAGCCATGTAAGAAGGAAAGTTTCAGACTGAAATATTTAACTTTCTTTTGGTTTTGCTGTAATCTTTTTCTTTTAACCTTCATCCAAACTGCATCCTGGAGAAGGTCTCTCTGCTAATAAGGTTACTCATTCAGCCCTTCTCACCTCCTGTGATTTGCCTAAATTATGGAAGGCAAATTAAGCCAGCTCCAAACAATATTAACAGGCTGGTGCTACCATCATAATTAAGTCACAGCAGATGCAAAGGGACGATGGAGACTTGGTAGTAAATATATCAAGTGTTCCTGATGACAGTAATGCATTTTATTAGGAAAAACTATCATCATTGTTATGATCTAATGCACATTTACCCTTTTCTTGTCCTTCAGTCACCGGGTAGGACATAAGCTAAATTGAATTCCTGTATGTTAATGGTTTTTTCCTAGTTAACTGATATTAATATTACATTCTATATTATTTAGTAGTTACTCTTGTGGCTACACTTTGTGCTGTCAATAAGGCAGAATTACTTTTCTCGAGAGGTGTTGGTGTCCAGCACTGTTGTCTCAACAAGAGCATTGTGCAAAGGGCCCCACAAGAGACACAGATTCAGCCTTGCCTGTTCTTCCTCTGAGCAGCCTCCAGTCCTGAGCTGGGCCCAAGCAGGAGGGGCAGGTGGAATAAGGACAGGGCTGTGAGGAGCATGGGGCAGAACCATCTCAGCTGGAGGGAGCTGTTAACCTGAATTTGCAGTCCCTGGAGGTGTGCACTAATCACTGGGCTGGCAGCCGGGTCACTGCTTCCTCCAGACATAAATTGTGAGCACAGAATGGACTATTTGACAAAAATAGCATTGTGGTTTAACCCCAGCTGGCAACCAAGCCCCACACAGCCACTGACTCGCTCCCCTGTGGTGGAATGAGAGAGAGAATCAGAAGGGTAAAAGTGAAAAATCTCGAGGTTTGAGATAAAGACAGTTTAATAGGTAGGACAAAAGCTGTGCACACAAGCAATGCCAAACATGAAATTAATTCTCCCCTTCCCATGGACAGGCAGGTGTTCAGCCATCTCTAGAAAATCTGGGCTCCATCACTCATAATGGTGAATTGGGAAGACAAACACCCTTACTCTGAATGTTCCCCCTTCCTTCCTCTTCTCTCAGCTTCATGTGCTGCTGTTGATGCCATATTGTATGGAGCATCCCTTTGGTCAGCTGGGGTCAGCTGTCCTGGCTGTGTCTCCTCCCAGCTCTTGTGCACCCCAAACTTCCCCATTGCTGGAGTGAGGAGCAGAAAACACCCTGACAAGCAGCAAAACCAAAAGCAGTCCCTAAGGAGCACAAGACTTTAAATTTGATCAAGCTCATTCCAACCAAATCTATTGTTCCCTCAAAGCCTTTGAGCACCAGGAGGATGATTGTGGTTTAAGCCCAGATGAGAAATGAGCAAACAGACACTCACTCACTTCCAGTGAGATGGGAGAGAATTGAAAGGGTAAAAGGGAGTGGTAGCTGAGCATCAAGGAGGAAGGGATGTGTCTCCTCAACATCTCAGATGTCTATATTTTACATGATGTCCTGTGCAAATGTATGGCACACACGGACTTGGATATCTGAAATTCCCAGGCCAAAGAGAAATGTCAGTACTTGGTGACTGCATAGTGCTCTCCTTTTGTGGGCTCTGCTCAAAGGTACTCCCCTCTCACCGCGCTTGCAGGGCAGCGCAGGATTAGGACTCAGGTTGGGCACTGCTGTGCTCCAAATCCTGACCAGGAGAGAGCATACAATATGCAGTTTATACTTGCAAAATGCTATTTGTAGGGTTGCCACACATAGCCCATCTCTTTGGACTTTAATCTCAGCACCAGTGTGGGTGGCAGCCTCAGAGATGTTGATGCTTTTCTCATTCCCACAAGTCTCTGGAGTGTACTCAGTTCTGATATCCTTAATTTGAATTTAGCTTGTCTTCCTGTGCTATGCAGCCTACACATCTCTGCTTGTTTACACTTGAGAAAGAAAATCTGCTCAGAAAAGAAATAAGGCTATTTTCCTTAGCTTGGAGCATCATTCAAACCAAGCAAGGGGAAATGAAGTGGAAATGGAGTGTAACATCTGAGGAAAATCCTTCCTTTGATCTTTCTTGATATTGTTGGTTACATCTAAAGGGGAAACACTTCACAATTCCTTCATTACTCTTTGGTGTGTGAAGTAATTATTTTGGATAAGGGTAGTGGTTGAATGTCTGCGTCCTACAGCCTGTGCTGGGAACAACCTTGTGATATTGACATTGCACAAACCACTGAGGACAACTTGTCTGCTAGGGAAAACCTAATTAATAGAGTTGTGCTAATCCAGACCTAATATTACCTATAAATAGTCCAAATTTTAATTATGTCAGAGAGGCTGCAAGATAAAGACACTATCAGAATAGTGTAGACACCCTCCACTGTACTGTTTCTCCTATTAGAATGCCATGTTAACTTGCCTATATACCATAATCTGTTAATGGATTAAATATGGAATACATAAATTTTACCCCACAAATTGGCTGTTTAGTGTTATCTGGAGGGAAAAATAGTCCTGCTGCCTTCTATGGCTTGATCTGCTGAAAGGCAAGTCTGGATTTCTTGTGGTTATAGAAAAGGTGCAAGCAGGTGTCCTAGACAGTAATGCACTTCTTATCATAATAACTTCCTGACACCAGCCAATAGTAAGTTTAATCAGAAGATATTTCCCATAATCAGAATGGAGAGAAGGTGTTTAAATCATAGATGACATCTGAGCTCTCGGCTCAGCAACAATGAACTTCAGTGACTTATGAAGCATTTTTGTTTTTTCCTTTTAATGCCAAACAAACCAGTTTTCCCCTGGAAGAGATGATGGCTTTTCCAGTCTAAATTAGGGGCTTTCACAGATTAAGTAAATATTTGGCAGATTTTCATTTATAAAACATTTGCAGTCAAATCCTTTCTCTCCAATTAGTCAGAGAAGGCTGTAGATGGTCCTTTCATAAATAAATATAAATATATATATATATATTCAACCTTCTGAAGTATGACAATCTGTACTTTATCCGAGTACTTCATATGAAAATAGGAAACAACAGCAGAAGGCAGGCACCCCTGTCTGGAGGAGACATTACACCTTGCAGAGGTGGAACACTCAGGTGGGTGTTCCATCATCCATCCAACATCCATCACTGATTTTGGTCTCCATTGTACCTTGGCTTGCTAGAAGGCCACATCTCCTGTCACAGAGGATGATCTGAAACAGCTTTATCACACTTAGATCACTTCTCACTCAGGTGAGCCCTGTCTGCTTGCCAGCCTGAGGAAGCCCCTGGTGGTGCAGGACACCAGAGTGGCTCGTGCATGCCAGGGCATCCTCAGAGCTGTTGTGGCCTCTCTGGCTCCTGTCTTGGACCCCTCATCAAGGAACACAGCACCCTGGCACAAGCACCTCTGAGAGGTGCTCTTAACGGTTTTAAATCCTTTTCACTCCAGAAATGTGATCTATGATTCTGCCCCTCAGGCTTCACACCCCGAGGTCTCCTGAGCTGGATGCAGTACTGCAGCTGGGTACAATATAAATTCACAGAAAAAAATACATTTTTTCATTATATGTGCAGCAATATCTCTAAGGAGCTTATTTTTTCTGTGGCCTGACTACAACCACAGCAGAATATTGTGAGCTCATTACAAATGTCTGCCTCCAATCTTGACAGACTGACTGACATCCCAAAAATGGGATATTGTTTAACTAATATTTTGAGCTGTATAGAATTTGAGAAGTATTGCTCCTGCAAGCAGAGGCTGTCATCTAAGAAAATGAGTAGTTGAAAATGGGCATCTAATTTTAAACTCTGCGTTTGGACAAACTGCAGTGGTCCATGTCAAACCCATGCAGTAGAAGACCTTTCATCTCTGGCCTCTGGTCTTTTCTCCTCCCACGAGGGATTTTTTTTTTTGTTACTGCTTAAAAGCAAAATTCACTGGTCACTGGAGTGCCCTGAGAAACTCAGGAAAAAAAGTGATTATTACCAGTTTCACTACAAGAAAAAAATGGCTCTGTTTTAAACATCTTCCAGAAAGGACACATTTTTTCCCAGATCCTTGAAATAAAGCAAACAATTCCAGAGAGGATAGTAGTGCTTATATTTATTATCTGAAAAACCTTATGTAGCAAAATATTACATCTTTCTATATATTTTGGCTGTGTGGGAGCTGATGCCATCAGAAATGAAATACCCAACTTCTGAGAATGTTTTGGTTTTTTTTGTTTATTGTCTCATTTTGTTTTATGAATGCAACCTCCAGAGTCTGTTTATTTTCTGGCTTTCCATGTTGCTGTGACTGATACTTTGGGTAGTTGTGCCATCACTTACACTGTAAAACCCAGGGGATCTATCCTCATATGAAATGTATGAACCTCCAAAAATATGTATTTGAAATATGAACAATAATAAAAAGCTTCATGCATTGGGAAAATATCAGTTTGTCCTTTTTGTAATAAAAAAAAAAGAAATCCTAAAAATGAGAGGATAAAATCCCAGCTTTGTCTCAGTTGCAAGCTCTCTCTGTAACCAGCCAGAGGAGAAAATTTCTCCAGCAGAAAAAGCCCATGCAGAGACCAAGTGTACAAACTGCTCCACCCAAGACCAGCCTTTGAATGTAGGGCAGGCATTGCAAGAGAAGAGAGCTGAGGAGCTGACCCTTTGTGCCAACTCCTCTTCAACACATAATCTCACAGAGCAGGGGGAATGAATGCCCATGGCACTGGGAGACAAAAAGAGAGATGAAGGAAAAATATATAACTTTTCTCTGAATAAAATACAGGTTTCCTCAATATATGTGTCCCTTCCCTCCTCCCAAGAGCACAAATTTCTATCAATTCATTCCTGAACCTAACTTGATTCCCTGCAGTCCTCCATGCCCATTCCTCTGGAGGCCTTGAATGTATGCACATATTCCAATTTTCATTTGCTGTATCTCTGCCTTCTGTTTTTCAAAGCTAATAGATGAGTGTGATGTTTTATGCTATTTTATATTCTGGAGAAGTTTTCCAGCAAAAACCTCGTGAAAGTTTGCAGTGTGCAGCTGTAGCTCACCTCACTGCAAGCCGCCCCGTGGAACCGGAGCCCTGTGATTTTCTTCAAATGCTCCATGCATGGCAGGGATGTCAAACGTGCTCAAAGACAATTACAACTTCTAGCCATGGTCTGTAGTCTTCATCTGTAAAGTTTGAGCCTCATATTGCATTCAATAAGCAGCCTCTCTTTAAACTAAATATAGAGCACTTGCTCATGCAAATATGCCGAGTGGCGCGGAGCGTTACCGTAATTGCATTTACAAATGATGGGAGCATGCCAAAGCCTTTTGGGAAAAGGTTTCTTCCTCCACCTGTATTAATCTTAAGGTTCAAAGCTGCATTGAGATGAAGGGCTTGTTCACACCTCAGCCTCCTTTTGACAGCCTTCCATCAATTCAGGTTGGAGAGCTGCCCTGGGAAACAGGAGCAGTGGACGCTTGCCCAGGATTTTTCAGATGGTGCTCCTGGTATGGCCATTCACATCTGAATGGTAAGGGGATGTAAAAAGCCCTCAACTGGAATGGAAACACTTTACAACTTTTTGTTCTGGTGGTATTTTCACAAGAAGAATGACAGCATCAATGTGAAATGATAATTGAGAAAAGATGAATAAATAAATGTTATTTTTAATAAGGGCTGTGCCTAAGAAGTTGATTAAAGCTACCAAGCAAGAGATTATGGCTCTTCCTTCCACCTTTCTACTAATATTTATATTTGAGAACTAAAAATCTTATTGCAAATACAAGTAGTTGCATTTAAAAAAATCACCTCATAAACCACTTTACTGCCTCCAGATCTTTCCAGTGTGAAAACCACCACACTAAAAAACCTAAAAACTGGAAAAGAAAAACTACTAGAGGGGAAGATGTGAATTCAGCTTCAGAGGAGGCAAATACAAAATGAGCAAAAAGGTGACTAAGATAAAATGTGGCATAAGGAATTTTGACATTGTTTCAGCACAGACTTTGTGGCTTATTCCAGTGATGAAGAAGAGGTGGCCCAAAGCAGGCAGATCTCAGAAGATCTGTGTCATCTTAAAGATAACATTGTAATGCCAGTGACAACAGAGAAACTCAGGGAAAAGGATAGGGACAGCTGAATAACTTACACCAGATTTGTAAAACTGAACCTATTTCAGACAGGGTCTGCTGAGGCATTTTCAACAGAAAACAAGCAGATGGATCTGATAGGAATTTCCTTGCACTCATGTGGGGAGCAAAGCTTCCCATCAAGGGAACATGAGCACATCCAAGCAGTTCTCAGCCCCTCTGCTCCTGCTGCTGAGTCCAAGGGAGCACAGGGCTCTCCCTCAGTGGCAGAAACCTTGAGAAACCACTAAGGCTGAGAGCAAACTTGAAAACATTCCAAAGGATTAAACAGAAGCGTGAGGATGGTTGCAAGAAAAGGAAAATGAGATTTTAAGCAGTCTGCTTAAGCTTGATTGCACATTCCCTGAGTGACATGAGGGAATAATGGATCTTGGGGAAGGTAAGGACAGAGAGGAGTCTGCAGGGAGTAAATCTGTCCTGCGGTGCAGATGAACAATCAGAGCCACTGTGAGGCTCTGGGGCAGCAAGAACTCATGGATGGTGGATGAAATAGTGAGCAGGAGGAAAGCCATCTCCCAGGTGGCTGCAATGAGCCATGGGCTGGGCTGTCAGGGCAGTGCCAGCCTGGCTGTGACCTTATTACAACTGCAAAGGGTGAGGGAAGGGATCTGGGTTCTGCTGGGCTGGTGGGAGCAGCCAGGGCACGGGGGGTGGGAGGTTTCTGGACTGGATATGGTGCTGGGGCTGCAGCCACAGCAGCATAACAAATCAGCCTCAAGAGCTGTCAAGAGGACACTGTTATTAATGTAAAGCTGCTATTAATCAATTCAGGGAAGCTGCAAAATTAACCTCTCTTAGGAGAGTGACTGAATAAATGTGACACAGAGAACACAAATGGGATTGTTTGGTTGAGCCAGTACGGGAAACTTGGGTAAGAAACTCTGTGATTTTAATCCCAAGAAGCAAAAGCCATAAATGTAAATTTGTATTTGCCTTCCCCCCTTAGTTCCCATGCTTTCTTTTCCTCCCAGCTTCTCACTGGCCTCACTGGCACATGGAGAAAATGTAAGGACAATCTTACTATATCTGTATCAAATTGATCTTTTTCCATGGGTTTCTACTGCAGAAGGGACAAATCAAAATTCCCTGTGTGCTCCCCACATGGGCAGATCTTAGTCAGGGTCCTTCTGCTTGCTTGGTGCATGATCACTGGCAAAACACAGAAAGTGAAATGCCAGGAACAGTGAGAGGAAAAGCACAACCGAGAAAATCCCTCTGTATGGTCCCTCCATGTGGATGATCTTGGGAAGTGTCTGCAGATAAACATCAGGCAGAGGAGTAGACAGGGAGGGATGGATTTACAGATATATTGTGAAGAAAAATGACAAGGAATTTCAGCTGGCCTGAGCCTTGGGGAAGGAGTGAGCATAGTGAAAATCTTTCTGCTGGTCTCATTCAGTCAGAAAGCTCCAAGCTCTGTGGCATAGGTGTGCTGAGGTATTGCTTCTGTCTGTAGCTCTGGGGTGGGTTTTGCTGGAATTATGTGGAAATACTCAGAGAACAGAACATGGCCAGCTTTCAGCTCATCCCAGGGCAGGTGAGAGCAGCTGCCCAAGATGCAGGACACGTGTGGCCTCAGGGGACACGAGGACTGAGAGCTCCTCTCCGGGTGCCCACAGCAGACACTTGCAGGCAGCATTCTGGGCCTGAGAGGATGCAGTGTGCAGGGAACTGGCACTCATGTACAGTGAAACATCTAACTGTCCTCTCAGACATGCTCTGGACATTATTTTCTCTGCAAAGACCCATGTCTCTCTACCTCAGAGTCCTTTCATGTAGCCAGACGAACAAAAAGAGTTTATAAATGCACCAGTTATAAACTCGGGTCAGACTGTGCCAGTGCCCAAGTAATTCAAAATGAGTTGTACATGTGCAATATATAGATTCAAATACACCATCCACTTAATTTCAAGTAAATCTTTCTCTCCAGGACAAAAACACTAAATAAAAGCTGCTGTAGTGCCTGAGGCATTCAGTTTCTCTAATGGTAGAAAGCAGCCCAGCCTCTTAGGGATTTTTCTAATTGGCAGAATGTGATTAAATAGAGAGCAGTGAGACAGGAAGTGCCCCAGGTGTTAAATACTTAAAGCTGTTTTGTGCCATTGTGAGTAAATGGAATCAATGCTCTGTATCATTATTTAAACACTGTAATTAAATTTGGAAATTCAGGTGCTTAATGCTCCCTCTGGTCCACAGCCAGAAAAAATTACGGTCAAAGGAGAGGGGGCCAATAAACCAGGAAGGCAGCTGAGGGATGATGGAGATCAGAGGTGAAATTAGTTCCAGGGTTCTAATTGAAATCAGCGGACTTAAAGTGGAGCCCAGTCAATCTCAGGGAGCTGAGAGAGGTTTGCTTTCATTTTGTGTTGGTTGGCAGAGATGATGTCTGGGACTCTCTGCTTTCCCCCTAGGCTGCTTCTCCATCATCTCTGTTGAGGTGACCATGAGGAGGAGTTTCCAGTGATATTTTCCATGAAAGGCTGTTGCTCTCCACAGCATCAGCCAAAGCACAGACACTTGAGAATATTCACAAGCAGAAGAGAGTGAACCCACTGTTTCTAGTGATGAACTCCTGCTCACAGAAGGACCTGCTGCTGTCCTTGAGCAGATGCTCAGAGCTCTCAGGCAGCCCTAGAGAGCTTTGCTGATTGCTCCCCAGCAAGGGACAGCAATGACAACTCACTTTGGCACCTCTGCACCTCAGTCCTCAGTGGCTCTGAGCTGATTATGTAGATAGGGGACAGAGAGAATGTCTGACATGGTCTCAGCCCAGTAGCTGCTGGCTTAGAAAATAGCAGGCTTGGTCTAATTATGCTATTGAATAAATTTTTGTGCCTTCTTTAGATGGATGCACCTGTAACAACAGACTGAATAGGGATCATTACACCGCCTTCCCTGGATATTTCCTTCTGGGTAATCCCTTTTTCTACACTGTAGGAATATTGGTTTCATGGCCCCACTTTTAATGCCAGAGTAGGGCATGATGAAATATTTCTGCTTCCATCATCTGCACAGGATAATTAGGTTGGTTCCCCACAGCTAGCCTAATAGCTGGGTGCTGATGCCAAGGAAATCCATAGTGAAAACAAACTGATCATCAAGGCCAGCTGAATGTTCCATCTGTAAAGTCTTCACATCAAGAATGTGAAATTCCCTGGAAGTTACTACCTAGGTAATTTACTGAGCTCAGCATAGAAGTAGAAGAGTAAAAAGGGCTTGATAGCAAGATAAAGTCAAACTAACTGATCAAATAATCCTCATCTGTGAGAATGTGAGTCATTGGAGCAAAAAGTTTTTGCAGCCTCTGAATTTGTGATACAATGCTGGACTTACTTGTTTTCTTTTTTCTTTTTTATTTCAAGGTTAATAGCAAAAAATAATTGGTGCCAACCATTTAAAAGCAAACTTTATATTATACATGAGCCCATGACAGCAAATTGTCCAGTCATATTTATGCTTCTTGTGGCAAAACTGCCTCCCATTGCTTGAAAAATTGTTAAACAAGGTTTGTAAAAGGTTTTCTTATTTTCAACCAATCAGTTTTAAGGTCAAGCTCTGTAACTTGCCATTGACAATATTTTTAACCATTTTGAAGAGCTGGGAAAAAAGGGAAGTTTGTGGTTTTCAATGTGTTCTCCTAGCAGCACTTCATTCACAGAGGTGAGCGTCCTTACTCAATTTGCATTTTTCTTAGTATATTATTTTAACAGGTATAGCTGTCTTTAGCAATCCACTCTAGGGGAAAAAATTACAGCTCAAAGAAAATTCCAATGTTAATTGCACAAAGAAACCTTCAAGCAGTTTCTGTAAAGATGAGATTGCCTACTAGAGATGATCTTTAGAGCAGTTTCCATGGAAAGTGCAAACAACCTTAACACAAAATTATGCCCAAGTCCTTTTCAGATGTTCCTTTATCTAAAACAAGCAGCATAAATAGCTCATTCACACCATTGCCTCACTTCAGAAACAGAGCCACTGAAATCAGCAACAAGGATGACAAAATCTGTTCCTGATGCTTTTTAAGAGGATTACAGTTATGCAAGATGTTCAGCAGATCCTGAGGAACTGACATGGACTTGGGTGCAAGTAAGACTTTGCAGTATCAAACTGATAATTATCAGGCTTTGATTGGTGTTATCTCCTGGGTATGAAGCTTTTATTTCAAGTTTTGATCTCATTAGTCTCTCTAACTTTTTCTCATTGCAGTTTCTTGCAATAAGGTAATCAAGTAATTTTGGCATGCAGATTTATGAATACCTCACAATTTATTGGTGAAAACACTAATGAATTTTAGTGCATATTAATTAACCCAATGATTCTTTTACATTGTTCAGGCTTGAACTAATAAAATAAAAATGATTTTCAGATGCATTTCCAAATTTGCTTAGATATAAATACATTATGTATACAAATGCAGACATAATTCTTATGCTGCTGTAGTACAGTCTAAACATTACTGAGATGTTTATCTCTCACTCTCTGTCAGAGGTGTCACCCTCATATCCCAGCCATGACCCTTGGACAGTGAAGTCCTTGGCCAAGGAAAGCCAGACTCTTGCTATGCAATAGAAAAACAGCTTTACCCTCTGCTTTGTGCAGTCTTGCACATGTGTTTGTATGAAAGGTAAATAGAAGTAAGGCCTCTGTTTTTCATAGCAACATTTACAGATGTTGCTGATTGGTGAATGGAGAAATTAAGGGTTCCAAAATCTAGGACAGGCAGGAGATAAGGTGGGGGTGTCCCATTCTAAAGGGATGTGGTGGGTTTAAAGGAGGTGTGAATGTGGAGTCTGGAAATTGTCCATCAAGGATCAGGGCTCCCAGTGAGCAGCTCCCAGCAGTGGTGGCTGTGGTTAGTGGGACCTCCACAAGCTGCTCCATGGAATAATATTGACTTTACTGCATCTCCAGGTAAAGACTTGCTGATTTGCACATTGATCTTTGGACATTGCCAGAAATTTCAAGATTTCAGATTTGCTCTGAAACTCTGGGGCCACATTCAAGCCTATGAATTAATTTGGGACCCTTTAAGCCTATGAATTAAATCATTCATCTAGGAGGCAGGAGAGATGATTGTTTCTTTAAAAAGAACAGTGTTTTAGAAAACAATTTGGATTGGAATCAGTAGGATTGGGAAACAACAGACTCTAGAATGTCACTGCCAGTTTACTTGTACATTTCCAATTAAAGATAGCAGCACCATGTGCTACACATTTGTGCTACCTCATGTGCTACACACAGTGACACATTTGTGCTACCTCAACTTGGGGCTGCTCTTCTGAAAAATGTGTGAAGGCCACACTGTAGGAGATGTCTGCAAAATTGTTATTTTCTTTTTCTTTGGCAAGGACCATCCCTGAGGAAGGCTAAACAGTCTAGCCTGGCACAGACACACAGCATTTGCTCTGCAAATAGAGAGCTTCCATCTCCAGCCCCTGCTGTCTGACACATTTCATATTTAATAATACTACAGGAAAAAAACCTGACATTATTGTTGTTTTTTTTAAAGCAGATGTCCAATTAGCTACTGACTGCTATTTTTCTCTTAGAAATTTTTCTCTCTCTTTCTGCTTTTGGGAGATTAATGATAATGAAAAATTGTTGAATCCCCTTTATCCCAAAGAACATACATTCCAGCTCTTTAGATCCAATTTCATAACCTGTGACATACTGTTGGATGCTGCACTGCTTTCAAGTATTATCCCCATCTCTGTTTTGGGAAAGGGAGGGCTTATTTGCTTTTGTACATCCACGCCTGCTTTGATCCATATGTAATTTATGGTGTGCTTTCAACTGTTTAGTTAACTTGCCTTCTGTGCATATTCCACAAAGCAAACACAATTTGTAAGTCAGCTTCTACAAACTTTGAAGAGTTTTACTTTTTTGAATTGTTTGATATGCTACACGTATTTGTGTAAGAAGCCACGGTGCACACATTGTTACAGACCATGCTTAATGGATTGGAAGCAGGAAGCTTTTAACACCACTGTGAACATGAGCATCCACTGTGTTTGCAGGCTGCCAGTCACAAAAATCAACCAGAGCAAAACATTTTCTGCCAGGAGGAGCAGTTTTGTGCTGGCAGCAGGTGTTGTAGCGCAGCAGGAAGAATTGAGGCACTGCACTGTGCCCTTGCATTGCCTCGGAGTCAGGGAGCCTAAGGATCACTGGCTGCAGAAATTCCCTCAGCTGAACCATTCTCCTGCAGAGCTCCAGTTCACCCTGCTCCAATTATTTTCATTCAGTCCTTTTCTGCCTCTGCCAGAGACCTTTCTTCTCTGAAAACCCCAGGATGAGAAATCACTCTCTGTTGTAAAGGGAAAGCCAGGGGAGATGGCCCCAGGGTGGCTTCACACCTCCACTTTAATTGCCTTTGGCTGCAGCCTTCACATCAGTTTTTGTCATAATTTTTGTTTTAGCCATACAGCCCTGACTTTCTAGCACTTCAGAATGTGGGTAGAAGCCCTTCATATCACACTCTATAAAATTTCTCTGTAATTGAAATAGAAACTCAGATGTTAATTGCACTGAGATACACAACTGTGGAAGAACATTCTTTTTCTTAACAAGTTCTGGGTATTTGATCTCTGCAAGATGAAGCCCCACTATCACAGTTGTGATGGTAGATCACTCTACCAAAGGGCATCTCTTCAGTAGAATCATTTTTATGAACACTTTCAACTGCTGTCCCATATGTTGAGCACACTTGGGAGAGGCTTGGCTGTGCAATGGGGCTTTTTATGCCAGATGAAATGGCAGATCTCTGAGGAGTGAATTATTCATACTGATACCCTGACCTTTCATTAATAAACTCAGCTTCAAAAATAAACTTTAATCCTATTTAATAAGTCTCCCTTACTTTTTCTGAACATCTTTCTCTTCTCTCAGTAACACACAGATCCTAAAACTTCAATGTGAATTCCTGAGAAGACTATTTTTTTAATCATTCCCCAACCTTTTTTGTTAATAAGTTCAGGAAATTAAGAAAAGTTTCTATACTCCTTTCACAAAACACTCCAATAATTTCACCTTCCACAGAAGAAACTTACTGCAGCCCTATGGAATTAAACTTCCTACTACATCCTACTAATTATATGCCACTTCCATTAGGGAAATTATTTTCCCAATTCCTGAATCATATCACAAGAAATATAAAGTGTAATAATAATAATTTATTTTTACATATATTTCTCCTCTCCTACTGCTAAGACCTGTTTCATTCCCAAACTTCTCTCAGCACTTTAATATTCAAGGACTCTTACATTCTTATTAGTAAATAATAGATCTTTAAATTCCAGCTTCTTGCAAGTGTAGCACACTTTTCAAATATAAGGATTACCTCAGTATCATAATTTTAAAGCCAGATGTAGATTACTTGCCTTGTTTAAACTTCCTAATGCAGCACAAAGCATTGGATTTGCTTACATGCCTTTCTTTTTCTTACATTTGCATTTGCAGACAATGGGTTTGCAAATTACCTGTTCATCCCCCAGTGTGCAGACTGTGTTTTAAATGATTGCCAATACATCTTGGATTTTTATCTAATTAAACTATACTCAGCTGAGGATGTACTTCAGTTTTACCTTTCTTTGTGCAGTTATATTCTTCTTTTTAGGAGACTTTCTGGGTCGGCTTCCCTTAGTGCTCTTAAAATACTGCATAAATTCTGGAAAGAATAGCAGGAAAATTTATTCTGGGAGTCCTAGTTCACTGTTTCAGAGGAGGTCTGATCCCATGCCTGGTCAACTCAATAGAATGAAGCCTGATGGTTTTTGATTAAACCTTTTGATTAGACCTGATGCATTCAGCTTGGTTGTTGTCAAATCTTTCAGATCCAAACCTCTTCTTTCTTCTCCTCTTCAATAGCCTAAGCATGGACAAGGGCCAAAAGAAAGTTGGGCTCTACCTGACTGATATAGAATACAGATCTCTCAGTGAGACAAAAGAGAGGAAGAGAAACCTAAAACTGTACAGGTCAGAGATAAAAACCTGAGGACTCTGCTTCCCTCCCAGTGAAAATACAACCTCCCCCTCACCACAGAGCCCATGCCCTCAAATCTCTCCTGAGCTGAGAAACTAAAGCTGGCTTTGCTCCGATCTTCTTCCTGGGTATCACTAAATAATTCAGGTGAAAGAAAGACCTTCCCTTCCTCTTGAGTGGCAAATGTGCCCAGATCCCACCTCCTGAGACACAGTCTGTTATCAAGAGCAATTATTCTACCTCTTTCTAACTAAAAGTGGTTAAATTAATACAGCTTTCTGCCCACCATCACAGCCAGAGTTCAATTGAAGATTGCTGTCTAGAAGGAGAACAGGATCATTTCCTAGGGGCCTGTTTCAGTCACAACAGAAATCACTCACTGAAGGAACTACTGATAATTCTTTGCTCTGGCTAAGATTATGGGAAAGGTGGATGAGTTCAAAAATAGGAAACTAGACTACCACACTGCTGCATTATTGGGTATTTATTTATACTACACTTTCATTCTTAGTGAGTGTCTTGGCATTCAGAATTCATAGAAGGCTTGGGTATTGTGAGATGCCCAGGAGCAGGAGTCACAGAGGTCCATGTGCTGTGCTTAAACTTAGCCAATAGGATACATTTAGGTCAGGCTTAAAGTCTCTGACCCTTTACAATCCTCAGTGGAGTTTCTTCTGTGATTTACACCGTGCAATGCTCCCTAGTCCCTGTGTCAGGATTCAGACAAATCTATTGCAGGAGAGAGAGTAAAGCAAAATAACCTAGTGTGAGAGACTGGAAGGGTTGCTGTCTTGAAACATTTTGGGTGAGAGAAGTGGCAGCTTGGGCTTTGGCTCTGGGGAGATGATGCCCTGCCCTGCACACCCCACAACCCCTGGGATTGTGCCCCAGCCCCACAGTGGCTGCCAGTCCCTGGCACACCAAGGCAGTGCCCCACACTCTGTTCTTGAAGCCCCTAACCCAGCTCCTGAGTGGCCAAATGGCCAGGAACCCCACCTGGGGAAGGGCCCAGGAAGGCCAAGGGGTTTTTAAGGCCAATCAGTAGGCAAGCACATGTCTTGACCCTGCCTCCTCTTGGAATTTCTGTCAGCTGCACACTGCCGGAACCAGGAGTGGTAGTTTTGTTTATTCTCTTCTATTTTTATATATATATATATATTTATTTATTTATTTATATTTATATTTATATATTTATATATAAATATTTTTATATTTTCTATTTTTATATTTTTACATTTTTCTATTTTTATGTTTTTACATTTTTCTACTTTTATATTTTTATGTTCTACATATTTTTCTTCTTCTCATTCCTTCGTCTTGGAATTTTTTGAGTAACTTAAAATCAAACAGGCTTACAGTTTGCAAAGCTGAATGGGGCAAGTTAATACTTTGAGAAGTGTTTTATGTTCTTTTTAGATATTGATAAGGTCCCCTCTCTCTCAGTCATTATATGTCAAGGATAAACAAGACCCAAATTTGTCTCGGTTGGAGGCATATGTGATATTCACATGCCCAGAATCTGCCTCTGGGCATTTAATTCCCTCTTGTAAATAGCCAAATATGAGGTTCCAACACCTTTCTTTGGGCAAATTGCTCCCAAATGTACTCAGCATGCACTTTTACAATTGCCAATCTGTTTAAGTACCTGTGTAAAAATTCATTAATCTTTCTCTAAGTCTTCAATTTTGAAAATTTTGGTTTAAAGCTTATGTGGTTCAATAGCTTCCACTTCAGTGATTTAGAAAAGATAGAAAAAGGCCTGGAAAATTGATTAAAGCAGAAGTGTTCCTGCTGTCATGACACTGTGAAGCATAAATATCTGCACAAGAATTTACTTGGAAATATATTGGAAATGGACATGGAGATGCCTTCCTGTGTGTACCTGGATACTTCTACCAAGTGCAGCACCTTAATGTATTATTCTCTTTTTCACCTGGCCTATTTGATTTAATATTCACTTGATCTTTTTGCACTAAAAATGCAGCTAGTGCACTAATACTTATTTTGGCAAATTTTGGCATATCAGCAAACCTCAAAAGTTTCATATGAGGATCTACAGTTTATACCCTGAATTTAAAAACTCCTTTTCAATAGTTATAGGGAGCCAGCTTAGGCAACCATAAAAGGCACATAAATCAGGTAAAAAAAAAAAAAAAGGCACAAGGTTTGATCTTTTCAGAACTTGACTCATTCAGGTCTCAATACCACTATTTGAGCTTCTTTGCTTTGGGGGAAACTAATTAGTAAACCAGTTAAAAAAAACTTGATTAAACGAAATGTCCTTGCATCCTGCTCTGAAAATACCAACTTGATTCACCAGCAATTGCTTTAGAAATGAGTGTATGAATATTAATATTCATGTGTTCAGTTGATGAGGCTATTCACACCTTTTCAGAATTCTGCATTTTAAAAAATATGCTCCCTTCTGTACCTTCTTTGGAGTTTATCATCCTAATAAAGAGCACATTTAGAGCCTCCTCCTTCAATGTGCTGAGTGCTCCACTTCAGCCCTGAGTGCCCTTGGTTTGGTGAGCTCAGGGATATTTTGTGGAGCACTGTTTGTGCTCAGCACAGCAACAGAACATCCAGTTTCTTTGTTCTGGTCCTTTGGTCCTTCCCTTAAATAGGTGGGTTATTTTAGCTTAGACAACATTGCTTCAAATAACTCTCCTTTTATGAATTTTACCTTCCCTATCAGGGCTTTAGGGAATCATCATCTGATATTATTTGTTGTCAAGGTAGGTGCTAGAAAGTTCATCCCCAGCTCAGCACAGGTGGCCCAGCTCCCATCTGCCAGGGTCTGTGAATAGAAAAGCATGGCAGACCCTTCCTGGAAGATGCTGTTGCATTTTAATCAAAGGACAAAGTTAAGAGGCTGCTTTATTAGGAACTGGGACTGAGCTATATCACCTGCTCATTTTCCCCCAAGGCTGCAGGCTCAGCAGCAGACACAGCCACCACTTTCCCTTGGGATCTTGCCTCAAAGCTGCATGAGCTGTGCCCAAAGCTAAAGAACTGCTGAGACTCAGCCTCAAAATTCTGGAAATGCCAAAAACACTCACAGATTAATCCAGACAGAAGTGAGTGGTGTTACAAAATTCCTATTGTGGATTTATGTATCTAATGCAGCCCTGGAGCTGAAACTGAACTGAACATCCACACAAGGATCCCTTGGGACCCCATGGGTCAGTGGCACAGGACTTCAATGTCACAACCATGAGCTATCCCTTCCTACCTTCTCCCAGTTCTCTGCGTCCCCTAGGGGATTTCAGAGAAGATGCAATGCTCTTCCTAAGGCTGTAACAGGGAAATAAATGGAAGATGACAAGTGAAGGCCCTTTCTTGTCCCTTAGTCCCTGTCAGTATGAATACAGACTGTAGAAAAATTCCAGTAAAACCATTTTTGCTTGGTTTCTCTCCATCTGCGAGATTTACCCTTGGCTGCTCTATTCCAGTTACTAGGAGGAACAGGGATTCTGAAACAACTGGGCTGGAGTTATCAGTTTTTTCTGGCTCCTCCAGCAATGAGTCAGAGCTCCCATGCTCATTCTCTTAACCCTGGATGATGCCCTGTCTTTGTGGGTATTAACATCTTGCCCCAAGCCTGCTGGTCTGTAATAGGAAAGGGGATATCAGCATGACTTAGGCTGTAGTTTTCAGGTAAAGAAACAGGAATTTTTGGGAAGGCATAGCTGGCCAGATACATTCAGTACTGCCTTATGTTGGCATATGTTTATTTTGCTCTTTCAGGCTATCTGGGGACAATTTCTAAAGTGTGAGCGCCTCTTTGGAGTGCTCTGAGTTCATCAGTTCATTTTGCAGAAGCTCTGCTTGCCAAAAAGCTGTCAGGTGGTAATTCCTGTCTGAGCCTGCAGTGGTGACCTGGTGAGCTGGCTCTGAACCATTGGTTTGTCCTTCCAGGCAGAGATAATTCTGTCAGATCAGCACCAGCCTGTGGGATCCTGGTGCTGCTCACAAAGCAATGCCCAGATTGATGAGGCAAGATCTGCAGCACCCACACTGAGGAACAGCTGGTTACTTGCTATCCTTAAAACTTAAATGCAGTTCAAGAATAAAAAAAAGCAAACCTAAGCTCTCCCAGCTTAAGCCACTAGGCACATAAACATCCATGGGAAACAAAGAGATTCACAACTGAACAGCTTCAGTTTTAATTTAATTTTGCAGCTTTATTAGCCAGAATAAACATCTCCCAGGAAAAAAGTCCAAAACTCATGGTCTGGCAAGAAGAAAAACAGAACAAAACATTAGCCAAGTGTGCAATAATGAAGACCAATCTTGGCCTGGCAATGAGAAGGAACAGATGACCAAAGCAGTTTTTTCCATCTCAGGCCACAGTGGTTCAATAACAGCACTCTGTTGACAGCTGCCTTCATCCAAAAACCAGTTCCAAATTTCTAAGCATATCAAAATACTATGAAAGAACTGAGTTGCAGGCAAAATACCCAATCACTGGATTTTAACCATGAAGATGAAATGTTAATTCCAACATGTTTTTTACTTTGAGATCTTCACGTTCTTAGCCCCAGAGTAGCTTACAAAAAAAGAATTCATATATAGAGAAATACACAGCATGTATAATTCAATATCAGCGTGCCTTAGCTAGATCATTAGAGGAGCTGGAGGTTTTAATCCACAGCTTTAGTTATCACAACTCAAGTGAAGGGAATTCTGGATACAGGAGAAGACCCTCATCTTCTAAATGGGACAGTCATCAGCAGCTTGTTGCCTTTTTTGACACACAAATAACAGCAGTGAGGTTTCATCTTAATGTATTCTTTGGAGCAGAAAAAGTCACAGGGGAAATGAGTGGGGAGTAGGTGTCACTTATGTTTCCTTCCTGGGTGTTTGTTTGTCCAGGAAGGTGTTTGCCCATCTAGATTTGGGACTGAAAAGGGGGAGTGAAATATTCCACATACAAACAATCTTTCATTTGTCACCAGGAATTGGAATAAAAACAAAAAAGAACCCTAAGTACTAGAAGTACAGAAAAATAACAGGAACACATGGCAAACTTACATGGAACAGTGTCCCTTGTTTGTAAAACATGAGATTCAGACAGTGAGAACAAATGACCAGTTCTTATCACATTTAGGTCTGTGGTCCACATTAGGGATGTGCCTAAATTGGCTCTACCACCACAGCAGTCCCTCCTCTTATCTTAGAGCAGGTTTCCAAATCCTCCCTACTTCTGTTGCTGAACTTGGCGGCAAAAAGGGACCCCAAACCACCTACCTTGGATGGGTAATCCAGAGAACCTGGAGAAGAGCAAGTGATCATGTGCATCGAGCTTTGCCATGGTGGTGCAGTGATCCTCAGCTTCACAGGCTGCATCTTCTTTCCTTGGCAGCTCACACAGGTGTTGAAAGCTTTGAAAAGCCAAATGGTGTTTTTATACTTCCCAAGGGGTTCCTCATATGTTTTCCAAAGTTGGTCTAAAAGGCCAGAAAGGTATAAAATGGCTGCAGCACAGCCTGTGTGTACTGGGGCTCATCTGTGCACAGCACTAGATTAATTGTTTGCATGGAGTTCAAAATCTGTGGCAGCACAAAAATTTGCATGTACACAATGGAAAGGAGCATTTGGAGCATGGTTCTCAGCTTCAATCACTGTGCTGATTTCATCTTGACATAATCTAAACACTGCCTGTCAACATGTTGTTTAGAAAACAAGAGAACCTGTAAGATGTTTTTTCTTATGAAAAAAATCCCAAATATAATTTATTCCCTCTTTAGCTGTTCTAGTCCAAAGTTTATGTACTGCAGAGTGCTTGCCTGCTCCAAATTATTTGCAAAACTAAGTCTTTGGAATACTGACAACTGTAAAAATCCCAAACTACAAATGGCAAAATTAGAACACAAAGGATGTGTTGAAAGGCTGATAAATGGACAAACTAAACAAATTTGCTCTAGAAAGGTTTGGGAAACCAAATCCTAAAGAAACAGGGGTTTTTCCTTCACCTCCTCATAAATATTTTCTTCTCTACAGCATTAATAAAAAGGAAATTTATATTGAGAAAGTTAACAGTGTCTTCAAAGACAGAAAAAGTAAATTTCTTTTAAAACACTCGACTGAAGAAATACATTGCAATTATTTTTATTGCTGAAGTATTTTCAATAATTTTTTGGTTCTGACTTTGTGATATTGTGATTCAGAGAGTGAGCAGGCAGCAGCAAGTCTTTCTTAGCATATATTATCACTGTGTACATGCAGAGTCCCATTTGCATAATGCCAAAAAAAGGAGCAACCATGGGAGTGGGCAACCAAGGGAGCTGGAAATGGTTTTGTTTTGGCTTATCTGTCATTGACTGGAGTCTTAATCAAAATACAAGGCCTGATAACTTTGAGATATGAGTCAGCACTGATGAGTTTGTTTCAAAAGGAACTTACAGGTCAACTGATGAATGAGAAGGGAAAAGGCAGCGATGGGACATTTTTATACCAAATCTGATGGAGAATCAAAGGAAAGAGCAACTCCAAAGGTGCACCAGACCAGCTGTCTCACATGCAGTCCATCCACACCCAGAGCATAAAATTCCCTTCTGCATCAAGTCTGCATCAGCAAAAGTTTTCTGGAATTGCTGATTTCTGAATGAGAGTAGCATGAATTTAGGGTGCATCATGCCAAAATCTCAGTGGCAATGGAACTTTTTTTGAGGGAGCTTTTTGATGACAGCGGTTCAGCTTTAAGAATATGGAGGCTGTTCCCAGGTTGCAGCATCCTGGTAGAGCAGAGTCAGACCTTTCACAGGCACAATGGTCTCCAACACCAGCAGCCACATCCAGCACAAAAATCAGCTCTTTTACAGATAATAAAACTTTCAACCAGCCCCTGACTTCAAGCCCATGAGTAGCAAAAAATGCAGTTGGAGATTTAAAAAAAAAAAAGTTTTACTGAGCTAATTAATTTTCATCTGTGAAAATGAAAAAAAAGGAAGAAAAGCACACAGTGCAAACACTCATGGTTCGTAACTTAATATTACTGCTCAGAAAAAAAGCAAATATAAATCTGAAATATTATCTGTCACAGTGGAGTAAATCACAATCCACATCTCCATGAGGGAAAATAACCTTTTTGAGATTCTTGGTATCTGAGTGGAAGTGGTGAAAAAAAGCTTTTCTGAAAAATGAGGGATGTAGCTGAAGTGGGAGTTTTAATGAGAGGAAGTTCTGGTATTTCAGTCAACTGGTTTCAAAAGGAGTTTTTCAAAGCTTTAAAAAAGCATTTCATGAAGTGTCCATCAGCTGCATTATGCTTTAAGCACAGTTCATATTTTCATAGCAACATATGACTGAAAGGCAAAAGGGACTTGTGAGCAGCAGGTCCCATCTGTGAGAGTGGAAAAGACACATATGCCAGGTGATTCCTGTCTTTCAAGCTTTGTAATTCTTCACAGGAAGAGAATTATTTGTCCTCCAGTCAACTGGGGACAAAGAAAAACCCCACAGAAAAAACAAAAGTAAAACAAAAGATATTTATGTATATACAATTTTCCTATAAACTTCAAAATTGGTGAAATTTTATTTGACTCTAATTCGAATATTTCATTTTAATTTGAGGTTGTAAAAGCACCTTTAGAACTTTTTCAAGTATTTTTTATCTTTTTTTTAGCAGAAGTTATTTTTAAACAAAGGTGCTTCTTTGAACAAAATGCAAAGAAAAATCTTGTTTCAAAAAAAAAAAAAAAAAAAGCTAAAAACCCCATCCTGATATTTTGTAAATGAAGAGGAAGGGAGATAAGGTGCTAAGCAGTGAGCTGCACAGCCCAGTCCAAACAATTCCTAAATTCAGAGCCAGATGGACTTTTCTGCTGATTCTGCGATTGGAAAGGCTCCTGCTATAGTCACTCAAGTTTTATCTCTTCTTCAACATCAGGATAAAGGGTTTTTCATGTTCTTTAATGCAAAGGAAGGTGTTTTTCCTATTCTAGAACAAGCCAATGCCCAGCATCTCTGCCTGTAAAACAAATCCCTGTCCTCTTCTTTGGAAGTGGGATTTTCCAAGGGCAGCTGGGATTTGCCTCTCTTCCTTTGGAAAAAAGAGCAATAAAATGTCAGGAATATTAAATCTGAGCTGCGGCTGCTCTTACAGGGTAAGAAATAAACTGAGAATGCCAGGAGAGCCCAGTGCTGAGCAGCCTTTGAAATGCTGGTCTAGGCACCCTGGTTCCCTTTTTTGGGGGGATTTTTTCTTATAGCAGAACTGCAAACAAAACCAAATACCATCCTTGAAATCCAAGAAGTGTGGTAGGAGTTTTAACTGTCCAGCTTTCACATTCCCTAGTTTTACAGCAATCACTGCTGCAGTGTTTTCTGTCAGTCAACAGCCCATAAGCAATGAAGATCAACATTCCTGGGTTTATTTGGATAGGGAATTTGAAAGGAAAATTAATTTTCCAACATCATCCTCTGAATGGCTGGCATAGTTCAGAACTGTGAGCTGTTCTCCTGAGTTCTGACCAGTACCTGGAATATGATTTTATTCCCACCAATAAAACCAGAAAAACAAAACAAAACAAAAAATCCAAACTAAACAAAAAAAAAAAAACAAACCACAAAATAAACCCAAAAAAAAAAAAAAAGGTGTTTTGATAGAATAGTTGTTGAAGAACAGAGCTATTCCCCTAGTACACAGAAAATTTTTGGAATTGTACTTGGTTTTAATCACACATATTCCTCTTAAAATGAAATATATTCTGAAGGGAAACATCAGCCTAACCTGTTGCTAGTTCCTTGCCAAATCTCAGGGCTGACAGATCACAAATCTTCAGCACTGAGACAGGGATTTCCTTTCACCTTATTATTTTAATAAGCCACCAGCAATGGATCTACCTATTTTGGAACTTTAGTCAATAAGTGTCAAGGGCTGGGATTTATTAACTGCCCATTTGTGCAAACATGATTTTCTGCATTTAAGGGATTTGTAGTGGAAGACAGCACCTTATAAAGGATCTGACTCCCTTTATCTGCACATTGAAATGTTCCCCAGTGAACCAGACAGGCCAGCAGCAAAGTGAGCTGCTACCTGCACAAACTGATTTATGTCATGCCCAGTCAAGGGCAACATAGAACCTGGTTGAGGTTCTATTAAGGAGAAAAAAAATCTAAAAATCCCAAACCTGTAATCAATGGAACAGTAATTTTCAGCCTTGCTAATTGTTTGTAACCCTGGCATCAGATAAATCCTCACCTCAACAAGGTTAGATAGAATTAAATTGTGTTATTTACTGCACTCAGAAGCTGATAGAAATAAATATGTATCAACTTCCAGTGCAGTTTATTAAACGTGCACCTCTGGCTCTTGCTGTGACTTTGGATGTGATGGAGCACCAGGCTTCAGGTTCCAATTAGGCTGCAATGATCAGGGAGGCAGAGCTTGGGAAACACAACCTCAAACCAGTAACCAGCAGCCACAAGAAGCACCAGGATGGATGGGAACCTCTTTGTGCTTTATTGAGCAAGGCTGGGGCTATTTTCATTTGTTGTCCTCCTGATGATGTTCAATTCCCTCTCAACCCTTCAGGACAACGACCACACTGTTATAGTGGGCAGTCTGGGAGAATTAAACCCTGTATGGAAGCCAATAGTTTTGTTTTTTTGGGGTTGTTTTTTTTTTTTTTTTTTTTTTTTACTTTTTAGGTCAATTGCTTCCATCAGAGACATAAATATTAAATATTGCCCATTTTGTGCATGATCAAGGAATCCCTTACCCCACACCCCCCAAAAAAATTAAAGTAGGAAAACAATAATAAACTAGTTTGTTGGTGTTGTTTTTTTCTAATTTGAAGTAGCATAAGGCAGAGTTTCTCTTTAACTTTCTCCCATTGAGGAGAGATGTAAGATCCCTTGTGCTGCTGACTGACTGAGGAGCCTCTCTAAGCCAGGAAAGAGGCTCAGAAAAAGGCAGTGAAAGGACATGGGTGTGATGCCATCACACCAGGGGAGGCAGGGACTGTGACCTTTTGCAGTAGAAACACTGCAAGACCACCTCACAATGAGGTTAAAAAGAAGAAAAATGTGTTTTGATGTTCTTGATGACAATTACAGCATGGGGACTGGGTGCCTGTGTGTAGCAAAGCACAAGAGATCACTGGGTAATGGGATAATCCAGGTTGAAATAGACCTCAGGAGCTCTCTTGTCAAACCTCCTCCTCAAATTGGGTCAGTTTCAGCTCAGACCAAGTCACTTTGAGCTTTGTGTGGTCCAGTCTTGAAAATGTTTTAGGATTGGATTCCTCTGGGTGAGTCCTTTTTCCTCAGATTTTGTTCAGTGTCCAAGTGCTCTGTTCTGGAGGCCTTCCACTGACCTTGCTGCAGTTTGGCTCTGTGCTTCTTGTCCTGGGGGGAACATTAAAGTTGTGGTTGAACATGGTGTTAAATGCAGAATTGAAGCCTGCATGTCTTGGGCCAGAATGTCCTTTTCTCACTGCTGTATGGGCAGCAGAGTGCTGGAACCCACAGAACTGCTGACCTTCCTGCTGGCACCTGCCTCCGTGCACAGGGCTGGGATGTGGAGGCTCTGGTCCCTCTTGAGGAAGCAAGAAAAAAAAAAAAAAGAAAATGGAGGGGAATAGAAAAGCCATCTTTGATCAGTGGTTTCAAAAGAAACAGAATGTTAAAGGTCAGATCCTTATCTTTGTGGCCTTATTTATTGACATTGGTGCAACTTCTGACAAAGCATGAAACTTGAATTCAAACAAAAGTGTGATTCCTGCATTTCTGAGAAAAGACTGTATGAAAGAAATGGCCAGATTCTCACCTGTTGAAATTTTGGGGTTTTGCTGCCACTCTCTTTTCCATCTGAGGTCAGGTGAGCTTGAACCACCTCTTCTTAATGCATTTAATACTTTCTTGAAGGTTAAGCAGGCTGTACAAAGACAAGCGATATTTTTGATTCTTTTTTGGCTTTTTGAAAAAATATTTTTTTCTGTCTGAGTCCAGTAAGTATTTGATGCATTTGAGAGATGGAAAAGGCTCAGAGTTAACATACTATTTTTGAGTTTTCTCTCTCTTCTTTAGCATCTTCTTTTACTGCAAACAAATTCTGTTTAATTTTTACATTACTTAACCAACTCAAGGCCTGGTATTTTATATATCATAACTTCTAAGAACATGAAATGAAACCACCATAAGGCTCAGAGTTCCATGATTAGAATCTACCCCTCCTCCCCCCCAAAAATAAAAATGTGTATAAAATATGAAAACCAAGCCTGCAATCTGTTCTCCAGTGTGATTTCCCAGAAGAATTACTATAAGGAAATCACAGCACACAAGTGGTTCCTCTTGGTTCCTCTCTGGATGCAGTAAGTGAATCACCTTGGGTAATGGTGGGCTCATCTCTTGGAGCTGCTGCTCATCCCTGTGACAGTGAGACAATGGGTTTTTGTTGGAGGTGGACCTGCCTGCCTGGAGGTTTGTTTGTGGGACCCAAAGGAAGGATCCCCAGTGAGGAGTCCTGATCTATCAACAGTCAGCTCTGTTCAGATCCTTTTGCAGAATGGCTTGTTTAGGGAAATCCTTCTGTAGCAATAAATTGTAGAGATATAGAAAAATGAAAGCAAAGTAAAAAGCCTCAGGTGTATCTGAGTTTAGATACACCAAAGTAATATATCCACTTCAATCCAATTATAAACCAGTTAGTACATCATTCTGTGCCTGGAATACTGGACAGTGATGTACAACCCACATTATGTAGGAAATAGATGTTCAGAGCCCATCAGTAACCAAGTTCAGCATTAATTGATTTACTGAGCAATTTTCTGCTAGTCAAACCTCCCCAGACATGCTATAACAGAGGCAGCTCTTTTCCCTGATGCTTCTTCTGACTGACAGTGCCATCAAATACCACCTCTTGTACAGTAATGGCTCCTTTTCCTGTAAATATGAAATACAATGATGGGAAAAAAAGATGTCCTCCACCCCGGTAGGCATCTTCTTTTTTTGCCTTATGAACCAAGAATAACTCATGATAATAAATTGATTATGCTTCTCAAAAATATTCAGATAGGCCAATTTTCTGCTTACAAAAGAATAATGATATTAACATTAAAAAAAAAAAAAAAGAGAGATTTGCAATAACTCAATCATTGTGTATAGACCAAAGTTAAACTGCTCTTTCATGGCCAAAATCTTCTGGTGAATTTTAGTTGTATTAAAAAAAGAAGGAAGACCTTCTAAAGAACCTGTCCTTATGGGTATTCAGGTTTTATCTGTTCTTCATCAATTTTGATATTAAGTATCTCTCAGTAGTTTCTGGTGGAACTCTGCTGCATTATTATGTGAAGACCCTTCTCTTATTGAGGTACATCAAGAATTTCCTACTCAAGCAATACAGCAAAAGGATTTCTACTCTATGGCAGATGGCTAGGTGTCTGCAAATCAACATTGTTTGGGCATGTGACTTTGACTGTAGTTTTAGAGTTTGGCATTTAAACAACAGAGATAATTCACTTAGAATCTGGCAGACAATTTGTTATTCAGCTCTAAGCAGCCTACCAAAACAAGTGAAAATTCCAGGCCACAACATGTGGCAATATCCTATAACACTCAGCATCAAGTTAAAACAAACAATAAATATAATCTTCAATGGGACGTTTACAAAATTAATCTAATTGTCACTCATCTAGCAGCCCTTAACCTTTCTGAGAAGTTATCACTACTTTTCTGCCATGATAACTTTTTTGCTAAGAAAGTTGAATTGAACCACTTAAAGGATGGGGGTGATGACTGAAAATGACTGTTTAGCACTCTAAGGATTTGTTTTCTTATGAGTGAGCTTTGCAAAAGAAAGCAGTCCCCAGCTAAGCTTCTCCCAGATCTGTTCTCCCTGTGATCAGAAATGTCACTGTAAGCAGCAAGTCCTCTTAGCTATTTCATATCCAGTCAGTAATTCCCCACAGCCCAGTAAAATGCATAACCAGAATTTTATCTAAACTTATAATTAGCAGATTCTGAGGTTCTTTCCTAAGCTGGTTTCCTGCTGATGGACACTTGCCCTGACATGGATCTGTGTTTTCTGCTTTCAAGGTTTGCTTGGTTTTGGTATCTCTATAATGCTGCGCTGCATGATTCAAATATTGCCTCTCTGGAGCAAGGGGACCATCAGCCCTAAAGTGTTGCTAATTAGAGGAATCAGGATGCAGTCCAAAATCTGATGATGCCTAGAATTTTAGTATTTTTATGTATTTTTAGGAAATTTTTGAGAGTTTGACATGTTAGTGACAAGCGAGCTACTAAAATGAGGAAAATAGCTTAGAAAACTGCACAGAGCAGGAAGAAATCTGTGAGCTAGGAGGCCAGATCAGCAGTGTATCTTTATTACTAAACATTATTTGTAGCCCAACAAGGGAGACCTTTATTGGGAGACTGTTTCCAAAAGGAAGTGCAGCAAATATTCCTGAGATGAATTGCTTTGGTAAAATAAGAAATATTCCTTTTCAATTATTATCTGAACACAAAAAATGTTACAATAGTCACAGAATCACCAAGATTGGAAAAGACCTCTAAAGTCATTGAGTCCAACTGTTAATCTAACAGTGCCAGGTTCACCACTAAACCAGGTCCCTAAGCACCACATCCACATGGTTTTGAACACTTCCAGGGACAGTGATTCCACCCCTGCCCTGGGCAGCCTGTTCCAAAGCCTGATCACTCTTCCTAGCCTGCAATCTTAAAAATCACTATTTCTATTACACAACTAAGAATGTTTAAATGCTCAGAAGCACAAACATTTTTTCAAATTGTATCCTGCTGTCTAATATAATGTCCTTGCAAGTCTTTCTCCACTTGTGGATTTGAATTATAATAGGTGCCATTACTATTTTATCTCTCCCTAAAAAGAGGTAAAATTCCATGGAGATGCATAAATAACTTGCATAGATCAGGTATCTATTTGGACACAGCAACTGGCCATCTGTGATTCCAGATGAAAACCCACAACTTTTTGTTCTGTACCTTCTGTAATAACTGAATCCCCAGTGAGAGCAGCACAGCTTCTATCCATGTGCTCTGCACACCTCGTGACTTCCCCAGAGGAATTTGCAATACACAGGAATGAAAGTGGTAAAAAGGAAGTGGTAACTTCTGCCCTTGGACAGGCAGTCACACCAATACCAAGAGATATGCCTGAGATTTCATGAGATGTCTCTAGCACAGCCAGGAATGGCTCTTTATTTATCTCAGAAACAGGCCACAATTTTTTCCATAAATCCAACTTTCTAAGTGCTAAGTTAGTGCAGAGGCATCTGAATGAGAAATGAAAGCAGAATGTTGATTCTGCAACTTCACTTAAAGATTTTTTCACTTTCATTTTTTTCCCCACTGCATGAAGACCATCCTAAAGATGGAGGAAAATATTACAGAAAGCATTCATTACGTTTCAAGGCATAATAAAAACATTGGTAATACACTCATTGCTGAGATGCAAAATTAATCTCAAAGCAATCAGAGAACAATAACAATTTTAAATTAAAATGTGCACAGTGTACAAATTGATTTTGCTAAAGGCAAACAAACTGTCAAAAAGATCTCTGTTGGCAAAGTAGCTTTGAATATTTAGATCAAGTTTACTTCTTGATAAAGGCTCCTAGAAAAGCTGAATTTATACTATGGATTTTATTCCACAATTTATTGCTTACTCTGTACATCTTTAGGTAAAGATGCAAAATCTTCATTTCATCCTTGTATTTGTTACTTTCTTCTTCCTGTTATCATTTAAAATGGAGGGCTGAGAAGAAGAACACTGGGAGGATAATAGCTAATGTTGGTACATAGAGGAATGTTAATCAACTTTCTGTTCCAGAAACAGCTTTTCAGCCTTGACCACAGGTGCTGTAGGAAGAACATCAGCAGCTTTTCATGCTCAGAGAGACCCTTGGACCTGGCAACCAGCTTGAGCACCTTCTGCTCCTTCCACAGGAGGCGCTGAGCAAACAGAGAGAGTGAGCCCACAGCAGGCACAGCTTCAGCCCCGAGCTGCAGAGCCTCAACAGGGCAGGGAGCATCCTGTGCTGGAGGCTGCGCTGGGAGGAGAAGCCATGGAGGGCTGGAACCCAGGACATTGCTCTGGCTGCCCTGGAGGACTCGAGACCCTGGCAGGGGGCTCAGAGACCTTGGCATGGAGTCAGACACCTGTGCCTTCGATTTTAACCCATGGAAACAATTATCAACTTTATGTGAGGATTTACAAGCCACAAGGGTTTGAATAGAATGTTAGTGAATAGAATGTTCCATAATTTATCACAGGGTGAAAGAGTAAAATTTTGGGGTTTTTAGAATGGGGGTTCAAGAGGCAAGATGGAGGAATCTGGGTGTGTCCTGTCTTTTTCCTTCTTCTTGTCCTCCATCTTCTGCTGTGATTGTGTGGTGGTGTTCGCAGGGGTCCCAGAGCCAGGGAAGAGACGAGAATCTTGACTCCATGTTTCAGAAGGCTGATTTATTATTTTATGATATATATATATTATATTAAAGCTATACTAAAAGAATAGAGGAAAGGATTTCATCAGAAGGCTAGCAAAGAATAGAAAAAGAATGATAACAAAGGCTTGTGACTGACCGAAGACAGTCCGGACAGCTGGATTGTGATTGGTCATTAATTAGAAACAACCACATGAGACCAATCACAGATGCACCTGTTGCATTCCACAGCAGCAGACAATCATTGTTTACATTTTGTTCCTGAGGCCTCTCAGCTTCTCAGGAGAAAAAATCCTAGGAAAGGATTTTTCATAAAATATCATGACTACATGATGGTGGCACTTTTGGATTGGTTTTGAGTAGAGACAAACTGTCTAACATAGGTGATAAGTATTGGAAAATTATTGTAAATAAAGTACACCTAGGTTTTAGTATAAAAAGATAACACCACCCTGAGGGCAGGCAGTGTACCTCAACGTGACTTGCTGAACAGACCTCAGTGGGTCAGAAAAAGAATGTAATAGATAAGAGAAAATAAACAACCTTGAAAACCAGAGCAGAGCGATCCTGACTTCGAGCTTGGGGCTGGGAAAAAGAGACTTTTTAATACCTCAGGAGCCATTCCAACATAACAAACCGAACAGTGGGGAGCTCCCACAGGGAGTGGCTGTGCCAAGGAACAGTTGTTGAGCCCCTGTGCATCACTGATGAATGTCCTGTGAGACGCTGAGCAGCTGAAGGACTCTACTGTGTTGGATTTAATCTCTCAGATGTTTGGAAGTTCGCTTTCCTGTCCCCCCTATTGTGCTGCTATTTACTTTTCCTTCATCTCATCCACCTAATTAAAAGAGTGCTGAGAACAAAAAAATTTTATCAGGCTGTTCAGTTCTGATGGTGCTTTCTTTGATACCTGATACACACAAGAAATCAATATGGAGAATGGATTGAGATGTGTTACAGGACTCCACTCTAAGAGATTAAAGAAAGGATTGAGCAATCTCTAAGCACCATTCATGTATCCACTGCTTTTTCAGGGCATGGGTGATCTAATTTAAAAATCCCTTTTTATAACATAGTGTTGCCGGGAGATAGGTCATTGGGCAAAGAAAATCTCTGACATCACCCAGGAAATCCTCTTTCTTTAGAGATGCCAAACATATGAGGAGTGTAAAGCAACTAAGAATATAAGTTTCAAAGTATTTTTCCCCTCTCCTCACTCTTATATAAAGTATGCCAATGTATTGCCTAATTTTATTACTTTTAAGTACATTTGAGCCTAAATCCCCCACAAAACTGTATCAAAAATATGTCTACAGAGAAAGCACTTTATCTGAATTTCTGCATTCTAGTAGAGGGAGCCTTTTACATTAAAAGCAATAGATAGTGACAGTAAAACCTGTAAGAATGGCCAGGTTTTCAGGGAAGATAGGCTTGATAGCCACAGTTCTCCATGGCTCTTGTTATCCATCAGTCCTTAAGTGAACTGAGCTGTTGAAGAAAAATGAAGAAAAATGGACATGCTTTATCCCAGTTTAGCAGAGTTAGGATTTGCCTGGTTCAGGAGAAAAACAGGAACTCACTAAATGGATGTATATTAGGCATTTATCACTCATAGTAGGGAAAATGATATGCAGTTGCATGTTAATTTGGAGGCTATGTTAAACAAAGAAAAGATCCTCCAAAGCAAGAAATATTGTGGTATAAGTGATATGTCTCTCTGCCATCTGTAAGTCTGTGGGTGTAGGAAGATTTTGATAGAAGATGCATATTTTTATTTTATATTAAAATTCATTGACTGTAGCTAACAGAACCTTTATTTTAAGGAATAACATATAACAGGGATTTTTTTAATTCATGAAGAACGTCAATTACAGAGAAAATGACAATAATATATATTCATTCATATCAATAGTTAACAACTTTAATTAGCCTTAATTAATCCCAACGTCAAATTAATAACAACTCTCAAAAGTCTAGACAAAACCCAGCATCTGACTGAACCTGTCACACATTTTGGAAGCCTTACACTGAAATGTTACTCCAACAGCATCCATACTGACAAACAAACCAGAATTTTCTTCAAGATCTTTCCTCCACAGCTGCATTGTGAGGGTCCTTGCACCATCACCCCTGCAGACTCACTGCTGGAGCTGACCAAGGTCTGGTGGCTGCCAAGCGCCGAAGTGGCAGCCTCAGTTCCTCTCTCTGCACTTTTCATCTTGCTGAGGAGAGGAGTGGGTTTTTCCCCTAGTTGCTGTGAAATGTTGGTTTTTCCTTCAAAAGGGAATGTTTTCTTCCAGTAAAAAGTATATAGTTTCCCCACACTTGGCCCTTTGTTTCACACTGCAGACATGGACACCAACTCTACATACACTGGGGAAAGTCAGAGACATTTTATGAGCTCAGCTGGGCAAGTGTCTTTTTTTCTGCTTTTGTTTTTCTTTTCTTTTGTGAGAGCTGTTGTGAACAAAGAACCATCAAGGTTAGAAAGAACAGCTCAGTGGTAAAATAATTCAGATTTTTTTTCTTATTGGCATCTGTTTAATTTCAGTTCTTTTACATGGAGCATGTGGACTTCTGGGTGTCTGTTGAGTTTTGTGATCAGACCTGCTCTGATCATGCATGCCCTCCCTCTTGTGTTTGCTTGTAACAGTTCACTGGGTCAATTGATCTCAAATTTCTGTGTCTGTGATGAATTTGTGGCCAACACATGGTAACTAAAATGGCAGAGAAGCCAAAATATGGAGGTCCTCTGTCAATTTGTTTGAAGTAACAGATAAATTTTTCTTCAGTTTTCTCCTTCATCCTCCACTCCTTTATTTCTCCCTTCTGCTCACAAAACTGTGTGAATAAACTGACATCTCAGAAAGATTTGGGGTTACATCCTCAGATACAAACTGTGACATCTGACTGGGGCTGACATGAACAGGGAACCTCATCTTTGGGTTTCCCACACAACATTTCCTTTCTCTGTAAATGGATTGCACATTTCAGGCAATCAATCTGAACCCCAGTAACAAAAAAGGCGAAACAACATGACACACATGACCTCACATCTATGCACATTCTGTTCAAGACTATCAGATCCAAACTCTCTGGTCAATTACCCTTGTTGTAACACTTTACATTATCTCCATGTAAATAAAAAAGACACTCAAAGGAGTAAAAAAAAGCTGGTACAGAAAATGAAGTTATTTAGATGTCTTCAAGCAGTAAGGTTTATGAGTTAGCACTAAAGGACCCTCATCCCATAAGGACAATGTATCTCATCTTACATGTTGGAAATTAATATGGAAAACATGCCCATGTTTTATAGTAGACATCTGTAAATGCACTTTACAGTTTGTAGGGGTTTTTATTCTATATAAATTGGTGTTAATTGGTGTTTTTTAAGAATTGATGTGATCTGGTAAAACTGCAACTGAAACATGGTTGTTCTAGCTAAAAATCAGCTAGCTGTGTTGTAAAAATTCTCTTTCCAATATTGCCAGAGCTGCAGATCTTCCCTTAAAAACTCTGGGAAGGTGTAGCTCACCATGAGGAGCAGGGTTTAATCCTAGCACCTTGCCATAGTGTGAGTGGGACTTAGTATTGATGTTCATTTTACTGTGAGAGGTGCCTCCCTGGGAAGAGCTGTGGGTCCTTTTAGCAGAAATGGATCCCATTACAAAACCACCCATCTCTGAGAATGTTTCTGCAGCACTGATAAAGAAATGACACTGCTGTTCCCCAGCTGTGATACTGAATAAAAAGAAATGAAATAGAGGCAGGGGCTAGAGAGAGATCCTCTCATGAACAGAGAAAGAATAAGTAGAAATGTGTCCCTCTAGGACCCACAAGGCTCTTTCCTGAAATGCACGTGTGCCCCATGCTGCTCTCTAGGGTCTCCACATCCTTCTGCTCCAACATTAAGAAATTTCATGAGAAAAGGCAGATGAGAGCAAAGCTGATAGGTGCTTGGCAACAGGGAGGTACAATAATGAGACTAAGCAGGATACCAATTCCACCCTGGGGTCATTTTATGAGCTGCTGTATACAATGAACTCATCTTCCTCTGCTGGAACATTGAGCTGGCCATTAAACATTGATTTTTATTTTTTTTAGTGGGGCAGACAATCCCCAATCACTTTAAGCTTGGTGCACAGTGTAGCAGTAGCTCATCTGCTGTGGAGGCAAAAGTGATGCACAGAGTCCTGGCAGCTGTTTCAGCTGTGGGTAAATGCCATGGAACAGGAATCAGTGTAGAGCAAATTAATTAGCACTGTTCTACCTTGCTCTGATCTCCCAACACATTTTCCTTGGGATGCTGCCCAGAGACCCTTGACTTTCAGGGTAGCTGCATTTTCCAGGCTGTTTTCACCAAAAATAGGTAGACAAAATTTCCAGTGTACTGGGGAAAGCCCAGAGATTGGTCTAATCCAAGCTGACTTCCCTTGTTATCTCCAGAAATGCATACAGAAATCCTTGCCATAGAGCCTTCTTTACCAGATGCCCACTAGATATGACTGCTACATTTTCCCCCAAGAAATCCCCTTCTTCATTCATAATCCCTGCCCTGTCCTCTGCATGCATTTCCAGCCATGCTCATCTTTCTGTTATCCATGTGAGAACACAGTTTAAGGAAAAGGACTTGAATGTGGATCTCTCATGATGTTATCAAGTCTCTGAGTAACAAACAGCCAGGCAAAACAGGCAGTGGGTCTGCCCTATTTTCACATGGGACCTGGAATAACAAATTTGGTGTGAGAGCACTTTCCAGTGTGAGCTCCAGGAGCGGGAGCAGTGTGCCAGCACAATGGGGAGCCTGGAGGGTTTAGATGTGAGGTGTATGCTTGATTTTGTAAGAGGCATTTTCTACAAATTTGAAACACATCTTTAGAGTCTATCAGTGTAATGATCATACCACCTAGTGGGTTCCAGGAGCCCTCAGAATTCAGCAGCAGGCACAGAGAGGGCTGGTGAATTACATTTTTTAGCTGTGAACTGAGTCTTGTCCAGTAGCAGTGAACCAGTTTTCAAAATCTGCTTAGAAACAGAGATCTTCTTGAATGGGGGGAAATTCAGATCCAGAAAACCTTCTGAGGACCAGCTACCGTCTGTCATGCACTGGATGAAAATGCAACTTGTGTTCTGCAATGCATGTGTGTCTGCAGTTGTATGGTGTGTTGAGGAACAACCTGGGAAAAGCCATTTTCCTTCCACTCCAGCTGTGCTTCCAAGCAGTGGAGGGTGCTGGAGGCCTCAGGGTCCTGAACTCAGAGATCATTGAGGGGTAAATGTGTGAATATTTTTCTGCACCATGACCTTGATGTGTCTGTGCACTCATTCAGCAGCAGCACTCCCCTGATTTCAGTGATGCAAGATCAGATCCTTTGCACCCATCTGCTTGAAAGAATTGCAAAGGACAGAGATGTACTTATTCCTCCTGCAGAAAGCATGGCTCAGCTGCAAAAGGGAATAAATGAGGAGGATTCAAGTTAAAAGAATAAAAGAAATACTGAAAAAGACATCATATTTCATACCTGATGTACAGAATAACACTTCAGATTGAATCAAGCAATGCAGCAACACTGTCCTGTATCTCATTAGCCTGACTTGGTGGTGACTTTGGAGAGCTCTTTAGGTATGTCATTTAATGTAATATTGATTTTTCCTATGTGAATTTCCTATTTGTGAGCTCTCCTAAGATGAGCCAATATGATAGAAAAAAAAATGGAGATTTTTCTGTTGACTGGATTAACACTTGACTTTCTCTCACAGTTCTGTGTGCAGAGCACAGAGCTGCATGGAAAGGGAGCCAGCACTAAGCTTGTGCCTTGCTCAAAAGTGTGGTTGTGCCCATGCAGCCTTTCACAGCTCCCTGGGGATGCACCATAGCCCCACTCTCCAAGCCACAGGGAGAGAAGGAAGGTCTGTGCACACTTCACAGGATGAAGAGAGTGGTTTGACATGCAATGAACCTGCAGATTTTTACCCAGAAGAAGAGCTGGGAAAAAAACACAGCATTTTCTGACTGAGCCTCAGATCCTGCTCTGCTTCTCCAATGGCATTGCTTGGACAGAGCAAGACCCAGAGGCCAGGGCTGGAGGGGCAGGATTCAGCAGCCAGTTACAGATTTATTTTGGTCTAAGTATAGTGTTGGTTCCCTTGGCTTTTTATCAAGTTTAGCTTGTACCAGCTCTAGAAGGTAGAGCTAATTAATTTTTGACCTGCCAATTTCTCCCACCTGCATAATGGGAGAAACAGGGCTGGTAATTCAGATATTATATTCTTATGGTATCTGCACTAAGCTCATGTTTATTAAATCTGATTATAGAAAAAAATGTGTCCAAGAAGGACACTGAAAACTGTGGGACAGTTTAGAAATAAATCTTATCAGTTTTGCCAGGTGTACAGGAACAAAGCCAATCACTATGCAAAGGTTTTCATGCATTCTTAATTTTACAGATACAACCAGATCCATTGCAAACAACACATCAAGAGAACTGTGACCAAGGTGCCAGCAGAAATGGGATTCCTCTCCAACATCTCACCCCCTGATCCTGCCCAGATGCCTCCCAGCTGCCATTTACCTGCCTGGCCACCTGAATTCCCTGTGCCCCTACAGCCAACAGAGATCCAAGCATGTGGACAACCCCTCTGGGAACATGCTGCTCTTGTTTTTCTGACCATACCTTTGATTTGGCTGTTCAGGAGTTCTCTATTGTTTGAGAGCTTCAATAGAATCTGCTGGGCCAGATGATTCTTTTTGCATTTCGACAAACTAAATGCCTGCATTTTTTCTCTGTGTAACTGGAATCAATCATGTGGGTGTTTGTGCTTTTTAAAATTTTTTTATCAAGTAGTGATTAAGAATGAGAAATAAAAAAGGCAGGTTTAGGGGCACATGAAAGTAGCTTACATATTCTGAGTGAAGACAGATGTAATGGCATTACTTTTTGAGAGGAATTGGGATGGCTAGAAATTGGATGGCTTTTAATTTTGTTTTTCAGTACTTCCTTCAGTGTTAAGTTAATTAACTGGAAGGTGGCCAGATAACTTGGAGTCTTTACAATATTTGGGGTATTTTGCATAAAGAGAGACAAGCCCACTACTTGGTGAAATAATTAGATTAGCCTGACTAATTTAAAGCCCTTTGAGGAGTTGCATAAGCTTTGTATATATAATGCTGAAGTTCTTTTTGATTTTTTTTACAGAGACTTACTGAGGCCCTGGAAAACCAGGCCTTGTCTATTAGGCACTGCTTTGAGCTCACAAACCAACCAGAAAGCACCAAGAGAAGCAGAGGTAGCTGGCAGTGATTACCTAGAAACAAGGCAGGTCCCAGCAGCAAGCAGAGCTGGGATCTCTGTGTGCCCATGGGTTGTGGATGCTGGTTTTGACCCACTCAGATGCCAGGCTGATTGATTCATCCAGGAAAGGCTCCACCCATTTCTGCCTCATTGAGCAGAATTCCAGCTCCTATCCCAGGCAGCAACCTTACACAGAGGTAAAATGATGAGAAGTGACAGAATTGGTGCATGTGACATGCCCTTGACCCCTGCATATCAAAGGAATAATTGTGAAAAAGGGATCTTCGGCATCTAAAAAGCCTTAGAAATAACAATGTGGAGGGGAAAAAAAAAAACCTCAAGATGCTATTCCCTCTCTCTGTTGAATGTGAGTGGCACAATGCCAGCAGGGTTCCTGTGGACACCAAGCTGTGTTCCACAAGCAACACAAGGGTTCAAATCTGCTGCTGCTGATGCCATAAGCCCTAAGCCATGCCTTTGTTCAGAACACACCAATTTCTCCCTTTAGTAGCACCTTGATGCATTTAGCAGATGCTGGATGTGGAGAACAATATTTCTGTACCATATGAGAGCACAGGATGCACACTCGAGCCCAACAGGTTGACCTGAGGAACTGGAATTTCCCTCATCTCTAAAATCTTTTCCAAACTTTGCTGAAAACTACAGGAAAGCAGGGTCTGAGCAAAAATGTTGAGATGATCCATTTGCCTTCAGAATTTCATTTAAACTCTATTCCCAGTTGGAGATTAATGTAACCATTTGTAGCTGAACCTGGCAGTCTCTGTCTTTTTTAGTACTACACAGCTAATATCTCTCTGCAAGGATGAATTATTCTTATACTCTTCCATATTAGGCTCAAATTCAGTCTCTCAGTCTTTTCTGGGCATATCTTATTTTCTCCTGTCTGCCATTTTAATATAGAATTTAATGCATATACTTATATCTCTTACTTATAACCTTCAGGCTTTAAAACATTTTAATAAATGGGACTAAAGTTACTAGATTCACTGAAATTCTCGTGGTAAGGACCAAGCATGTGATGCATGAGACTCAGGCACCATAGGAAAAGTAATACATATTAATTTTGCAGCCCCAAAGCGATCCCAAATTATATGGAAACATAATTTTTGCTGACTGTTTTTGCACCAAATAGCTGTCATGTTCCATGTCAGTTGAAAAACCACTCTCTGCCACTTCCATAATTTCATTATGAAAAATGCAGTTTGTCTGTATAGGCTTAAAAAAATTGGTTCTTCCAATAAACATATAAAATGTTAGATTGGAATTTCTGCTCCATGTTTTTGGTAAAGCTACAGGTACCTTATTAAAATATTTTAATCTCTTTTTTTACTTGCCCTGGATTGTTCTTGGACACTAGAGCTTAGATGATCTCCAAGAGGCTTTCCCCTGAGCAATTGTTTGAGTTCCTATTCTGATTTTTTGTTTCTGGGTGTGACTGCTCACAGTCTTGAAGAGCAACTTGGACAATTTGGCCATTGCCAAATGAAACCTTGGATACTAGGTATCCTAAGGAGCCATGAAGGTACCACACTGAAATTTAATAACATCACATTTGGAGCAACATAAAAGCATTTCTACAGCTTAGGCAGGAGGGCTTTACTTCAAAACATTTAAAGTCCTGTAAAACTTATATTAAGAGAATAATTTCTCCTTCTTACAGAGTACACTCTCATCATTGTATGTTTTCTCATTGTTACTCATATTTTCCATCCCTGTGATGGTAATATTTCAAATTGATGTTACACACACAGTTCACTGCCCTGTATTTATAGAATGCTAAATTTCACTGTGGATTTTGAGAAGCTGTACCGAAGGGGCTTTCCTGGGTTGGCTGGTTGTACATGGCATCATTTGCAATCACAACATGCAGTAAGATGACTTTTCTGGGAAAAAAAACAAACCAAAATAAAATAAAAATCCCAATCATCCCTGACCCTACCTCAAGCAACATCACTATTTTAACATGAAGCAAAGGATCTGAAAGGTGCATGACATCTAAAGGTGCATCACATAAAGTGAGATTTTTGGCTATAGTCAGTGAAGTAATGCAGTGATGATTAAAGAACTCAGACAAGTAAAATTCCAAGTTATGGATGTCTTCTGCTATGTTCAGTTGATTTATGTGGCTTGAGTTGTAAATTACAATGCAAACTAATTTGGGAAAGGCATATTAGGCATATGATTTGGACATGGTTTTCCATTTAGGAAATAAGACATTATAAAGTGTGCTCAGTCAATTGGCCCAAGGTGGTTACAAGGTAAACAATCAGAGAGAAGACAGACCTCAGGAAAAGGGGAAAACACATAAATCATAATCTTGCTTCTTTCTGGGCTGAGAAGACTCAGTCTGGCTCCATCTGGTTTCTCAGCTCCATCTGGGGTCCAGTAATGTCCTGAGTACAGAATTCTCAGCTACTTCCAGCATGGGATATTTATTTCTTATTCTGTTTCCTCTTCTCTCCCTCCCTTCATGTGGTTTGTTAACTGTGATTATTTTTTAGGATAGGGTCAGCATACACAGGCCACTTAAAGGGGTGGACTAATACCTCTTCCATCAATGAGAACGAAAGGGCAGGATTTGCCGTGGCATTTAGCCTGACAAATACACTTGTACAGAGAGATGTGCATATTTATTAAAGATAAAGTAACTGCACTGGCTGCTTTTCTTTCCCACAGTATTTTCAGGTTTGGAAGCACCCCAAGACACTTCAGGTCTTTCTGTGTTTGAGATGGTAATTGGGAGAACAATTGAAGAGGATTGAGCACATAGTGAAGAAAAAGCAGTAGGAGGCAAAGATTTCTTCAGAAGAAAATATAACACATTACAGAAATTGAGTGCTCTGCATTTAATAAGGCAAGCAAACAGACAAGAGAAAAGCAGAGAAAAGGCACAATGGAGACAAAAAAAAAGGGCTTATTATGACAAGAAAGCCAGAGCTATTAACTATCAGTCTGGTGATAAACTATTACAGTATTGCCAATGCTGTCTCCTGAAGAATGTAAGTTGTGTGATAAGAGATTTGGCCCCACACAGAGATAAAGAAAGTGCATGTGGTTATATTTCCAAAAGGACAAGGAGATAAGAAAAAACTGGGGATGGGGAGACAAGGGAGTTGAGCTATCATTTTGAAGTCACTAGCACAGGCAAAAATACATAAAAAAGGCAACAAATGAACAAACCCTGGAGTAAAACAGACCAACAAATCAAGCTTAAACTTATGCAGATGTAAAGAGAAAGCAGATCTCACACTGGGTGTTGCTGATTTGATTTTAGTTGAAATTTAGTGCTCTGTTAATCAGATCTCACAAATACAAGGGGATTTGACTGTCAGGAGAACCTGAGAAACATTTATCAATCAGCAAGGAAGAAAAACATCTTCCTCAAAGACTGTGGGTGTCCACAGAGGGCCTGAAAGTTTCTAGAACAATCAGAGAAAAGGAGAGTGAAACTGTCTGGAGGATGAGTATGATACCAGTCATCTCAAATATGTTTTCTTATGTAGAATCACAGGTTAAGTACACTTTAATAGAGAAAGACAAATAAATATTTTCTCAAGGTATTGTACCTTATACAAGACAAGTATTTTAACAAGACATCAATGCAGATTTAGAGACTTCATGACCAGGAATTATTAAAAATATGCTTGAAGAGAGCAAATGGGATCCCCTGCACATGAGAGGGCTGCTGTACTCTGCCTGGGGCAGTGGAAACAATTCTCCTTCTCTGTAAGGGATCAAGGGCACTGCATGATGATCTCACCATGCTCTTCTAGAAGAGTCTCCTCATGGACAGCTCAATTTCTAGCACACTATGTTCTAATCAAGTAACATTTAAGTCTGTCATATGTAACAGAGCACCACACTGCATAAGGTGTAATTTCCACCCAATACAAGAAGGAGATTGCAAAACACCCACACCTCCGGTAATTTAATGGGTGCTGTGCATATTTGCTCCCAAAAATGTAAAATTCAGATATTTTTGTTACAGGAGGTCCCAATGGGTATCAGGTGGAAAACTCCCAGGCTACCCCCACCAATGCCAGGAAGAATTCTGAGTCTCTCCTGCTGTAGAAAAGGATTATTCACACATATCCCAAAAATTGCAGTTCTGACTGCAGGGCTGCCTGACAGGGACCCTTGCACCTCATCCCCATCTCCAGAAACCAACTTGCCACTTAAAACATTTTCCCCAGTAGTTCCAAGTTTGATACATCTGTGCTCAAATCTGTTAGGCCTCATACTTCTGCTTGGGTTAATACTTCCAATAAAAGTGATGAGCCTACTCACTAATTAACAGCCCAGCAGGGCCTGGCTTAATTTCTGCCTTGTGGTGTTTTCTACAGCAGAAAAGACATCTGGAGCCTGGTGCCTGTTAAAGCCCAAGCCAGACAGGCACAGGGGCTGTGGGCAGCAGGACCTGGCAGAGGTGTGGGGGTTGCCATCACTCAGAGCTTTGTGCTGAATGAGGCCCCTCAGGTACCCTGGGGAGGAATACACTTTGCACTTTGGCTGTTTCAGCCCAGAGCTTTGCTTCAGCAAATAAAAAAACACAATGCAGGCACATCCTAACAGATTTTGGATGCCAATCACACCCCTCATAGACTGTGCCTTGATCTTAACTCTCCTACTGATTATTTTCACAATCAAAACATTCCTTTTTCTCCTTACAGTTAAACGTACACAGCTGTCATGGCACAGTACAGTTTCATGTACTTCTGTTTGCCCTCAGACCAAATGTTTGTCAGTTCAAGATCATAAGTATTCCTCTTTATACCTTCTTATATCAACAAATAGAAGTGAATGGTCTTTCACTTTATTCTTTGGATGCTGTTGTGTTGATAAGAGGACATCTCAACCTGCCATACTGTAGTTCTCATTAGCCTGAACTATTGTCCATGACAGCCTGGAGCCCATGATTCATCTTTTTGTTTGTAAATGTTCATAAAGCAACTAGCAGAGAAAACCCACACCTCAAACAAAGTTTATTTTTGGTTCAAATGAAACAAGACTCACCAGTCTCTTCCTGTTGCCTTCTCCTTTGCATCCTCAAGCAAAAATAATATTTTATTTTTTTTATAACACCATGGGAAAGTTTTACCTTCTTTCACTTAAGGGTATGCAATGACAAAGAAACACAAGGAAAAATATGTCTTTAAAGATAAAAGCCAGCTTAGTCTAGAATGCTTAAATCATACTCCTGAAGACATGGCTCTACAGGATGCAATTAACATTATTCAGATGTTTTATTGTGTGTGTTTGCATTCCTCCTCAGTTTAATATATCTGTTTCAGTGTGTCAGGGGTTTGGCAAAATATGTCATAATTGTTTTGTCTTCCCCTTGAACACCTGATGCACACTTCCATTCCTATATCATTTTTAGATCGATTTTTAGCTGCAGAGATCCTACAGTTCTTTACATTCTCGTGCTTTCTCCCATTCTTGTTCTTCTTCTGTGTACTGTCTGTCCTTCTCCCTTTCCTCTGCCTCTATGGTGCCTTCATTAATCTAATTTGTAACTGACAGGGAAGGTCCAAGGAGGCCAACCTGGTTATTCTGCTTGAGTAAGAGACCTTGTAGGTCTGTCAGGGGCACTGGGCCATGGGGATAAAGGGAATAACACAGCCCAAAGACTCAGTATAAGCACCTGGTTGTCAAACCATCAGCCCACCCAACAGACATTGCAGCAGAACCACATTTTAGTCCCTTTTCTTCAAGGTTGTGGTGTCTTTTCCTACATAAGAGAATTACAAAATTCTTCTACAGGTGTCACCATGAACAACAATTGCAGAGCCCAAGAGACACTGCAGCTCCTGGCTCTGTGCTGGGCTGTGATCTCTCTGAAAGACACTGCAGATGGGGCAACAGTCTTGTTTGAGACACCTGACTTCTTTACACAGTTTGTACCACGGGTTGAATTCAATTGTGCCCAAATAAACATGTTTTTTTCAGGGCTTTATAAATTGGCTGCATTTCTAGGCTCCCCACAGTCTTTGCTCAGGTCCCTTTTGCCTACTCTTAAGAAAATGTTTAAAAAAAACACTGAAAGCTGACATTTATTTTGACCCTGAGGCTCAAGACTTTGAGGAAGGAGAAGCTGTTTTCTAAATGCAGCACTTCTTCCTGGAGAATCAAATGAGGCAGAACTCTGACAAATTAAGCCAACTACACAACTTTAGGATGAGGAGGGAAGGAGAGGTCACCTCCTGTGAGTCAAGCAAGTGAAGCCATAGGTCAGAGAATTCACATCCAGACAAACAGCTTTGAATTGTATTATATCTGCTGGTTGGTGATCATCTGACCTTTCTTGAGAAATTTTATTTTCATATCCCTTATTTTGTCTCAGCCCAACAGCTTGTTATTGAATAAATCACCCGAGGCTAAAGAAAAGCTTTCGCTGCTAACTCAGAAACACATTAGATGTGACTTCTTGGATGCACTATTTCCATCATACCCACCACAGATACACGAATACAGATGTTGCCTGTGCCTAATCCATTTGAGAAGGCTCACCTGCTTTGGGTAATCACTTCCTGCAAGCCCAGTCACACTTTTGGGATTTTCTTACACTTTTCTCACCAAGTAGACATGAAAAAAACACAAATCTCTGATGAATTGGTTTTTTTTTTCCTTAGGCACCCTTTTTAAATTGACTTGGTTGAGGAGCATGAATAGGGGTTACTGTGATTTTTTCCTCTGTTCTGTTGCTTCTAAATTGGAGGCCATAATTCACAGAAGCAATTAAGAACATGTTTAACTTTGGCTGTGCTTTATGTACCCTGACTCTCACTGTAATACTCACAAGATTAAGCACACGTTCAAGTGCGTGATTGCACCAGGGCACTTCATAGTCAGTGTGATGTGGAACATTTGGACTTTTGCTAGTGTTTAGGACAAACAGGCAGAGGCATTTCCTTATTATTTGTCATTTGTGTATGTATATATATATATAAAAATAATATTCAACATGATAAATATAAACTTATTGTCATACATTCTTCAGCATTCAGATGTAATCCGTCAATTTCTGGAGACTGAGAAATGCTCCATGCTCCTTTAGAGTCACACTCTGACATATAATATATGACAGAAAGATATTAAATCTGTGATGATGAAAAAAGAGGAGTTAAGGCAAGGGATGATAAACCCCATAAAAATAACTTAGACATAGTGCTGCCAAAATGAGTAATTGCAAACACTTAAACAAAAGAAGGTACTTGAGTATTCCTTTTTTTCCTAATTATATCTGCATATTTATGTACCCATGGATCGTTTTGTGTCTGTATATTTTGTCCAAAAGGAAATTGCCATGGCAAACATATAGTTCAAATGTTTTCTTGTAGTTTTCCTTCTATGACAAAATTGCCAATACATTTTCCTACCCTGTAAGTATCAGGTCTACCCAAAGTTCTGGATGAACTGAAATGCTGCCAGTTTTCCATAACAAAGAGATGGAGTAAACAGATGTCTGGGAGTGAAGGTGTAACACATAATTCTCCAAATTGTAGTTGTTTGGTTGGGGTTTTTTTTTTTTTTTTTGGGGGGGGGTTTTGTTTTGTTTTGTTTAATGTAATAAAGCTGCTTTCTTTCTTTCTTTATTATTAAATATTGTTTAGAGGATGGCTGTTTCCCAAAGAGGGACACCATTTTTTAGCCAAGAGAAATTCAGATGAAGAAATTTTAGTGTAAGGCTGAAAAGGAGGATGTGAAGAGAGGATTGAGGAGGTGGGAAGAGGTTTGCAAGAGGAGAAGAGAGGTCTGAAAAGATGGTGTTATTCCAGTGCAAGGGACCAGCAAGAAGAGTGCCAGGAAAATGACATACAGAGAAAAAAGGCAGAGAAGTGAGAGGGAGGACAAGGGAGAGGAAACAGCTGCGCAGAACAGGAGGGGAGAGAGAGAGGAGAGATAGAGGAGCAGTGACCTCATAAAAGTGATACAGAGAGAGGAGAAAGGTACCAAAAGTGCAGCCAGAGCAGTGGCAAAAGATGACATTGTAGCTGCCAAAACCTGAAAGGATGAAGAGCAGAAAACCAGTGTGCTGTGAGAAGAATGCAGTAGCACAGATGAGAATCTGGTACCATCATTGGCACCAATATTTTACTTGATTTCTGAATTTAAAAAGGACACACTTGGAGGCTCACTGTCTCAGCTCACTCAGGGCAGGGAAGCTGAGAGGGGATGTGGGCAAAGGGTGTCTTGCAGAAGCTGCAGCAGGGATGGAGAGGAGCAGGTACATCCAGCAAGACACAGACTGGAACGGAAAATCCCCTTGCTCTGGCTGGGGCTGTGCTTCAGCTATGCAAGGGGAAATTTAGTTTAGACATAAGGAAAAAATTCTTCACTCAAAGAGTGTTTGAGGTCTGCAATCATCTGCCCAAGGAGGTGGTGAAGCCACCTGGACATATGTAAAAAAGGACTGGATGTGGCACTCAATGGCATGAGGAGGCATTGGGTCATAGGTTGGGCTTGATGATCTCAAAGGTCTTTTCCCCCCTAGTTCATTCTGTGATTCTGTGGAATGTGCTACAGAATGTCCCCTTGCCTCAGGCTGAGGTCAGGCTCTCCACAGGTCGTGCTGAACCTGTGATTTACTTCTGTGCAGAGGTTGCTTGTGGCTTGCACACAGGCATGGTCTGGGCAATTAAATTACTGCTACCTTTGCTCTGCAGTCTCTCGAGTCAGCTGTAGAGATGCTGGGCTGGCATCTTCTGTGAACCCTAACAGGGCTGGAAAACTGCAAAAAAGAATTAAAGGTCATGGGATATTCTTCTCCCAGGAAGATCCTCTGAGGCCAGTGTACCAAATCTGCAACCCTTGAAAAATGTGGCCATCACAAAAAAATGGTCCTCACTCATTGATTTGTAGATAGGGAACAGTGATTTTAATAAACATCTTATCCCAGCTTCTCCAGCCCATTCAGGTAAATTGCTGGTAGAATATCTGGAAAAGGCAGTGAAAATGTTTCAATATTTCAGCTTTACTGGGTCTAGACTGTGAAGACAAATGCCTTCTCCTCAAATAAGACATATCAATCATCAAATTATGTCTGAGAGAAGACGTTTTGTAATCCAGATTTGGATTTTACATCTCAGCTTTCATTCTTAAAGGAAGTGATCTGAACTATCATCATATGAATAATGGATGCAAACACTTCTCAGTCTTGATGAGATTTACCTGTGGTGCCAAATGAAATCTGTAGGTCACATCATCCATGTAACCAGCAGGACCCAAGCCTAAGCTGTTTCCCTGACACAGATAAAGGGTAAGAGTCAAGGCTTTCAGCCATCAACCTCATGGTCCATGTGGCAATATTCTTCCAGGTTCTTGAAACTGCCAGAGGGAGATGGCAAATAGAAAAGAATGGATTGAATAATTCAATTGAAACAGGTTCCTCAGGGGAAAATAGTAATAAATGTCTGCAGTCTTATCTGACAAATGATTGGGAGTTTAGAGCTGTTAGGGTGATTACTAACACAGCTACACCTCCAGTTTCAATGCATTTCTTTTCTGATAAGTAATACACATCATATTTCTACATCTGACTCTGGCAGCAAGCACAAGTTTTGTACTTGCTTAAGAGAATATACAATGCAGAGAGGTGGTTCACCTCTCAGTGTTTCAATTGCCCTCTCATTGCCAAAAGAAGCTACAGATTTTATCTGGCAAGTTGTAGCCAATGTGCTCCACAGCTGAAACCCAAGGAACCAGCGTGTCAGCTCTCATCCCTGTCCCCTCACAGAGCTGAGATAAGGAGCTGCTGCCTCGCTGCCGCCCACCATGAGAAGATGCTCTGCAGCTCTGTCCCCACAAGAGCAGTGATCCTCTCTGCTGGGACAGATACTCTCTCCTCCCACTTCATGCACAGTCTCTGCTGCCCACCGGCTCCTCCCAGGCATCACCACAAAATGAGGCTGGATTTAAGTGTTTTCCAGTTTAGAAGATGGAATGAGACAGTATCTAGTGGCATTAGACCCACAGGTAGACACTTAGCAACAGGCTGCTTATTTCCCTCTGAGGGACCTGGGGGTCATAAGGAGAGGTTGTATGTGGAGAGGTTGATGGGAAAGTAGGAATGTAAGAAACAAACATACAGTTAAAAAACTGCTTTTTTTATTTGAGTTGGTCTTTCATACTCTGGCATACTAAGGCTTCCAACTGTCCTGAATGGCCTGTGGAGCTCAGCCTCATATGGGCCAGAAGTATTGAAAAAATTAAGTAAAAAAATCTGGAAGAGCAATCCCTCCTGTTGCTACTGCTATGAGATCTAGCACAAGGGGACTGAAGGCCTTATTAGAACCTGCAAACCTGACAGGAGGCAGTTTTTCCCCTTTGGTAATGAAGCATGAAAGGAAGGAAGACAGTCTGAATCACAAATATGGATAAAAGAGATATAGTCTGAAGTGTCTATCAAAAGTCATTAAATATTTGTCTTCTACAGAGAGCACAACAGTGGAGTAATTGTTATATTGACACTGGGAGGAACTGAGTGAAAGCTTGTTCCTCTAGGAGGTCTTCAGGCTCTTCCACAGAAAGAGTGCAGCACCCTTTAATGACTTTAATCAAATACCTGATCTTAAAAGTGCAGCAGAAATGAAAGCAAGGCTCTGCATCGTGCACTTACTGTCAGGGCAAAACACAGCTTTGAATTGATGACAAACCTTTTTTGAGAATGACTCACTAACTTTCATCTCCAATTCCCAAATTCCCTGTCCCCAGACTGCCATTTCTTAGAGGGGAAAGAAATGGAAATTTGTTTCTAGCAGTGGTCTGTGGTTACTTTCAGCTCATTTGAGGCTCTCTGCTGCTGAAGGGGGGTCTTGTCTTCACCACCCCCCCTCTTGTGTTCATGTGTCAGACCAGACAAACCTGAGTACTTCCAGCCCCTCTCTTATTTCAGTAAGTCACCTTATTTCATTTCACCTCATTCACACAATGCTGGTATGGGGAAGACTCAGGCATTATTCAGCAAATAGGAGTTGCATCCCTGTGAAGTGTCACAGAGCAAGTTAAAGTCATCATGGGGATTCAGGCAGGGGTGGCACATTTCCTCTGGCTGGTGACATGGCTTTGCTTCATCTGGCATTCCTGAGTGGAGCCAGAGTGAGGCATTTTGGAAAATAAGCTGTATAAATGTAACAGTGTACAAAAGCAGATGTCTCTCTGCAGTGTTGTACACAACAGGCTGGATCATGAAGGCTCTGCCAGGTGGGTGCAGGGAAAAGAAATAGGATAATTGGGGAAGTTTTGAAGGAATCAGGTGCTGCCATGCTGTTCTGGATTTTCTGAAGAGGATTCTTCCCTCCAGCTCTCCCTGGGCATGCACTGCTCCTTACTGAAGTTGCAAGCCAGCAAATGTACAGTGAGGAGCATCTTGTCACAGCCTGGTGCTTGAGGTCCTTTCAAGTAGTTGGATTTTTATTTTTTTTTATAAGTCAAGATGAAGGAAAATGCTGGAAGTGCAAACATTTTTGATTGTCCCAGACCTTGCTTTATCATATCAATTTTGTGTCATTTTCTTAGCTGAAAGATTTCTTTCAAATAGCACCAGACCTGGGTATAATAAGAAAATGCAGCAAAATAGCTGCTTTTCCCCTTCACAGTGTCTGCTGGACTAAGATATTAATTCTCCCCAAGAAGGTCCTAGAAAGGTAATTTTGAAAATGCACATCTGGCTATCTTTAGATAAAGTTAATGCATATAACAGCTTAATAATTATGTACTTTCCCTGACTTAGGTGTCAGGATGTGTAAAGTTAGTAACATCAAAATAAACCCCAAACATGAAAACCTATCAACACTAACACAGCAAATTCATTATAAATTTGTATTAACACTGTCCTGTGCTCCTGTTCTTGCTCCCAGGAATTCACAACCAACAAATTTAGTAGTTACTGTGAGAAAATGAGGGACTGATTTATAGTAGGAGTCCTAGTAAAATATCTGTATTGAATATCTGTATATGGGCCAAGCCCTGGTAAGCCCCGGTTGGTCTTGACAGGCTGCAGCTGTGATGTCCTTAATTGGGCCCAGCTGTAGCTAGTGAAGATAACTGGGATAAAAGGGGGCTGGGCTGGCCAGTTGGGGAGAGCCTGGAAGGAGCCCTGACTGAGAAGCAGCAACATGAAGAAGAAGAAGAAGAAAGCTGCAAGAAATATCAACAAGAAGGTATGGGACTCTAGAAATCTAATAACAACAATATAAGGCTTTAGAAATTAAATACAACACTGATTCACTCATTTTTGGTGGTTTGCTGTAATCAGTCAAACCACTCTGGCATAAATGGCAGGTGAATCAGTCCTGCAAGATTAGAACTGTAAGATTTCATTTAGGCAAAGCATTGTTCTAAATAGTGTTAGCATTCAGAGACACATAACCACGAGAAGCGATTACATGGGTGCTTTTATTGAAGAGCTCTGGGTGCCAGGGGTATATTACCCAAATCTGACTCCGACCATACAGCCGAGATGAACATGTTTTTATATTCTATAGTTATATAACTTTCATGTTAATTATTAAACTTATATTGTTTGATTGTATACATAGATTTCAGCTAAGTATAGCCCCCTTTGAATTTTTAACATACTTTCTCACTATTCTTCCTATGTTTATATAATAATTATATTTAATTGCTAAACAATCATCACATCTAACAACTATATCATTTATGATGTTGTTTACACAGGTGCAGTGATCTGGGAAAAGCACAAAGACTAACATTTCAGAGTCTATTTTAATATTTTCCCAGGCCCCACTATCAATAGGACATATGTCTTTATGGTATATGTATGTGTGTGTGTGTATATATATATATATATATATATACACACACACATGCTCAGAGCTACATTGGAGCAGTCTTTTAAGGGGTTTCATGAATATGAGTTGCCAAATGCCTCAGTACAAGATGCTCATATTATGCCCCTAGAATTGCAGTTTCCAAGAGAGCGATCAAGTCCAGACTCATGATTGACACCATCAAAGTCCCAAGATCAAATGCAAATTTAGGCTGAGCTCCTGAAAACCTCAGGGCAGGAAAACTTGGGCTCAGCACTTGAACTTTGGACTCAGCATTTCCTAAGCAGATCCTGAATGTCTCACACTGAGGAATGAAGAGGCAAATATCCAACAAGGCAGATGGAAATGTCAAAGTACCTTGGATTCCCTCTGTTTGGCACTTCTTAAGGGGAGTCTTTATCTTGTAGTACAGATAACCTCAGAACTTTTCAGCACAGACCAGACTTGCAAGTTCACACATCCCATTTCTGAGTGCCTAGAAATAGGCAACCAAAAGTTTGAGAATTTCGTAAAGAGACACAGTCACTGAGAAGTTACAAAGAATCTTCAGAAAACTATATCAAAACAACAAAAGACTTGCAAATATTTTAGTTTGCCTAAAAAATAAGTGAAGGGGAGTGTGGCATTTTGCAGTAAATGGTAGAGAATGAAAAGCATTTTATCCGTCTCAGGTTTTGCATTAATTTTCCTCAACATAGCTTTGTAACACCACCTGTGTCCCAAATGCTGCACAAGGAAAACAATTAAGTATTCCTCCTGAAAAAAGCAAAATCAAATCTAACCCAAGGAGACTGCTTTCTGTCTCTTCCACCAGATTATGGCCAAAAGTAAGAGAAAGATGCAGAATCTACCAATGTCAAGTCTGATCCCAGGAAGCAGAGGAAGGAGGAGAGCTATGAAAAACATTTCTCTTTGAGAAGCTGCAGCTGGTGAATGTTTGTACAGTGCTGGGGTCTGGCAGGACTGAATCCATCTCTCCTGGGAACTTTGAAGTTCTCTGCATCTGTGGCAGGCAAGAGGGTACTAAAATGGTTTGAGTTCACTCTGTTAATTTTAGATGGTACAACTCCAATGGAGGGGAATAATATCCTGTGACCCCTTTAGACAAGGGATACTAATATTCATTGATAGACCCTTCCTGGTGAAGTCAGTGGATCACCCCAGAGCTGGCTATGGGGTTCTTCCTTGGAGAGTTAAGGGATTAAGTTGTGAATCTTGGGGAAAAAAAAAAAAAAACCAAAAACACTTTGGGGTTTGAAAACTTTGAGCGTCTGAGAAAATTGACTTGTCTTGACTTGTCAAAAGTCATAAAAGGAGGATTCCATTGAAGTTCTAACTGTCAACATGTAACACTAAATGCAGAGATCTGGTGTTATCTGAGGTGTTTTACTATGTTTGAGACATCACCTAGGGCTGTCAGACATGACACAGGACAAATGTGAGACCTGCACCTTTCCCAGGCATGTCTGGAGGCAAACAGGGTGGAGCATCTCAGGTGTCTGACGTGGGCAAAAAAACAGAGCCCTGAATCCACCCAAGCCATGCTGCCTGGAGAGATATTCAGGTGGCCAACCAGAGCAGGGGGAGCTGAACTGTTCTGCTACATCCACTGCCTTACACATGTAAGGCTTGTTTCTGTTCCCTGTACACAGGAATCCAGTCTTTGAGATGTCTTCAGGTATCCCACCTGGCCTCCAGCTGCAGCTTTGAAAAGGCAGGAATCTGCTATGTGTTCTGTTCCATATTAGCACTGAATGGATTATTTGGATATGAGGGCAGTAGGGTCACCAAATTTCTGCTTGGGTTTACTGCAGTGCGGTTCACATGCTGCTTAAGAGTGTGCCAAACATTTTTGTGGGTGCTTTCAATGCCTCTGGTTTTCGCTTTTATATTTGTCAGATTCTGTACTGCTTTAGTGTGTAGATTTGAGCTTCATATTAGGGGACAGTGAACTCTCTTCACAAAGTAGGGAGACAAAACAATTCCTTCTCTAGCTGTGGACCAAGGACAAATTATCCAAATCTCAGGCCCAAGAGCATAAACAACATGGACTGAAGAGAGAAAAACAAGAAAGATGGGACTTCATAAGCTACAGCTATAATTGGACAATTAACTCAAATATGTTAATGGACCAAAGCATTTAAAAGTGTCAGACCTCATCATGACTGGTCATGCATTTTTTGACCATTTTGGGTTCATCTTGGGTGTAGCCCTGGCTGGGCTCTTGTGCTGCCCAAGGTGGATCCATTGGGGCCTTCTAATAGATACCTAGTTTATTCTTTAGCTGTGTCTCATCTCTGTTCTGGGTCAGCCTTCACAAGGCCTCACTTTAGGAATTCATGCCTCTGAAAATGGAATCCAGCCCTTTTGGAAAGTCTGGATCTTAATGCACAAGCTGCTCAGACACATTCAGCCATTGCTGGAATGACTTTCTTGACAGAAGAAGGAAGAAATTCCCAGGGCTCAAGGAGCTGAGTGGCATGACCTCTGAAGTTGCTCCAAATACTTCTTGTTGTCAGGTCTTTGGGGTTACTTGTGGCATTCACATTCTCTGGAAAATCCCTTCACTCAGGATTTTTCTCCTGGGAAGCTGAGAAGCCTCAGAGAAGAATAAAAACAATAATTATCTCATTTGCTTCTCCTCTGTTTTGCTCATGTGGAATGTGTTCAGAGATTGTTTACCCACAGGTGATTGTTTCATTGGATTCTGGTGCGAGTTATTTTCACTCATTGGCCAATCAGTGCCAAGCTGTGTCAGGACTCTGGAGAAAGTCACGAGTTTTCATTATTATCTTTTCAGCATTGTGTAAGTATCCTTTCTGTATTCTTTAATGAGTATAATATTGTATTTTTTAATAAAATAAAGTACATTAAAATAATAAATTAGCCTTCTGAGAACATGGAGTCAGATTCATCCTTCCTTCCTTCATTGGGGCACCCCACAAATACAATAGTTACTCTTAAAACACATGAGAGGAAGGGACTAAATAATTCTCACTCAAGTAATTAAAAGCACAAACACTGACAGTCAAGAAAAAAATACCAGAATGAAGGCTGTGACACAAAGAGCTTACAATAGTGTATTAAGTAATTCTCCATACCAAGATCCCCAGTTACTTTAAGTCAGCACAGACCTGTTAACTTTTGCAAGTTGTGCCACTTTATGGGAAGATATGGCATTCAAAACTTGAGCATATTTAGCCTTGAATGGGAAAGTGTGGGGTTTTTCTCCTCCCGCAAGGTCTAGGCAGTGAAGGCATTACACATTTCAGCACTGCAGAATTACAGTATGCTGCTCACACATAGTAATTCACAGCCTTTTCTAAAGTGTAAAGCCGCTCCAGTTCTCAATAGATCACAGGAAAAAAAAAGGCAAACAAGTGATCTCAAGATTAAAAAAGCATTGTGCAGAGCAAATTGGTAAGGAATCTTGACAAGGTTTAATAATCTTGCAGAAAAAAACCAAGAACATGTAACCAGATAGTTTTGGGGGTTTTTTTAATGGCTTTAATGTAGCAGAAAATGAATGCACAAAGTGGGTGTTTTCATCAAGGCGTTTATTTCTGCTGGTTTGAGCAATATGTCCCTAATTAAAATACTCAAAAAATGTTTGCATTTGCTGAGGAATCTCAATCTGTCATGACTTAAGTGTCTGACAGTAATAGTTATCTAATCATGTAATTTTCTGCTGGTGGTCAGGTCATGGTGACACCAATAATCTACTCAGAAGTTTTTGAAACCTTGTTACAGGAAGGATCTCCTCATATTTTGGATTGCTGTCAGTACTGTTCCTACAGGAAAGGTGAATTTGAGACTTCTTTTCCAAAGCTGCTGTAAAGCAGACTCCAGTCTATATCACACATTTTCTTGTATGCTTTCACTCTGTGATTTTAAAGCACCTTTCTAAGTAGTTTTGTAGTTACTTCATTTCTGCATTCACAGGATACAACCATGGTAGTTACATCAGAACATTATAAATTCTGTTTTCTTTGTGGCTTAACTGGATATATTAACTTCATTACACTGGGATCATGATGAGAGTTGGACTTTTATGCCTAATGAACATAATTAGTAATCTGGAGAGTGGGACTAATACCCAAATATTTTGTAGGTAAGTATTTTTATGTATATATATCTACCCTTACTTTGGTCTTTGCCAATTGGTTTTATGTCTGACACTTATGAGTGCTCAAAGCTTTCAGGCTGTCTCTCTTTAAAATCAATGGAGAAAGCCACAAAGAGTGTCTTAACTTTTAAAAATTCATTGGTATTTTCTCAAGCAAACCACAAATACAATTCTCACTTTTTTTTTTAAGCCATAAAACCATTTTTAAAGATAATTTAAGCCATAATGCCTATGACTCCAGGCCTTGCTGCATAAGAAGCTGCATTTTGATTTTAAAACAGTTCAGATGGGAGGGAGCTGGGCCTCTTCAGCCTCAAGAATAGAGGATTGAGGGGGGAATCTCATCAATGTCTGTGAGCGTCAGGAGGGTGGAGCCAGGCTGTTCTTGGTGATGCTGAGCAGCAGCAGAAGAGGCAGTGGGCGCAAACATGCACAGAAAGTTCCACCTGAATATGAGGAAGTTCTTTGTGCATGTGACCATGCACTGGAACAGATTGCCCAGAGAGGCTGTGGAGTCACCCCCACTGGAAATACTGAAAAATCACCTGGATAAAATCCTGTGCCATGTGCTCTGGAATGACCCTGTTTGAACAGGGAGTTTGGACCAGGTGACTCACTGTGGCCCCTTCCAGCCTTACCCATCCTGTGATTCTGTGAAGACACAATTAATTCACACAGAGAACATTTATTTTTACATCTATTAAACAAGCCATGTTACTTTATTGTTACTTAAAATTGGCTTTTAAAAGATGAAAAATAATTTCAGATAAGCAATTTACCTCTGATGAAAAGTTGCACTTGTTTCATTAAAATACTTTTTTACCTTCACTTTTCAATTGGCATAAGACAAAGAGAATGCATATTGATGTTGGAATTTTCAAACAAAAATCAGTAGAATTTCAAGTTCATAAGTTCTCAGCTGGCAATTAAGAAACTGAGATAAAATATTCAGCTCTTTCCAAAACATCATGAATGGTAACAGCTCAACAGTGCTAAGAAGTTACTAAGGCTAGCAATCTTCACAGAATTATCTACTCTGTGCTTTATGCTCTCCTCACCTACATCAAATTCAGGTTCAGGTGAAACAAAATGCAGTTCAAAATAGGTTTCAAGCTGACCCAGTACTAAAAGAAGAAATGCTACCCTTCCTCTTTTCTGAAGCTGGTCACATTCAAATCTCACATGAGCTTAGAGCAAAATAGACCTGAAAACTAACCGGAAGGCAGGATAGCAGAAGCAATAATAATAATAATAATAATAATAATAATAATAATAATAATAATAATAATAATAATAATGAAAAGTTTGTTTTTCAGTTGGATCAATTAATTTATTTTAGTACACAGCCATATAGATGTTTCATAAAGGAAAAGGAAGTGTAAGGACCACACAGCAATAGGAAGAGAGAAAGTGGGTTTCTTTCAATGCCAATTGATGTTGTTCTGCAATAACAACCCAGATATAATAGAGTGAATACAATTTTACCAGAAGTTACATGAAATGAAGTTATCAGACTACTGCTATGGGATAAGAGTACAAAAAAGGGCAGCTACTGCAGCACTAATAATGCTTGGTAACTCCTTAAATTGAAGTAATTTAACACTGGGTCTAAGCCTTGAGAAAAAAATTTGAAACGAATTGGACTTAATTATCAAAAAAGCATCAAGTGCAAAGAATTACACATTTCCAGAGTGTTTTACATTCACTAGCCATTTAATCAATTCAGATTCCAATGGCTAACAGAGATGATTAGTAATTTCAATGTACTTTCAAAACGCTGGAAGAATATGCTGCCAAATCTTCATCCAATTCAAAGAAACCTTCGTGTAGCAAAACGTATGAAAGTACCTGAAGGTTCACAGCCTCATATTGTACTGCTGGAAAATTTCATTTCTTTTCGGGAAGGGAAAGGGAATCTTGCGATTTCAATGGGCAGCAATAGGAGAATCTTTGGTGCATGTCCCTGCGCTTGATGGCATGTCATGCCTTTGGATGGCTTTGACTTTGTGAAATTTTTTTTCTTTTTTTTTTAGGTATCCATGCCATGTCCCTCCTTTCTTCCCCTCCAAGTTGTGTCTTCCTCCTTGACTTTTCCCCTGCTTTTGCAACTGCTGTCAGCTTAGTTTTGGCCTCTTTTCGTCTTTTGCCATGCACTGCATATAATCCCGGTCCATTTCCTTGTAGTCAGGAAATTTCCCAAATTTTTTTTTTCTCCTCCAATTGCAATTCCTTGGATGGTATCTCCATTCCAGAGTGTTTGTAAGTCCTTCTTTTGTGTTTTGGCCTTCAGGGGGGATCAATTTGGGCAAGCTTTTTTGCATGTGCCTCCACTTGATGGCATATGGCCTGCCTTTGGATGGCTTTGACTTTGGGAATTTTTTTTCTTTTTTTTTTTTAGGTATCCATGCCATGTCCCTCCTTTCTTCCCCTCCAAGTTGTGTCTTCCTCCTTGACTTTTCCCCTGCTTTTGCAACTGCTGTCAGCTTAGTTTTGGCCTCTTTTCGTCTTTTGCCATGCACTGCATATAATCCCGGTCCATTTCCTTGTAGTTAGGAAATTTCCCAAATTTTTTTTTTCTCCTCCAATTGCAATTCCTTGGATGGTATCTCCATTCCAGAGTGTTTGTAAGTCCTTCTTTTGTGTTTTGGCCTTCAGGGGGGATCAATTTGGGCAAGCTTTTTTGCATGTGCCTCCACTTGATGGCATATGGCCTGCCTTTGGATGGCTTTGACTTTGGGAATTTTTTTTCTTTTTTTTTTTTAGGTATCCATGCCATGTCCCTCCTATCTTCCCCTCCAAGTTGTGTCTTCCTCCTTGACTTTTCCCCTGCTTTTGCAACTGCTGTCAGCTTAGTTTTGGCCTCTTTTCGTCTTTTGCCATGCACTGCATATAATCCCGGTCCATTTCCTTGTAGTTAGGAAATTTCCCAAATTTTTTTTTTCTCCTCCAATTGCAATTCCTTGGATGGTATCTCCATTCCAGAGTGTTTGTAAGTCCTTCTTTTGTGTTTTGGCCTTCAGGGGGGATCAATTTGGGCAAGCTTTGGTGCATGTCCCTGCACTTCATGGCATATGTCCTGCCTTTGGATGGCTTTGACTTTGGGAAAATTTTTTTCTTTTTTTTTTTTTAGGTATCCATGCCATGTCCCTCCTTTCTTCCCCTCCAAGTTGTGTCTTCCTCCTTGACTTTTCCCTGCTTTTGCAACTGCTGTCAGCTTAGTTTTAGCCTCTCTTGGGCCTTTCCACTGCAAATCATTCCCTCACAGACCAAGTTTTGAAGACACTAAATCTCCAGATTTTCTGGGTTTTTTGGTTTTTTTCAGTTGCATTTCATTTGATCCTATCTCCTTTCCAGAATGTTTGTAAGGCTTTCTTTTTGAGGTCGCAAGATTCCCTTTCCCTTCCCGAAAGGAAATGAAATTTCCTTTCGGGAAGGAAAAGGGAATCTTGCGATTTCAATGGGCAGCAATAGGGGAATCTTTGGTGCATGTCCCTGCGCTTGATGGCATGTCATGCCTTTGGATGGCTTTGACTTTGGGAATTTTTTTTTCATTTTTTTTTAGGTATCCATGCCATGTCCCTCCTTTCTTCCCCTCCAAGTTGTGTCTTCCTCCTTGACTTTTCCCCTGCTTTTGCAACTGCTGTCAGCTTAGTTTTGGCCTCTTTTCGTCTTTTGCCATGCACTGCATATAATCCCGGTCCATTTCCTTGTAGTTAGGAAATTTCCCCAATTTTTTTTTTCTCCTCCAATTGCAATTCCTTGGATGGTATCTCCATTCCAGAGTGTTTGTAAGTCCTTCTTTTGTGTTTTGGCCTTCAGGGGGGATCAATTTGGGCAAGCTTTTTTGCATGTGTCTCCACTTGATGGCATATGGCCTGCCTTTGGATGGCTTTGACTTTGGGAAATTTTTTTTCATTTTTTTTTAGGTATCCATGCCATGTCCCTCCTTTCTTCCCCTCCAAGTTGTGTCTTCCTCCTTGACTTTTCCCCTGCTTTTGCAACTGCTGTCAGCTTAGTTTTGGCCTCTTTTCGTCTTTTGCCATGCACTGCATATAATCCCGGTCCATTTCCTTGTAGTCAGGAAATTTCCCAATTTTTTTTTTCTCCTCCAATTGCAATTCCTTGGATGGTATCTCCATTCCAGAGTGTTTGTAAGTCCTTCTTTTGTGTTTTGGCCTTCAGGGGGGATCAATTTGGGCAAGCTTTTTTGCATGTGTCTCCACTTGATGGCATATGGCCTGCCTTTGGATGGCTTTGACTTTGGGAAATTTTTTTTCATTTTTTTTTAGGTATCCATGCCATGTCCCTCCTTTCTTCCCCTCCAAGTTGTGTCTTCCTCCTTGACTTTTCCCCTGCTTTTGCAACTGCTGTCAGCTTAGTTTTGGCCTCTTTTCGTCTTTTGCCATGCACTGCATATAATCCCGGTCCATTTCCTTGTAGTTAGGAAATTTCCCAAATTTTTTTTTTCTCCTCCAATTGCAATTCCTTGGATGGTATCTCCATTCCAGAGTGTTTGTAAGTCCTTTTTTTGTGTTTTGGCCTTCAGGGGGGATCAATTTGGGCAAGCTTTTTTGCATGTGTCTCCACTTGATGGCATATGGCCTGCCTTTGGATGGCTTTGACTTTGGGAAATTTTTTTTTCATTTTTTTTTAGGTATCCATGCCATGTCCCTCCTTTCTTCCCCTCCAAGTTGTGTCTTCCTCCTTGACTTTTCCCCTGCTTTTGCAACTGCTGTCAGCTTAGTTTTGGCCTCTTTTCGTCTTTTGCCATGCACTGCATATAATCCCGGTCCATTTTCTTGTAGTTAGGAAATTTCCCAAATTTTTTTTTTCTCCTCCAATTGCAATTCCTTGGATGGTATCTCCATTCCAGAGTGTTTGTAAGTCCTTCTTTTGTGTTTTGGCCTTCAGGGGGGATCAATTTGGGCAAGCTTTGGTGCATGTCCCTGCACTTCATGGCATATGTCCTGCCTTTGGATGGCTTTGACTTTGGGAAATTTTTTTTCTTTTTTTTTTTTAGGTATCCATGCCATGTCCCTCCTTTCTTCCCCTCCAAGTTGTGTCTTCCTCCTTGACTTTTCCCTGCTTTTGCAACTGCTGTCAGCTTAGTTTTGGCCTCTCTTGGGCCTTTCCACTGCAAATCATTCCCTCACAGACCAAGTTTTGAAGACACTAAATCTCCAGATTTTCTGGGTTTTTTGGTTTTTTTCAGTTGCATTTCATTTGATCCTATCTCCTTTCCAGAATGTTTGTAAGGCTTTCTTTTTGAGGTCGCAAGATTCCCTTTCCCTTCCCGAAAGGAAATGAAATTTCCTTTCGGGAAGGGAAAGGGAATCTTGCGATTTCAATGGGCAGCAATAGGGGAATCTTTGGTGCATGTCCCTGCGCTTGATGGCATGGCCTGCCTTTGGATGGCTTTGACTTTGGGAAATTTTTTTTCATTTTTATTTTTAGGTATCCATGCCATGTCCCTCCTTTCTTCCCCTCCAAGTTGTGTCTTCCTCCTTGACTTTTCCCCTGCTTTTGCAACTGCTGTCAGCTTAGTTTTGGCCTCTTTTCGTCTTTTGCCATGCACTGCATATAATCCCGGTCCATTTCCTTGTAGTTAGGAAATTTCCCAAATTTTTTTTTCTCCTCCAATTGCAATTGCTTGGATGGTATCTCCATTCCAGAGTGTTTGTAAGTCCTTCTTTTGTGTTTTGGCCATCAGGGGGGATCAATTTGGGCAAGCTTTTTTGCATGTGTCTCCACTTGATGGCATATGGCCTGCCTTTGGATGGCTTTGACTTTGGGAAATTTTTTTTCAGTTGTTTTTTTTTTAGGTATCCATGCCATGTCCCTCCTTTCTTCCCCTCCAAGTTGTGTCTTCCTCCTTGACTTTTCCCCTGCTTTTGTAACTGCTGTCAGCTTAGTTTTGGCCTCTTTTCGTCTTTTGCCATGCACTGCATATAATCCCGGTCCATTTCCTTGTAGTTAGGAAATTTCCCAAATTTTTTTTTTCTCCTCCAATTGCAATTCCTTGGATGGTATCTCCATTCCAGAGTGTTTGTAAGTCCTTCTTTTGTGTTTTGGCCTTCAGGGGGGATCAATTTGGGCAAGCTTTTTTGCATGTGTCTCCACTTGATGGCATATGGCCTGCCTTTGGATGGCAGTTGTTTTTTTAGGTATCCATGCCATGTCCCTCCTTTCCTCCCCTCCAAGTTGTGTCTTCCTCCTTGACTTTTCCCCTGCTTTTGCAACTGCTGTCAGCTTAGTTTTGGCCTCTTTTCGTCTTTTGCCATGCACTGCATATAATCCCGGTCCATTTCCTTGTAGTTAGGAAATTTCCCCAATTTTTTTTTTCTCCTCCAATTGCAATTCCTTGGATGGTATCTCCATTCCAGAGTGTTTGTAAGTCCTTCTTTTGTGTTTTGGCCTTCAGGGGGGATCAATTTGGGCAAGCTTTTTTGCATGTGTCTCCACTTGATGGCATATGGCCTGCCTTTGGATGGCTTTGACTTTGGGAAATTTTTTTTCATTTTTTTTTAGGTATCCATGCCATGTCCCTCCTTTCTTCCCCTCCAAGTTGTGTCTTCCTCCTTGACTTTTCCCCTGCTTTTGCAACTGCTGTCAGCTTAGTTTTGGCCTCTTTTCGTCTTTTGCCATGCACTGCATATAATCCCGGTCCATTTCCTTGTAGTCAGGAAATTTCCCAATTTTTTTTTTCTCCTCCAATTGCAATTCCTTGGATGGTATCTCCATTCCAGAGTGTTTGTAAGTCCTTCTTTTGTGTTTTGGCCTTCAGGGGGGATCAATTTGGGCAAGCTTTTTTGCATGTGTCTCCACTTGATGGCATATGGCCTGCCTTTGGATGGCTTTGACTTTGGGAAATTTTTTTTCATTTTTTTTTAGGTATCCATGCCATGTCCCTCCTTTCTTCCCCTCCAAGTTGTGTCTTCCTCCTTGACTTTTCCCCTGCTTTTGTAATTGCTGTCAGCTTAGTTTTGGCCTCTTTTCGTCTTTTGCCATGCACTGCATATAATCCCGGTCCATTTCCTTGTAGTTAGGAAATTTCCCCAATTTTTTTTTTCTCCTCCAATTGCAATTCCTTGGATGGTATCTCCATTCCAGAGTGTTTGTAAGTCCTTCTTTTGTGTTTTGGCCTTCAGGGGGGATCAATTTGGGCAAGCTTTGGTGCATGTCCCTGCACTTCATGGCATATGTCCTGCCTTTGCATGGCTTTGACTTTGGGAAATTTTTTTTCAGTTGTTTTTTTAGGTATCCATGCCATGTCCCTCCTTTCTTCCCCTCCAAGTTGTGTCTTCCTCCTTGACTTTTCCCTGCTTTTGCAACTGCTGTCAGCTTAGTTTTGGCCTCTTTTCGTCTTTTGCCATGCACTGCATATAATCCCGGTCCATTTTCTTGTAGTTAGGAAATTTCCCAATTTTTTTTTTCTCCTCCAATTGCAATTCCTTGGATGGTATCTCCATTCCAGAGTGTTTGTAAGTCCTTCTTTTGTGTTTTGGCCTTCAGGGGGGATCAATTTGGGCAAGCTTTTTTGCATGTGTCTCCACTTGATGGCATATGGCCTGCCTTTGGATGGCTTTGACTTTGGGAAATTTTTTTTCATTTTTTTTTAGGTATCCATGCCATGTCCCTCCTTTCTTCCCCTCCAAGTTGTGTCTTCCTCCTTGACTTTTCCCCTGCTTTTGCAACTGCTGTCAGCTTAGTTTTGGCCTCTTTTCGTCTTTTGCCATGCACTGCATATAATCCCGGTCCATTTCCTTGTAGTTAGGAAATTTCCCAAATTTTTTTTTTCTCCTCCAATTGCAATTCCTTGGATGGTATCTCCATTCCAGAGTGTTTGTAAGTCCTTTTTTTGTGTTTTGGCCTTCAGGGGGGATCAATTTGGGCAAGCTTTTTTGCATGTGTCTCCACTTGATGGCATATGGCCTGCCTTTGGATGGCTTTGACTTTGGGAAATTTTTTTTTCATTTTTTTTTAGGTATCCATGCCATGTCCCTCCTTTCTTCCCCTCCAAGTTGTGTCTTCCTCCTTGACTTTTCCCCTGCTTTTGCAACTGCTGTCAGCTTAGTTTTGGCCTCTTTTCGTCTTTTGCCATGCACTGCATATAATCCCGGTCCATTTTCTTGTAGTTAGGAAATTTCCCAAATTTTTTTTTTCTCCTCCAATTGCAATTCCTTGGATGGTATCTCCATTCCAGAGTGTTTGTAAGTCCTTCTTTTGTGTTTTGGCCTTCAGGGGGGATCAATTTGGGCAAGCTTTGGTGCATGTCCCTGCACTTCATGGCATATGTCCTGCCTTTGGATGGCTTTGACTTTGGGAAATTTTTTTTCTTTTTTTTTTTTAGGTATCCATGCCATGTCCCTCCTTTCTTCCCCTCCAAGTTGTGTCTTCCTCCTTGACTTTTCCCTGCTTTTGCAACTGCTGTCAGCTTAGTTTTGGCCTCTCTTGGGCCTTTCCACTGCAAATCATTCCCTCACAGACCAAGTTTTGAAGACACTAAATCTCCAGATTTTCTGGGTTTTTTGGTTTTTTTCAGTTGCATTTCATTTGATCCTATCTCCTTTCCAGAATGTTTGTAAGGCTTTCTTTTTGAGGTCACAAGATTCCCTTTCCCTTCCCGAAAGGAAATGAAATTTCCTTTCGGGATCCCGAAAGGAAATGAAATTTCCTTTCGGGAAGGAAAAGGGAATCTTGCGATTTCAATGGGCAGCAATAGGGGAATCTTTGGTGCATGTCCCTGCGCTTGATGGCATGGCCTGCCTTTGGATGGCTTTGACTTTGGGAAATTTTTTTTCATTTTTATTTTTAGGTATCCATGCCATGTCCCTCCTTTCTTCCCCTCCAAGTTGTGTCTTCCTCCTTGACTTTTCCCCTGCTTTTGCAACTGCTGTCAGCTTAGTTTTGGCCTCTTTTCGTCTTTTGCCATGCACTGCATATAATCCCGGTCCATTTCCTTGTAGTTAGGAAATTTCCCAAATTTTTTTTTCTCCTCCAATTGCAATTCCTTGGATGGTATCTCCATTCCAGAGTGTTTGTAAGTCCTTCTTTTGTGTTTTGGCCATCAGGGGGGATCAATTTGGGCAAGCTTTTTTGCATGTGTCTCCACTTGATGGCATATGGCCTGCCTTTGGATGGCTTTGACTTTGGGAAATTTTTTTTCAGTTGTTTTTTTTTAGGTATCCATGCCATGTCCCTCCTTTCTTCCCCTCCAAGTTGTGTCTTCCTCCTTGACTTTTCCCCTGCTTTTGCAACTGCTGTCAGCTTAGTTTTGGCCTCTTTTGGTCTTTTGCAATGCACTGCATATAATCTCGGTCCATTTCCTTGTAGTTAGGAAATTTCCCAAATTTTTTTTTTTCTCCTCCAATTGCAATTCCTTGGATGGTATCTCCATTCCAGAGTGTTTGTAAGTCCTTCTTTTGTGTTTTGGCCTTCAGGGGGGATCAATTTGGGCAAGCTTTTTTGCATGTGTCTCCACTTGATGGCATATGGCCTGCCTTTGGATGGCTTTGACTTTGGGAAATTTTTTTTCTTTTTTTTTTTTTAGGTATCCATGCCATGTCCCTCCTTTCTTCCCCTCCAAGTTGTGTCTTCCTCCTTGACTTTTTTCCCTGCTTTTGCAACTGCTGTCAGCTTAGTTTTGGCCTCTTTTCGTCCTTTGCCATGCACTGCATATAATCCCGGTCCATTTCCTTGTAGTTAGGAAATTTCCCAATTTTTTTTTTTTCTCCTCCAATTGCAATTCCTTGGATGGTATCTCCATTCCAGAGTGTTTGTAAGTCCTTCTTTTGTGTTTTGGCCTTCAGGGGGGGATCAATTTGGACAAGCTTTGGTGCATGTCCATGCACTTCATGGCATATGGCCTGCCTTTGGATGGCTTTGACTTTGGGAAATTTTTTTTCATTTTTTTTTAGGTATCCATGCCATGTCCCTCCTTTCTTCCCCTCCATGTTGTGTCTTCCTCCTTGACTTTTCCCCTGCTTTTGCAACTGCTGTCAGCTTAGTTTTAGCCTCTTTTGGTCTTTTGCAATGCACTGCATATAATCCCGGTCCATTTCCTTGTAGTTAGGAAATTTCCCAAATTTTTTTTTTCTCCTCCAATTGCCATTCCTTGGATGGTATCTCCATTCCACAGTGTTTGTAAGTCCTTCTTTTGTGTTTTGGCCTTCAGGGGGGATCAATTTGGGCAAGCTTTTTTGCATGTGTCTCCACTTGATGGCATATGGCCTGCCCTTGGTAGGCTTTGACTTTGGGAAATTTTTTTTCATTTTTTTTTAGGTATCCATGCCATGTCCCTCCTTTCTTCCCCTCCAAGTTGTGTCTTCCTCCTTGACTTTTCTCTGCTTTTGCAACTGCTGTCAGCTTAGTTTTGGCCTCTCTTGGGCCTTTCCACTGCAAATCATTCCCTCACAGACCAAGTTTTGAAGACACTAAATCTCCAGATTTTCTGGGTTTTTTTGGTTTTTTTCAGTTGCATTTCATTTGATCCTATCTCCTTTCCAGAATGTTTGTAAGGCTTTCTTTTTGAGGTCGCAAGATTCCCTTTCCCTTCCCGAAAGGAAATTTCATTTCCTTTCGGGAAGGGAAAGGGAATCTTGCGATTTCAATGGGCAGCAATAGGGGAATCTTTGGTGCATGACCCTGCGCTTGATGGCATGTCATGCCTTTGGATGGCTTTGACTTTGGGAAATTTTTTTTCATTTTTTTTTAGGTATCCATGCCATGTCCCTCCTTTCTTCCCCTCCAAGTTGTGTCTTCCTCCTTGACTTTTCCCCTGCTTTTGCAACTGCTGTCAGCTTAGTTTTGGCCTCTTTTCGTCTTTTGCCATGCACTGCATATAATCCCAGTCCATTTCCTTGTAGTTAGGAAATTTCCCAAATTTTTTTTTTTCTCCTCCAATTGCAATTCCTTGGATGGTATCTCCATTCCAGAGTGTTTGTAAGTCCTTCTTTTGTGTTTTGGCCTTCAGGGGGGATCAATTTGGGCAAGCTTTTTTGCATGTGTCTCCACTTGATGGCATATGGCCTGCCTTTGGATGGCTTTGACTTTGGGAAATTTTTTTTCATTTTTTTTTAGGTATCCATGCCATGTCCCTCCTTTCTTCCCCTCCAAGTTGTGTCTTCCTCCTTGACTTTTCCCCTGCTTTTGCAACTGCTGTCAGCTTAGTTTTGGCCTCTTTTCGTCTTTTGCCATGCACTGCATATAATCCCGGTCCATTTCCTTGTAGTTAGGAAATTTCCCAAATTTTTTTTTTCTCCTCCAATTGCAATTCCTTGGATGGTATCTCCATTCCAGAGTGTTTGTAAGTCCTTCTTTTGTGTTTTGGCCTTCAGGGGGGATCAATTTGGGCAAGCTTTTTTGCATGTGTCTCCACTTGATGGCATATGGCCTGCCTTTGGATGGCTTTGACTTTGGGAAATTTTTTTTCATTTTTTTTTAGGTATCCATGCCATGTCCCTCCTTTCTTCCCCTCCATGTTGTGTCTTCCTCCTTGACTTTTTCCCTGCTTTTGCAACTGCTGTCAGCTTAGTTTTGGCCTCTCTTGGGCCTTTCCACTGCAAATCATTCCCTCACAGACCAAGTTTTGAAGACACTAAATCTCCAGATTTTCTGGGTTTTTTGGTTTTTTTCAGTTGCATTTTCATTTGATCCTATCTCCTTTCCAGAGTGTTTGTAAGGCTTTCTTTTTGAGGTCGCAAGATTCCCTTTCCCTTCCCGAAAGGAAATGAAATGAAATTTCCTTTCGGGAAGGGAAAGGGAATCTTGCGATTTCAATGGGCAGCAATAGGGGAATCTTTGGTGCATGTCCCTGCGCTTGATGGCATGTCATGCCTTTGGATGGCTTTGACTTTGGGAAATTTTTTTTCAGTTGTTTTTTTTTTAGGTATCCATGCCATGTCCCTCCTTTCTTCCCCTCCAAGTTGTGTCTTCCTCCTTGACTTTTCCCCTGCTTTTGCAACTGCTGTCAGCTTAGTTTTGGCCTCTTTTGGTCTTTTGCAATGCACTGCATATAATCTCGGTCCATTTCCTTGTAGTTAGGAAATTTCCCAAATTTTTTTTTTCTCCTCCAATTGCAATTCCTTGGATGGTATCTCCATTCCAGAGTGTTTGTAAGTCCTTCTTTTGTGTTTTGGCCTTCAGGGGGGATCAATTTGGGCAAGCTTTTTTGCATGTGTCTCCACTTGATGGCATATGGCCTGCCTTTGGATGGCTTTGACTTTGGGAAATTTTTTTTCATTTTTTTTTAGGTATCCATGCCATGTCCCTCCTTTCTTCCCCTCCAAGTTGTGTCTTCCTCCTTGACTTTTCCCCTGCTTTTGCAACTGCTGTCAGCTTAGTTTTGGCCTCTTTTCGTCTTTTGCCATGCACTGCATATAATCCCGGTCCATTTCCTTGTAGTTAGGAAATTTCCCAATTTTTTTTTTTCTCCTTCAATTGCAATTCCTTGGATGGTATCTCCATTCCACAGTGTTTGTAAGTCCTTCTTTTGTGTTTTGGCCTTTAGCGGGGATCAATTTGGGCAAGCTTTGGTGCATGTCCCTGCACTTCATGGCATATGTCCTGCCTTTGGATGGCTTTGACTTTGGGAAATTTTCTTTCTTTTTTTTTTTTAGGTATCCATGCCATGTCCCTCCTTTCTTCCCCTCCAAGTTGTGTCTTCCTCCTTGACTTTTCCCTGCTTTTGCAACTGCTGTCAGCTTAGTTTTGGCCTCTCTTGGGCCTTTCCACTGCAAATCATTCCCTCACAGACCAAGTTTTGAAGACACTAAATCTCCAGATTTTCTGGGTTTTTTGGTTTTTTTCAGTTGCATTTCATTTGATCCTATCTCCTTTCCAGAGTGTTTGTAAGGCTTTCTTTTTGAGGTCGCAAGATTCCCTTTCCCTTCCCGAAAGGAAATTTCATTTCCTTTCGGGAAGGGAAAGGGAATCTTGCGATTTCAATGGGCAGCAATAGGGGAATCTTTGGTGCATGTCCCTGCGCTTGATGGCATGTCATGCCTTTGGATGGCTTTGACTTTGGGAAATTTTTTTTCAGTTGTTTTTTTTTAGGTATCCATACCATGTCCCTCCTTTCTTCCCCTCCAAGTTGTGTCTTCCTCCTTGACTTTTCCCCTGCTTTTGCAACTGCTGTCAGCTTAGTTTTAGCCTCTTTTGGTCTTTTGCAATGCACTGCATATAATCCCGGTCCATTTCCTTGTAGTTAGGAAATTTCCCAAATTTTTTTTTTCTCCTCCAATTGCAATTCCTTGGATGGTATCTCCATTCCAGAGTGTTTGTAAGTCCTTCTTTTGTGTTTTGGCCTTCAGGGGGGATCAATTTGGGCAAGCTTTTTTGCATGTGTCTCCACTTGATGGCATATGGCCTGCCTTTGGATGGCTTTGACTTTGGGAAATTTTTTTTCATTTTTTTTTTAGGTATCCATGCCATGTCCCTCCTTTCTTCCCCTCCATGTTGTGTCTTCCTCATTGACTTTTTCCCTGCTTTTGCAACTGCTGTCAGCTTAGTTTTGGCCTCTCTTGGGCCTTTCCACTGCAAATCATTCCCTCACAGACCAAGTTTTGAAGACACTAAATCTCCAGATTTTCTGGGTTTTTTGGTTTTTTTCAGTTGCATTTTCATTTGATCCTATCTCCTTTCCAGAGTGTTTGTAAGGCTTTCTTTTTGAGGTCGCAAGATTCCCTTTCCCTTCCCGAAAGGAAATGAAATGAAATTTCCTTTCGGGAAGGGAAAGGGAATCTTGCGATTTCAATGGGCAGCAATAGGGGAATCTTTGGTGCATGTCCCTGCGCTTGATGGCATGTCATGCCTTTGGATGGCTTTGACTTTGTGAAATTTTTTTTCAGTTGTTTTTTTTTAGGTATCCATGCCATGTCCCTCCTTTCTTCCCCTCCAAGTTGTGTCTTCCTCCTTGACTTTTCCCCTGCTTTTGCAACTGCTGTCAGCTTAGTTTTGGCCTCTTTTGGTCTTTTGCAATGCACTGCATATAATCTTGGTCCATTTCCTTGTAGTTAGGAAATTTCCCAAATTTTTTTTTTCTCCTCCAATTGCAATTCCTTGGATGGTATCTCCATTCCAGAGTGTTTGTAAGTCCTTCTTTTGTGTTTTGGCCTTCACGGGGGGATCAATTTGGGCAAGCTTTTTTGCATGTGTCTCCACTTGATGGCATATGGCCTGCCCTTGGTAGGCTTTGACTTTGGGAATTTTTTTTTCATTTTTTTTTAGGTATCCATGCCATGTCCCTCCTTTCTTCCCCTCCAAGTTGTGTCTTCCTCCTTGACTTTTCCCTGCTTTTGCAACTGCTGTCAGCTTAGTTTTGGCCTCTCTTGGGCCTTTCCACTGCAAATCATTCCCTCACAGACCAAGTTTTGAAGACACTAAATCTCCAGATTTTCTGGGTTTTTTTGGTTTTTTTCAGTTGCATTTCATTTGATCCTATCTCCTTTCCAGAATGTTTGTAAGGCTTTCTTTTTGAGGTCGCAAGATTCCCTTTCCCTTCCCGAAAGGAAATTTCATTTCCTTTCGGGAAGGGAAAGGGAATCTTGCGATTTCAATGGGCAGCAATAGGGGAATCTTTGGTGCATGTCCCTGCGCTTGATGGCATGTCATGCCTTTGGATGGCTTTGACTTTGGGAAATTTTTCTTCAGTTGTTTTTTTTTTAGGTATCCATGCCATGTCCCTCCTTTCTTCCCCTCCAAGTTGTGTCTTCCTCCTTGACTTTTCCCCTGCTTTTGCAACTGCTGTCAGCTTAGTTTTGGCCTCTTTTCATCTTTTGCCATGCACTGCATATAATCCCGGTCCATTTCCTTGTAGTTAGGAAATTTCCCAAATTTTATTTTTCTCCTCTAATTGCAATTCCTTGGATGGTATCTCCATTCCAGAGTGTTTGTAAGTCCTTCTTTTGTGTTTTGGCCTTCAGGGGGGATCAATTTGGGCAAGCTTTTTTGCATGTGTCTCCACTTGATGGCATATGGCCTGCCTTTGGATGGCTTTGACTTTGGGAAATTTTTTTTCATTTTTTTTTAGGTATCCATGCCATGTCCCTCCTTTCTTCCCCTCCAAGTTGTGTCTTCCTCCTTGACTTTTCCCCTGCTTTTGCAACTGCTGTCAGCTTAGTTTTGGCCTCTTTTCGTCTTTTGCCATGCACTGCATATAATCCCGGTCCATTTCCTTGTAGTTAGGAAATTTCCCAAATTTTTTTTTTTCTCCTCCAATTGCAATTCCTTGGATGGTATCTCCATTCCAGAGTGTTTGTAAGTCCTTCTTTTGTGTTTTGGCCTTCAGGGGGGATCAATTTGGGCAAGCTTTTTTGCATGTGTCTCCACTTGATGGCATATGGCCTGCCTTTGGATGGCTTTGACTTTGGGAAATTTTTTTTCATTTTTTTTTAGGTATCCATGCCATGTCCCTCCTTTCTTCCCCTCCAAGTTGTGTCTTCCTCCTTGACTTTTCCCCTGCTTTTGCAACTGCTGTCAGCTTAGTTTTGGCCTCTTTTCGTCTTTTGCCATGCACTGCATATAATCCCGGTCCATTTCCTTGTAGTTAGGAAATTTCCCAATTTTTTTTTTTCTCCTTCAATTGCAATTCCTTGGATGGTATCTCCATTCCACAGTGTTTGTAAGTCCTTCTTTTGTGTTTTGGCCTTTAGCGGGGATCAATTTGGGCAAGCTTTGGTGCATGTCCCTGCACTTCATGGCATATGTCCTGCCTTTGGATGGCTTTGACTTTGGGAAATTTTCTTTCTTTTTTTTTTTTAGGTATCCATGCCATGTCCCTCCTTTCTTCCCCTCCGTGTTGTGTCTTCCTCCTTGACTTTTCCCTGCTTTTGCAACTGCTGTCAGCTTAGTTTTGGCCTCTCTTGGGCCTTTCCACTGCAAATCATTCCCTCACAGACCAAGTTTTGAAGACACTAAATCTCCAGATTTTCTGGGTTTTTTGGTTTTTTTCAGTTGCATTTCATTTGATCCTATCTCCTTTCCAGAGTGTTTGTAAGGCTTTCTTTTTGAGGTCGCAAGATTCCCTTTCCCTTCCCGAAAGGAAATTTCATTTCCTTTCGGGAAGGGAAAGGGAATCTTGCGATTTCAATGGGCAGCAATAGGGGAATCTTTGGTGCATGTCCCTGCGCTTGATGGCATGTCATGCCTTTGGATGGCTTTGACTTTGGGAAATTTTTTTTCATTTTTTTTTAGGTATCCATGCCATGTCCCTCCTTTCTTCCCCTCCAAGTTGTGTCTTCCTCCTTGACTTTTCCCCTGCTTTTGCAACTGCTGTCAGCTTAGTTTTGGCCTCTTTTCGTCTTTTGCCATGCACTGCATATAATCCCGGTCCATTTCCTTGTAGTTAGGAAATTTCCCAAATTTTTTTTTTCTCCTCCAATTGCAATTCCTTGGATGGTATCTCCATTCCAGAGTGTTTGTAAGTCCTTCTTTTGTGTTTTGGCCTTCAGGGGGGATCAATTTGGGCAAGCTTTTTTGCATGTGTCTCCACTTGATGGCATATGGCCTGCCTTTGGATGGCTTTGACTTTGGGAAATTTTTTTTCATTTTTTTTTAGGTATCCATGCCATGTCCCTCCTTTCTTCCCCTCCAAGTTGTGTCTTCCTCCTTGACTTTTCCCCTGCTTTTGCAACTGCTGTCAGCTTAGTTTTGGCCTCTTTTCGTCTTTTGCCATGCACTGCATATAATCCCGGTCCATTTCCTTGTAGTTAGGAAATTTCCCAATTTTTTTTTTTCTCCTTCAATTGCAATTCCTTGGATGGTATCTCCATTCCACAGTGTTTGTAAGTCCTTCTTTTGTGTTTTGGCCTTTAGCGGGGATCAATTTGGGCAAGCTTTGGTGCATGTCCCTGCACTTCATGGCATATGTCCTGCCTTTGGATGGCTTTGACTTTGGGAAATTTTCTTTCTTTTTTTTTTTTAGGTATCCATGCCATGTCCCTCCTTTCTTCCCCTCCATGTTGTGTCTTCCTCCTTGACTTTTCCCTGCTTTTGCAACTGCTGTCAGCTTAGTTTTGGCCTCTCTTGGGCCTTTCCACTGCAAATCATTCCCTCACAGACCAAGTTTTGAAGACACTAAATCTCCAGATTTTCTGGGTTTTTTGGTTTTTTTCAGTTGCATTTCATTTGATCCTATCTCCTTTCCAGAGTGTTTGTAAGGCTTTCTTTTTGAGGTCGCAAGATTCCCTTTCCCTTCCCGAAAGGAAATTTCATTTCCTTTCGGGAAGGGAAAGGGAATCTTGCGATTTCAATGGGCAGCAATAGGGGAATCTTTGGTGCATGTCCCTGCGCTTGATGGCATGTCATGCCTTTGGATGGCTTTGACTTTGGGAAATTTTTTTTCATTTTTTTTTAGGTATCCATGCCATGTCCCTCCTTTCTTCCCCTCCAAGTTGTGTCTTCCTCCTTGACTTTTCCCCTGCTTTTGCAACTGCTGTCAGCTTAGTTTTGGCCTCTTTTCGTCTTTTGCCATGCACTGCATATAATCCCGGTCCATTTCCTTGTAGTTAGGAAATTTCCCAAATTTTTTTTTTCTCCTCCAATTGCAATTCCTTGGATGGTATCTCCATTCCAGAGTGTTTGTAAGTCCTTCTTTTGTGTTTTGGCCTTCAGGGGGGATCAATTTGGGCAAGCTTTTTTGCATGTGTCTCCACTTGATGGCATATGGCCTGCCTTTGGATGGCTTTGACTTTGGGAAATTTTTTTTCATTTTTTTTTAGGTATCCATGCCATGTCCCTCCTTTCTTCCCCTCCAAGTTGTGTCTTCCTCCTTGACTTTTCCCCTGCTTTTGCAACTGCTGTCAGCTTAGTTTTGGCCTCTCTTGGGCCTTTCCACTGCAACTCATTCCCTCACAGACCAAGTTTTGAAGACACTAAATCTCCAGATTTTCTGGGTTTTTTGGTTTTCTTCAGTTGCATTTCATTTGATCCTATCTCCTTTCCAGAGTGTTTGTAAGGCTTTCTTTTTGAGGTCGCAAGATTCCCTTTCCCTTCCCGAAAGGAAATTTCATTTCCTTTCGGGAAGGGAAAGGGAATCTTGCGATTTCAATGGGCAGCAATAGGGGAATCTTTGGTGCATGTCCCTGCGCTTGATGGCATGTCATGCCTTTGGATGGCTTTGACTTTAGGAATTTTTTTTTCATTTTCTTTTAGGTATCCATGCCATGTCCCTCCTTTCTTCCCCTCCAAGTTGTGTCTTCCTCCTTGACTTTTCCCTGCTTTTGCAACTGCTGTCAGCTTAGTTTTGGCCTCTTTTCGTCTTTTGCCATGCACTGCATATAATCCCGGTCCATTTCCTTGTAGTTAGGAAATTTCCCAAATTTTTTTTTTCTCCTCCAATTGCAATTCCTTGGATGGTATCTCCATTCCAGAGTGTTTGTAAGTCCTTCTTTTGTGTTTTGGCCTTCAGGGGGGATCAATTTGGGCAAGCTTTTTTGCATGTGTCTCCACTTGATGGCATATGGCCTGCCTTTGGATGGCTTTGACTTTGGGAAATTTTTTTTCATTTTTTTTTAGGTATCCATGCCATGTCCCTCCTTTCTTCCCCTCCAAGTTGTGTCTTCCTCCTTGACTTTTCCCCTGCTTTTGCAACTGCTGTCAGCTTAGTTTTAGCCTCTTTTGGTCTTTTGCCATGCACTGCATATAATCCCGGTCCATTTCCTTGTAGTTAGGAAATTTCCCAAATTTTATTTTTCTCCTCCAATTGCAATTCCTTGGATGGTATCTCCATTCCAGAGTGTTTGTAAGTCCTTCTTTTGTGTTTTGGCCTTCAGGGGGGATCAATTTGGGCAAGCTTTTTTGCATGTGTCTCCACTTGATGGCATATGGCCTGCCTTTGGATGGCTTTGACTTTGGGAAATTTTTTTTCATTTTTTTTTTAGGTATCCATGCCATGTCCCTCCTTTCTTCCCCTCCATGTTGTGTCTTCCTCATTGACTTTTTCCCTGCTTTTGCAACTGCTGTCAGCTTAGTTTTGGCCTCTCTTGGGCCTTTCCACTGCAACTCATTCCCTCACAGACAAAGTTTTGAAGACACTAAATCTCCAGATTTTCTGGGTTTTTTGGTTTTTTTCAGTTGCATTTCATTTGATCCTATCTCCTTTCCAGAGTGTTCGTAAGGCTTTCTTTTTGACGTCGCAAGATTCCCTTTCCCTTCCCGAAAGGAAATTTCATTTCCTTTCGGGAAGGGAAAGGGAATCTTGCGATTTCAATGGGCAGCAATAGGGGAATCTTTGGTGCATGTCCCTGCGCTTGATGGCATATCATGCTTTTGGATGGCTGTGACTGTGGGAAATTTTTTTTCATTTTTTTTTTTTTTAGGTATCCATGCCATGTCCCTCCTTTCTTCCCCTCCATGTTGTGTCTTCCTCCTTGACTTTTTCCCTGCTTTTGCAACTGCTGTCAGCTTAGTTTTGGCCTCTCTTGGGCCTTTCCACTGCAAATCATTCCCTCACAGACCAAGTTTTGAAGACACTAAATCTCCAGATTTTCTGGGTTTTTTGGTTTTTTTCAGTTGCATTTTCATTTGATCCTATCTCCTTTCCAGAGTGTTTGTAAGGCTTTCTTTTTGAGGTCGCAAGATTCCCTTTCCCTTCCCGAAAGGAAATGAAATGAAATTTCCTTTCGGGAAGGGAAAGGGAATCTTGCGATTTCAATGGGCAGCAATAGGGGAATCTTTGGTGCATGTCCCTGCGCTTGATGGCATGTCATGCTTTTGGATGGCTGTGACTGTGGGAAATTTTTTTTCATTTTTTTTTTTTTTAGGTATCCATGCCATGTCCCTCCTTTCTTCCCCTCCATGTTGTGTCTTCCTCCTTGACTTTTTCCCTGCTTTTGCAACTGCTGTCAGCTTAGTTTTGGCCTCTCTTGGGCCTTTCCACTGCAAATCATTCCCTCACAGACCAAGTTTTGAAGACACTAAATCTCCAGATTTTCTGGGTTTTTTGGTTTTTTTCAGTTGCATTTTCATTTGATCCTATCTCCTTTCCAGAGTGTTTGTAAGGCTTTCTTTTTGAGGTCGCAAGATTCCCTTTCCCTTCCCGAAAGGAAATGAAATGAAATTTCCTTTCGGGAAGGGAAAGGGAATCTTGCGATTTCAATGGGCAGCAATAGGGGAATCTTTGGTGCATGTCCCTGCGCTTGATGGCATGTCATGCCTTTGGATGGCTTTGACTTTGGGAAATTTTTTTTCAGTTGTTTTTTTTTAGGTATCCATGCCATGTCCCTCCTTTCTTCCCCTCCAAGTTGTGTCTTCCTCCTTGACTTTTCCCCTGCTTTTGCAACTGCTGTCAGCTTAGTTTTGGCCTCTTTTGGTCTTTTGCAATGCACTGCATATAATCTCGGTCCATTTCCTTGTAGTTAGGAAATTTCCCAAATTTTTTTTTTCTCCTCCAATTGCAATTCCTTGGATGGTATCTCCATTCCAGAGTGTTTGTAAGTCCTTCTTTTGTGTTTTGGCCTTCAGGGGGGATCAATTTGGGCAAGCTTTTTTGCATGTGTCTCCACTTGATGGCATATGGCCTGCCTTTGGATGGCTTTGACTTTGGGAAATTTTTTTTCATTTTTTTTTTTTAGGTATCCATGCCATGTCCCTCCTTTCTTCCCCTCCAAGTTGTGTCTTCCTCCTTGACTTTTTCCCTGCTTTTGCAACTGCTGTCAGCTTAGTTTTGGCCTCTTTTCGTCTTTTGCCATGCACTGCATATAATCCCGGTCCATTTCCTTGTAGTTAGGAAATTTCCCAAATTTTTTTTTTCTCCTCCAATTGCAATTCCTTAGATGGTATCTCCATTCCAGAGTGTTTGTAAGTCCTTCTTTTGTGTTTTGGCCTTCAGGGGGGATCAATTTGGGCAAGCTTTTTTGCATGTGTCTCCACTTGATGGCATATGGCCTGCCTTTGGATGGCTTTGACTTTGGGAAATTTTTTTTCATTTTTTTTTAGGTATCCATGCCATGTCCCTCCTTTCTTCCCCTCCAAGTTGTGTCTTCCTCCTTGACTTTTCCCCTGCTTTTGCAACTGCTGTCAGCTTAGTTTTGGCCTCTTTTCGTCTTTTGCCATGCACTGCATATAATCCCGGTCCATTTCCTTGTAGTTAGGAAATTTCCCAATTTTTTTTTTTCTCCTTCAATTGCAATTCCTTGGATGGTATCTCCATTCCACAGTGTTTGTAAGTCCTTCTTTTGTGTTTTGGCCTTTAGCGGGGATCAATTTGGGCAAGCTTTGGTGCATGTCCCTGCACTTCATGGCATATGTCCTGCCTTTGGATGGCTTTGACTTTGGGAAATTTTCTTTCTTTTTTTTTTTTAGGTATCCATGCCATGTCCCTCCTTTCTTCCCCTCCAAGTTGTGTCTTCCTCCTTGACTTTTCCCTGCTTTTGCAACTGCTGTCAGCTTAGTTTTGGCCTCTCTTGGGCCTTTCCACTGCAAATCATTCCCTCACAGACCAAGTTTTGAAGACACTAAATCTCCAGATTTTCTGGGTTTTTTGGTTTTTTTCAGTTGCATTTCATTTGATCCTATCTCCTTTCCAGAGTGTTTGTAAGGCTTTCTTTTTGAGGTCGCAAGATTCCCTTTCCCTTCCCGAAAGGAAATTTCATTTCCTTTCGGGAAGGGAAAGGGAATCTTGCGATTTCAATGGGCAGCAATAGGGGAATCTTTGGTGCGTGTCCCTGCGCTTGATGGCATGTCATGCCTTTGGATGGCTTTGACTTTGGGAAATTTTTTTTCAGTTGTTTTTTTTTAGGTATCCATGCCATGTCCCTCCTTTCTTCCCCTCCAAGTTGTGTCTTCCTCCTTGACTTTTCCCCTGCTTTTGCAACTGCTGTCAGCTTAGTTTTAGCCTCTTTTGGTCTTTTGCAATGCACTGCATATAATCCCGGTCCATTTCCTTGTAGTTAGGAAATTTCCCAAATTTTTTTTTTCTCCTCCAATTGCAATTCCTTGGATGGTATCTCCATTCCAGAGTGTTTGTAAGTCCTTCTTTTGTGTTTTGGCCTTCAGGGGGGATCAATTTGGGCAAGCTTTTTTGCATGTGTCTCCACTTGATGGCATATGGCCTGCCTTTGGATGGCTTTGACTTTGGGAAATTTTTTTTCATTTTTTTTTTAGGTATCCATGCCATGTCCCTCCTTTCTTCCCCTCCAAGTTGTGTCTTCCTCCTTGACTTTTTCCCTGCTTTTGCAACTGCTGTCAGCTTAGTTTTGGCCTCTTTTCGTCTTTTGCCATGCACTGCATATAATCCCGGTCCATTTCCTTGTAGTTAGGAAATTTCCCAATTTTTTTTTTTTCTCCTCCAATTGCAATTCCTTGGATGGTATCTCCATTCCAGAGTGTTTGTAAGTCCTTCTTTTGTGTTTTGGCCTTCAGGGGGGGATCAATTTGGGCAAGCTTTTTTGCATGTGTCTCCACTTGATGGCATATGGCCTGCCCTTGGTAGGCTTTGACTTTGGGAATTTTTTTTTCATTTTTTTTTAGGTATCCATGCCATGTCCCTCCTTTCTTCCCCTCCAAGTTGTGTCTTCCTCCTTGACTTTTCCCTGCTTTTGCAACTGCTGTCAGCTTAGTTTTGGCCTCTCTTGGGCCTTTCCACTGCAACTCATTCCCTCACAGACCAAGTTTTGAAGACACTAAATCTCCAGATTTTCTGGGTTTTTTTGGTTTTTTTCAGTTGCATTTCATTTGATCCTATCTCCTTTCCAGAATGTTTGTAAGGCTTTCTTTTTGAGGTCGCAAGATTCCCTTTCCCTTCCCGAAAGGAAATTTCATTTCCTTTCGGGAAGGGAAAGGGAATCTTGCGATTTCAATGGGCAGCAATAGGGGAATCTTTGGTGCATGACCCTGCGCTTGATGGCATGTCATGCCTTTGGATGGCTTTGACTTTGGGAAATTTTTTTTCATTTTTTTTTAGGTATCCATGCCATGTCCCTCCTTTCTTCCCCTCCAAGTTGTGTCTTCCTCCTTGACTTTTCCCCTGCTTTTGCAACTGCTGTCAGCTTAGTTTTGGCCTCTTTTCGTCTTTTGCCATGCACTGCATATAATCCCAGTCCATTTCCTTGTAGTTAGGAAATTTCCCAAATTTTTTTTTTTCTCCTCCAATTGCAATTCCTTGGATGGTATCTCCATTCCAGAGTGTTTGTAAGTCCTTCTTTTGTGTTTTGGCCTTCAGGGGGGATCAATTTGGGCAAGCTATTTTGCATGTGTCTCCACTTGATGGCATATGTCCTGCCTTTGGATGGCTTTGACTTTGGGAAATTTTTTTTCATTTTTTTTTTTTAGGTATTCATGCCATGTCCCTCCTTTCTTCCCCTCCAAGTTGTGTCTTCCTCCTTGACTTTTCCCCTGCTTTTGCAACTGCTGTCAGCTTAGTTTTGGCCTCTTTTCGTCTTTTGCCATGCACTGCATATAATCCCGGTCCATTTCCTTGTAGTTAGGAAATTTCCCAATTTTTTTTTTTCTCCTTCAATTGCAATTCCTTGGATGGTATCTCCATTCCACAGTGTTTGTAAGTCCTTCTTTTGTGTTTTGGCCTTTAGCGGGGATCAATTTGGGCAAGCTTTGGTGCATGTCCCTGCACTTCATGGCATATGTCCTGCCTTTGGATGGCTTTGACTTTGGGAAATTTTCTTTCTTTTTTTTTTTTAGGTATCCATGCCATGTCCCTCCTTTCTTCCCCTCCAAGTTGTGTCTTCCTCCTTGACTTTTCCCTGCTTTTGCAACTGCTGTCAGCTTAGTTTTGGCCTCTCTTGGGCCTTTCCACTGCAAATCATTCCCTCACAGACCAAGTTTTGAAGACACTAAATCTCCAGATTTTCTGGGTTTTTTGGTTTTTTTCAGTTGCATTTCATTTGATCCTATCTCCTTTCCAGAGTGTTTGTAAGGCTTTCTTTTTGAGGTCGCAAGATTCCCTTTCCCTTCCCGAAAGGAAATTTCATTTCCTTTCGGGAAGGGAAAGGGAATCTTGCGATTTCAATGGGCAGCAATAGGGGAATCTTTGGTGCATGTCCCTGCGCTTGATGGCATGTCATGCCTTTGGATGGCTTTGACTTTAGGAATTTTTTTTTCATTTTCTTTTAGGTATCCATGCCATGTCCCTCCTTTCTTCCCCTCCAAGTTGTGTCTTCCTCCTTGACTTTTCCCTGCTTTTGCAACTGCTGTCACCTTAGTTTTGGCCTCTTTTCGTCTTTTGCCATGCACTGCATATAATCCCGGTCCATTTCCTTGTAGTTAGGAAATTTCCCAAATTTTTTTTTTCTCCTCTAATTGCAATTCCTTGGATGGTATCTCCATTCCAGAGTGTTTGTAAGTCCTTCTTTTGTGTTTTGGCCTTCAGGGGGGATCAATTTGGGCAAGCTTTTTTGCATGTGTCTCCACTTGATGGCATATGGCCTGCCTTTGGATGGCTTTGACTTTGGGAAATTTTTTTTCATTTTTTTTTAGGTATCCATGCCATGTCCCTCCTTTCTTCCCCTCCAAGTTGTGTCTTCCTCCTTGACTTTTCCCCTGCTTTTGCAACTGCTGTCAGCTTAGTTTTGGTCTCTTTTCGTCTTTTGCCATGCACTGCATATAATCCCGGTCCATTTCCTTGTAGTTAGGACATTTCCCAAATTTTTTTTTTTCTCCTCCAATTGCAATTCCTTGGATGGTATCTCCATTCCAGAGTGTTTGTAAGTCCTTCTTTTGTGTTTTGGCCTTCAGGGGGGATCAATTTGGGCAAGCTTTTTTGCATGTGTCTCCACTTCATGGCATATGGCCTGCCTTTGAATGGCTTTGACTTTGGGAAATTTTTTTTCATTTTTTTTTAGGTATCCATGCCATGTCCCTCCTTTCTTCCCCTCCAAGTTGTGTCTTCCTCCTTGACTTTTCCCCTGCTTTTGAAACTGCTGTCAGCTTAGTTTTGGCCTCTCGGGTCTTTCCACTGCAAATCATTCCCTCACAGACCAAGTTTTGAAGACACTAAATCTCCAGATTTTCTGGGTTTTTTGGTTTTTTTCAGTTGCATTTAATTTGATCCTATCTCCTTTCCAGAGTGTTAGTAAGGCTTTCTTTTTGAGGTCGCAAGATTCCCTTTCCCTTCCCGAAAGGAAATTTCATTTCCTTTCGGGAAGGGAAAGGGAATCTTGCGATTTCAATGAGCAGCAATAGGGGAATCTTTGGTGCATGTCCCTGCGCTTGATGGCATGTCATGCCTTTGGATGGCTTTGACTTTGGGAATTTTTTTTTCATTTTCTTTTAGGTATCCATGCCATGTCCCTCCTTTCTTCCCCTCCAAGTTGTGTCTTCCTCCTTGACTTTTCCCTGCTTTTGCAACTGCTGTCAGCTTAGTTTTGGCCTCTTTTCGTCTTTTGCCATGCACTGCATATAATCCCGGTCCATTTCCTTGTAGTTAGGAAATTTCCCAAATTTTTTTTTTCTCCTCTAATTGCAATTCCTTGGATGGTATCTCCATTCCAAAGTGTTTGTAAGTCCTTCTTTTGTGTTTTGGCCTTTAGCAGGGATCAATTTGGGCAAGCTTTTTTGCATGTGTCTCCACTTGATGGCATATGTCCTGCCTTTGGATGGCTTTGACTTTGGGAAATTTTTTTTCTTTTTTTTTTTAGGTATCCATGCCATGTCCCTCCTTTCTTCCCCTCCAAGTTGTGTCTTCCTCCTTGACTTTTCCCTGCTTTTGCAACTGCTGTCAGCTTAGTTTTGGCCTCTTTTCGTCTTTTGCCATGCACTGCATATAATCCCGGTCCATTTCCTTGTAGTTAGGAAATTTCCCAATTTATTTTTCTCCTCCAATTGCAATTCCTTGGATGGTATCTCCATTCCACAGTGTTTGTAAGTCCTTCTTTTGTGTTTTGGCCTTTAGCGGGGATCAATTTGGGCAAGCTTTGGTGCATGTCCCTGCACTTCATGGCATATGTCCTGCCTTTGGATGGCTTTGACTTTGGGAAATTTTTTTTCATTTTTTTTTAGGTATCCATGCCATGTCCCTCCTTTCTTCCCCTCCAAGTTGTGTCTTCCTCCTTGACTTTTCCCCTGCTTTTGCAACTGCTGTCAGCTTAGTTTTGGCCTCTTTTCGTCTTTTGCCATGCACTGCATATAATCCCGGTCCATTTGCTTGTAGTTAGGACATTTCCCAAATTTTTTTTTTTCTCCTCCAATTGCAATTCCTTGGATGGTATCTCCATTCCAGAGTGTTTGTAAGTCCTTCTTTTGTGTTTTGGCCTTCAGGGGGGATCAATTTGGGCAAGCTTTTTTGCATGTGTCTCCACTTGATGGCATATGGCCTGCCTTTGGATGGCTTTGACTTTGGGAATTTTTTTTTCATTTTTTTTTAGGTATCCATGCCATGTCCCTCCTTTCTTCCCCTCCAAGTTGTGTCTTCCTCCTTGACTTTTTCCCTGCTTTTGCAACTGCTGTCAGCTTAGTTTTGGCCTCTTTTCGTCTTTTGCCATGCACTGCATATAATCCCGGTCCATTTGCTTGTAGTTAGGACATTTCCCAAATTTTTTTTTTCTCCTCCAATTGCAATTCCTTGGATGGTATCTCCATTCCAGAGTGTTTGTAAGTCCTTCTTTTGTGTTTTTGCCTTCAGGGGGGATCAATTTGGGCAAGCTTTTTTGCATGTGTCTCCACTTGATGGCATATGGCCTGCCTTTGGATGGCTTTGACTTTTGGAAATTTTTTTTCATTTTTGTTTTTAAGGTATCTATGCCATGTCCCTCCTTTCTTCCCCTCCAAGTTGTGTCTTCCTCCTTGACTTTTCCCCTGCTTTTGCAACTGCTGTCAGCTTAGTTTTGGCCTCTCTTGGGCCTTTCCACTGCAACTCATTCCCTCACAGACCAAGTTTTGAAGGCACTAAATCTCCAGATTTTCTGGGTTTTTTGGTTTTTTTCAGTTGCATTTCATTTGATCCTATCTCCTTTCCAGAGTGTTTGTAAGGCTTTCTTTTTGAGGTCGCAAGATTCCCTTTCCCTTCCCGAAAGGAAATTTCATTTCCTTTCGGGAAGGGAAAGGGAATCTTGCGATTTCAATGGGCAGCAATAGGGGAATCTTTGGTGCATGTCCCTGCGCTTGATGGCATGTCATGCCTTTGGATGGCTTTGGCTTTGGGAAATTTTTTTTCATTTTTTTTTAGGTATCCATGCCATGTCCCTCCTTTCTTCCCCTCCAAGTTGTGTCTTCCTCCTTGACTTTTCCCCTGCTTTTGCAACTGCTGTCAGCTTAGTTTTGGCCTCTTTTCGTCTTTTGCCATGCACTGCATATAATCCCGGTCCATTTGCTTGTAGTTAGGACATTTCCCAAATTTTTTTTTTCTCCTCCAATTGCAATTCCTTGGATGGTATCTCCATTCCAGAGTGTTTGTAAGTCCTTCTTTTGTGTTTTGGCCTTCAGGGGGGATCAGTTTGGGCAAGCTTTTTTGCATGTGTCTCCACTTGATGGCATATGGCCTGCCTTTGGATGGCTTTGACTTTGGGAATTTTTTTTTCATTTTTTTTTAGGTATCCATGCCATGTCCCTCCTTTCTTCCCCTCCAAGTTGTGTCTTCCTCCTTGACTTTTTCCCTGCTTTTGCAACTGCTGTCAGCTTAGTTTTGGCCTCTTTTCGTCTTTTGCCATGCACTGCATATAATCCCGGTCCATTTGCTTGTAGTTAGGACATTTCCCAAATTTTTTTTTTCTCCTCCAATTGCAATTCCTTGGATGGTATCTCCATTCCAGAGTGTTTGTAAGTCCTTCTTTTGTGTTTTTGCCTTCAGGGGGGATCAATTTGGGCAAGCTTTTTTGCATGTGTCTCCACTTGATGGCATATGGCCTGCCTTTGGATGGCTTTGACTTTTGGAAATTTTTTTTCATTTTTGTTTTTAAGGTATCTATGCCATGTCCCTCCTTTCTTCCCCTCCAAGTTGTGTCTTCCTCCTTGACTTTTCCCCTGCTTTTGCAACTGCTGTCAGCTTAGTTTTGGCCTCTCTTGGGCCTTTCCACTGCAACTCATTCCCTCACAGACCAAGTTTTGAAGGCACTAAATCTCCAGATTTTCTGGGTTTTTTGGTTTTTTTCAGTTGCATTTCATTTGATCCTATCTCCTTTCCAGAGTGTTTGTAAGGCTTTCTTTTTGAGGTCGCAAGGTTCCCTTTCCCTTCCCGAAAGGAAATTTCATTTCCTTTCGGGAAGGGAAAGGGAATCTTGCGATTTCAATGGGCAGCAATAGGGGAATCTTTGGTGCATGTCCCTGCGCTTGATGGCATGTCATGCCTTTGGATGGCTGTGACTTTGGGAAATATTTTTTCAGTTGTTTTTTTTTTAGGTATCCATGCCATGTCCCTCCTTTCTTCCCCTCCAAGTTGTGTCTTCCTCCTTGACTTTTCCCCTGCTTTTGCAACTGCTGTCAGCTTAGTTTTTTGCCTCTTTTTGTCTTTTGCCATGCACTGCATATAATCCCAGTCCATTTCCTTGTAGTTAGGAAATTTCCCAAATTTTTTTTTTCTCTTTCAATTGCAATTCCTTGGATGGTGTCTCCATTCCAGAGTGTTTGTAAGTGGTTCTTTTGTGTTTTGGCCTTTAGCAGGGATCAATTTGGGCAAGCTTTCGTGCATGTCCCTGCACTTGATGGCATATGGCCTGCCTTTGGATGGCTTTGACTTTGGGAAATTTTTTTTTTTTTTTTTTTAGGTATCAATGCCGTATCCCTCATATCTTCCCTTCCAAGTTGTGTCTTCCTCCTTGACTTTTCCCCTGCTTTTGCCGCTGTTGTCAGCTTAGTTTTGGCCTCTTTTTGTCTTTTGCTATGCACTGGATATAATCCCGGTCCATCTCCCTGTAGTGCCGAATTATCCCAAATATTTCTTTTTCTTCACCTATCCCAAGGCAAGATTTCACCGTTGTCTAAATGGCAAAGTCTGCAGAAATATAGGCATTGGAACAATTTCGATTTTCTGGTAATTGCTAAGACTTTCCGGAATTTAAGTGTTATGAAAATTAGACATAGGAATCCTGGTTTGGATTGTTTCTGCAGCACGTTTTTGATTGCTAAGTGTACAGGTGGTTAGCACAGAAGGAGATAAATTCATTAGGACAGGAGAGAAACTTTGAAACATCAAATGAGAATGAGTAAGGCAATGTTATAATTAAAAAATCTTCAGAACCATTTCTCTTAGCACATGGAGAAGGTGTTACAGAAGTTTTTATAGGAGGCATTGTTACACCTATTGTGTTTTCTTGTTGTCAGGGAGTCCAGAAACTACTGAAAATTGTCCAGTCCTTGCACTATTTAATCCCTAGAGACTAAGTAATATTGGTTATATATACACATTTCAGAAAAAATGGCATAGCCATCTCTGCTGCCATATTGATTTTGAATCATGGGAAGGAATTATTCTTTGAATTAATCTGGTGTGGAACAAGAAGAGCCCAGGAGACCCATAGGGACAGATTTAAACTGGTGAAACTTGGATTTTCTTAGGTGGTATTACAAGTTGGTCCTTATGGCAAGCTTTGAGAAATGTTTTTTCTCTCTTTAACAACTGAATTATATTAGAAAACAGATTGTAAGGGAAATGAAAACAAACTCTTTATCTGCAGTCATGTCATTTTGTTACACTGAAAAATAAATTATGTTCTATATGAGCTTTTGTTATTCTCTAATATTTCATCCTATCCCTTCATTAGGGCAGTAATCTCTTCCTCCATTAAATCTCCCTTGTTTACTTGCATATAGATATGGGAATTTGCAAAGAGAAAACGTGGTAAGGGTTTATTTGTTTATTTTTCCTGAATACATTTGTTCTTGGTATCAGATATTGCACTAAAGGAACTCAGAGACTTTTTTGTTATATTGTCCACAAGTATTCTGTTTCTTTGCTCTTTTGTATCACTGTTTGCCTTCCCGGTACCCTGCTGTAGGGAAACTTCCTTCAGTCTGGTATTTGCAATGTAGTTAAATTAACTTTCCAGGGCAAGCAGACTTTGATGGTGATGATTTTTACCAGAGACAGGACCATCAAAAAATTGTGGTGTAAAATACCTCATTGAACTGAGACAGGGAAAAAGGGGAAAGATTGCTCAATTTAGATGAATTTGTTTACTTATTTTATCCATGGTAAAATTTTAATCTGTGTAAGACATGGAGAAGGGCAACTGTAAAAGCACTGAATTTTCAAGCAGCCTGCACATTATCAGCTAAGCAAAAATTTAGCTGGAAAACTCAAGGAAGAGGCTTTCAGAATTGGGTCCCGACTAGATGTCTCATTCTTTTCTTCACATACACCAATTCTTCACTGGAACAACTGCAGTGGTTGTCCACCAACTTTAACAAAATTACTTTTGATTTAATAGTCCTGGACATAAGGGGCAACTCAAACTCTTGGGCTAAATTATAGATCAAAGCTTTGTTGGGGATGGAATAAATCTACATGTTAAAGCCAAAAGCTTAACAATTACAGACTGGATAACATGTAAGGAAAAGAAACTGTAACTCTGACTTGTCAGTTCCAGGAACAAAGGCCTTAATCTTCTGCGTGAAAGGAGCTACTTTACAAGTATTCTTGGCAGCTAGTCTCTTCTCATATTACAGGTGAAGCACTGGAAGGTGGACACTCATATCTCCAGAGATACTAATTTACAGCAATTAATTCAGCTAGGGATCAGTTTGAAAAATTGCAAAGTTTCCTCATCTGCTCATGAGTCACTTTCATATGGAAGAGAGGAATGGTGTGTGATTATGAACGTCAGAGGGAGGACAAAAAGCTCAAGAGAAAAGAATGACCTTGGAATACCATGTGAAAATTGTGCAAACAGCTAATTCTTTGAGCTTTCCGTAGAATCCAGATAAGACAAGGGCAGAATATGTGATTTATGCCACCATATCAATGTGGCTCAGCTCTGATGAGACGGTGAAGTTGCTCTTGCAGCTGACTGTTGCCCTTGGTCTTGCCCGAGACACTCAGAAAAACAGAATCTTTGAGGTTGGAAGGGATCTTAAAGATCATCTAATTCCATGCCTTCTGCCTAAGACAGGGATACCTCACACTATCCCAGAATCAGAGAATCACAGAATTAAAGAATCACAGAACCCTTCTTTGCAAACCTGCTGGACCAGCTTTCCCAAGGTCCCATCCAGCCTGGTTTTTGGGCTTCCTTTTTGTGTTTGAATTTTTCCATGTCCTACTTGTTCATCACACAGGCCTCCTGGTGTCTTTGCCCAGCTTCCTCTTTGCCCAGCTTCCTCTTTGCCCAACTTCCTCTTTATTGGGATGTGTTTCTCCAGGGCTCTATCCCATGGCACTCTACCAAGGAGATCCTTGAAGAGGCCAAAGTCTGCCATCCTGAAGTCCAGAGCTTGTTGAGTGCCCTCTTTGTGCTGGCACCTCCTGGGCTGCCATCAGCCTGCAGTCTTATCCCTCAAACAGGCACCAGCATGCTTGAAATCCCCTGTGAAGACCAGGTCTTATGACTGTGGGGCTGCTGCCCCATGGAAAGGCCCTCAGCCATTCAGAATTTCTAGCTGGACAGCCTGTAGCAGATCCCCATTTAATATCACCTGTCCCTGCCCACGCTTCCATCCTGATCCATGAGCTCCTCATCCATCCCCAGGTGAAGCTCTGTGCACTCCAGCTGGTCACTGACATTGAGGGTGTCATCCCCTCCTCATCTTCCTTCCTGTCCTTCCTAGAGCCCATGTTCCTGCCCACCATAACCTTCCACAGACCAGGCACAGCAGCCATTGCATCACATCCCCATGATATCCATAAAATCACAGCTCTGCAGGCATCTGCACAGCTCTAACTTTCCTTGTCTGTTCCCATGCTCCATGCATGTGATAAAGGCACAATTCGGGCCCCCAATGACAGTGACTCACTGGCTGGATTTCCTGGAATTCCTCTGGGCTGCCCTCCAGGTGCTCTCCTGCTGACCTTTGGTTCCTCTCCAGGTTCTGGGCATCTCTTGCTGGCCCATGTGTCAAGCTGGGAGAAGTGGGAAGGACTGAGATTCCCTCCCTAACTGTGCTTTAAATAACAAAATAAAACCCAGAGGTCTTAGCATTATTCTTAAGAAAGAAGGCATCAATACTGAGCTGTGATAATTAACATAATGAGAATTATGGCCTTAAAATCTAGAACTAATCCTTTGATTTAATTTAGAGCTGTTTTTTATTTTTGTTAATTATAATCTTATTTTCCAAGACAAAATATTTAATCAAATTATATTTATTTGCTGCTTTCTAGTGAACATGGCTGCTTGGTATTACAGAAAATGTTAAACAATGGAAAAATTAATTTCTTCTTTTCCAGAAAAAACATCATAATTAAGTTCTTAGCGAAACAGATGGACAATCCTACCCACAAAATAGAGGCATTTATGCAAATATCACTGAACTAATTGATCCTCAATTACATCAAAAAGAAGCACATAAGATGCTTTCCTGGTGTCAACATTTCTGACCATGATTTACTATATTAATGATGTCTTATAGTGAGCCATTTTCCTAAGGGAGAACAAAACCTGTAACTCTTGGACACAATTTATTTTCTTGATCAATGCAGTTGCATGAAAAGAAAATACATTATGTTAGCCTAGTAAATGACATATCTGTAGGAAGGTGTAAATCAAGTGTGCTTGGACTTTGCTTCATAAAGAAGTCATGTATAAAATCCAGATTCATTCGGGATTGTCTGTATCGTATAATTTTACAAATATGCATTTAAAATTATTTATTCATAATTAATTGCCATTCAGTGAATTTATAGCCCTGAGGAAAGAGCCAGACATGAACACCTCATTAATTTCAGTTAATCGACAGTAAAACATTCAGAAGGTTCACATGCTTTACTAGAGACCATTACCAGACAACAACTGTGTACAAATCCCTCTCAAACTGTAGGACAGTTCACATTTTCCACAACCCCTAAGGCTAGAACCCTTAAAAACAGCTGTTAAAGTGAACATGCATGTTTTGCAAATGCTGGTGGGACCAATTTCAGTCTTCCTTCCATATATATCGTTCCCCTCTAGGTATAAAGATCCTATACATAAAAGCCTCAGAATATAAAGCAACATGGGGCTAATCCATAAATCTTTAACTTGAAATTAACTCTGTTCCCTTAACTGCTCACCTGGAGTCAAGAAATGCATGGCTTGGAGATCTGGCTGATGATTTCACCAAGAGTTTGTAAAATAGAGAGGGAAGACAACATCTGTGTCTGAAGGGTTTAATGTATGTAGGAAAATTATGAGCATGGCTTCTTTTACCTCCTGGGAAAGTGAAGCAGTAAATAAATCTAATTTCTATACATCCAGGAGAATCATTATAACATCCATCACTACTGAAACAGATGGACAATTGCACCAAATAAATAAAATATTAGTGTAAATATCACTGAGTTAATTGACTTTCATCTAAACCAAAAGAGGGAAAACAAGATACTTACATGTTGCTAACAGCTGTGAGCATAATTTATATCAATAATGACTCCTTCTGTTAAGCCATCATCATGGGCCTAAAGATTCTGGAATCTAATTTAATTTCTTGATCAATGAGACAAATGCAAAGATAGCACACAGGGATTGTTATAGAATAAATCATATCTCTATGGCAGTAAAATATAGACCCACTCAAATATATTTTTCTTCCTGAGGAGGTTTTCTTTTTCAACTGTTTTTAGTTATGTAAGAGGCAATATTTTTCTTTAAAGTTTTTTAAAATTATTTTTCAGATATTTCCTCTCTATAGAAAAGTACAAGATTCTATCTATTACCCATCCATAAAACCTAGCAAGTCTGTGAAATTTCTCAGATTTACCTCATTACCACTGAGAATAGGTTTTATTATTTTGGGTGAAAATATGACATAGTTTCACTGAGTCCACAATTATGAGGACAAATTTCTTGCTTGAAGCTGAATAACAAGAATGTAATATCATACTTCTAGAGATAAAGCACAAAATATGGATGTTCTCCTTATACCCTGATTTTATATGTGGGTGTACCCAATACCTGTTGGGATAAGACCAGTAAAAAAACTAAAGATTTCTGTCACTCTAAATCTGCAAGGCCTTTGCATCATCTCCCAACAAAGAAAATGCCCAGTCTCACTAAATCAAAAGGAAACAAGGTGGGATCTAAGAATTGTCCTAATAATTAATTAGTTCACGTTTTCCATGAGATTACTTGATCCTGAAATTCTAAGTACGGTACTTTTGTTTTGAAGATAAGGCCATTTTGTTGTTTTTAAGCTCATTAGGTTAAGGGCTTGAGAAGAGGCACTTGTCAAATTTTAAGAGCCTGAAAAAAAAAATCCATCCAGAATATGTGTAGGGATTTTTCCTATTAAACTGTCGTTGTCGAGGCGGTCACGACATAAAGCGAGACCACAAGCAGTCTCAATTGGCAACAGTTTATTCTTTTACGTGGCCAATCCCTATACACCCTCCAGTACCTCCTCCACCTCAACCATTGGCCACAACAAATCAACATCATGCCATTGGTGAGAAGCCACAGTGACTCCGTCCGTCTCTCCCACATTACCTCATCCAGCTGCAAGGTGCTCTCTCCCCTCTCGATCCCCTCAGCCGCAGCCCTGGAGAGAGCTCCCCATCAGCCTCCCCTCACCTCTCGGCTTCCTCCCGCCCCTCCAGCCAACAGGCCTGCTGTTAGCCCCTTCCGCATTAAACATCTCTAGAAATCTAAATCTCTGGGCCCTGTATAGCAATTGAAGCTATAAACAGTTACATATTTCAAGTGCACACTGACTACTACATTTCCTTTCACAATCCAAGCATCAGAATTCTTTTCCCCTCATTTTTCATAACGTGTTGAGTGTTTAAAAAAATCAATGACAGCAACAAAGAGCAGCCGGTGGCTGCAGTGCTGACTCAGGCAATCTGTGATAACTCTCTAACAGATAACACATCTTGCTCTGCTGCAGAGGCACATTCAGACAGATAATGTGCAATTCTAATTCAAAAAGTGTTTGAACATAATGTTTCTGTCTTGCTGCCTGATCTTTCAACTTCTGTTTCTTAGCAGTGTTAATTCTACTACAGCCCATTGATTCTCACAAAATTAGTTTTTCTTGGGCTGTGTTAGAGAACTTTTTAGTCATGAGGTTTTTGGTTTTATATTTTGTGAGGTTCTTTTCCCTCCTCCAGCCTTACCCATTCTGTGACTCAGACTCACCTTTGACACATTGTAGAAATGTTACAGAAAATCTTTTAATTGAAATTAACTGTTGAACATGATCTGACTGACCACTTACTGAAGATGCCCCAGAAAAAGAATAGATGATGCCAGGTGAGATACTTCTACTAGAGTTAGAGAATTAATAATTCAACAGTCCAAGGCACTGATGAAACCTTGTCTGCACCTTTGTGCAACATTGAGATACCTGGGTCATCAGGGAAATGGAAAAACTACCTAAGGGCAGGAGACTGATGAGCCTGAGCATTTCAGAAACAGGGATTGTGAGGAGATCTGATTGCTGAGTACAAGTGCACCAGAATCCAAACACCAGGGAAGGAGATGAGCTGTTTAAGCTAAAGGCCAGTGCCACAAATGCTGTGCTGTAACAAATGCTCACACAAATACTATGTGTGAATGGGACATTTTCACTTATCAGAATGGAGTTCTGAAAAAAAAAATCCTAAAGTAACTGTAGAACAAAAACAATCTGTATTTTTAGGTAGGTGTTTATTCATTTTGTGCCAAGGAGTAGCATCTGGAGTCTTCCCTCACTAAAGTGAGAGAGAGGGAACAAGAAAATGCAAGACACTGGAGTCCAACCCCAAATCCTTTATTAGTGTCCTGTCCAGAAATTCTTTTGCCAAAAAAAAAGATTGCAGCAGGAAACTGCTGTGCTGTGTAAGAATCCCATTGACCCCAGCAGCCCATCAGAGCTGTGTAAAAAGCCTGGCTCTTACCTGTACAAGGGTCTGAAGAGTTAAGGTTGAGCATCTTCAGTGCCCAGTTTCAGTGGCTTGCATTGCCTCTGACTAAGTAAGGCAAATGCTACATCATTTTAGAAATCACATGATCTCTTCTTGTCTTGAAGGTATTTAGTTTCTTTCTCCAAAATCACTGAAAATCATTAATTAACTTAAAAGCTTAGCTAGTTGGTCTTGTTAGGAAGTCTGAGGAAAATTTCTTTACTCTCATTCTGAATAACAGTGAGGGGAAAGTGCTGAGACACTTATTCATGCCTCCATGGCTTGGAGAATGCAGATTTTCTAAATGTGGTAGTTCAGCTAGGGATGTTAAAGGTGGTCCAGCATATGGCAGAAGAAAAAAATGCAACAAAATCATTGCTAAAAGGAATGTAAAATTCCAAGAATGCAGGAGAGATTGGTAAATTGCTTTTGTATAACATAAGGATGTGGCTGCTTGTTTCATTTTAGGATGGGAAGAAGAGCAAGACGGCACACTTCATGTTCAAGGAAGAAAATAAATCAGACAAATGTAACACTAATGTTTCCTAGTTGCTGAAGAGCAGTAAATAAAACCAGACAGTATATTTTTCCAGGCTGCATCCCCTCCTCTCTGCTAACTACAGAAACATTTCAAGCTTTTCATCCTATTTTATTTGTTTTTCAGCATATACTGTCTTCAAAATTCATTTCCACGAATCTGATTATTTCCATTTTGTGCCTCACATCATGAATCACATCTTTGTTTCAAGAGCTCCTCATCTCCTGATCCCCTTTGGGATCAAAAGCATAACATTTGATACATTAGCCGTTCTATCCCTGTACATTAATTAGGAATGAAGATCATGTTTTGACAAATTGCTTGAACTTTATGAAGCATTTATTGAAATCATTGCCTTTTAAATATATACAATTGAAGATCTTCTTATACAAAAAAACACATGGGAAAAGTAGAGAAAGCTAGAAATCAAACAGACATGATGGGAAGACAAATAATTACCCTAAAATTATTGTCTTAGATTGTGCCTGCCTCATAGGCAAAAATGCCAAAGGTAAATACCAAAATGCTCCTCTTTTCAACTTGAAAGAGCAGATATAATTTCCTGTAGTTACAAGGCAGGGTTTAATATTGTTTTTATTAGGAGCAGTGTGAAATCCACAGCAAAAGTTGAGAAATATCACTTTTGGAAGTAAATTTTTGATCAAGTTTTTCTGGGAGGTGTTTTTATCAGAATTTGATGCCTCTGTGAATGGAAAATAGGACACCTCTCCTTCCTCTTCATCTTTAAATGTTTTAGCTCTTTGTCTTTTCAATTTCTAAATATCACAGCACCTCAATTGAAAGAAGGAGTTTTCAAAGAGCCAAGGACACTGCTCTGAGACACAAATTAAACTCCTCTCTGTGCCTCTGCTCCTGCCTGTGTCAGAGCAGAGTGCCTTGCTGCTGGCTCAGATGTGACATTGTGGCACTGAAAGGGAGCTGCATGTCCAGGGCACAAATCCAGGTCCACCCTCATGGCACAGACACTGCCGAGCAGAACTTGAAGGAGAGCAGGAGGGAGAGGAGAATGGTGAGAAGGCAGCTCACCTTCTCTCCTCTGCTCTCCCCTTGGACAGCAGATCCACCTGTTGGATCTGGCAGCTGAGGGGAAATGTCAGGAAGAAAAGTTGTGTGAAATTCCCACGGTCTGCCTACTCCAGCAACACAAGCAAGACCTTGGAGCCTGGATCTCGTGGTAATTCCATGATGAGTGAAGTCCATCTAGAAGGTGCTTCAGCCCACAGCTGTGCCGCTCTCTACACATGAGTTAAACACAGCTGAAATTAATGAGGTTTGGTAGGTTGAAATAGCTAATGGACAAGCTTTAATTCACAGACGGCGACTGAGGCTTCTCTGGGAATGTTCTGAATTTCAGAACATTCTTTGGGGTTGTGGGATAACGTACTCGGCTATGAATGATCAGATATGTACCTTGAGTTTTTTCCCTGCTGTGTAAGGGTTCTGTGCTCTTGGCATTATTTCTAAAGAGAGAAAATAATACCCCCCTTCAGTCAAGGGACTTCTGAAGGCCTGTAAAGATTATTCATGCTCCCTACAGACTTGGGGGAGAGAAATTTGTCCAGAAGTCCTCTCTGAACTCTTTTGTTCTACAGCTTCTGGAGAGGCGAGGCATGTTCTCCCTCTAAATACCTCGGAGAAACAAAACCAAAGCAGACACAAAGAAGTTTTAAAAAACCATACTGAGTGCAGCACAGGCCAATCCACTCAGCTGGCTCTGAGAAGTTTTGGCATAGCAGCTAACTTTTGAGTGTTCAATAGCACAATATACCAAAAAAATATATCCCCTACTTTTGGCTTCATATCATTTTCTTTATGTCTTTATGTCTCTACCTTTACTGTCCTTTTGTTTCCATTCTCTCCTTTGGTATTTTTGTCTTCCTAAATAGTGGTGATAAGCATATTTATGCAGATCTCTTAGTAGGCAAATGTATTCTTGTATGTGCTCTAATGTGCTTCCTGTCATGTTGTTCATTATTCCTTCAGACTTTAATAATGTTCTCAGCTTGATATGGTTAAGAATAATGAGGCATTTATTCCTATTCAAGAAGCTAATTAAAAGACTCAGTTTTGTTTCTCTTAGGTGGGTTGATAGCTTAATTATAGATGTAAGATTCACAAAAAAATCCCCTTTCCATGTTGGATAGCCCTATATAACTACATCATGTCTCTCTTCATGACATTGTATATTACAGTTCCATGGAAAAAGAACAATACAATGAAGTTTGAAACAAAATGCTTCTGCTAAAGAGCTGCAAAGTTATGATGAGCAATTACTATGTGAAAGCTAAAGTGAGCATTATTTGGAGCTGGAACTGAGGTTTCCATTGTATGTCTGAAAAGGAAATAGGGCCTGGCTATTGTCTTCACTTGTCACTTCCAACTCAGTCATAAGTAATGGGGCATGAGTGATGCATGGCTGTGTGCCCATACCAGCCTTAATTCTTCAAAGTGGAGAAGTCTCTGCAAAGCCAGGGACTTGCAGGGCTTCCTGGGGTTTTGCCTTTGTTACACTGTAGATGCCGGGATTGATTTAGAGCTACACTGTGGTGCCTTCCCAATAGTTTTCCAGATTTATATTTTACTTGTATTATCTTCTTGTTATAGCTTGCTGTTAAATACCATAATTTGTGAAATAAAGAATGAAGACCTAAAGGAGCTCTCTGGGTCAGCCCATCAGAACCACAGTGCAAACAGAAATAATGGTGTATCCTCAACTCCATAAACTCCCCAGTCCACAAGAAAAGCAGAGGGACCCCCAGCCTAACACTGGAAGCAGAGGCAGAACTGTGTGGGGTACTCCAGCCAGGAGATGGAGGCTGTGGAAAAAGACAAAATCCTGGAGGAAGAACCCGCCTCTGCCAGGGGCCCAGCGGGGTATGGGAATGACTGTCCTCAGAAACTCTGGAAGGGATCTTCTGGTCTCCTGCAGTAGGATCTGTCCAGGCATCTGCCTGCAGTGCTGCTGCAAACTGGACCCTGCAAAGTGTTTTTTTTTGAGTGGATAACTGGTGGATACCTTGCTGTGTTCAACATCTTTTTATTGCATAGGTTCAAGTCTTGAGAGGATCATAAAGGAGTGCTGTGTGAGAAGCCCTATGGTTGCATTCTGTTGGAGGAGATTGGAAACAAGAAGGAGGTCAAAAGCCTTCATGTCAGCCCTGAGTGAGATAACTCCCTTGTTAAAGAAATTCAAGACACAGTTAGATTAGCCCAAAGTGACATTTCTACTGAGTTTTATTGAAAATTGATGGGATATGGACAGCTGCAGATCCCAGGAGTTACACCATGGCCTAGCCCAAGGTTTGGATGCTCCTGACTTCACTTACTTGAAGGAGTTTTGTCTTTAAAAAATAAATACTCATAGACTTTTTCATCTTGCTTTGAGGCAATGCCATACCTGCCTATCATGGATAGCAGATAATCATCTGATGATGGTAACTTTTCCATTCATAATCTCCCACCAGTACTTCCTGGAGCTACAGATTGGGGAGGAGTTTTTCCTCCTGCTGAGCGTGGCAAATATGTCAGACCATACTGATTATCCACTGATAGTTAGGTCTGCATGAGGGACTAGTCCCTTCTGCCTATTTTAGACAGCAGTCTTAATTTCAGACATCAATCTTCTCTTCTCTTTCTCTTACTCTCCTCACTTCTCTCTTCCAGAGATATTAGACTGCAACTTTGAAAGCTTGTAATAAAAATGCTGAGAAAATATTTAAATACATATTTACAGTAATGCACCAGCACTACTATGTTGGCTCCTTTCCTGGAAAGCTATAAGGAACCTGTGATAACATTTAGAGAGTCAGAAAATTTTAGAGGAGAGAGAAATGAAAAGCCATTGAAATAGGAAGCAAGTAGTTCAGCATGGAGGTGGAAGGAAGGTTTTCTTACCCTAGACATGATTTAAGATTGAGTATTAAAACCCTGATGAAGGAAAGGAATTCAGTGTATATGAACACAGGCCTCAGGGAAAGAGTAGGACTTGAAGGAAAGCTATTAAAATAAGAACAGCTGGTGGTTTGAATTGGTGGGTACTTCCTTGTGCTGGCCTTATTTAACAAATAAAAATGGTGGAGTTAGACTACCAGTGATGGGTTTGAAGATTTTGGGTCTTTTGGACCAAATACAGTGATCCAAGTTACATAATGATGGAGTGTTCAAACACATACACCACTGAATAAACAGAAATTACTAGGTTTAAATTATAAAATTGATTCTAGATGAACTGTTTTTCAGTGTGTCTATCAGACTTGTCTGTAATCTGAAGCCAATATGTGATGAAAGTATATATTAAATAAACCTAGATATATTGCCCTTACTGGAAAAATCCACAGCTCAATTTCATGGTCATTTCATAATACATATATTTCAATAGCAACTTAATTGCAATGTAGAATCCAGGATTACTCCTTAAATATGTGTGACCAGTATGACTCAGATTAAATATTTGTCTCCCTTTCTGCTGGAAATTGTAGCCGTAGGCTGCGGTCTCAATTGTAGTCATATCCAGAGTAGTCATATCCATTGCAGTCTCATACCTTCTCGGGGGTTCCTCGTGGCCCGGTCTTTATCATCTGATTCCTTCCTCGGCAGGCTGTTCCTGCTTCTTCAAGGCTGCCTCAGGGTTCTGCCTCATTGGGAAGCCCAGCCCCCTTTTATCCCAGCGATCCCTGCTGGCCACAGCTGCGCCCAATTAAGGACATTGCAGCTGCAAGCCATTCAGAATCAACTGGGACTCCTTGGGGCAAGGCCCATATACAGATATTTAGATATAATATATATTTTACTCAAAGGCCATCTCTACTACATTTCCCCCTTTTTTATTATTATTATTAACAAAACATGTCAAATATGTATATTACATTATAATTTCCAGTACATACATATTTACCTAGGATTCACACTCCATTACATCTCCAAATTTGCATTTTTCACCTAGGATTCACAGGCCTCTATTACATCTCTAAATTCTCCCCTTTATATTTTTTCCTTTTTCTATTTTTTTTTTTGGTTTTTTTCTCTTTTTTCTCTTCTCTACTACACATATTTACCTATCACATTTCCAAATTTTCAGTACATACATATATCTACCTAGAATCTCGAGGCCCATCACATTTCTAAATTTCCGGTGCATACATATATTTACCTAAACCAAAATTAGGTTTATTTAGTTTTGATTCAGAAGGCTACTTATCTTCTCTATTTTCTGCTAAATTTCCTTCCCAGCCAGCAGATGTCTTGGCTTCAAATTGAATATGTGCCTGTTTACCTCTTCTTTCCTGGCCGGGCAATTAATTTTCTTTTAAGCTTCGCAGGATTTTCAGGTTCTTCTTTTCTCAGATCTTTCCTTTCTCGGCTACCCTATCTTGTAATTACATCCATCACGTCGGGGTCACCAATTGTAGCCGTAGGCTGCGGTCTCAATTGTAGTCATATCCAGAGTAGTCATATCCATTGCAGTCTCATACCTTCTCGGGGGTTCCTCGTGGCCTGGTCTTCATCACCTGACTCCTTCCTCGGCAGACTGTTCCTGCTTCTTCAAGGCTGCCTCAGGGTTCTGCCTCATTGGGAAGCCCAGCCCCCTTTTATCCCAGCGATCCCTGCTGGCCACAGCTGCGCCCAATTAAGGACATTGCAGCTGCAAGCCATTCAGAATCAACTGGGACTCCTTGGGGCAAGGCCCATATACAGATATTTAGATATGATATATATTTTACTCAAAGGCCATCTCTACTACAGGAAATCAAATATGAAAATTCTGTGCTAACATTTAAGAAGTCGCACTGTCTAAGTTGGATGACCAACATTTAAGTGGCAACCTGATAGCTATTTACAAAAACTTAGAATCATAGAATCATAAGATTGTTTGGATTGGAAGGGACCTTCATCTATTTCCAACCCTCAGACCTTCCACTAGATCAGGTTGCTCAGTGCCCCATCCAGCCTGGCCTTGAACACTCCCAGGGATGTGGGGCTCCACAGCTTCTCTGGGCAGCCTGTACCAGGCTCTCCATCCTCACAGTAAAGAATTTATTCCTAATATCCAATGTAAACCTGGAATCATTCACTTTAAAGCCATTGTCCCTTGTCCTCTCACTACATGTCCTTCTCCAGCTCCCTTGTAGCCCCTTCAGGTATTGAAAGGCTGCCATAAAGTCTCCCTGGAGATTTTTCTTCTCCAGGCTGAGCACCCCCAATTCCCTCAGCCTTTGCTCATGGGAGAGCTCCATCCCTTGCTACAAGATTCATACAGACTGTGAACTGGAATCATCAAAGCTTCTAAGGTTTAGACTGTGATAATTAATGAAGCCACATTTACTAATTATATCTAGGGAATGAGTATCATTAAGAATGTGAATGTTTGTGCAGGAACTGAAGGCACAGGGACTCCTTTAAAGAAAGCTTGAAAATTCAATTTAGAACTTTTGTTACAACAGTTATTTAGAACCCATTTTAACATATGTGAGACATAACAATACTTCCTGTAAAAGCTGGTCTAAGGAGGGGCAAACTGTAATTCCATGATCACATTCTTTGATCTTTCAGACTTCAAAAAGGGCCAGACACTTCAAGAGAGACTTTTGAGGACCTGAAAGCTTCATGTCCTTGTATATGCCACACCCTTGCTGTTGCAAAGACACATAAAGGTGACCCACTCCATGAAAAGCCTTCTCAAGAAAAGTAGGGCTAATTTCATCAGTTTAATGTAGTGTTTAAGTCTCGGGCTTTGCACAGTCAACAAAATTAACCTTATCTGTTGTTTTCTCCTTAAAGTGAGATTTCTCCTTTCAGACAATAACTGAATTTGAGCCTCTTTGTTTTCATGGATACCAGATTTCTTATGTAAAACTGATGACCCGACTGATGACTTATGATGATCCATTGCAATTAAATCTATTAAACTTGTCAGTCTAAGGACTCTGCTGTCCTATAAGAACAAACTGAAACCAACACAGAGCACTGTGCTGCCTGCCCACTTTCTGGGTATGAGGTAGCCTTGAAGAAAACAAGGAAAGTGCCTGGGCACCACGTTAATGGTGAATGGTGTTAATGGCACTGTATGCCACGATCTGCATTCTCCTGGGGCACCAACAGCTCCAACAGCTGACACTGTACTTGAAGCCTAAAAATAGCCAAATCAAACGTTTTGGGTTTTTCTGTGATAGCTGATGTCTGTTGGCACTGGCATGTTCTCCCTTCTGCCCCTTGTGTCCTGAGGAACAAAAAAGATGATTGAAAGTGCCCCTCATATCTGGGGGATGTTGTTCAGTTTTGCACACAGCAGTCTGGTCACAGAGAGATGCTGGGTCTGATTGTCTTCATTATCCAAAGCTGAATTAAATTTTTCATGATCGAAGATGAAAATGGTGCCAGCCTACAGCTGATACACCAGAGGATTTCAAAGAGCTTCAGTGAGTGGGAGATAAAATTCAGGTTTTCCCTGAAGCTCAGCACCCAGCTAATCCACATGGGAAGATTTCCCACAGGAGTCCTCTCAAGGTTATCAATATATTTTCTGGCATATTGCTCAACATCACACAGAAATCTCAATTTCACTTTCAGTTGCACAAGATGCAGTTGCTTGGAATTCAAAGTGAATGTTCTGAAAATTAAAGTATTTTAAATTAAAAGCTTTCGTCTTATTTTCTATCTTCTTAAGACAGAAAATTCATCATGATGTCCTCTAAAAGGATTAATGTGAGAATCCAGCCGGGAGTAATTTCCCCAGGAAAAGTCTGTTTTGCCCATGACAGTAACTGGTGAGGGATCTCTCCCTGTCTTTACCACTGCATGTGAAGCTTTCAGGGTATTTTCTCCCTGCCCTGTGCAGCTGAGTGACAGAGTGGCTTTGGGGGGCACAGGGCATCCAGTTGCCACAGAGTTTCCTAAATAAAGGGACAAGCCAACTATGGGGGCTTCACTAAGAACTGAACAACGAAGATCTCCCTGCATACTTGGCAACAGAAAGTGACTAAAGCATGGTGGAGAAGCATCTGCTGCTTTAGAGACACTCTGGAAGATGCTAGAGAATGAGGAGAAAATCTTAGGAGTGTGGAGGGTCGCTTCAAACTCCTCACAAAGCACATTGTGAGAGAGAAGGCTCTCCAAGCTGTTAGCTGCTCTTCAAAAAAGCAATTTTTAGGACCTGTAAGCACTTAAGTCTATGGCTTTTATTTACTTTAGGAGTTTCTTTTAGTCACTAAGTATTCTTTATAAATGGGGAAGGTCTATTCTCTAGATAAATTCAGAACAGTAAATATAATTCAAGTGTATGTTATTTCACTGTGGAAGTATAGGCAGTTTTATGCGCTTTGTTTGCCTTCAGTTTAGATGCCAGTTTTTCATTTTGAGCAGTTCAGAGCCCAGAGGAGATTAAGAGAAAACTTCTCTTTAAAGCACAGGAGTTTATATGTGCTCCTAGGCCATAACTCCCCCTTTTATGGACAGATGTGGTTCAAACATGTTGATATCTCCTTATGCCTGGAACAACCCTGCCTGAGTCCTCACCATACAGTCTTTTCCATGGAAACACATGCTTTGTCCCAGTGTGTCACCATTTCCATGGGTCAGTCAACAAGGGTGGCAGGACAGACAGACACACAGCATTCACAACCAGACTCAAAATACATTTGATTACTGCTTGTCCTTCCTTTATCCTTCCTTTTTGCATTGGCAAGCCCATTTCTGGGGCAAACATTGGCTTTTGCCATCTGTTTCTGTGTATACAGGGTAACTCTGATCCTCATTATTTATGATATCAGAGCTAATATAATACAAATTGCCTCCTCTAGAAATCTTTTTTTGTTTCAGATTTCAAATGTTCTTTTCTGAACTTGGAAAAAGCTAGCACTACTTTGACTCAAATGCAATTGAAACCCCTATTTTTCATTTCCTTTACCTGACTCCATGTCCTCTAAATTCCAGGTAACCACAATCCCACATAATCCTCAAACTCATTATCTCACATATCTTACAAAGCATGAAACCATCCTCATCCAAGATCCCCCTCTCTGTTTCACATATTAGACCAAAATGCCCTGCTTTTACTTCAATATTTCACCAGCTTTATTTACAGCTCCCAGAAGCTTCTGCATCTCCACAGATATCAAATCCCCCCTTTTCTCTCTCCTTTTTAAACCTTCAGTAGTTGGTGGTGGGCAGATCATCTTCTCTGTGACAATTTTTAGTAATTTAATATTGTTTTCTCACTTTATCCAGTTCCCCAGCAATAAGAGCTAGGGGGGTGAAGGAAAGGCAGGAAGAAGGCAAGAAAGAAGCAATGATTGATATCAAATAACAGTGCAGATATCTAAAGCAAATGTAAGTTATATTTAACAGGTTTTCATCAGTTTTGGAAAATAGGTTTTTATCCTCACAAAAAAAAAAAAAATCCAAAACATAGTGTCAGAGATAAATGCAGCACAACAGCATGGCCAAGCTGATCTCCCCATCACTGAACTACAGATTTTAGAAATCTCCCCAAAGAATGTGTATTCTTGTATCCGTCATGAGGTCATTTTCTCCATTTATTTCTGCAAACACGTGTAATTACAAATGCCCTTTGAAGAACTGTTACAACTGAGTATATTTCTTCTAATTGCTGACTAACAATTGTCAAAATAAATGATCATCAGAAATGTGGCAGGTTTTCTTTTTTCATTCTGTTTACTTCTATACTCATTAACTTGAGAAAATGAATACATTTCAACAATTTGGAAAAACACTGAGGTCCTAATGTTCTTAATTTGTTGATGTTTATCCTGCCCTCAGAGGTCCAGCATATTCCATGCATCACTTCAGATGCATATAGGACTTCTTTTCAGGTTTAAGTGGTGCACACACTGTTCCTAGGCACCTCACCAGGGTCAGAGGCGATCTGAATCGTGCTGAAATAATTTGACACTCAGTAAATTTTCAGGTAAATACTCTAGTTTTCATAAATGATTTTTTTTTTCAGAATAGAGTGCTGTTGCATGACTACTTATTTTACTGGTGCTGCAAGTCAATATATTAATTGCTGTCAAAGAAGGCAAAAAATCTGTTTTAGCAGGATCTCATTCAGACTAATGCTAAAAATTGCAATTTCTATTTGATTCTGATTCACTACCTTCTCTACGATTAGTGGCCACTGTCCAAAGCACAACCATACTGAAGGACCACACTGCAAAACCTAGATCAAAAATAGAAGCTTCAGACAAATGAGAAGAAATGGTTTATAAATACTTCTAGATTTTTTCCCATTGGTAAATTATAGGACAGTTAATTTAGAACTCCAGGAAAGCTTCAGCTAAACTCTAATAAGCAGCTATAATTCATATGTAGACACTCAAGATGGCCATAAAACAGTCATTATTTTCTAATTATAATTGAAAATAACAATTTTATTTGATTGCAATGGGTGTATGAACATTATGAGTTTAAAGTGCATAAACAGAAACCTGATCATTTATTTGTCAGTAAAATAAGAACTGTTTTGAAGCTGGTCACATTAAAGTGAAAGTGTGACTGATAAACCCAATCTCTATTTCACTCTCAATCTACAACATTAACTTTATATTAGTTTAAGATAAATTTGTTAGTGTTACCTGTGGGGAAGAGGCATGAACATCTGTCAACCTAAATTTCTATAAAATCTGAATCCTGGCACACCGAGATCCATATTCTCAAATATTTCATCTGCTTCAAAGGTATTTAGGAGCCTAACTCTCCTGTTAATTCAAACAGTGGTGGCTGCATAAATTATATTGGCTGTTGGATCTTCATAAAAATTTCAGAAAAACTTAGGTCTTTAGCCATCCAGATCATTTTGATAGCTTTAAGTCTTAATTGTAGTGAGCAATTGAACATAAATAAAGTGGGTCAGTGTGTTGCAGACAACTTTTATGAAAAATCCTTTCCTTACGATTTTTCTTCCTGGGAAGCTGAGAGGCCTCAGGAACAAAATGTAAACATTGATTTGCTGCTGTGGAATGCGACAGGTGGATCTTTGATTGGCCCATGTTGGATGTTTGTAATTCATGGCCAATCACAGCCCAGCTGGCTCGGACACAGATCCCAAGCCACAAACCTTTGTTATCATTATTTGCTATTTTATTCTTAGTTAGCCTTCTGATGAAACCTTTTCTTCTATTCCTTTAGTATTGTTTAAATGTAATATATATAATAAAATAATAAGCCTTCTGAAACATGGAGTCAGATCTTCATCTCTTCCCCAGTCCAAGAACCCCTGTGAACACCGTCACATCAGTGCTATCAGATCTTGAAGTAACTGATTCACTGAGTGTGCCCAGGCAGAGAGGCACAGATGCCACATGGAGGAAAGTAAATTTCTGGTTTTGTAAGGTCAGTGTTAAACCTGACTATTGCAGAGAGATGCTGCTGCCATGGGAAAGCTTTGGGTGTTAAAAGAAGGTGTGAAGGATTGGAGCTCTGACACCAGGCCAGGAAAATCAGCAGATGTCTTGCAAAGCCTTTGTAGATCCTGAGGTGTTCTTGAAATTCATGATACACCATTTTGGAGGGAATTACTGGAGCACTGTAATATGAATGAGGCACAAAACACCTCACAAAACATAAGTGGAAAGGTCAGCATTTCTGGTCATTAAAGTGTCAGGGAGTTTTCTGAGAATGCAAGCACTCACAGTGTACCAGTCTGTGCCCAGACAGTGGCCAACCCACATGGACAACACAGATCTGTGTGGGGTGCAGATGAGCTTTTTTACCTCACACTTAACCATTTTCTTGTTCATGCACGTCTGGGCCACAACACTTTATTCCTGTCCTCCAAAGAACTCAATGAAGTTGTGTCAAGACAAGAAGGGTTTGCTAAAATGCCAGCTCTAGACATCCTCTTGCACACTCATAGAAACCCTCAGCTCACTTCTCCAGGTCTGTGATGAGAGATCTGCTCAGAAGGTGATGATGGTTTGAACTGTGCTGTTTGAAAGATGCTTTGGTGCCAGAGCATCACTTTGTGGTTCCCTGACTTCTCTATCAGGAGCAATCTCCCCATGGTCCTCCTGAGGGGCAGGACTGTGTCCCCCAGACCCAGCATTACCTGTCTTTGTCCAAAACATCTTCACTGTGCTCCCTGAGCTGGCAGCAAATACTCTCTGTTCACTTCCAGAAAAATATCATTTTCTTCTGCCAGGTACCACTTGAAGAGATCCACTCCAAACCCATCTCAAAGGGTCGCAGGACAGCTTCAACCATCCTAGCCATGGCTCAGCACAAAAGAAATATTATGCCAGGAATTATCAGAAGTTAACAAGCAAAAGGCCAGCACAAGGCTGAAGACCTTCCCAAAACAGACAAAAATTTAAGGGATGCCAATGGAAGAGGATTAGCAGCTGACTGTTTTGACTCAGTGATGTAGAGTGGGACTCAATGATCTTGGAGGTGCTTTCCAACCTTGATTATTTAATGATTCTACAGTTTCATAAGCAAAGTATAGAAGGAAGTGCTTGGGTACAATCTGCTCTTTATGCAGCCTCACAATTCAGTCTGGACAAATTATTTGTTTGTTGATTCCAAAGGAATTGCTTGACAGATTGTGCTGCAGATGTCATTGTCTAAGGGATTTTTTTTCCCAACAGTTTTGCTTTTGGGAAAGAAAAGTGATGTGGCAAATAACATTTATTGTTGGTAGTTACCAGAGTTGTTCCTGGAAGAAAAAAGTGTTAAGAAGTTATGAGCTGGATAATAGAACTGCGTACATTTTTAATGCAGTGCTATTTCGTTTCATGGGGTAATAGATCTGCAAATGGGAATAAGAGGGCATTGTAGTCAGAAGCTTTAAAACACATTTAATTGGGAAATACTGAAATTATATATTGGTTTTGTAAGCTTTTCTCAGGGAAAACATTTATTGTTATTACTAACTTTTCCAAGTGCAGAAAAATTTAGAGAACAAATAAAAATCATGGGAATGCCATAAATTTCAAGACATCCACACTCGAATACAACTTTCTCATATTTTAATATACAACTATAAACATACCTGTTGGAAATACATGTTTATATGGAATTTAAATCAAAACCCAACTGGATAAAGCAGATACAGATTTTCAGCAACTGAGGGCTTTGTTCCACTCTCACTGAGGGCAGCTGTAGAGCTACTGTTAATTTTGCTGGAAGTAAAGTCAGCCATTTTGCTTGAAGCTGGAACTGCAATTTCAAGGAAACACAACAAAATCTAGTTTTTAAATTAAAATATTAATGGCTGGTGATCCAGTGAAGAAGAGTAAACTGACAAAGAGAATCATGCAAAAGATAAAAAAGGAGTGAGTGGAAACTTCTCAGAGGTGGTTGAAATAAGAAGTGTAATGAAAACCTTGACCTCCCCTCCCCTCTCCTCCCCTTCCCTCCTCTCCTCGACTGTGAGTGGACAAGGAGACTCCACAGATGAGGGAATGCAGAGTGAGCAGAGAAATTTGTTCTTCTGCAGCCTGTGACCACAGCATCTAGGGAAAGCCTCTGAGGTAAATGCTGCAGCTTAGTATATTAAAAGGGTTTGCTAAACACTGCCTTCTCATGCTTCCACTCATCCCCAAAAAGTCATTATCTAAGTCTAGAATATGTCAGAGTCCTGCAGTCAGGAAGGGCACCAAGAGCTGAGCACCCAGGTGCTAATTAACGTGTGCATCTCCTGCTAGCAGGTCTCTGGAGGTGAGGTGGAGTCAGTTTGGCTTTCACATCTTCCCTTCCAAGCTCCAGAGAGACAATTTAAACTCTCCATCAAGTACCATTTTTGAATATCAGATTAAGAGACTCAGACTTTTTTTAATATGTTGTTAGTTTAAAACAAAGTATTTCATGTGCTTCATAAAGCTTTCCACAGGGAATGCATCCCTGTGATTAAATTATTTTAAGAATTAGCTTAATAAATTATATGCCACAGTTTCATATTAAAAACTGTTTGTCTTTGAGTAGTAATCACTCTTTGAGTCAAAACAGAGCACAGCTGCAAATTACTACCATGGGAAAGTACTTAATAAACCCTGAATTTCAGCATTAATAGATTTCTTCTAAATATATTTAATTAAATTTAAACTTGAGATTTAGTTACAGAAAACTGTGACACATTTTAAAATCCACATTCTTTTGAGAAAGCATATTTTGAATTTCCCAAGAAACTCATTGTTAACCAAGGCAAAACATTTCATCAATGTTAAATTATAACAGCTTTCCCTGCAACGTAACCAAATCTTCACTTGTTTTAGAAATTTCAAGAATATATATGGCCATATATTTAGGTTAAGGATGGGCTATCATGGTTCATAGTACCTTAAAGATCCATATGACATATATTTGAGGCAAACATTATGTTCTTGGCTGTAATGACATGGTTGGACTCAGGCCTTACAGTGTTTTGCAGCCTGAGCAATAAGCTCCCCTGAATTCATGAATATCTTTTCTCCTACCAAAGGAATTACAGTTAGTTCTAGCATACTAAGCGAGCCTGCAACTGTCTAATATTTAAGTACTTTGTTAATCCAACTTTGAGTACATCTGGACTGAATCACAATCTCTTTGTGCTGAAAGTCATCTGTCTGTTGCATGTGTGATATTATTAAATTATCTTGTTATGCATCATTTCAACTCAGTCTCAGTGAGAAGCTTCAACAGTTGTCTCAGCCAAAATTACCAGAGAGTTTTTAACTAAAACATAGTTCAGTGATCTCATCCAGAGTTCTTTCTTTTTTTTTTGCATTAAAGTCCCTTCTCCATCTTTCACATCACACCATGAGCAAGCCTTTGCTTTGCATTTCCTCAGACAAGGTCCTGGGCTCCCTGGTCTGCCTGACACTGCTTGAACAGGGGTTTGGACCAGACAATTGCAAGAAGATCCCTTCCAGCCTTGATGATTCTGTGATTCTGTACCAAATAATTTTAATATTTTTAAAAGTTTCTGTTTCTCAGTGGTATCCAATTCCACAAGTCCACTTCCACTAAGCTCAGAGTTTCTCATCACTGTGCTGATTCCTTCACTGGGTTTACATTAATAAACTTGTTACCTGCCCAGTTACTCTCACCCTGGTCACACTGCCATGGTTGACAGGCACATGCACTCTAAGAGCCACAGTGGTACAATTGATTTTGCAGGTACAATCCCACAATTCTGCTTTTCCCAACAGTTGTGATCATCCCCATTCAAAGCTTGGACTTGGCTGTGTTTTCAGATAACTCAAATATATGTGTAAATTTGTACTGGAGTGTTTGTCATAGAGTCCAGCTTTAGATTTCATGGCTCAGCAATGGAAACAATGTTGCTGCTGAGGCCAGCATAGATCCCAGTAATAAGAACCTCTCTGAAGTTTGACATTGTACTGGAAATAATGATGCAACTGAGCAACCAGCTCCATGGGTGAACCAATTGACTGATTTGAATAATGTAGGCTAAATTCCAGTCTCAATAACACCTGGGAAAGCAACAATATAAATAAATATGGAACATAAAATACTTTAGTTTGTGTATGGGAAAGACTTAATTGACTTTTTACAACCACAGACGTAATTTTGTCAGCATGGGAAAAGACTTTATAATATTTCATGTGCCTAGGTCTTTTCTGATCATCTAGATGACCTTAACAATAGTGATTGGAGAGAGATCTGAGCCTAAAGATTGATCCCATATGCAGAAAATATTGCAGTATTTTACAGAAATAAAATAAGTGAAGAGAGTGTAATCAATACCTGGAAGCACAAGAGATACTTCAGATTTAGTAGCATTGATTAAAACATGATTATTCAATAGCACACACAGGGGAAACATAACTTTTCAGGAAAAATAAAGTAGTCTATGTAATATCTGAGAAATAAGAAAGGAAAACAAACTGTTAAAACAAATCTTAGGAAATGGAACTTTTTACAACTGAAGCATATAAAAATACAGAAGATGAGAGTGAGGATAATTAGAGCTAGTGCCTCATTACAGTATACAAATTGCAGTAGTAGTCACTGCCTTTAGTCTGGGAGTCTTCTTCTAGGATATGACACAAAAACAGACTATTATACACTCTGGGTGCTGCCCATCAGTCTGATTAACTTAAATACCATGTTAATTATTCTAGATATGCCAAGAGTTAGAACAAGAGTGGCTGTAGCTTACAGATGGCTCCTGTGCCCTTCTGACAGAGATTTACAGGCTCACGATTGGCAACAACTTTAGTACTGGTTAGGAAGTTACTGAGTTACATGTTTTATAGAAAAGTAAGAAAAACCCAACAACCCTGTTCTCTTTCAGTATTTTTGTTTACTGTGTGCAGCATTTCCTGTCATTCAGGAGCTGTTCAGCTTTCTTTTTTGAGGGAATGTACATCTATCTTGCAAAGGATGGAGAGGCTTTGGAGGTATTCCTCCTAATACTTTACTCGAGTCCAAAATCTTTTGTTTCCTTCACTAAGTGAGCCTGTGGAATAAGTTGAATCCAGGTTTCCTTCACATCTCTCTGCATGCACAGGATTTATTACAGAAACATGGCTGTGTACCTCCAGATCCCTAAGCCTCTGTGTACTCCTCCCCCAGGACAAAGCTCAACCCTTGGGTATTGTATTTGCATTCTCCCCAGATGAAGGAAGGAACAATGAATCTGACTCTCTGTATTCAGAAGGCTAATTTATTATTTTATGATACTCTATTATATGAAAGAATGCTATACTAAACTATACTAAAGAATACAGAAAGGATACTTACACAATGCTAAAAAGATAATAATGAAAACTCGTGACTCTCTCCAGAGTCCTGACACAGCTTGGCCCCAGTTGGCCAAAGAGTAAAAACTCACACCAGAAACCAATGAAACAATCACCTGTTGGATAAACAGGTGAAAAATCTCTAAACACATTCCACATGAGCAAAAAAGAGGAGAAGCAAATGAGATAATTATTGTTTTCATTCTTCTCTGAGGCTTCTCTGCTTCCCAGGAGAAAAATCCTGGGCAAAGGGATTTTTCAGAAAATGTGAATGTGACACTTAGGCACATGGGGTTGCACAGCAGAGTCCACAGTGCTGGAAGAGATCTGAAATCTTGGTGAGAAAGATGTGTTCAAAATGTCCATTTCAGGCCTTTAACTGATGTCAGTCTTTTGTAGGTACTTCCATTTTTTTTTTTCTATCAATTACATAGAATCATAGAATTGTCAAGGTTGGAAAAGATATTCAAGACCATCAAGTCCAACCAGCAACTAAGTGCTACCAGTGTAACGCCTAAACCACAAAACCACATTACGCAGTGCCAGGTCCAGATGCCTTTTAAACCATCACAGAATGTCCTGATTTGGAAGGGACCCACAAGAATCATCGAAGTCTAGCTCCCTGATCTGCACAAGACAATCCCACCATGTGCCTGAGAGCATTGTCCAAATGCTTCTTGAACTCTGTCAGGTTTGATCCTGTGGCCACTCCCATGGGGACCCTGTTCTAGTGCCCACCCTCCCTGTGAAAAACCTTCCCCTGATTTCCAGCCTAAACATCCCCTGAGTCATCTTCAGGCCATTCACTTGGGTTCTGTCACTGATCACCAGAGAGAAGACCCATATCTGCCCCTCTGTTTCCAGTCATGAGGAAGCTGAAGACCACAGGGAGGTCTCCCCTCAAACTCCTCTTCTCCAGGCTGAGCAGACCAAGCGGCTTCAGCTGCTCCATGTATGGCTTCCCTTCCAGGCTCTTCCCCATCTTTGTATCCCTCCAGAAGGTGAAAACTCCTTCACTGAGGGTAAACAGTACTTAGCAACAATTAAAACATCAGACTGCTCTCAAGCTTATTCACATATCAAATCTAAAACACAGCACTGTACTAGCTACTCTAGGAAGAAAATTATCTCTATCCCAGCTGAAATCAGGGCACCCTGAAGCTGCACTTTTTCACACAGCCCTTCTGTAGAAGAGGAAATTAGAAAACTAAGGAGGAGTTAAAAAACCAAGGAAGAGTTACCCTTTAAAATGAACAACTGAAAATATCAAATCTCATTTGCTGACAGTAGTTTGCTACCTCACCAAAACTAACAAGCCTTCTCAGGTGATAGCATCATAATATTCTCCTAAGTGCCATGTGCAGTATTACAAAATCAGAGATGGACATTTCCTAGTATTTATGTTTTAGAGCTTAGTTGTGAACCTGTCAGGTACTTCTGAACTGGTTTTGTAAGGAAAAATAACAATACTTAGCATTTATATAGCACAGCACTGTTCACTTGTATAGTGCTTTCAAGTTATTACCTAATCAATCCTCTCAGTGACCCTGTGCAGCAAAGATGCATTCCCATACCCATTAGACAAATTGTCTACACTACAAGGAAATGTGTACCTTTGAGATCTCTAACTAGCTCAGCCACACACAAAAAAAAATGGATAAACTGCAGATTAAATTCTTTGCTTAAGCTAGGGAGAGTTTTGGGATAGACATTGGTGGTGTCACCATAACACCCATACCCTGCATTGTTTGTATGACATCCCCAACACCACCTGCACTTCTTACAGGTTCCTGTTGTTATAAACTACATCTATACAGCCAAATGAAATAGGGGGTGCAGCCTGTGAAGTAGGATTAGAGGAGCGTTTAGGATTCAAAGAGCAAAATCTTGTCAGTGCTTCTGTTTGGGATGGGTCACTGAGACCTAATACTGCCAGTGAGAGTCCTTGTTGATGTGCAGCAAAACCACACTGGAGATTATGCTGCGTGGAGGCAGTAATGGTGTCAAAGCTGTGTGTGAAACTGTTTTATCTAGTGGGGTGGAAGCAGGCTGGCACACAGATTTTTCTCATTCTTGATTAAAACCAGAGATGGACCAAATACTAGAATCAAACAGTCATCGAGTGGTTTAGGTTGGAAGAGACATTAAAGATCATAGAGTTCCAATCCCCCTGCCATGGACAGGGATGCTTTTCAGTAGCCCAGGTTGCTCAAAACCCCATCCAGCCTGTCCTTGAATACCTCCAGGGATGGGGCATCCACAGCTACTTTTCCAGGGCCTCACCTTTCCCACAGTTAAGCATTTCTTCCTTTTATCTTACCTAAACCTACCCTATTGCATTTTAAAGACATTCACCCATATCCCATCACTATATATCCCTGTAAAACAAGTCCCTTTAGGCACCAGAAATTTTCTAAAAGGTTTTCCAAGAGCCTTCACTTCTGAAGAATGAATCCACCCCAAAAATTTACATCCCTGAACTTTCCAATAAAACCCATGTGTTTGGAACCCATTAAACTGTTCAGATTTTCTTTTTAATTTTTTTTTAATCTGACTTTTGCTAGTGCTCCAGACTTGGGATATCTGGAGCTACATGTCTGATTTTATCCACTGAAGAAGACTAGAATATAGGTTTTGAGGAAAAATAAAAAGTGTTAGAGCATTTCAGTATAAAGGAGAGACTTGGTATCTTTGCCTCTTCATATTCCTGGTAAAAGACTTAAAATGACAACTTTGATGTAAGAAAATACAGTGACTCTTAATGCAAATGACAGTAATGAGATATCCAAACCAGAGGCAAATGCATTCTTTAGTTAAGTTGTAGGTAACTGAGTTATCAAAACCGGCTAAGAGCGGGAGAATGGAAGAGGACTCAGATCATGCTATATGAGACCCTGAGAAAATGATAACTTTTCTCCAATCTCATTTTCCCTAAAGCACTTAGTTCTGCCAGAGATTTGTTAAGGAAAGTTTTAGATATTTAGTTTTTACAGAATCACAGCATGGTTGAGGTTGGAAGGAACCTCTGGAGGTCACTGATCCAACCACCCTGCCCAAACAGGGACAGCTGGAGCCAGTTCTTCAGTACACGGTCCAGACAGTTTTGGAATATCTCCTAGGATGGAGACTCTGTAAGCTCTCTGTGCCAGTTCCAGTGCTCTGTTACCCTTCAAGTGAAAAAGAATTTCCTGATGTCCTGTTGGAACATCCTATATGTGCTCCCACTGCCCCCTGTGCTGTCCCATTTACTGGGCCCCACTGTAAAGGGTTTATATCCTGCTTGTGTCATGGCTATTACAGCCATGATGGTCAGAGGACACAGGCAAAACAAGAATTAGAGGCAGCTATAATCTGTTTTATTAGACCAACTGGTATAGTTGAAAAACAAGAGAATAACTTTTTGGTAAACAAATACTCCCAAAGGATTGAAAGAGATCTTTGCAGGCAAATAAAAAGTTGGCTGGCTGTTATTTACCCTCAGAGCACTGCAGTTTTACTCCCCATGGACTGCCTTGGAGCCTGACTGAATAAAAGCAAAGCTACAAAGACTGACTTATATGTACAAATCTTGCCACATTCCCCCTTGAGCAGATGCATGTTGGACTGTTGCTAATGCAGAACAGAAAAATCAGGATGGAAAAGAGCCAAGTGTTAAACTCTTATTTTTGAAAAGTGCTCTACTTCTCATAATGGAAAAGTTTTAGATATTTTCTTGTCCAGAGACAATGAGGCAAATCAAGAGTGTTCAAATAAAACTCAATTTCTGAGCATCAGGACCGTGTATTTCTGCTTTACAAAAGCCTTTCTGTCCTGTAACTGAAAGATATAAAATTTGTGCTATGAAGTGAAATCTGTGAAGTTATTCTTGCTGCTGTCTTTGTAGAATGACAAAGTTTAGATTCTAGCTTTTTTGGCCAGATTAGAATGAATTCAGCACAATACAATCTGATTTCAATTGAGTAATACTGAATTGTATCTGTGTCACTGAGAAAATAATGTGACCCAAGGACTACAAGACTATATTGTCATGAAAGCTATAAGTTGATTAGAAATAATCTTTTAGGAAGAGAAAGTCATGGTAATTGAGAAAATAATGAGAAATTATGTTTGTGTGTTTGGCTTAATAAAGGATTCAAATTCAAATTTTTCATTTGTTCTTAAAATATTCATTTAGAAAAGAATCTTTATTGTAAGTAGTGTAAGATACATTAAGGAGATTCTTTTTTGATTGCTTTCTTTAACAATTCAAATAATGATTAAATTCTGCTATTGTCCTGAATACCACTAGTTGTTTGTTTCAGTGATGGTCTTGCTAAGAGAGGAATTTTGTGTCTGAAAATTACTATACTGAACTGTTGAGCTGTGTGAGTAGGTATTGTTAGAAGGGTTTGGTTTTTTTTTTTCCCAGAGGGACAAGAAGATCTTAAAGAGGCTTTCCTGTTTCAGAAGGTCAGATTTTTCTCTTGGATAAGTTGGTCTGGGATAGGACTAAAAAGAATTAAAACTAATCCAATGGCTAGTTTCTAAATCTACAAGATATGCAAAAATCTGACAATTTTTTTTTTTAAAATCCACAAGTACTTGAAGTGGATTTTTTTCAATTTTACACTATTAATAATTTTACAAAGGGCTATACTGTTATTTAAGCCATCCAATTAATTCAGAAAAAAAATCCATATTTTTCTGATACAGGATTCTGCTACAGATGACAAGTTTAAAAATTCTATTCTTATTGGATGAAATTAAGAACAACTGCTTATTTTAAGACTCCAGATCTGTTGTTAGTTTGTTTGGTCTTTTCTTCCAGTGGAAGGTAATGAATTTTACCCTTCTTCTTTTTCTTCAATTCTTCAGCATATTTCTGGAAGGTATTATAAACACTGCATATAATTCTGTTCAATTATTTTTCCTTCATAGTTGCAGGTCATGCATAATTAATCTCTTTGTGGAAAACTTTCTATTTATTAACCCAAATTAATGCCACCACCAAAAAATACAGATGTCTTAGAGAGACAGGAGTCTCTGCAGTGGTTGAAAGGAATGAGTAAATGATAAGGCAAATTTTCCATGCAAAGAGGGATAGGAATAAAAATATGTAGCACTGAATAATGTAGGAATCTAATACTGAGAGAGTGGACACAGAAGCCTTTTAAAAATATCCACTGGGGAGGTCTTCAGGGGCTCTGCTCTTCCTGTGGTGTGGCCCTGGCTCCAAGAATTTCCTGCAGATGAGATCAAGAAAAGTGTATTCAATCCTTTCAGTCCTTGCTTTGACTTCTGGTACAACCTGAGACTTTTGGGGATCCATTTACCTGAAGCCTGAGGAAGATGGTTATGTAATGCCAGTGTCAATGCTTAAGAGTTTCATCCCATCCATAGCTTTGTAAGTAACCTGTAACTCTGTCTGTTCTCTTCTCTAAGGAAAATGGTGGGAATAATTTCTCCTTATATTAGTCATTAGCATCTAGTCTAAACAGATCATGTAGTGCTTTCTCCAGTCAGAGGAGAGAGAGGGGTTGCTACAGAAAATAGGAATAAGCCACCCTTCACATGTGGCTACCAGTCACCAGTGATCCAAATGACTGTCTTTACCAGTGTAATTAATTGTAATTGTCTCAGTTTACAGTGATTCTTACCACAAAACCCCCATTATCTTTATACAATGTGTAAAATGTGCAGGACCACAGTGTGTGATAAAACTTGTTTTGTGGCTTTTCAGTCATTTCTTCAAGCATTTCAGGTCAGAGAGTTACAGCATCATGTTCTCTTATAATTTTCTATTTCACAAATCTTTTCTTAGCAGGCAAAGTTCATTAAATTTTGCAGGCAAAGTCCATTAGTTGATCCCCTCCATCACTTCTTCACTTCCCCCCTGCCTCTGTCAAATAACATTGGGCCATTGATTAACTCCTGGGGTACCCAGAGAGAAATACCCTGAATATTTTCCTTTCAAAACCCGCATTTTTAACTTTCTGTGCCCTGTTTTTAATACTTAGTATGTCCCTCTTCTATTCTCACCGAATAAATTAGTTTTGATAAAATGCCATGAGGTACTCATCCAAATGGTACAAAGAAATCTAGTCCCACCAGCTACCCTTATAAGTCATACCAATAATTTCTTTTTAAATAAGAAAAAAAAGATTTTTATTTGATCAAGCCTGTTTTACAAGTAGTGACAATGAGTGAGATTAATATTATCAATAAACATGGAGAAGGAAACAATGAGTTTATTACTACTGGCATAATTTTAGTAGGGATTTACATCTGACTGCCTAATCTCTGGCTCAGTGAAATATTATATTATTATATTATAAAGATGATTTTTACATTATACAGATAATCCCCCAGAATGTGGGAATTTCCCTGTTTCTAAAAATGGGTTCAGATAAACTCAGTTATGAAGGTGATTAACTAATTACTTGAAAACATCATGAGGGCAAGTTACTTGAGTCTACTTTTTGGAAAATATTTAGTTTGAAAAGCCTATGCTTTGTTTCATTACTATTACAATCCTATGGGGTTTTTTATTATTGCACACTTACTACTTTAGATCATGGATACTTCTTCACTATGTGTCGTTTTATCTGTAATTCATTTACAATTCCAAATCCCATCCATTAATTTTTCTCAAGATGGGCTTTTTTTAATACCTTGCTATTTTCTTTAACCATATTATCATTGACTCATTTGTCTCTTCTATCAGTCATTGACAGATTTTAATTTGAAACTCATATTCACTCCCTTTATGCTCTCATTTTCAGCCTCATCTATATTTTTAAGTATTTTAACATTCAGGATAACATCATTTGCTCACTTGTGGGAAAGCATAATTGACTCAGACAGACCCTCAAAGGAAGGAGAAAAAAAATGTTACATTTTTAATTCCTTGTAACAAAATATTGATTAGGCAATACCAATTAGACAAATTAATTTATATCAGAAGAAATTGGCACTAAATTTCTAACTTCAGTTGAAACTAACTTCAAATGATAACTAGAATTTCCATTAAAACCCCCATAATTTAATAGATATGAAAATTTTAATGAAAAAAATTCGTTTTATACAAATTTCCCATAGAAATATTTTATCAAGTAACAGTGTTTACCCTCATCTTATGCTGTGATTTTTCAGTGTTACTATCACATGACAAATGCCCATGTCACACTTTTTGGAGAGTGTCAGAACCTGACATGGGGTCAGGGGCTTCTCTTGCAGATTCACCAGCAGCAGGTTGGCATCATGGCCACTTGTCCACTGTGTGGTCAGGATATCACACAGAGCTTTTTTTTTTTTAATAAATTATAATAATTAGCCTTTTCAGCATCTTGCATCTCTCAGAATATCCTTCCTTCTGTGCTCTAAATACCAGCTCTTGCTAAATGAACTTCATTATGCATGGAAATAAAGATTGGCTGTGCTTTTTGGAAAAGGTCCTAAATTGTCAGAGACTGCACATGAAGCCTGAGAGCAGGAGCTGCTGGGGTGAGGCTCCATCTGGGAAGGCAATCCATGCATATGGAGGAGAGATCATAACCTGAAGATTAACATGATAAAACACTGCTGCAAATTTTCAGCTGGAAAGACAGAATTGCTCTCAACTAAGACAATAAATTAGATGAGGATTCACATGCAGGGTTAATGGTAATATCTGTGGTGTCACAAGCGTGCAGTAATTACAGCTGTGAAGATGAGCTCTGTTGTAGCTGGTACAACAGCTAATTATTTAGTGCTGCTGGAAATTCCTTCCAAAACACTGGAGCTGGGGTCTCAAATGAGGAACTCTGAAACCATATTCTGTCTTTTTGTTTAATACTTGTTAACCTCTTTAATCTCTGTGCCAACAGGTGCCTTATTTTGTACAGGAAGGAAGGAAGGAAGGAAGGAAGGAAGGAAGTGGCGGAAGGAAGTGGCGGAAGGAAGTGGCGGAAGGAAGTGGCGGAAGGAAGTGGCGGAAGGAAGTGGCGGAAGGAAGTGGCGGAAGGAAGTGGCGGAAGGAAGGAAGGAAGTGTAAGGAAGGAAGGAAGGATGGAAGGAAGGAAGGAAGAAGGAAGGAAGGAAAGGAAAGGAAGGAAGAGAGAAGAGAAGGAAGGAAAGGAAGGAAGGAAGGAAGGAAGGAAGGAAGGAAGGAAGGAAGGAGAGGAAGGAAGGAAGGAAGGAAGGAAGGAAGGAAGGAAGGAGAAGGAAGGAAGGAAGGAAGGAAGGAAGGAAGGAAGGAAGGAAGGAAGGAAGAGAGGAAGGAAGGAAGGAAGGAAGGAAGGAAGGAAGGAAGGAAGGAAGGAAGGAAGGAAGGAAGGAAGGGACATTTGGACAGAAAACACAGAATTCCAGAGGGGGGTGAGGGTCACCAGAAGCACAGTGTAACAGCTTATGTAGTCTTCAGCCCAACAAAGCCCATCTAGGGAAGATCAGCTCATTCCAGAGGGAAACTCAAGTGTCAGGATGAGAAATCCTGCTGCCTAATGTGGCCTGGGATAGAGGTTCATGGTCTTCCCAGTGGTGCTATTATTTCAGAACTGAAATGTCTGTCTCATCTGTGCCCTCACAAGTAGCCCTTCCTCAGAGGGGTCCCTGCCAGAGTAAAGAGGCAGGGACACTCCTGAGGGAACACAGCCTGTGCATGACACTCCCCAGAGCAGTGACACAAAGTACTGCAGTGGAAATACAGTAAGAGGCAGGCACCAATGGGGCAAAACCAGTAGGAAGAAAAGTTTGGCAGAAATAAACCAGTAAAAAGCAAAGGGTGGCAAAACAGACACTGCTAAGAACATAAAGACAGAAAGAATACCTTATGGACAAGACCCCAACCTCCTGAGGCCCTTTATCTCACCAAAGGAATTAGGACAGACCAAGTGGAACCTGCAATTAAAATGGTTTGGGCTTAAAATGAGATTGGAGAAAGAGAAGAAATTATGTTTGCTGAATTTTTTTAAATATTTTTTTTATAGCATACATGAATGAGTGATAAGAAATTGTTACTAATTTGCAAGTAATTAATTTTCTGAGTTATTATTGTTTTGACTGCAACAAAGTCACTATATGGTAATTTTTATAATCTTCTTAGTGTCTTGTTGTCTAAGAAGCATTGAATTATTGCCTAGAAGGTCCTAGCATTACATGGGGGAGCACAAAGACATTTGCTGCCTTAGTTACCCCCTCAGTGCAGTGTGGGACTGTGGCTGTTGTCAGCAGCGTCACATCCTGGAACCAGCCTGTTCAGCCAAGAGAGCAGTGTGGTCACAGAGATCCATAAATTGACACTGAAACAGGAGGTGGGGAAGAATAAGAATTTTCTGTCAAGTTGATTTTCTTTTTGAACTAAAACTACATTTTACAAATACAAAGTCTGTAATTACTACCCACGGAATCATTTGACTCTGAGTGCTGAACTCTGTGACAAACAAAGGCAAGAGATACTGAGGTAAATGGGCATTTGTATTTATACTCTTGCACTTCCCATATAACTCTAACAAAGAGGGAATTTCAGGGCAGCTGGAATGTTCATGTTTTCTGTGACCCACCATTTAGATACTGCCTGGGATATTATTTACTGACCACAGCCTACTGGGACACAGTCTCTCACTGGCTCCTCTCTTGAGCCTCCCTCAGGACAGGATTGCACGGAAGCCCACCCGCCACAGCCAGAACAAGCAGCTGGCCCACAGCCAGTCCTGATCCTATTGCTGCTTTTTGGCAATCATTCTCCTGGGTCATAAGTCTTCTGTACTGAAGTGTGTTCCTATCAGCAAACTTCTTAGTGTAATAAGCTCTAGAATTGCCAAATCTCTTTGTAATCTGCTAAACTCCTTCTTGTAGGTCCAATCTTTACCTACAGATCTGATTGTGACAGTAACTTCAAGGTGACCTCTGAAGACAAACTCAGTTATAGCCCCTGGGTTTTTCCCTAAACAAAACAAGGACAGGGATTCTGATTGCATTCTCTTACCATTAACTTATAATTCTGTTCCTAAACCCACTCTCCAAGTCACTATTTTTTCTTGTTTATGTTATACCACCCACATCTAGATAATAATATCATCAGGAGCTGAAATTAGGCAGGGTCTCTTTGAATTAGATTTGGGTTTCTTTGAATCAAGATAAAACAGTTTCTGGATTCAAAACCAGATTGGGTACACACAACAGCAAAATCATGCCCAAAAAGTCACAACAACAAAATTTTCTTTATAAGATTTTTAACACTCTGAGTCAAACACCATTTGGAAGTCAAAGAGTTCAGCCACCTCCTCTGGGTGCTTCCTTCCAGCAATGGGAAAAGCATCCAGATCCCTCCCTGAGTACACAAGAGGGTCAGATGCAATCACAGTTGGAGTAATACCATCTTTACAGATTTGCTCCAACTGTGTTGGTCAGGCTCAACTGCCTCACAGGGAGTTGTGAACACATGATCTGGCTCACAATATTCCCTTTTCACCATGCAAGATCTTCCCCTTTATCACCCCTCACCCCTTCCAAACAAACAGCTCATTTCTGGTTACCATATCCCCATCAGCACTGGTTTTGCTGGTTTTGAATCCTTATTTGTTGTTTATGTCATGGTTTCCCTGATAACTTCTGACTTTGACAGAGATTTTGTGAAGCTCTTGCCTGTCCTGTTATCAATAACATCCTGCTGTTTCTCATTTTGCTGTCTTGTTAGTGGCACCACGGGTCAGTGTAGGCCAGCTGCATGCACACTGCTTCCCTCTGTAACTTGCAGCATCCTGCAGCTCTTCATGTCTTTATCTTGGTCAGAGGCGCCACAAGACTGAGTGAGCCATCTGTATATGCATCTTAACACATACCTGCCTGTGCCATCTGCTGCTCTATTAACAGGCAGAGGTAAATAAAATATACAGCCGGAAAAAATAGGCATTTTTTTGTAAAGAAGGTGATGCTGAAAAAAATAATGGTCATTGTAGTGAGGGAGCCCAGAACTGGACACAGTACTCCAGAAATGGCCCCATTAGGGCTGAGTGAGGGTGAGGGGGAGAATCAGCTCACTCAAATCTGCTGGCCACACTCTTCCCTACGCACTCCAGCGATGGCATTGGCTTTCCTGGCCACTAGGACACTGCAAGCTCATGGTCAACTTGTCACACCCCAAGACTCCCAGGTCCTTCTCTCCAGAGCTCCTCCCCAGTAGGTCAGCCCCCAACCTATGGACTTACTAGTACATGGTACCAGTACAGCTGGTATGTGGCGTTAATCCTCCTCAGGTGCAGGACCCAAAACTTTCCCTTGTTGAACCCCATTAGGCTCTCCACACCCAACTCTCCAGCCTGTCAAGATGAAGGTGAAATGAATCCCAGTAGCCACAGCTGTATTCTACTGGATCTGATTCACCTTTGGGGTCATGTTTGGGCATCTTGTAATGTTTTTTTGCTGATATAAAGTTACAGTGTACCTTGTGTTTCCCACTCAGTTCCAGCCCCAGTTCCCACAACACCCTAAAAACCCAGTCCCAGACCTATATTGGAACACAAAAAGAGCAAAAAGGGCAGGTTCTGTCCAAGTGGGTATGTTTGTCTCTGTGGAATTATAGAGACACCATAATTATCCCTTCCCATGCAAGGAGGGCAGAATGGTCAGTCCTTCATAAAGCTGATCACCACAACCCTTAAACAGAGGTGATGCACTAACAATGCAGCCAGTGCTCTCCTGAAATAAGGCTTCCACAAATTGGCTTTAACAGGCTCTTACAAAGCACCTGATTTATGCAGGTTTTATTTAACATGTGCCACTAGCAAAACAGTGATCTGTTTGTTTTCACTCAGTACATTTTAGTTATAGTCAACTTCCCAGAGACAAATTTAATTAGCGATCAATTCTCTCTCAATGCTGCAGACTTCAAAAAGCTTTTTCCCTCGCTGGGGCTGCACAGCAAAGTGCATTGTAATTAGAAGCAAATGTGAGATCCCTGTCTTTTCCTATTTAGAAAGAGTAATAGAAAGGATTAAATTGCTTTTTCCAAGAGAAGAATGAACTAAAAACAACACAGTAAATTGTCAAGACTTGCTCAGTATTAATGCTTATGTGTTTATTGTCATAACTTTCAGCCAAAATAGGTTTAGGGACCAGCCAAGGGGTCAGAAGTAGCTAAGAGGTCAGTTCAGGAGTCAGGCAGAAATAAGCTGCTGAGGGAGAAGCAGAATACTTTATTCAGCTCCACGGACAAGTCACTATTTATCTCTCACTTTGGTTTTTGTCCTGCAGAAGAGCTTTTGGGGTCTCCCCTCTTCAGTGTGTGCATTTATATTACCTAAAGCCACAGGTCTTTGGTCCTGCATGTTCCTTCTTGCTAGAAAATGAATTTTCTCCAGACACAAACTCTGAGGAGATGAACACTCCAGTTCCTCTGTCTCTGCTTTGTACCAGGAGATCCCCTCTAGCTATAGGCATATGATACAGGATAATGTCAGGGGACATCTCATTATGCAGGTTATTGCAGCCTCTGTCTGAGGTGGTTGTGCCTCTCTGATCCATAACACATTTTCTAGAGAAATGATCCCTCTGTGCCCCTGGGGCAGCACAGTAACTCATTGTCTTTTACACCACACACACTCTGAAGCTGTGAAGTGCTGTGAAGACCAAGGTATGTATTTTTTTTTTCAGGTCTCTAGCCCTGAGTGCTATTGCTCTGATCTTGCAAAGAAGACTGTGTGCACAAGACTTCTTTTCTGGTCTTGGTCAAACTGAGTGATAAAGGCTGATGAGCTGTGTTCTGCAAGCAAAACCTCTGTGCACTGCATGCAGCTTTGCCTGGGGAAATGCCATAAACCCTTAGCAAGAAATATTTCACTTGTGTGAGGATTGTACGTCAGAGATAATGGGCCTAGTTTGAGGATGGCCTTTTACAGAAAGTTTAATATCATGCACTGGGCTCCTGTGATGGGTCTTTTGCCTTTTATGCTTGCAAACAGTATCCCCTAGGCTATGCCATCAACTGAGAGGCAGAGAATTGTTTGAGGTTGTCTCGGCCTGACAAAGTAATGATTTGATCTTTGTCCATTACCTCGATAAGCCTGAAAATATGCTGCAGACTCTCCAGAATGTTCTGGGGTGCTTCTGATGTGTATAGTGTCAACTCCTTACCTTTTTAATAAAGGTGATATAAATTTTGCCTTGCTTAGTTTGGATTTTTATTCAATAAATTAGAACTAAGCAGTCTATAGAACTTGTATTTCTGCTAGTGGTTTGTTCAAATAAGAGGAAATACCATTTCTGGTACTTTTAAGTGGTGCACTTGTCAGGAAAAAAAAATCTAAGGATTCTTACCAAACAATTCCAACAGTATTTTAAGCCTTAAACCAGTGCTTGGCTAGATCTGCTCTTCCAAAAACACACTACCAATCAATTATTAGAGTAATTTAAGACCAAATCTTCCTTTCTTTTATTACCATTCCATATCACTCATCTTTTGAAAGGCTTCCAGGAGTTCTGCTCATTATAGAGTGGACCGGTTGCCTACAGAACCTTGTGCAAGCACTTTCCACAGGTAGCCACTGTCTGATAATAGTCTCTTTCGCAGCTGCCCAGACATTCTCAGCATCACAGGTTGTACCAAAGGTCAGGATGAATCCTCATGCCAGACCCAGCTGGGTGCAGACCTCTTTTCCATCCATTGCCAGGCATGAAAGATGATCTATTTGCTTCAACTTCAAAACTTCACTGTACTTAAAAAAAAATGTCTCACATCACTATTTTATAGACATGCAGATGAGGTCTGGAGTATTCAGTCCATTCTCCTTGTTCACCAGCAGGAGGTTTTGCTTTGACCACGAAGCTTCAGGGGCTGCCTTTACTCAATTCATGATGGGTATCACCAGAGGTTCCTTAGTCAAGCCACAAAGCTTACAATCACAACAGTATCCAGTACTTGTGGAACATGTTACGGGACATAAGAGAAGTTAATTTTTACAGGTGATAACACTGCAACACAAAGCAGGGCAGTGAATTTTGTAGGGACACAGCAGAGCAGTCACAGGGTTCAAAAAGCACATTTCCCTTCCCACGTAGTCATTTAAACATGCAGAGAGCAGACTTCCTCTAGGAAAGGGTTCACATAAAAAATATTATTTGCAAAAGACGGCCCTGATTAAGCAGCTGACCTTTTTGGGTAGGATTGCAAGGATAGGGACCTTGGCTCTGAAATGAGCATCTGACTGCTGCCAGAACTGGCTTTTGATGCTTTTTGACTTCTCCAGACCGACTCTGGAAAAGTGAAATTACAAAGGCAGTATCAGTAGTTTTTGACACACAAAAAAATCACTTTTTGATTTGAGGGAGAAAAGAATAAGGTTTACAAATGCCCTTCATTTTAATTTTTTTTTTTATCAAGTATTCCTTACAATGAGCATGTAATATAATAGTTTTCAAACTTTTCTTGTTTGCAGTGAGGTCAGAAAACATTTGTTGCTGTAGAGATATGTGTAGGGTCCTAATGTCATGCTTTTCCCTGACACCAAGCCCTGGTGAGCACCCTTCAGTTGCAAATTTGATATCATAATTCCTTAGGACTAGCTAGAAAAATCACAACTGAGAGTTCAAAGAGATTAAATGTTTTTTGTGTTTGATTTCTTTCCATCATTACTTTTTTCCCCTTAAAAAAACCCTCAGACACCTTCCTTTTAGCAGCCTTTTTTCCTGCCCCCCAAACTAATTTCATTTACTGCAAAACAAGTTTGTTAATCTCTTGATCTGAAAAGCTGACACCTCATGTATTGATTAGCCTCCCAGGTATGCTGCAGCAGTGTTTTCAGCTTACAGCCCTGTCTCAGTTGCTACAAGTTTGTCTAAAACATGTTCAGAGGCATTTGAAAACTGATGTGAATGGAGGGCAGGGCTGGACAACACTCTGAATTACACAGCACAGGAGAATACACATAAGGTGTTTTTGTAAAGACAGGAGAAAAGAGAGGCCAGCCCAGTGTGTCAAGCATGCAGATGGGAGGCACAACACCTCTTCTTTAGTTAGGGTTCAAGTGCTTCACTGTCAATGCTGTGCAATTGAAGCATGAGAATCTTATCAACTGCATAGCTTGGAGACAGAGATGCAACTAATAACAGACTGACTGGTCTTCACACCTTACACTGGAGTTTCTGACAGGCCTTCCTACATCCTTCATGCTAATGCTGTGTCCAGGTTCTCCACACCAATTTTAATTCAGTGATGTCTGTGAAGGATGTGGTTGGTGCATCCCAAGCAGCAGTCAGTACGTGCAGGAGCCTTGGTTCTGCTGATGGGATACAGAACTATAAATCTGCTGATGGGATATAGAACTATAAAAGCCTCTTAGTTTTGGTTGCTCCTGTGATGTGAGGAGAGGCTGAGAGATCTTGGACTCTCTCTCAGAGAAGAGAAAGCTGGGGGAGAAGCTTATCAATGTGTACAAAACAATCTAAATATCTGATGGAAAAGGATGAAGAAGAAAATGAAGAAGAAGCAGCTGCCACACTTCCCTAAATAGTGCCTATTGAGAGGGCAGGAGGAAGTGGGAACAAATTAAACATGTGAAGTTCCATTTGAAGACAAGAAAACACTTTTTTTACCATGCTGATAGAATCTGAAGTCTCAAATCATAAGACAAGTATGAAACAAACCCAACACTAATCACAGTTCATGGCCAAGTTAAAGGAAAATTCTACAAGAGAGAGTAATGCTAAAGAAAAAAAAAAAAAAACCAAACGAAAAAAATTTAATTATGTACACAAATCAAACAACACAGAGAACTTATGTGTACAGCAAGAAGGACAATGACCAATTGTTGTGGCTTTGAGCCCAGCTGGAGATAAAACACTGCACAACCCCCATTTGAAATCGTACTTCCTCCAGGTCACTTGATAGAGAATTGATACAATTAGAAGGAAGTTAACTCTACCCCAGCCAAAACCAGCACACCCACCCTGCTGACTGCAGAAACCATTTCAAAGTGTTGTTACTTTTAATGAGAAACAATTTATTAGGAATCAGAGCAGGGTGTACTTTTTCCCTGCCCCATCTTTTCTAGAACAACGTGAAACCCATTCAGAATCAGAGAAAACAAGGCTGGGAAGGACTGTGAGAGGCTCTTTGTGGCGTTAACTATAACAAACTAGATGGCAGCATGTTGGACTCTTCAGGCCTTCTGTTACTGTGCCAGGGTTTAGCCTCCCTACTCATCAGAAAGGTTTTCCTGATGTCTAGTTGATTCCTTTTTTGTTTCAATTTAAGATAAATTTTGTTCATCTCACTGAGCATGGATAATATATCTGCAGTAATTTATCAAAATTTCTCTTTAAATTTATGTTTCTAGGAAAAAACAGTTGTAATTCCTTTGATTGATTTTTGTACTGATTTTTCCCTGGAGAAATTTCTTCACAGTGGCTATTGTGGGTCTGTATTTTGTTCTGGAAATAGTGTTGCTTACACACTGATATTTCAGCTCCTGCTGAGCAGCACTTGCATGGCATCAAGGCCTTTTCTGCTCCTGACATTGTCCCAGCAGTGCATAAGCTGGAGGTGCACAAGAGGATGGGAGGGGACACAGCTGGGACAGCTTGCCCAGCTGATCAATTTCCATATGGCATGATGCCATGCTCAGCAATAAAACTAAGAAGGAAATTTGTTGTGGGGGAAGCAGGCAGTGTTTGGGGACTGGCTGAGCATTGGGTGGCTGGTGGCGAGCGATTGCTTCCATTTGTATCGCTTGTCTTTTTTGGGTTTTATTTTCTTCTCTATTTTTTTAAATCTCTTTTCCCTTACTTAAAAATATTGTTATTATTATTATTATTACTTTTTAAACTTTTAGCTCAAGCCACGTGTTTGTTTTCAATTTTGCCGTTCCAATTAGTTCTTCCATCCTGAGGCAGAGTGGAAGGGGGTCTGAGTGAGTAAGTGTGTGGCACTTAGTTGACAGCTGGTGTCAAACCATGACAGTTTTTTTCTAGATCACTTAATTTACAGGTGTTTCCATTGTTGTCAGGCAATACTGGTGTCCTGTCCCACAGAATAGCTGATGAAATGCTTGGAAGGTACATCCTCCCAAAGGGGGATTCATTACATGTCATTCTCAAGTATGGATGGAGCATGCTCTTACTTCATCAATGTGCTCACCAGAAATGGGGCTCAGTTGACTAAAATCTGTAGTCTAGATCTGTCATTGTGAGGTGTTTTTGAACTGGTAAAAATTAGCATCGACTCCATGATTTACAGAAGGCTGATGAATCTCTTTATTATATCATTATTAATAAATTCATTGCTTTTATAGACAGTTACAATACATCTGGACCTAACTGGTCCTCTAATCTAAACACCATCACCACTGGCTAATTAAGAAACCACCCTTTGGTAAACAAATCTCCATAACACATTCCACATGTTCACAACAACAGGTGTAGCAAGTTAAGATAAGAATTGTTTCTTATTCTTTTTTCTGATCTTCCCACAGACTTTCCCAGTATGATGCCTGCAAAAGCTGCATTTCTCTCTGTGGCCAGAGAGCTGCTGCCACATGGATCTGCATTAGAGTGGGGAAAATATGATCTTCCTCCTTAGGTCAAAATGAGTTGGGCTTAATGGGCTAGACTGAGATGGATACTGATGACAAGGGGACTCTGCAGTCAAGGGTCCTGGGCCAGTATCACACAGATTTCAGAATTATTTAGCTCACATGTGTCCTTAACACATGTGACACTTGTCCCCATAAATAGAGCTGTCACTGCTCTGGTACAGAATCTTGGTCGGACACAGACCCATGTTTCTCCTACCAACATTCTCCTACCCTGGGAATAAATGTTTCTTTCCAATTCCATTACATCCTACTCAGAGGGCTCTATTATTAATCAGCTGCATGATTTTCCAAGCACACTATTGAGATATTGATACACATAACCTTAGGGTTTAAAAAAGCTTTGAATGATTTGACAGTTGTCTTGGAAAACCTCCACTTCTCCGTATTAATTTAGAGCTGTGTGCCCTGGTCTTACCCTGGTATAATTCATGGCAGAATTCGATTCTGTGTAAATGGTGTTTATTGAAAGCAGAATGTAGCACATGGCACTCATGTACTGTATTCACTATCATTTGTTACTCACCATTTGAATTCCAGCTGTACTAAGATCAACTTCTACATGAGAGTAACTGGATAGAAATCAACGTCATGAGAGTAACTGGATAGAAATCAACCTGTTGTTTGCCTGCAAATTCTCTACATCATATCCCCAAGGAGGCTCTTAAAGCACTTCACAAACATTTCCTGAGCCTTAGTGACAGGCTGCAAGAGAGATAAGAATTCATACAGGTGAAGATCAAATGTTTTTGCAAAAGAAATCCTGTATCTCACACAGAAATTGCGGTCCAGTGCAGGGAATACTGAGTTAAACCTTATGCCTGTTATGGAGGCGAACAAGACACTGATGATGGTCTTTGTTGGTATAAAATTTATGACTCATCATCTCCTTATGGAGTTCCAGGAGCACAAACATATTGACATTTTAAAATGGTAGGGCCTTTGGGCATATTTCAGAGTTCTGGTCTGCTGCTTTAGGAAGGCCTGTTCGTGAAAAGAAGTGTTTTGGGGTTTTATTTCTGATTGGAAAGGGAGATGTGTAGCTGCATAGTTTTAGATATTTGATGTGGGTTTCTGGCTAAGGACTACACTTGCAGGAGTGTCAGCAGAGAAACTTTTGCTTTAGATGGTTTCAACTGACTTCTTGGCTCTGCAGAGATGAGTGGTAGACATTGCAACTCCCAGTTTCAGGTGTTTATATACAGCTTTTAACTCTGACCTGAAAAAAAATGAAACTGTCCCTTCTGTTGCAGAAAAATTTATGATTAAATTAAACTTAATGTGATGTTTCCTGTTGCTTAACTTGATCTTATGTGAACTCATTATAAAGATATGGTTGTGATTCATGGAAAATTTTTTTTGGTACAAAAAGGTTAGTGAGCAGGCCAATGGGGTGTTGGGGGTTAGGTTTCTTTTCTTTTGCTCCTTTTCCTTATATATTTTTTTATTCCATAAGGTCCTAGGAAACACTAACAACTGGGTACTTAAGAAAAACAAAAGAAGTGGCCAACCTCAGGGAAGGAGGGCATCTGGTTACACTTTTCTCATCTGGGAGTTTCTCTCTGAGGGGCAGAGATTCCTTGAGAATTGGGCAGGTAGAAGACAGGGCTGGGGCAGCTGCTGGTGCTCTCTGTCTCTCAGCTTCAAGGAGGATGGCTGGAACTGCTGCTTGGAGAAGGGAATTCGCTGCTGCCACCAGAGCCCAGCCCAGAGCTGCTGCTCCTGCCGTGGGGTGAGCCTCTGCTCATGAGAGCAGCCACCAAACTGAGACCTTATCAACCCCCTCACTAAAAGAGGGACCCATCACTGTCTGCTCAGGTGCCTGGGATCCTGAACTCAGCTCTCCCTGCTCTGCTGGGAGCCCCTCACTCCCTGCCTAGACATCTTGCTGGCCCAGCTCACTGCTTCCAGAGTCCTGCTGGGGCACCGGGATCAGCTGCCCCAGGGTTTGTGAACCAAAACCTATCCTTCATCCCTCCCCGCCTGGGCCCGGCCACCATGGCTGCCCCAAGGTTTGTGAAGCGAAGCCTCTCTTCCATCCCTTCCTGTCTGGGCCCAGACACCATGGCTGCCCTAGGGTTTGTGAAGCGAAGCCTCTCCTCCATCCCTTCCTGTCTGGGCCCAGTGACCATGGCTGGTTTGTGAACCAAAACCTATCCTCCATACCTCCCCGCCTGGGCCCAGCCGCCATGGCTGGTTTGTGAAGCGAAGCCTCTCCTCCATCCCTCCCCGTCTGGCCCAGCCGCCGTTGCCACGCGCTCCCCAAGCCCCGACCCACAGCGCCCCCTGCAGGTGTGGGGGACTCACTGCACCTGCTCTGCCCACCGTGAGCCAGCAGCGCCCCTGCTGGCCGTGCCTGGAACTGCACCAAAGGGGAAGCGCCGTAGCCCAAAGGCCGGGACTGGTTCTGGGTTCTTTTTGGTGTTAATGCCACAGTTTTTGTTTGTTTGCTTTACTATACACACTAGGAAAGAGCTGCTATTCCTATTCCCCTATCTTTGCCTGAGAGCCCCTTAATTTCAAAATTACAGTAATTAGGAAGGGGTTTAATTTTCCATTCCAAGGGAGGCTTCTGCTTTCCTTAGCAAACACCTGTCTTTCAAGCCAAGATACGGGGAAAACCCAAGCCATTCTGGAGTAACTGGAAGCACATGATGTTTATCACTGTTTTGGTTTCCTGTTCTAGGACAATTCCACCAAATGCGTCATTGATGGCATTTCCCTGACTAAAAACTTTCCCTTGATATGTTGACCTGTTTCCTGTTCTAGCTATTGTATCATTTGTCGTAGCTCATAATGAAGTGACAGATTAAATAACATTAAATTCCCTACCTATTGTGACAGAAGCAGGATGTTGCCCAGCACAGAGACAGCCTGTAGGATAAATATTGTTGACAACTTATGCAAAATTTTAAGCACCTGAAAGAGACAAAACTGTTTTGACACTCAGGCCTAGGTAGGACACTGCACCACTTGACACCAGCCCCAGGGTCACATAAAAAAGCAGCAATGTCCCCTGGCACAGAATCAGAGCACTTCAAGAGCAAAAGAAACTTTGCTCTGTGTGGGTGGGAGAGGTGTAAGGGTTGCTGATATGGAGCAAAGGTTTCCACATCTCAGCTAGGAGTAAAATGAAACCTTGAACATTTAGGACATAGAACAAGTTGTGTGTTGTATTTTGCTCAAATACAGTTCAAGGAACTAAGATCTCTCTATCAAGCATTCAACCTATATAAAGAAGTTCATGGAGGAGGAATTGAACTGCAATTGAAGCCTTGAATTTTGTGGTCAAATTTAAGACCATAGGAAACCTGCCCTTCAGTAAAATCAAAATATGGACATTAAACTGGCCACAGAAATGCTGTTGCATGACTACAGCCTGGCTGCAATGTAGTGGAGTAAATCCTCCCAAGAAGGAATTGGCTTTCCATGTTCTGCTGGGATTCCCAGGGAGAAGTAATGACTTCAAGTAGGATAGGAATCCTCTCACAGATGAAGCAGATACCAGGAAAATGTCAAGGCTTTGGGCCATGGCTCAAATAGTGCATCTTTGCTCAGTTTTCAAGCCTGATGTTATCTTTTTACATCTGCATTGGAGCAAAACTTGTAAAAAGCAGGATTAATCATCCACTGCTCCAATGAAAAATTGTTCAATTGACAAGAACAACTCAATTCTACAGAGTAAATACCTATTTTCCTCTGCTCATTTGATACTCATCAGATTTTTTTTTCCCTAGGAATACAGGTGCTTTTGTTAAGAGACAAATGAGAACTGACAATTTGTCAGCTTTCCCCTTCATTTTCCACTTTTCATCTTCCAGTCTGAGTCACACAACACACAATCCCTTCCAGCTTCCCAAGTGGAGGCCCAGTGCGAAACAGGGTCCAGGCTTGAATGAAGGAAGAGATATCATGGAGTGTAATGAATCCCACACAGTGCAGCGTCCTGAAGGGAGGCAGAACTGGTGGTACAGAGAGATTTATTTTCCTATGAAATCCTGGGTTTGATGCAGCTCAGCCTTGTTTCCCCTCACCTGCCAAGAAAACACCTGGTTTAGATGGGGAAATTATTGCAGAATATTGCCATGATATAGCTGCTCTGGTGAAGTCCTGCTGGTAAAGTCCTCCATTGCAGGAGTGTGGGACAACTCTGATTATTTCCTGTACATCTACAAACAAAAGGGTTGGGAAACCAGCAGGCACATACCATATCGCATATCAGGCAGCTTAAAGGGATCAGCTTTACACTACTCCTGACCAGACATTCAGTCCAAGGCACAAGCTGTCCCTTAAACAAATAAAAAGTATTGCAACTACAAGTTTATTTAACCCAACAGGGAGCCAAGAATATGGCATTGCCTCAAGTGGTTTCTTCTTTAGGGTATAAAACTTGGAATAATATTAACTTTTCCAAATTAAAAATAAAGTGTTACCATCTGGGAATTGCTTCCTTCCTCTTGCTACTGTCTTTATCTGCTATTTCTTCCAACAGGAACTTTCAAAGCTTGATCATAGAATTGGCTGGACTATAGTTTATTGGATGGCAGAAGGTATTTCAGACCCTTTAGCCTCACTAATGTAATTATAATTTCCTATAAGTTAATGAATAAAGTTCCTGTTATTATATATATTTTCCTTCTGCTGGAGGGAAATAGTGTTATCTGCTTCATGCACATTCCTCACTACCACATTGTTGGAATGCCCCCAGGCACAATTTAGTTTATAATAATACAATATTAATTAAAAAAAAAGGGGGGGGGAGAAAAAAAAGGCAGCATTTCTCCTCCTCTGCTGCCTGCAGGACACAGATTGAGCTTCTAGAATTTTTCTGCTTGCATGGAAGGGAGCAATTTACATTAGATTTCAGGCGCATCACTATTTATGCAGTGTGTTTTCATCTTGACTTGCTGTAGCAGTAAAGAGAGCAACATCTGTGAGAATATATTCTTCTGGAGCACCTTTTATCCACTGCTCTCCAGACGCTTGAATCCCAACTTAATTTTCTCTACAGCACTGGAAGGCAGGAGGCAGAGATTCAAGGGGGAGGAGAAGGGACAGCAGTTTGTTACCTTCTCACCCTGTCTTGCATCTCCTGCTGAGCAGGAATTCACCTGGCACGACTGGGCTTGCTCAGAGGGACTGAGGCTGGTCCAGTGCTGCCAGTGTTTGGAGGGACAGGCTGGACCTGCCCCCATGGCTGGGGATGAGCCACCAGAGCTGCCCAAATCTCAGCTTCCTCAAGAGCTCTGCAGGCTCTGAGCACGGCCCCACGCAGGAACCAAACCTCCTGTCACAATTCTCTCTTGTGTGAGATGGGACATGTTCTCCAGTGGCAGGAAACTGAGAGCCCCACCACAGAGGAGATAAAAGGATGTATCTAGAAAGAAGAAGAGAATCCCACAAATAAAATGCAGAGCTTTCTTTTGGAAATTTCTTGAAGTGGTGAAACTTCAGGGAGTCCAGTTTCCTTCTGCAAAGTGTGAATAAAGAAAAGAGTAAAAATAATAATTAAAATTATTTTGCCCTTTTATTTATTTTATTCTTTGGCATATAATTTTGCTCTCTATTCCTTCTTGTCTCATTCCCATCACACACACCTACACACCCTCACACACAGAGATATATATATATATATACATATATATATGTGTCTATGCATATGTATTCATATTGATTCCACATGAGCAAAGACATCAAGCTTTACCCTTGAAGGGGAAGAATAAAAGACAGCAAGTTAATTCAATAGAAGATACTGTTAATTATTAAAAATGTCATTACTTTTGAAAGTATTTCACCTTCCCTAAAGGTAACATATGAAAGTGGACTGAGCAATTAATTTGGCAGATGTAATAGTAAAGAAAGTCTCTGCTAGAAATAACCACTTTTTTACACAGATCTCTTTCTTTAAGTGATGCCACTGAACTCTGGCACTTTTTGCTGGATGTCTTACCACCTTTGCTCTTTTCACAGCAGCACTTAGAGGTGCAATTGAGTGCATGACAACCCTGCTGGATCTCATACAGGCACACAGCATGAAATCTTGCATAAACATGGGAAGGGTTTTACATCATTAATTTCTTAGCAGAATAGAAAAGGCTGGAAATAAACAGGCAGGAAAATTGAGGTTCTTTTTAAGTCCTGGAGTAGGTCATTGCCAGAGGTGAGACTGGCTCTAGGGCAGCCTAAAGGAGAGGGGTACAAAATCTCCTACCCCTAGGAGAGGGGTACAAAATTTTGGCCACTGGATCATCCTTTCAGACAAACCTATTTACACCTCCTTCTCTCCCTTGGGATTGCAAAGAGCCACTTATTTAATAGCACAGAGAAATAATTTCTCTGCTTTCGTTTTTGGTCAGCCCTGAACTGGTCAGGCTGTTGGACTAAATGGTAATTGGAGGTCTCCTCCTACTGAAAATTATTCTGTTCTATTCTATTCTATTCTATTCTTGAACAAACTTAATAGTTATGCTGCCATTAAGTGCAGAAAAGCCAATATTTCTGAAAGACAGAGGAATATCACATGCAACAACATTGATTCAAACATTTCCCCTGTTTCTGCATTGCTTCGGATTTTGTACTTCAATTTAGTTTAGAAACTGGGGAACATTTTACCTCATTGTTTCCTTTCATCAAAGCAGCTTCCTGATATTTGCTAATTTGTCTCAAACATCTGCCATTAGAAGGCAAATGTGCCTTCTGTCAGCTCTTTGGCTTTCATAAAGGGTTTATATTAAAACTTGCCAGGGCTTTATTAATCTATCAGGCTGCCTTGTATTTGTCCAAATGCATCCAGTAAGAGCTGTCAGAGCTATGGACAGTTAAAATGAACAGCCTGGTGACTTAATGGAGAGCACTGAAGAGTTTCTGCCCATTAGAGAACATGTTGGATTGAGTTTACAGGTCCATCATTTGGTAGCGAGAGGCTACAAGGGTGGCTTCTGTGAGAAGCTGCCTGAAGCTTTCCTCATGGACTGGCTGCTGGCCGAAGTTGAGCCTATCAGCACTCCTGGGATAATGTATTTAAGAAGGGGGAAAACACCTGCAGAAGTGCATCTGAAGAGAGGAGTGAGAATATGTGAAAGAAACCTCTCTGCAGACACCGGGTCAGTGCAGAAGGAGGGGCAGGAGGGGCTCCAGGTGCCAGAGCTGATTCTCTTGCAGCCCATGGTGAGGCAGCTGGGTGCCTGCAGCCCATGGGGGTCCATGGGGACACAGAGATCCACCTGCAGCCCCTGCAGGACCCACTCTGGAGAAGGGGAATGCCCAAAGGAGGCAGTGATTCCATGGAAAGCCTCTGACTGGCAGATTTCTGGCAGAACCTGGGCACCCATGGAGAGAGGATCCCACATTGGAGCAAGTTTACTGCCAGGACTTGTGACCCCAAGGGGAACCCACACTGGACCAGCCTGTCCCTGGAGGATTGTCTCCCATGAGAGGGACCCATGCAGGACAAGGGAAGAGTGTGAGGAGTCCTTCCCATGAGGAGGAAGGAGTGTCAGAGGCAACGTGTGATGGACAGACCACAGATCCCCATCCTACTGCATTGCTGAGGGGGAGATGGCAAAAAACCCAGGAATGAAGCTGAGCCCAGGAAGAAGTGAGGGGTGGGGGGAAAGATGTTTTAAGATTTGGTTTTATTTCTCATTACCCTACTCTGATTTCGTTGGTAATAAATTAAACTAATTTCCTGAGCCAATTCTGTTTTGTTCCTGATGGTAACTGGAGAGTGATCACTCCCTACCCCTATCTTGGCTCATGAGCTTTCTCACTGTGTTTTCTGTCCCCTGTCCAGCTGAGGAGGGGTGTGACTGAGTGTGTTTGGTGGCTGCCTGCTGTCCAGCCAAGGCCAATTCACCACAGGTGTTACAATATCCCAGTACCCCTCAGCGTGGTGCAGGATTTGCCAGGACAGGCTTGACAAAGCAGAGAAGACACAGGTTTAGAAACATGGTAAATCAAACCATTATGCAGTAAATTGTGAGGAGATTGGCACTAGCAGTTAGTCAGCTGCCAGGATATCATGTGTGGTGTCTGATAGGGAGTCAGATCAGTGACAGAAATGTGTGATTGGGCAGCACAGGGTGCACCCGAATTTATTTTTGTGAATGGAAGCACCAGCAAAGGATGCAATGAAAATTCTGTTTCCATACATATTTAACCCTGCCCACTCCCTGCTGTCAGTGAGCGTGATCACTCCACTGATGGTGTTGTTAAAGGGCTATTTTGGTTAATCTCCACTTCATGTTTGCACACTTAGCCGAGCAGTGCTGCAGTGGATCTGTCAGCTCCCTAAACGCAAGCAGCTGAAAATTGCCTTGGGAGCAGCACCTGTACATATGCAAACAGAAAAAGCAGAAGTGTGTATATTCTCCATCTGGCTCCAGTCTGGAGCTTTAGGTCTATTAATCATATTGCTCATATATTTGAAAGCTTTTCCAGCTAGTTCATTGCCTGACTCAGAGGAGTAATGGTTCAGTGCTTGGCACTGAAAAGACAGAGCCTCTGCATTTTATCCCTAGCTCTGCAATCAATTCACAGCAGGGTGAGTTAATCTCTTAGGATTAGGCCCAAAGGGATGAAGACTATAAAACTAAATCAGAGACATTCCTACTTCCAGGATTTGCCTGCTAGATTGCAATCCAGAACCTGGGGACAGGTGCCTGGTCCCTCCACATAGCATCCTGTGGGAAGCAACTTTTGTATCAACCCAAACATCTCAATGGAGAGCAAAATGCTGGGGAAAAGGGCACACAGTAATTACCTCTTCTCTCTCCTCCAGATGTGAATGCTTATCCAAGCTATATTCACTCTCTGCTAAATGGCTGCAGTCCTTCTTCACCAAATCAATACCTTTAAAATTTATGATTTCCCAATTGAAAGTCGCTAATACAATTTTGGTGACATCCCTGAGCACACCATATGGGAGTGCTGGTCTCAGTTTCACAGCTGCATAGAAGGATTCAAAGACACCTCCAAGAATATAATCTACCTGTTTGTGTGGGGAGGAGAGAGGTTTCCATTCCTCCTGTTGAAGCTGTTCTCTTTTGCAGGAAAAAAAAAAACAACCCAAGAAGTCATGATATCATTGTATTTGGAAATAATGCAAACTCAACTGAGCAAGATGAACTAATCCTGAAGTTAACACTGCTTTGAGCAAAGAATGAACTAGATGGCATCCCAATGTCTCTGCCAGACTTGTGTAAGTCTATGATTCTAGAATTACATGGAAAATAATTTAGAGAAAGGAATATGTGAGAGTTTCCTTGCATCATAAAATCTAGGACTCTGACTGTCACCTAAAACTGTTTGTATATTTTCTCTCATCTCCCTAACTTATGGAATTACCTTTTTCCTTTTACTAATTGCTAGGCAGACCCATATACCTACTTGAGAAACAGGATGCTGCAGCTAAATCCATGTGAAATTGTAAGTTGGACTTTCAGGGGAAGTATCTTGTCAGATGTTCCAGGGCAGGTAGACAGGATGCTGTGTAGTCTCTGGATCTGGGCAGTCCTGCACAGAAAGAAACACAGAAATACAACAGAGGTATCTGAACAGGAAAAAACAAAGAGCAAAGTAGTCTTGAGAGGAAGAGGTAAAGATTTATGCATCTAAGTTTTACCTACTCCCCATTGTCTGTGCTTAGAGTTTCCTCAGAGACAGCCTCAAAAACAGGCCCCAAATATCATTACTTATGCTACTAAACAAGTTGCCTGAATTTCATCTGGATTTAGCAGACAGATCTGATTTATTTCAACACTAACAGGATTATGACTGAAATAAAATCATACACAGATGAGTGTTTCCATTGCTACTGTTATTAATCCTGCTGTTTAGGTTCATGTTTAACAGGAGGCATATGCAAGGCTCATTTCATATCAAAATAGTGAAGAAGCTTCTCATCTGTCACTGTCACAGACACCTGTGAGGAGCCACCTGCAGCACTTTTCAGGGCAGACAGGAACTGAAGAGTGTGAAAAGTCAGCATGACAAGCAGAGGGACTGTGATACTGATTGTGCAATGTGTTTTCCTTGTCAAAATGGAACGAACCTGTCTCAGAGGATCCCATTTCTTCACAAAGTGGGAGTCACGAGATGCCACAGTGCATTGGATTCATGTGGCAGTGAATGATCTCTGCTATGGAATATATGTTCCTCCTGCCCTTGACGGGTCAGTGCTGGGCAGCAGTGATTCTTTTCTGTCCTCTGTGGAGCACAGAGAGCTCATGTTGAGACCCTTCCAGCCAATATCTGCCTCAGATGCATTCCAGGATGGAGAAGCACAGATCTTACCCGGCTTTTAAAGGTGGACCACCCTTCCAGTGCACTCACTCTTCCAGAAAATTCCTGACCAAGCACAAGCCAGGTACCATTCCCAGGAGGAATTCTGCATGTTTTTCCAGTGAACCAGTCTGTTCCTGGGGAACATGAGAGTTTCAGATGTTCACCTTTCCTCACAACACTGCCTCAGCTCTGGAGAACTGTCCTGCTCTGGTTCAATTTACAGCAGCAGGTGAAGCCACAAAGTTCTATTGCCTATTGGCAGGAATTAATCCCAGCTACTTTGTTCTGGAGGGGGAGTCAGTAGACAATTTACAAGGGAAACCTGTCGAACAATGTTCCAAGCATATCTCACAGCAATTTGAGGCTGGCAAGCACTTCAGCAAAGTCATAGGAAGGCTTTCCTTGGCTTCACTCCATGTCAGCTGAGCCATATCTTGCTTAGCTGGCTCCCCTTCATTCATTTTCCCTGTTTCTGGTGTGGGACAAGGAAACGGCAATCCTGACCCTGGGCCCTGGCCATTTACCCTGGTTATTTGTTATTGACACAAGCCAGAACTATATCCTTTGGAGTAAGACGTAGGAATTGGGAGGATATTTAGGTGGGACAATTTCCATCTCTGGATGCCTCATTATAAATTCAAGGACTGTTGGAAAAAAAAATCTGATTTTTTTTCTAGGACTTTGAGAAATTTGGGCAAGGTGACCATGGGAAACCATTGCTCCCTCTGCAGAAATTATCATTATGGAGCTTTTATAACAGTCAAGGATACCTCTACTCAAATCTCACACCAAATCTAATCATCCTTTTCTTTCCAAGCTGAACGGATTGCTAAGAGATGGTGTTTCTTAAATATTAAAACAATATTTAAAATACTTTCCATATATTACATGAAAAATATGCCAGCCTCATAACAACTCTAAAGCAAAGTTTTAAATAAATATCTAATTTATTTTCTCTCTAATCCCCAAAGTCTATCAAGTTCCTCTCAAAACCAAGCAAACATCAGTAGAGCTGAAAAGATCCTGTAACTTACATTATACATTATATTTCTCTTTCCAAGCATATATAAAATGACATTGATGTTTCAGCCTCAGAACTACCAGCTATAAAACTGTGATATTGCTACTTCTCTCACCAGAATGCTGAACTTCTTAGGACTCTGTTACCATCACCTACAGCAGTTTCCAGAAGGCTGGATTTTCCACTTATCTGCTAGAAAAATCTTTTCTCCACCCCAGTTCTTTCCCTGTCCTGCTCTTTGTGTCAGTGAACATCTATTCTGACATGTTTGTCGCAGTTCTACTAGAAAGAGGGGGTGCAATATTGCTGTAATATGATAAATACCTTTCTGTCACCATTACGGGCTTTAGGAAAGAACCACATTAACTGCTATTGTAGCATTTAATCTCTTGTTTGTAAAGCTGTAATCTTAATTTAGTAGAGTTTTGAGACCCTATGACACTGATCATTCTGTATAAACTATGTTTTGTTTTATCTGCATTTTATTTTTACTTAATTGCTTTGGTTAGTGAAATGCTAGAAGTTCACTGATCTATCTCATTTCCCGAGGGATGTTCCTGCAAAGTAAAATACCAGTTTCACAAAGCAATTTCACAAGTACAGTACAGCAGAAAACACACAAAAATAATTAATAAATAAGCTTGTTGAAAAGAAATATCTTTTTCAATTTGAAGAAGATTGATTTTATTTTAAATCTGTATTAAAGTGAAAAATATGCCTCCAATATAATTTGTTGCATTATAAGTGATGCTGAATATAATTTTCCCCTTTCTTTTCTGGGTTTTTAAGCTCAAGCAAGCCATATATGATTTATCTTCCACCCTCTCAATTTTGCCATGGATTTCATGTTTCTCCTTCTCCATCTTGAACAAAAGGATGTACCCACATTATAGACAGTGGGTTTCAAATGGCTACAGCATTTGTACAAATTTTGAAAAAAAAAACCCGTTCATCAAAAAAACTTTTCTTGTTGAAAAGCTTTTGGCCATGGAGTGGGAAGGCTCTTGCAGCTGATAAAAGGGCAGATTTCAGATTGGACTGGCAGCTGGGAATGTGGCCCCCAGCAACCATCAGGGGAAAAAAATCAGTCAAACTCCATGTATTCTGGAAAATCAGTCAAAAGCATTTCTGAATATGCAAGGAAAGGACATTTAGATCATCAAGAAAGATCTTTACTTCCCTCTGATGTTGTGCAGAGCCATGAACACTTTAATAATGGTGCCCTTTATGAAGAGGAGTCTTGATCAAGGGACATCAAAAATCCAGTGCAGTGCCTGAGCTAAACCCATGGAAGCAGGACAGTGTCCCTTGAGGAATAAAATAATTCACCCACTGTGTACTTGAGAAATTTTTGCCTTCAAGGCAAAGTCTTTTGCTTTGGTTTAGTTTTTTTTTAAATTGTTTAAAAATGTCACACACTAAGGAACAAATGCTGCAGCCGTCACTTGTGGGACTCCAGCTGCAGCTTTCCTCTAGGAAATGTCTTTTCATGACATCCAAGCTCAGGGATCCACTGTGGAAATGCAGGCAGTTTTAAGGAAGAAAGCAAAATAATGTTAACCAGAGAAGTGATCAAACAAAGCAATGTCAATGCACAGGCTGGAGGAGGGATGAGTCTTTGTGAAGCAAGAATACACCATTCTTGCCACATGGGTTGTTCCTCTCCTGGGAAACATCATGGATATAATCCTGGTGTCATTTTCTTCAAAGTCAGAAGTGTCTGTACTGAAATCAAAGTCATGATCATGTAAGGCTTGGTATAAAAGATCAGAAGTGCTCTCACCTGGTAAAGTTTCGGGCAAATGGATCCAGGACACTTTACCATGTCAAAAAGAGATAATTTCAGTCCAATTTTTCTTTGAGCCACAGTGCTCTAAATACAAAAATAACTAAACTGGAGTGAAAGTCATTCTCTGGCACTTTGTTACAGGAACTGGCTGAGGGGCATTAGCAACCTTTCATATCTCTCTTCATTTGAATTTCCCCATATATATTAAAATACCTACATTTGTAGGTAAAATCTTAAACACTTAAAATCTTAAGCACTTAAAAAACAAGCCAGCCTTTTCACTCAGGGCACAGGATGTACCTGTGGGTTAACATTCATGCCTATAAAGGCAGAGAGCCTCCTCACCACTTTTTGTAAACTTTGTAATTGAGGCCATATTCAGGTATTTGGTGCACATTTTTAACTTCTTTGGAAGTTAAAAATGTGCACCAAATACCTGAATATGGCCTCAACTGCAAAAGTTGTAAGATTTCTGTGGAAGTATATATAACATTTTTCAAAGCTTTTTGTGGGCTTGTGAATGTGAAATCCTTTAAACCTCCTTCAGGCTTGTATCCCACGTGAAAGTTTGAGAGATTCATTCAACTCGTACTGAGATATAGACAACTTCTCACTTTTTGATCACAAATATTGATTCTGTCCTTCCTTTTTAGTTAGATTTACTCTGGGGTGGGCTGTGCCCTTTTTCTAATGTGAAGATCCTAAGCTGCTCACACTCTCCACTGACTTTGCAGTGTATCACCTCTCAAAAAGAGTGCTGAGGCTCAAATCCCTTCTCCAAAATACCTATTTGAATTCCCAGCCCAGCAGCCAAGCAGTCCAATGACAGCTGGAATCAAGTATTTTATTAATGTTTAGCTGAGTATTCATTTTAATCCAGAGTCATAGCTAGATCCCTAGGCCAGCATACACTCAAAAATGTGCTTTCTGTCCCCCAAGTTTTATCAGTAGGACTTGGGTACCTGGCTTCAGGCAAAAGCTGCAATTCAAGAGCTGAGGGATCTGAAAGCCCAAGGAAGAGAAACTTAACTTCTCTGTGAACTGCTTCCACTTTCCCTTTGGTCTGAGCACCCTTCTCCTACAGGGGAGGACAGGGTGATCCTTGTAGTCTGAATATGAGTTGGAGACTGCTTGGCAGTGTTTGTGGCTTTGTTACCTGCAGATAAATCTTGGACTGTAGCTGTAGGCTGTGGTCTCAATTGTAGTCATTATCCATTGTAGTCATATCCTCTCGGGGGTTCCTCATGGCCCGGTCTTCTTCATGCTGACTCCTTCCTCGGCAGGCTGCTGCTTCTTCTTCAAGGTTGCTTCAGGGTTCTGCCTGATGGGGAAGCCCAGCCCCCTTTTATCCCAGCTATTCCTGCTGGCCACAGCTGCGCCCAATTAAGGACATTGCAGCTGCAGGCCATTCAGAATCAACTGGGACTCCTTGGGGCAAGGCCCATATACAGATATTTAGATAGGGTACGTATATTTTACTCAAAGGCCATCTCTACCACACATCTCTACCACATTGGACTGCTCCCAGAGTGGGTAGAGAGGTATTTGCTGTGGAGAGGCAGGGACAGAGCCTTTCTGAAGTGGCTATGTGGTACTTTTTACTGCACATGGCATGGCAGCCACAAAAAAGTTGAAAAAGTTAAATAAATATCCTGGTCACCCAGCAGCTTTGTGAAACAGCCTAAATCTTTAATTTTTTTGGAGATTAATCATCTGTGAACAATAAAAACACTAAAATGTAGACCACTGCAAGGACTGAACTGGGAAAGTACAGAGAAAAGTCTCAAATGTTTGTGCTTGTTTTCAGGGATGTAAAGATTCAGGCTGAATTGAAGGGAAGCTGGCTGCCCTGGACACATCAGTAGATGGGTTTTTTTAAGAAAACCTTTAACACAAGATGCAAAATGTCACCCACTGCTGTAAGAAAGAGACATTGAGAACATGTAGACACGTCCTCATTCCAGTCTCAGCTCTTGCTAACACTGCTTCAGTTATTTTTTTCTTCACCTTCTATGTCCACCTACCACTTGCAACAAATTCAGCTATTAAATTTGGCTAACCCCTTATTTTAATTATTAGCTTGGTTTGCTGATTCTGACAGAAATGTTTCTGATTTGCAGTACTAAAGTGAAATAATGTTTTGGGCAGGTACCAGTGCTCTGGCAGTCCAGATATTCTCTGAACTATTCCTAGATTTTCTTCAGAGCTGCGTGCAAGGCAGGCAGTCCATATGACTGTTTGACTCTATTTTAATAGTTTTGCCATCCCATTGATTTTGCAAATGTAACCAAAGACTGTGAAATTTCTGTCTGTATGGTCTTTCAGGCAGTTTCTGGTGCCAGGACCCTCTAAGCCAGGACTCTTCCCTATGTGGATTCAGATGTTCTTGCCACCTCCTCTGGCTGTGGTTTATTGCCTCTGAGGAGTGATTGCCTAACCACAGTGAGTGCATTCAGCTCATGACAAAATTGGTAGCTCAGTGCTCTTGCCTATCTCAGCTGAAATTGTATTGAAATGTTCACATCAGCTGCAATACACAATAGGGATCCACAGACAAAAGAGTAACAACAGTACGAGGGCAGCTCATCTGAGAGCTCCACTGAGAGCCAGACTTTACAATATCCTAAATGAAAAAACAAAAAGCACCACAGCAAACAAGCTCATCAGTAGTGCAGCTTTCTCCAGCCCAAATGTGTGTGTAAATATAGCCCAGGAGAAGGCAAAGTCATAGATGAAAACATATCCTTTAAGGAGATTTCAGAGACAGATGAGTCTTAGGATACCCTGTAAAGAGTCAGTTTGACATGCAGAATTTGGAGCCAGGCTCAGTTCATCTCCCACAGACCCAAATAAAGGGACAGCCCTTTTCCTCCAGCCCTTCTTACTGATGGGCTCTTCTTCCCCAAATGAGTAACTCATTGCCTCCTCAGCTACCAAGAGCACAGGTGCAGCTTCTCTCCTCTGCCTATCAGGGGGGCATAGCACCACTGCTGTCCAATTCTGTCAGCCTATCAGCTATTTCACAGAATCCCACCCAGCAGGGTTCCCTGCCAGCATAACAGGCTGTTGACACGTGCCTTGAAGGGTTTGTATTCCTGGAGACTGCAGAATCCTTCAGGTAACCTTCTTAATGATATTGGTCCCTAGCAATGGCTGCTGTCATCTTGACAAGAGGCAGAGATGGGTCTGTGCTGTTTGCCCCTCCCTGCACATCAAATCTGGAGCTGATCCACATCTCAATTGCAGAAACATCAAATCTGGAGCTGACCCACATCTCAATTGCAGAAACAGACGTGTCTGATCTGACCAAAGAAGTTGCTGGGCCTCTTTTGTTTTTTCAAGAAATGATTGGTGACCCTTTCCCATTAAGAAGTAAGCCAAATATGGGCTACAATCATAGACATGATAACTCTGAAATTCTTCTGGAAAGACAAAAGTTCTACCTGAAAATTACAGAATACGATAGTAGGATATGACCTGCAGGATATGACCTTCTCTACAATATAAACTAAACCAAATTAAAAGAAGGTCATCAAGACTAAATGGCATTCATGGTGGAAAAATGCATGAAGCAATGGATATTTATGAATAGGATAAGGAACAGCATTGCATTCCCAAGAACAGAGTCACCTAGCAAAGCACAGAATAAGAAGTTAAGTCACTTGTTTGAATTCATGTGGGAGGTCCTCCAAGTGATGAGTTTCAAGACCTAATTTGAAAGCAGGGAAGATGATTCCCCTGAAATTATCTCCCTGTAAAATGAGGTTTTGTGTCACAATTACCCAAGATACAAACTTCTATTGTAAAATTCCATTTTTGGTTTAACCCTGGAAGGCCTGCAGTGGACTGGCGCCCACAAGTGCACAAGTACAGCTGGCTGGCACCCACAGCTACAGGACCAGCCTGACTTTCAGACAGGTCTTGCTCTAATTCTCAGCCCTGCTGTGCAGCACTGAGTGGTTGTTACTCCTGTTCCTCCACCAGCCTCTGCTCTTTCTTCCTTTGCTCTCAGACAGCTCTGACAAACTTCACAGCAAACTCTCAACACTTGCTGGGAGCACAGGGGTTAAATTTCCTCTTCCTTGGGACAAGTTTGGCAGACATATACTGATTCTGTTTTCAGATGTGCCATTTCTCTCCCAGTGCATGCACAGCCACAGCTGTGAACGTTGCTGGCTTAAATTTTTAATGCTGAAGGCTATTCCTAGCTACCTCCTCAATATTACCACCTCCAATGCAACCTATAATGTACCCACAGAGACATCCTGGATCCCAAGAAATTGGAACAACATTTACATTTGTCTTTCTGGTTTATTTGTATCATCAAGTTCTTAAAGGGAGCCTTGCTGAGGTATGGCAACAACTTTGCTTTTCCATCTTGGAAAAAAAAATCAAATTACTTCATCTGCAAGCTGTTGAAAGAGAAAGATGAAGAAAAAGGCTCTTAGCTCAGAATGAAAGACAGACAGTTAATAAGGAGGAAAGAAAATGCTGTGTATTAATGACTGGATGAAAAATGGTTGCTGTGATGTATTTAATGAGATGAGCTGAGCTCAGGGTATTGTTTTCCAGGGTATTGTAAAAAGAGAGAGCAACATCTGCTCTGCAGGCCTAAATAGAAAGGAGACTCAATAATAAAGGCAGTAAAATGATTTTACAGGGTTGAGGCAGAGAGACGGTAAGATCACAGCAAAAGTCTTGGAAAATCTGGAAACTGATAATTTCCCATGCTTTAAACTGATCAGCACCTACTATTTTATTAAAATTTCAATGCATTCCTATTGTATGCAATTTGGAAACAAGTTCAAATCCATGGAAGCTTTAGGTAAAGAAAATATCTTTAGGAAAAAGAAGCATCACAATCTTGTCTGTAAGCATTTCTACAAGTTAAAACATTTCTTTCCTTTTTTTTTTTTTAATGCATCTTTGTTACTGGAAAAATAATCAATTTCTGCAGGGAGACAAGGGGTGCCTCCTTCATCTTGGCCTAGGACTGCTCCACAATGGGCACCAGAGCAGTGAAGTTGAATGGGAGAGGTAAAGCAGTTCCTTCTTATGCTACTTTATGCAAAGTCATTAGGAGCTCCTACTGCAAGAGAATCCAACCCTAGAAGTGCCATCTTTTCAGTTTTATCATAAAATAGAATAGAATGAAAAAGTCATACTTTGATGACACAATTGAAACAACATTTGTATCATATTGTCCCTTTAAAATGAGTTAGAATTTCACTGTGAAATTCCCTGGCTATTCTTCCTCAACCAGGAACACTCTAATGAGACATTGTCTTGCTCTACTGTCATTTGAAAGAGAAAGCAGCAGAGAAACAAAGATTTCCCATATAGAATTGGTTTTGGTTTCAAGACAGCCCATATGCAAATGTTAACACATCCACAGCCTGAAGGAGAGCAGAACACCAAGTTTCCACTGCCTCCGACTTCAGGAATAATAAAGTTATAAGTTATGAACCTAAGTGCACAGAAGAATCTACCAGGTCAGATCAGAATCCAGCCACTCCTGACACCCTTTCCATGGCCACTGCCTCCCTCTAGCAGGCACAGGGTGGCTCCGTGCTCCAGAACTGATGGATCCCAAATCACCACAGCACCTCCCTGGTGCTTTTTGATGCAGATGGACACACAAAGCTGCTCCTGATGCTAAAAAGAGGCAAAGACTCCCCCTACCCAAGGTTTGCCATCACATAAGGACAGATGATGGGAAACTTGTGAGGGAAAGGTCTGGCTCTAAATTGTTGATAGCTGAGCAGAGGTCCATACTAACATGGATTACGTTCTCTCAGTAAAAAAGGAACCAGGATGAATGTGGCAACAAATACCCTCTCAGCCCCTGACATAGATATTTGATGGTTCAGGGGTGAGTTCTTGCCCTGGATATTTGGCGAATCTGCTCCAGCACAGGCATCTCTGTCCTGTGGGTATTCATACAACAGTGAGACACTGCTGAGGGTGGAACCACAGCCAGCAGGTTAAGTGATTTCCCCTGAACTGCAGTACCCAAAGGTTACTGTCCCTCACTCTTGGGGGGAATGGAAACCATGCTGCTGGCTCTTGCCCTGTCCTAGGCATATACTTTTCTGCCAGATGGTTTTGCTCCCTGGCACTGAATAATTCCCAGGGTGTCTCGTGTCCAGAATTGCTAAAGCCTGAGTGAAATGAGTAAAGAGAATGCATCTGCACCTTTGCAATAACCTGTGAGAAAGCTGATGCCTGGACATTCAGTCATGAAGCAGTAAAGTCCTGTATTTTCTCTTTTGGAGCATTTTTGAAAATTGTGGATGAGCTCTCTGCCACCTTTGCTAGACCTGATATTGCGCTCAGCCCTCAAGGACTTCAGACAGGTCTGATGAAAAAATAAGTGATTTTATTGGGCTTTGAGTTTTAGAGGTCATTAGCAGCAGGGAAGTTGTGGAGAATATTGTTCCATTTCTTGTTTTTTCTCTGTCTGCCATAACACTGGAGTAGTGACAGATGCCTCTGATTCAGTTCTCACTGATTTAATTGAGATTTATCTTATAAATCTTTTATATGCAGTACTATCTTGTTTCTCAGTTAAATCTTCTCATTGAAAGATTCTTGATAATGATCTTGGTACTGACTGTCTGTGCTCAGGGGCCATTTTAAAGAATAACAAACCAAGGAATTCAGGTTAATGGGAGGACTCCTCTGGTAAAATTAATTCCATATTGGGACCTCAGTACAGATGAGAGTCTGAGAAACATAGGAGTGTCTAGCAGAGAGAAGCCAGGTTGTTTAAGGGGATGCAACACATAATGCAGCAGAGATTATCCTGGAGAAAAGGCTGAGGAGGTACCTGGTGTCCCCTGTCTAAAGGAAGGCTGTAAGCAGACAGCACTTCTGAGTGAGGTGAAGAAAAGGTGAACAAAAAAGATAAATGGATAACTGGCACAATTGTAGGACAGGAAATACAAACAGTGGAACAGGACGCAGGGAGGCTGTAGGATCTCCATCCTTGGAGTTATTTGAAGCTCAAGTGGAAAACCCACTCAGAAACCTTTTATAACATTTGAAGCTGACCTGGATTTGAGGAAGACTAGAGAGGTGACCTAGGATATCCCTTCCAATATTTTCTTCTGTAATTCTATAATCAACATGAGAGCGGGAACAACATTTTATTACATTCCCACTTCTCTTCTTCCAAGCTTCACTAGAACTGCTTGACTTATTTGTTAATTCTAAAAAGGTGCTCTGTCATATGACTAGAATTCAGTAGGACTCTAGGGAACTGGACTGTCACAGTGTTTTTCATATATATTTATGGATTTATGAAGCACACACAGACATTGAATATTAGCATCATGCTGGACCTTCTTGTCATTTCAGTCTCTTAAAATGGTTGCAGCTGGAGCTGAACTCAGAAAAACAAAAATGCAAAGGTATTTAAATATAATTTAAAGAGAGTTTTTCAGAAATGCTTTGTGACTCCATCCCATTTTTCTCTGCATACATCAGCCTGCAGCCCTGTTATCTCAACCACCACCCACTTTCTTGTCAAACTTCTTTAAGGACTTTGCTAAGTCTTGATATCCCCTTTCCCTTTCAAAAAAGAACACAAAGCCTCTTCTAAGAGATTTGGAAGACAGCACATCTGCAGCAAAATGTCACCTCAGTGACTATTGTCTCACAGACAATAATGCCAGAGCATTATGGAACTTGGATGAAGGAAGCTGCAATGTCTGTCTCAAAAAAAAAAAAAAAAAGTGTTTTTCAGCTACACTTTGGGAAATGTAAGCTCACATGTGAAATTACCCTCTTTTGTCACCATTCATTTGGAATAATTTTGAATATTTTGCAGTGAACTCTGCTTAATTGCAGTGCCTGGTCATTCCACCCTCCATGGGATGAACCTAACGTTATGATAATGAATGGTAAATGACTGTTGCTTAATCAGGCTAAAATTAACATAAATTCCAGATAATGAGGGGCAATGTCTCTGGTTAATAAAAAGAGAAAACCATTGTTATTTTTAAAGAAACAAATTACATGCAGCTTTGCTTTAGTTGGGAATAAGCATCAAGTGCAAAAGTGCTGACCCAGAATAACAGGTTTTGTTGGAGCAAACCTGGTCTGGGTTTCACATCAAGAGCCTTACCCATTACTGCACATGGTGAGATGTGTTAGGAGGTAAAGTGTGGAAAATGAAAGAACTTCACACAGAAATTTCTGGGTTTGTTTCAACATAGAGCATATTGGTAAGGTGCAAACACAATCAAAACTAAGAGGAAAAACGAAAACAGTCACAGAATTACAGAATGGGTCAGGTTGGAAGGGACCACAGAGTCCATCTGGTCCAACCTCCCTGCTCTGGGAGGGTCATCCCAGAGCACATGGCACAGAATTGTGTCCAGAGAGTTCCTGAATATCTCAGTGAGGGAGAGACTCTACACTCTCCCTGGGCAATGTGCTCCTGTGTATGGTCACTAACACAGTAAAAATTTCCTTCTCATATTCAGATGGAGCTTCTTGTGCATCAGCTCCTGCCCATTGCCTCTTGTCCTATTGCTCAGGACTAATGAGCAGAGCCTGGTCTGACATCTCCCTATAGATACTGAGGTCCCCTCAGTCATTGGTAAGGTTCCCTCTCTGTCATCTCTTTTCAAAGTTGAAGAGGCCCAGCTCCCTCAGCCTTTCCTCATAAAAGAGATATTCCTGTTCTTTCATCATCCTTGGACCTGCTCCAGGAGCTCCATGTCTCTCTTGCACTGAGGAGCTCAGAACTGGACACAGTAAGATGATCCACAGTCTGGATCTTTTAGTTGAAGTTCAGCCACACTGGATTTCTCCTGCAGATTTCACCAGTGAAACTCACATCTGCAGAAGCATTCACTTAGTTTACACTGCTTATGGATAGACTGAGCAGCCAGAACTGTGAAAAAAATTTAAACACAATTTAAACATGGAAAGTGGTTTTTCTGCTCCCTTGAAAGAAAAATGTGGGTAACAAGAGGAGAGAGTTTTGGGGGTTTCTTTGGAATTTTTTAATTTTTTTTTTTATTTTTTAAGTAACAAGGGATTTGCAACATGTCAGGAACAAGCACATGGTCAGTTAATCTGTCTTTGCAGGCAAAAGGTTTGACTACAGTGGTATCATACTGTATTTCTCTCAGGTCATACTCAGAATGCAAGAGTGAGCATGCTATTTACAGAGCCAGAAAGTTGTGCTGGAAAACTGTCTGAATAATGGCAAGCAACTGTCTTTTTGTTTCTTTTGCTTTTTGTCTCTGAGCTCAAGAATGTTATGTGGTTGTTGAATGTGAGAAGAGATGAGTTAGAACCTTACGTTTATTGTAACCTCTTTAAGGTCTAAGTTAGCCAGTTTATAACAACCCATTTTCCTCATCTGCAGCATTTTCTTTACTGCAAAGTTTGGGGCATAAAGCATAGCCATAGTTTTAAAATGCAAATAGTTACCAATATTTACCATTGAGAAAAATGATAACAGCCAGATGACTTTTTTTTCCAATGACTTTTTTTTTTTTCTATTTCCTCACTATTCAGCAAAGTACTTCAATGTTGATCACATGTATGCTGAAGAACTCTTTGCAGAATAATGATGTCTTAATCACTTGGTGATTAAGACCCCAAACAGTCATCTTGAAAATTGATTTGCACAGCTAATTCATCCTTCAAGTACTTTTGGTATAACTGCCTGAAGTTCATGAAGTCCCACTGGGGAAAAGGTGGACTTCAGCTGAGTAAATGCTCCACAGCCAAGCCTGTGGCCAGGCCCATAGCTGTACTCAGACTGTCCCATTTTAAGAATTTGAGCATCATTTGGTATAATAAAGTCTCACTACAATTAATAACTGGTCTTATGATGAAGTCCTGAATATTGAAAGTCAAGGTGTCACACTAATGTATCAAGCATGATGAAAATACTCGGAGATTTAGGTTTTTAGATATAGTGGTGCAATACAGAGTTTAATATTTCTCAGTGTTTACTGTGTCAGATTTCATAGACTGATATATGGACAAATGAATGTATGCTTATTTAATTTCTCAATATGTACACTGACTATTTATGAGCCCTGAAGCCAAGGTCACTTCATCAATAGAACCAATTAGAAAAGAGTTAACTTAATAAAGATCTTTGGCTAATAAGCAACCAGATAAATGCTTATCATTTGGCATTAACTAACTTTCCAGTCAAGCAGGATATCTGTTTTAAGGAGGACTTAATAGGTTTCGAAGCAGCACTTCACACTGAAAAATGTAACTTTCTTAAATTAAAAAAATAATAAATTGTTGGATTCTCCACAAAGCCAATAATAGCTGCAAACCAGTCAGTGACAAAAGCACCATATTGAACACATACAACTTTACTGAGTGCCTTAATACTTTACAATTTTCACTGAAATGCTCAGCCCAGCTATCCTGCTCACAGCAACCTTTAAAGCTATTTATGTATTACCCATATTGCTTTATTACTTTTCCTTTAAGAAGAGCAGTTTAATGCTTGAGTGCTTTTCAATTTTGCCATTCAGACAGCAGATTAAGTTTATAATGACTAGCTTAATTTTTACAGGGTGTAGCAAACAGAATTTGGTCTGAAAGATACCCCTGACAATATGAGGCTTTAGATGACTTTGGTGTTTCAATAAAAGTTAGATGCAGTCTGATACCTTCTTGGAGTCCTATTGTGGCTGATTATACAACTGCATGTTCTTTCTGGCCAGTATGCAGTATGTAATTTACAGCCTATTTCTTTCTTGGTGTTTGAAAAGGCAGAGATCTCTGAACAACAGGTTAGGAGCAATTCTGCCCTCCATTTCTCCTGTAACAGGCAGACTATAAGTAGATGAGGACTCTGCATTGAACACCCTAAAAATGTGTAGTACTATGGGGGAAAACCACCCAAACGGAAAAAAATTAAAAGGCACAGATATACTTGAAAGCCTATTAGTGGAGACAGCTTTTCAGGGTTTGGAACTGACTGGATTTGAAATGACCATGCAGAGACAGGGGACCCATGGAATGAACCCTTTCATCTCCCTTCTAGACACTTTGGACTCTAATTTTGAAAGAAATATATTTTGTGTAACTCTGGGTGATTTTATCTCACACTGAAGTTGGCCCCATTAACTGCACTGCTCATGATGCTCCTCTGAATGTACTGAGCAGATCACAGAAGCACAGAATCATGGAATGGTTTGTGTTGGAGGGGACCTTAAATGTCATCTGGTTCCAGCTCCCCTGCCATGGGCAGGGACACCTTCCACCAGACCAGGTTGTCTTGTCCAGCCTGGCCTTGAACACTTCCAGGGATGAGGCACCCACAGCTCCTCCCAGCAATGTGCTCCAGTGCCTCACCACCCTCACAGTAATTTTTCCCCCCGCCCCAATATCTAATCTGTAGTCATTACTCCTTGTCCAAAAACTCCATGCCCTTGTGGAAAGTCCCTCTCCAGCTCTCTTGCAAGCCCCTTTAGGTACTACAGGGTGCTAAAAGGTTTCCCCAGAGCTTTCTCTTCTCCAAGCACAATCCCAACTCTCTCAGCATACATCCACAGCAGAGATGCTTCAGCTTTCTGACCTTCTTTGAGCCTTATAAGGACTCATTCCAACAGATCTATCTCCTTTTTTGTAGGGGACTCCAGAGCTGGGATCCTGCATCACTGCAGGTGTGGTTTCACCAGAGCAGAGCAGAGCAGAGCAGAGCAGAGGGGCAGAATCCCCTCCCTCACCTGCTGCCCACGGGGCTTTGGGTGCAGCCCAGGACACCTTTGGTTCCTGGGCTGCAAGAGCACACTGCTGGATTATGTTGAGCTTCTCTTCCATCAACACCCCAAGTCCTTCACCTCAATCCTTCCTTCTACTCTGCGTTTGGATTTGGGATTTCCCTGACCCAGGTGCAAGACCTTGCACTTGCCCTTGCTGAGCCTGAAGAGGTTTACACAGCTCCACCTCTCCAGTCTGTCCAAATCCCTCTGGCTGCCATCCCTTCCCTCCACTGTTTCAACTGCACCACACCTCAAATCCAAACAAAACACCAGAGAAACCAAAGATTGCTTGAAATAACATTGTTGTCAAGGCTTGAGTATTCACACTCTCTGTGAGATAGGCCTGGGTTTTAGGTTATTCCCAGATCTGTGCAAATCTGGCAGTAGAAGCAAACATATTTTGAAGGCTGAAGGAGGAAGGTCCTGATCTGCAGCACTGGTGGTGCCTGAGGTGGAATGTGTTCATCTGTGCTGTGTCCTGGCTTGAAGGATATTCAAACTGAAGGAGCTCATTCCTCACACAGGTTAGAAATTTACCCCAGCCTAAAAAGAAAGAGAAAACTCTGCAGTGTCAGAAATCCATTTTGGATTATGTTCAATCCATTTTAAGACACTTTCTTGACAAACAAGTCTTGCTGATTGCCAAGTACGTACACAATGAGATTCTTACTTCCTTTTCTTTCTTGAATACAAAGGAAGAAAAAAATCATGTAAGTAAAACTGTGAAAACATGAATGTTTTTGTTGGATGGACTTAAGTGCTTAAGATTAAAAAAAAGAGAAACAATTTGATGTCCAATTTAGGATTGGAAAATACAAAAAAAATTTTCTTCAACAAAGATTTCTTAGACATGTTAAAGAGAAATTATACATTTCTTTCCTCTCTATATATAAAAGGATCAGTTACCATAGTCTCTGAGCTTTTCAAACACTCATTTTTTAGCAAAATCCACTGAAAGTGAGGTAACCCTTCCCTCTGAATGATTCAGATTTCACTGGCTGACATCTGTTAGTAATGGATACAATAAAAGTACCTCTGCCAAGAAAGTCAGACCCTTGTGTTTATTGTAATAAAGCAGAAGGATTTACAATTCGGTGTAAAAAGTTTTCATGGTTCACTATAATTCTTAAATTCAATGGGTTTCTTAACTTTGAGAGAGAAGCAATAAAGGTGAAGAGATGACCTATTACTACTACTTTTTCCTCAGTCTATTTCAAAGAACATTGCAAAGTTGTTTTCAATTTTAGAGATGGTCAGCAATTACATTTTGGAAATATTTTCCAACAGAAAAAGGTCTTTTCTGAAATAAGAGTTTTTCTATGCTCTGTGAGGAGAACAAAAGTGATACATCCCAACACCTTGAAAAAGCATCTGTAATTTCAGTACTCACATAGAACATGAAATTATGAGAGAGCCTTTCAAGCAGTTAACTGGAAGTTTACAGCAATGCCCAGACCTCTGCTCAAATGTTTAGGCAAAACTGATCTCAGAGAGGCCTTGGATCTAAACAGTAAATTTTATTTCTACCCCAGGTTTGTTTTGTTTATAAATATAAGACAAAATATTCCAAGTTTCTAATGCTACCTTAGTTTATTTCTGCAGAAATCTCTTCTAAGACAAATTTTTTGATGTTTAAAAATAGCATACATCATGTAAATCTAGAATTTAGAGAAGTTAAGACACCACCATGACATGGTTTTATAGAAACCTACCCTGAAAGAAAACACAGATCTGTTTGCTGTTTAAGGAGAGGTTTTGTTAGCTCCTTAAAGATCTATTTTAGACCCTATTTTAGGAAATTGTGAAAGGATATGTGAGAACAAGCACAGTACAAACAAACCCGTTGATATTCCTGTTTAAAAGCCATCAGCTCAGAGAAGTCAGCTCTCAAAAGACAAAACGGGAGGTCTGAAGCCTTGTGTTTATTCCTGGGGAGCTGCAAGTGCTACTCATTGATGTGGTGGGGTTTGCTGTCTGGGGAACTGTGGAATTGCTGGTTTTCTTGAGTATTACCAGTCCAGACCTGATGGACTGCCTGATTACAAATGTCACTCTGAGCAGTGGGAGTCCACAGCAGGAAGGAAAATAAAAGTGCAGGGCTCAGTTCATGATCACAGAAAATGTTAGAGTTGACTTTGGGGAGGGTTTGCCAGCTCTTTTTATTGTTTCTTGCCAACTGCAGTCAAACAAGAACAAGGCCTTAGCCTGAGTATGAGCTCTAAACTAAAGCCAGAAAAAGGACTGAGTTCAAATTGCACTTATTCACATTAGTAAATAGGATAAGTATATTTCCTCCTGCTGCTCTTTCTCTTTAAGAAAGAGTTTTCTTAAAAACAACCTGGTTGCATCTGCCCCTCCCATGTGCACATCAGCAATGAGCAGCTCAGTCCTGAGAGCTGGATTTTCCTGAGGAGGGAAATGATCCCTTTTAACCTCAGCCTGACTGGGGACCTGCTTAGTGTGATGTGTAAAGAAAGCAGCACTTTGGATTGGGATGTCACTGGGAGTGGTCAGGTTGAGAGAACGTATCAGGGCATCCTCTGACTGCAGATGCAACTTCATAATCTTCTCTAAAGAAAGGCATTTTTGCTGCTGAAAGTAGGTGATACTCACACAAGTGTTAGTCAGGTTCTTTTGGGAAGTAATGCTGCATTCATCCTGAAAACAGTGTGGCATCAGCAGAAAATCAGGACTCTACTGTGATCACAATTAATGTGCTCTCTGCTGTGATCAATTTACACTTAATGATGCATTTAGTGGTAATAAAATGGGGCAGATACAAAATATCCTTACAATTGTTTTAATTTGGTACACTTTAGATGTCAAGGAAAGGTGGAGTCATAGTATCTATCATTTTAGAGAAAGAAAAATCTAAGTAGCTGAGGTAGAAAGTCATGAGGAAAAAACCAGATAATTAGGTTACTGGGAATTACAAATTCTTTCTCTGTACCAGTCATAAGAGTGCTGAGTTAGGAAAATGACATTTAGAAAGTTGTTCTTATAATTAGAGATGCCCTCCTTGCCTCTGTACAGTAGTATTCCCCCTGAAATTTCTCTGCCACCAGGTAAAGCCTTTAGGAGGTCATAATGACATGCAAATAGACCATGCTAAATTAAATTGATTAATACATTATTACATACATTTTTTTATACAATAAATTGATTAATACATTATTTTCAGCTGCTTCAGGCAAGTCCTAATTCACATCTAACCAGCAAGGAAAATCCAAGAGGTCTGAATCATCAGGGAAGTTGTGATACAAAACTTATCTTTGAGCGAAGGAAACATCACAGATTGGTTTCCAAGGTTTGAAAGTTTTGTTCAATTTACTTCTCACTGTAGCATGGGGCCAAACCAAACCTGGTCCAACCTGTGAATCTCCCTGCTGGAAGGTTCAGGCAGGAAAGTTTAGACATGAGAATTCATTTTTATTCCAGTGTACTTGTTCATTCTCTTCAGGACTTTGATTCAGTGGCCCTTGGCTGGGCATGAAAAGCATTTCTGTCATCCTACATTTTCTTAGGCAGGCAATGTAGATGAGGGCAGCTAGGAAAGAAATGTGGTCATCAAATACTCAGGACATGCAGAGTTGACTCACTTTTCTCTTCCTGCCCTGGAACACCAAAAGACATTAGGTCACTTTTTGGCAAGAGGAAGAGTGAGATGAAGTGCTGAGACAGACTGAAAATGTGAGCTTGAGCAGGTGCAGGGAGGGTAGGTGCAAATATCTTTCAGCTGTTGAATATTAATTCATAGTGTTTGAAGTGCATTTTTTACATTTTCCATAAAAGCTTGGTGTTTGGAGGGACAGAACGTTTTCAGGGACCATCAAATGTCAATTGATGAGGAACAGAACAAGAATAGAACCACAAGGCTGTCCCAGTTCTCTTCCACAACTTAACACTGTCTCATCTAAAGTGCTGAGATTGGAAATTTTCTGTCAATTACTTTTCTTTTACTATTTTCCCTTTTGGACTTCCTTAAGACTTCAATATTCTTGCATTGCTCTTAAGGATTTTCTGCTATTTGGGAGCATACAAAGTGCTGAATTGTTAAAATGAAGTTAGATAGCAGAGGCTGTCCATGTTAATCCTGTACTTCTGTCTAGAAAATGAAGATGCAGGGAGCAGAAATGTAAGCAGCATGTTTTTATACAATAGGAATGAGAGTGAGATCTGTTATGTACACCCCTGTTTTAAAACAGCCAGAAGAGAGAGAATTTCACCTCAGGAAAGCCACAAAGAAACAGGGCTCATTTTATTTCTGCATCAATTCAATGCAAGAGTGAGAAAGTGGAGTTTTGTGAGTGAGATGAAAACATGATGTGCAGAGAATTTCCTGAATTTCAGCAGAACATGTTGGGTGGAGCTGACATTCCTCTTGCACAGGACAATTTTTCTTTGCATTTATAATGCCCTTTTTATGAGGACATGCAGTGATAGGACAAGGGGGAATGGCTTTAACTGAAAGATGGGATGTTTAGGTTAGATATTTGGAAGAAACTCTTTCCTCTGAGGGTGATGAGGCACAGGTTGCCCAGGGAAGCTGTGGATGCCCCATCAACACCTGGAAATGTTCAAGGCCAGGTTGAATGGGACTTTGAACAATCTGATCTAGTGAGAGTTGTTCTTGCCCACAGCAGGAGGGTTAAAAGTAGATGATGTTTAACATCCCTTTCAACACAAACCATTCTATGACAATCCAAACAAATCAATTTTCTGTAGAAACTACAGCACCATAAGATCCAGCACTGCTCTCCTGATTCCTGGTTCTTTGCCACAGGGACAAATAAAGGGGAAGACAGAAGCAAGTCCATCAAGGCCTCTGTAACTAATGCAAGTGCAATCCCTAAATTTATATTAAAAAAATCCCAACCAACCAAATAAAAAAGTATATTCCCTGGTTTTGTGATTTTCCTTGAGGAGACTGCACAAAAGAGTGTTAGGAAAAAATAGAAATAAGCAAAAGAGTTCCATTTGGCCCTAACCCACATTTTCCTATGTTGTTTGTAATGAAGTTGTCTCCCATGCCTTTGGCAGGCAAACAAAGGTTTTAATTTCAAACCCTCAGGAGGCTGTTGGGGGAGATGAGTTATATTTATTCAGACCCAGTTATGGGTTACTCATATTTACACACTTCTGGATTGCTGGAATCACATAAATGGCACATTCATATCTATTTACAAGTGACTATTTAGAGACTTTATGCTTGCTTCTAACATCTATCTACTTCCTGAAAAGTTCCCAAAAAGTGGCACATTGTGCCTTCAAACAAAAAGAAACACATTTACTAGAAATTTACTTTCATATATATGGGACACTTAAATAAGGTAGGATGCTGAAAAATTTATAAAGTGGCTTTTCTTTTTCCCTTTGAGAAATGGCTGGCATCAAGAAATGCAGATACCAAGTGGCATAAGAGGATTCCAGTAAGAAAACATGTTTCAGACACTTCCCACAAATCCAAGGCAATTTCCCCAGGTGGTGTCTCAGAGGAGGACAGCATGTAGGTGGGATTGACTCTGGAAGAGGAAAGGTTTGCCCTAAAGAGATGCCTTGCTGTCCCTTCACAGCCCCTGTGCTGTTGTATCCTTTTGAGACAGTGCTTTTTCACTTCACTTTCTTTTGCTTCCCTCTTTCTCATCTCCCAGCACCCTGCTGGTGCTGGCTGTTGTCCAGCATACAGTGACTTTTAGGTGTACTACAAGATCAGGATCTCCAGGCTTTTCCCTCTCCTGAATTAATTAAAGCTCCTTTGTGAGTGAATAAAGATGTCTTGTCACCTCTTTATCGTCTCTCTACATCCAGGTCAGCTTCATTGTCCAGTCTTACTATGAGGAGTTCAATTCATTACAAAATAGAAGGCATAGGCTGAAAATCAAGACCTTTTACTCATTTTTCCCCCACAGTAGAATCCCTGTGCTATGTAATCCAGTGACACAAGAGCTAATCCTTTGATTCTTAGAAGTGTTGTGAACATAACAAAAGACTCTCTTTCTTTTGTTCTCATCCTTGAATGAATTGTGAACAACACTTCAGAAATGTCCATCCTGTCATGGACATTATCTGAGAAAATTATCTATCTCTCTTCCCCCAGTCCATCAGTAGATGGTGGCAGAGAGTTCTTGGTCATCTGAGTTTCAGACCCCCAAGGACTGCACAAACATGACAGTAACTACAACTGATGGGTAATAGTTTGCCATCTGCTGAACTCTATATCTTCCAATGCTCTATTCATGTTTGGATGAATCTCTTAGAATTTTTATTCGCCCTTTCATGTGAAAAGTTTTGTGAGATCACAGAATCATTTGCTGGCATCATTTGCTTTTTCCAGGTAGCCCTTATCTTCTGGAGGCCTCCAGACCTTAATTCTATGACTGAATCCAGGGAGTTCACCTCTTTTCAACTGTCTAGGTTCTCCTCTTCTTTCCACTAATTTGTCCTTGTTATTATTCACTCTGCACTTCTGTTATTTAAGTATGAGGCATGCAGGACAATGATGCATATAAACCACGTGGCAAACCACAACTCTATTGCAAGTTACATTACTCTATAAATAGAAAATGGAATGAAAACTATTTGTCTGTACAGGAAACCAATATAAAAAGGCCATACAATGTCTCCTACATGGAAGATCTTACCAGACAAATAATTATCTCCTGAATTTACAAGCGCTGCACTTGAATCCTCAAGAGCATCGTGCAGCACTGACTGGTATTTCATTATTACAATTTCATGTTATTTTAAAATCAGTCATCCTAAAACTTTTATTTGGGATTAGAATACAGATTTCATTTTTTTCATTGCCAAATTGTATTGCAATTTTGTATCATCAATATGTTAATAACTAGACCAAATTAGCATACTAAGCTTTATTTGTGACAGATCACAGCATGTGTCTATCCCTTAGCAACACAGCTTGGGAGATAAATAAAATTGTGGGTGCCTCTACTGTTGTCAAGAACATTGAGAAAATCTGATGACAAACTATGGGGAAAACAATAGTGTTGCTCCTAAAACTAAATCTGTTTCCTAGTTCTACCTCCACTCTGAATTGTAAACTGACATCTGTGACAAGGAGAAATAGCAAATGCCAGTTTTATTTTCAACATGGTGCTATTTTTACTTTTTTTCTCCACCACTTGATAGCCATCAAAATGTCCTTCCAATGCTGCAGAGAAGCGCAGCTTCCTCAAGCACTCAACACCAGTTTGGGGAGTGCAAGTCAAAGCAATTTTCTCTCACAGAGAAATACAAACTCTCAGTGAGAGTTGATCTGTATTGAAATACCCATCCATGTTAATGGCTCCGAAGTGCTATTCTTAATTATAACATTTAGATTCATTTTAAATACTTAAGAGGAAGAGAGAAATGTCACTGTGTACAGCTGATAATTGCAAAAGCTTGACTGCAGAGAGGAAAGCAAAGATGGTATTTAGCTGTATGGGTAACAGGGTAGGAAGTAACACAGAAGATCCAATAAAAGAGAGTGATCCAGGCATGCCTTCAGACATCTGCCACAGTGGAAAATCTCAAAGTAAAAATTCTGTATGGAGGTGTGAAAGGCTTGGCCACTTAGTATGGATGTGCAGCAGACAGTGGGGGACTTTTATAAAACAATTAAATGTAAAAAGGTCAGTGTTTGAGGGTCTGGCTTTGTGACCACAAGGATCTGTAACTGAGGTGGTGCAGAAACACTTTCACAAAACATTTCACGTTCAAAGTCCTTGATGTCAGGGTCTGGGGGAGCACTGGGGCATTAACAACAGCACTGTGACCACCAGTGTCAATCAGACTGGTTTTGTCCACCAAGACCTTTCCAATTTGTTCAGAAAAGGACAAGGGATCTGGCAGGCAGTAAGCTGAGCATGAAAGATCAATGTGTCCTTGAAGCAGAAAAAAAAGCAAAAGATCCTGAGCCACATTTGCAATCCTGTAGCCAGCAGATCAAGGGGCGATATCACCCTGCTCTACTCGCCATGTGTTAGCCAGATTTGGTCCTCTCAGTTCGAGAGAAACCTTGAAGTACTGAAGGTGCTCCAATGGAGGGCCACGGAGATGATTAGATGGTTGGAGAACTTGACACATGGACAAAGGCTGAAAATTAGCTTTGTCAAGAAGAAAAAGAAACTTTGGTTTGCTACACCTAGAGAAGGAAAGGCTCAGGGAGATCTAATCACCATCTTTGACTCCTGAGGATGCAGCTGAAGAGGAGGCGCTCCCTACACAGAAATGCATGGTGGCAGGATGAGAGGCAGTGGGTAGAAGTTGCTTCAGGGAAATTTCATCTGGATATAAGAAAAAAATGCTTCACTTCAAGAGCAGTTAACCATTGGAACACATTGTCCAAAGAAGTGGGGAAAATATTCAAGACTTGGAATAAGAAGGCTCTGGATAAGGTAACCTAAAGCACTGCTTGGAAGGTTCATCCATATAATCTCCCCTTTGAAACGAGAGTTTTCTGTTATTCATTTTTTGTCACCGTCCTGTCTTAGGAGAAATCAGCTTCATGCCCACCTTTCCCAGTGCTTCATCCATGAGAGAAGAACCATACTGCCTGAGAATGCTTTTGGAAAAAGCTGGGGAGAAAAGAGACACAGAGACAAATTACAAAAGCGTCATTTACAGGCTCCAGCCTCCCACCTGATGCAATGGACAAGCCTGTCCTAAGGGATTTTTTGTGTTTTTGCTTCCTAAATGTCCTGAAAACTATTCCTTGTCCCCTGCTGTGACCTTCACTGTGGCAGTGGCTGTCAAGTGATAAGCATAACCATCTCTCCAAATAGAAGAATTTGTTGAGCTGTGTAAAATAAACATAATTCCAAACCCGTATCTTCCAGCAGCAGCACTACATTGTCTCTTAACATAATGGATTTGTTAGCATCGCCTCGGTTCGAGAAGAGCAACAGGAACTGCTAAGGTGAATTATGAGAGGTTAACAATGAAAAGTAAGCATTGTGCGCTGAGCTGATGACTCATGCAGAGCTCTTCAAGAGATGCACATATTAAAAACAGCTGGAAAATATCAGACAACATAAAAAAATCCACCGTCGCTCTCTTAACCTCTGGTGCATAGACCTGGAAATTTAGTGCTGGTTGTATCTCACTTTAGAGGCTGTGGTGGAAAACAGGGCACCACAACAGTCACAGTGTAGCTTTTGATTTATCTCACTGACAGCCACCAGCCCCTTCAGTGCCTCTCTGACAAAGAAGCACAGAAGAGGACAGACATGCCAACTGGAGTGTACCTGATTTATATGAAGTGGTAAAGAACTCCGTCTGCGTGCGCAGCCGTATGCCCATGCTGGCTGACACACTCTTCTCTCTAATGATTTCTGTGCCTTATTTATAAGGCATCCAGTAGGTTTCTGTTCTGTCAGCAAATGCAGTGCTGTCTTAGCTTTAAAAACACACACATGGCCCTGGAAGTTGACCCATGGAGCTCATAGGAGAATTGGAGATGAACAGAATGCACATTCCTTGTGCTTTATTGCTTTGAGTCTCTTCTCCAAATATTACACCAGGAATTGGAACAACTCCTCCCCTGCACCCCCCACTCCAAGAGCCCTCAAAACACAGTCCAAGAGCATCCAGGTCCCAGCCCATCAAATGTACATTATTATACTCAACATTTTCTCTTCCTAGGTATTTGTTATTCCTGCCCCAAAGTTATTCCCTTGCCATCATCCCATGCTGCCATCTGTTCTGCATTTGTTGGATGGCCACTTCCACTATAGAATAGGGAAAAACCATTTTCTGTAAGACAATAAAGTATTTCCATACTATCATGTTCACTACCTCTGACCAAGGATGCCCTTTCAGATATTGCAAAAAAAGGGATAAACTTCAATCAGATGAAAATTCCACTGAAGCCCATCCATGAGACTGCTGACCCACTACTGAAACAAGGACCCTCAAGGACTTGTTATAACCTAAATGGAGTCTCTATTTACTGGCAAATGTGCTGTTTCTGCTCCTTCCCTCTCTCTTATACTCAAATGTAAAGAAGATATCAGGGGTTTGAGTATCACATTTTATTTCAGGTCCTTTTTTTCTTCTCTTCAACATTAGCCTGCAAATGGCATTCAACAAAAATATTACTTTTTATATGTGAAAATACTCATGCCACATAAAGTTAGTCAAATGAGATTACAGAAGTATGAAATCAGCCAAATTAGCAACCAGAAAACATGAGAACTGAGGAATATATTAGTCAAGGGCATGGGCATACTTGCCCATTAGATCAAACCAGCATGGGACAGGTAAAGAACACGTGGAGGAGCCAGGAGCTCCTTGCTTAGTGCTTGCCCTGAAGCTCTTACATGGAGGGTGATCCCTCTCTGCCACCCATGCTGCTGAATCATTCACCCCCATACAACACAGCTTGGCATTATTTGGGTTACAGGCTTTGCTGGAGGTCCCAAAGGAGGCTGGGAACCATTACATTCATTATGCATATTAAGGCTTGATCTGGCACAGCACCGAAGAGTTTACTATGTAAACAGGGTGTGTGAAATATAGTATTGTCACTTTTATTGATAGATAGGGAGAAGGCACAGAGTTTTGATTTACTGACAGATGGATACTGTACCTTTACTGCTCCTGGACTCAATCGTCTATCTTAATCCACTGCCTTAATCACCATCTGCTCAGAGCAGGGTAGGGGACACTCAGTCTCACTTTGTACAGGTGTAAACCTGGCCATGTGCTAGCTGTGTTTGTGTTCAGTCTGAGCAAAGCCATTACTGCATTTTAGTCTCGCTTCAGGATCAATGACCTAGATTTTCTAGGGTTGGCTGTTAGTTTTCATTCTCATCTGAAGCCATTTCAAAAGAAAAAGGAAAAAAAAATATTTAGGCAACCTAAATGTTTTAAGATTTTTAAATTGAATGTGAAAAAATAGTAACTTAGCACAACTGAGCATTGCTATTCACTTCAAAAAAATGCAAGCCTGTGGCTCAGCAGCTGATGCTCAGCAGAGCCTGTTAATGAGGCTGGTCAGCATCCCTCAAGGCTACTTTTAATTTTACATAACCTGTCCCTAATGGAACCTCTGTCATTTTAGACTAAATTGGGAACTTCATAGAGCATAACTGTACAGATGTCCAAAGGTATAGGCCTGGATGTCCCACCAGACTCCAGTTCAGCAGCATCCACAGGGGTCAGTGCTAGAGATTGATCCCATTTCCAGCCTTCAGAGTGTACATAAGTCTGGATTTTCATCAAAGCACCCACTTTAGCTCTTTGCCAGATCTGCCAAGTTCCTGATACAAGTTGGGATGAGACCTGGGCATGCACTGTCTTCTCCACAATGAAGAGTGCCATAGCAAGCAGGGGTAGAAATCATCCTTGCTATTCAACACAATGAAAGAAGCTGTGAAAGCTTTTCTTTTACAAAAAGCTGTGCCTGACAAGCTGTGAAAGCAAATATAAACGGCACTGAGCTTTCACTTAATTTCTTTTGTACTTGCAATTCATAGGTGGGGTAAGAATTCCTGGAAACTGGGGCATTACAGTGCAAACAGAAGCAAAATCTGCCTGTTCATGTCTGCAGCTGACTGGGTGGTTCTGCTTTCTTTGCACCACAAAATGACTGCATAAATCCACTTTTTCGTGGAAAGCTGAGACACCAAGTTCAGCTGCTACACACTTGCTTGCCAAAGCACAGGCAGTCTCCTGCTAAGTAATCTTTCCCAGGTAGCAGAATTTTTATGGTTCTTTAATGCTTCATCAGGTGTTAATCATAACGTTTTACTGTCTGAATAACAAGCATATCTCCCTCAAGAAAGCTTTGGTTCACATCCAAAATTCTGTTCACAGAGTAGACAATATACTTTGATAGCAGTGACCACACTTCACCCTGTGCCCAATGAATTTCCAGGCTCATGGATTGAATAAGAACATTTGTTAGTTGCTGCCTTTGATATTACAGAAGTGCCTACAATTTATTTGCCAGGATACTGATGCTGAAAAAATCAGTAATTCCAGAAAGGAATAGTCTATTTTTCTTCCTTGCTCATGTGTAAAAATGTAGCTTGATTAAGGTTAGAGGATAGCAGTGGGGTGTGTGCAGGTGAAAATCTTCTCCTCACTCATGTGATCAAGAACTGCACCAAATCAGAAAGCTGTTTTCACTGTATCATGGTCAAATTTGTTTTATCTCCATTTGTAGCAATGGGGAACAAAGACACATGGACTCCCTTGTGCATACTGAGAAATTCACTTTATTGTAGAAAACTCTTCCCTTATATATCTTTAGTTTCCACTGGACATAACCAGAAGTTAACAGAAGAATGGCACTCCTTGGCTGCTCAGCTGCAGCGCTGCTGTCCACCTGTCCCACCACCCCATCAGCTTCCCTCTCTCTTGCTGTCCACACTTCTCTCCCCACAACTGCCTCTCACCCCCCAAGTGACCTCCAACCACCCAGCCTGCTGCTGTGCCCTCCCACAGGGCTTTCTGGTAAACAGAACCATCAGCACCTTTTAACAAACACAGTCCTGTATCCCACATCCATTCCATAAAAAAGGGGACAAAGTTCCTTCTCTCCCACCCCACGATGGAATCTGAGCTGCTCCCAGCCCAGGCTCTCTGTCAATATATTCAAGAAATCTCTTAAATGATGTGGAAAGCAAAACTTCATTTTCATTGTGATTTCCTGAACACCTGTCTTCCAAGTGCTTGCTCCTTCTGAAAATGGGGCTGAGGCTCCTAAACCCAGGGCTGGTTCTAAAAGCTCTGCTCCCTCTCCAACGTGCTTGTGCAACCCTCACCTGGTGAAGCTTCACTCCCTGAAATGTTCCACTCCCAGGTTTTGAGTGGTCAGTGCAAGAGCTGTTTTGCACTGCACAAGGTTATAACGAGTTATTCTGACCAGAAGTCTTTTGGGTTATTCTTGTCTTTGTTTTTACCTGTAAAATAAACATAACCTTATAAGGGTATGCTTTAGTCAATACTCTTCAGACAAGAAACAATCAATCCTTTCATCATTCCTAAGGCAATTTTTAGCCTTTATTTTTTACTGTTTGACCTCAATATTTTATGAAGGAAAATATACAGTGAGTACCTAGCCCTGAAAACACTTCCAACATCATCTTTATGGATTTGAGTTCAAAGTCTCACTGTTAATATGCTCTTTTCACACGGGGATCATGCTTCAGCAGGTAGGTGCAGATGTTCATCTGGTGATTATGGGGTCTGTGTGGTCCAAAGAGAAATCATGGTAAGGTTTGGAAGATGCTGCTGAGTACATGGGGTGGCTGCTCCAAGGTGGCTGAACCTCCCAGAATCACAGACACAGCTCCTGGCTGAATGTCTACAAGTCCCAGAGGGTACTTCAGGATTTCTGAAACTAACTCCACACTTGGACTGCTGCCTTATCCATGCCCTGAGCGAGGCCCCTCCCTGGGACACAGACTGAGTCATTGCTACTAACACTTGCCTGCTGCATTTTTTCCATACGCACTGGTAAAAAAAAATCCTTCACCTTGTGAAAGGTGGATGAGAAATGTGGATAAGAACAGAGTGAACTCATTCTGACCCTAACTCATTCAGCACCTGCTAAGTTGACTTGCCTTTATGGAAAAGTCCCATGAAGCACAAGGCTGGAGTCACAGCTGTGCAGATGGGGGTGTGTGGAGTGGTGTGTCACTGCCAAATTCAGAGGGGAGGTTGGAGGGCTCAGAAAAACAGTGTCCAGCAGCCTTGGCATTGTGGAGGTACAACATGCTTCTCTCAAGTCCTTTAGCTGGCACACAGGTCACCAGGTTGTGATGTCCAGAGGCTGGTGTTCTGAGTGAGGGGACACACTGGGATCATTCTTCTGTTCTTCATGGACATTTAGCAGAAAAGCTTAGAGAAGCAAAAGTTGTTTAGTTCAGCCTCAGTTTAATATAATTCACATCAGTTCTGTAGTAACATTAGCTGCTGGCCCTGGTGTTAGTAGGGTTTTTACCTGGACAGCTAAGCTCACTGCAGTCCTTCAGATATTTTTCAAGTGACTTGCCAAATATCTGATCTCATCCAAGTCACTTGCACAAGGTACACCCTGAAACTGAACTTGCATCCAGGGCCTCCCGCCAGAGAGTCTTTCTTGTGGGCTTTCAGAGGTTGAAGAGAATCTGATCCTGTCACGCAGGCAGGATGAGCCAGGCTGCAGGAGACTGAAGGGTCTGTTTATATTTTAACCTCAGTTTTTCTTGCCAGAGTGATTTCTTTTTTCTTTCTGCCTATATTGTTCTGACAGTAACCGGATCGCTGCAGCCCATCAACTTTTACAGGTTTTTTTCTTTCAGCCACAGTCACGTACTAAGAAATGTGTTTTTTCATGGATTCCTCCCCTGTTGTTATGCTGACTACCTTCCCATCTGTTTGCAATCTCAAATCATTGCAGTGGCAGCAGAGTCATGGGAACAGCTGCCTTTGAAATCCACAAAGTCCCATCGTTATTCTGCACTTAGTCTTGGCTAAAGAGCTTACCTGGCTATGCTGCAGGTCACTTCCAAGGGCAAAGCTTTTCAACATCTATGGCAAATAATAAAAAAGTCTTTTTCTTATCACACTCATCCTCCCTATCTGCTTTCTCTTCAATTTCTGTTACTTCTCATTTGTGCACCTTTATGAATTATTATTTTGGCTGTGCAATTACAGGAGTTCAACCATGTGGTTCAGTCTTCTAAAGAGACAGGTCCTCTACACCACCAGCCTTGCAGAGGCTTTGTAACAGAAGAATACAGAAGATTTTGTATCACCAAAGATGGCTCTCTTGCCTAGCAGCTGCTGGCTAAAGGTACAGGTGACCTGGCAAGGAACTCATTATAGAAGTTAGTATTCCAAGGTGTAATCATAAGGGCAGTCAACAGAGAAATAATAATAAAAAAATTATGAGTTTTTAAAATTTTTTTTGAGATTTGTTACTAATTTTCTGCTAATTTTATATATTTCTTTCATTTTTAATCTTTTCATTCTCAATATAACTTATAGCAATTTATGAATGCTCAATAACTTTGTCCTTCATTAACCTGTCTAGTGTTTCCTCTCATCTTTGGAAACCTTGTCACCTGCTACATCCTGCAGAAGGAGGTCTGCAGTTTAACTACATGCAATATGATGAAAAAATACTTTTTGTTTCTTCTCAGCCTCCTTCTCTTCTGTGTAATTGTATGCCCATAGTTCTTTTACTGAAGAGGTTGCAAACTATCTATCCCAACAAACCTTTCCATGCCAAAACATCTTTTACAGACTTCAGCTGCATTTCCCCCTCTTTTCCCTAAGTTGTCTCTTGTCTGGACTGAAGGCTTCCAGCTTAGTCTATCCTGGGAACAGAATCAGTTTCTCACATTGATTGTGTCTGAGATGGTTCTCTGAATTTTTGCAGGTCTTACCTAAATCCTGCAGGATGGGAATATCAGAGCTGTACAAATTATGTGAAGGGTGGGCAAGATGGATGGATTTACCCAGTAGCATAGAAGGGCTCTTCCCTTCCTCCTCCAGCCCTTTTGAGAGTGGCACCAAGAACTTGTTATAAAAGTCTTTGCTTCCCCATCATGACATGGACAATAACAGGATAATTAACCTTAATATAGTAGCCCATATGTGACAAACATGGCAAATTTTTAAGCACCAGGACTGCTGAATTTTTTACACAGCTTCTTCAAAGTACTCTCCTAGGGCTGAATCAAGGCAGTTGAGATAACTAAAACACACAATTCTGTTTCTAAACTGTGTTTATTTTAGGTTCAATTATGCCTCTACATTCTCTTATTTTCAAAACTTTTTTATTGGGTGATAATAACAATTCTGTAATTCTCCCAGAATATCTGCAGTTATTAAAGTGCTCTCCCAAAACGTAATTTTAATTTAATGCAATTTTTCAATGTAAAAACCTCCTTTGTTTTTCATAGTTAAACCCTTACACATGAGCAGTGTAAAAAGACACTTTAGAAAACAAAACCTCAAGACAAATTTTCTTTTAGGTGCCGCAATAAAGGAAACATTGCCATACAAATCATTGAAATTCTCAAAGGTATGGAATACTGCCTTTGCATTTTTGTGAGTTTAAGCTTAAAATTGGAGATATTGGATTTGCAGATTTGCTCAGGCTGAGTCATTGTACTCTGGAAAAGCTGATGCAGATCTGTTTTCCTCTTAAAATCAGTTCCTATCAATTTTCTCTGACTCCTGTTCAATGTGAAGCATGTCAAACCAGCAGGCACAAATACAGACGCCTCTCTATCTTCCCCCTGGAATGTCACCACACTGACATTTCTATCCCCTCCTGCTAGTCTCTTCCTCCTTCCCTCCATAGTACCTTTATCTTCTCAACATCTCTGGAGATTCCCCTTTCTTGGCTTCTTTCCTGAATAGCCTTGTCGAGAATGGGATTTGGTGTGAAATGTGCTTTGATTTTCTGATGGGATTAATGGCTAGGTTTTGACCTTTTTGTCTGGTTTTGAGCATTTCTTCCTTACACGAAATTTACTTTCTCCTGCAGGATTCCCTCACATAAAAAGGTGTTTGTGGAAACTGCCAGTCTCTTCTGCTCTCACAGAGGACCAGACCACCTCTGCCCTTAGAAAAGGTGTCATTTGCCAAAAATGCTGCTGGCTTTCCTCTGCAGAGGAAACATTATATATATGGTTGAATAAACTGTTATTATAGTCATTATGTCTCTTTTTATTATACACATTTAGAAAGAGAATAAATTTCCCCAGGAAGTTTAGTTTTCATTTTCTAAAAGATTGCATTTCAAAACTAAAATGTCACAGTTGTCTCTTATGCCAATAGCTTTTTAAGTCTATTTTCATGTGTATATATGTGTATATATCAGAATCATGGAATAGATTGAGTAGGAGGGGACTTTAAAGAACTTCCAAACCCCATGAACAGCCACACCTTTCCCTAGACCGGGCTGCTGAAGCCTCTGTCCAACCAAGGGAATTCATTTTCATACTCTGGGACCTTTGTGTGAATTGCTGTGAAAGCCTTGAATTTTCTATTTTAAGATTTCTATTACAGCTTATTAAAGGAATGTGCAATCTTTGGGTGTTTGCAGAGATTTCCACTTTATCTAGCACAGCTTGTGTGAGTTTATGTCCTTCTGGGCAACTGGAAGGCAGCATGCAGGTTTTCACAGAGATTTTGGCTTACACGACTGTGGTGAAAAGACAAAAAAAAAATTCTGTTTTTCACAACATTTAACAGGCAGTCCAACAAAGAGTAAACATTCCTTCCCTCTCTCATGCTGCTTTGTTCATATTTCAAGTTAAATTCCATTTTACTGGACTATATTACTGAATCCAGCAGGAGTAGTCAAGAATTTTCCTTTGGCTATGTCTAGTCCACAAGTCTCTGGAGGCACAGACATTTATAAAAGCAAATAATTTCCCTGGATTTCTGCATTTTGATACTCAGATCCTGACATTTGTGTAACCCCATTGCAAATCATCTGTTTTCCCTACACAGAGGTAATTAGCTTTCACCCTAACTGCTGGGGAATCCACACATCATTTTATAGCAATTTCTCTCAAGGTGATCTGGGACTTCAGCAGAAGTCACCTTTCCCTCTCCTTGTGGTGGCATTACCATGCAAAAAGGAGAAACACAACTGACTGTAGGAGCCAGTATACCACTGAGAGCCCCTGTGCCAATATCTCAACATCTTCATGGCCCAGCATAAAATTTAGGTTCACTGTTTTTTAGTGAACACATAAAGGTTGTCCTTCTTGTTATCTGTCCCCTGGTAAGCTAAGATGGGATTTATGTTGCGTAATTTGATCTGTCTAAAATCAAATGTTGTAATCTATGTTAATCTATTCTTGTCCAGACTCACTTTGAAGTCAATGGGTAACAAGTCCAGCTGAAAGCATAAATTCACTGCACCTCAGGGCTGGTGACAGGTAAGGGGGTAATTGGACCTACCTTTGTAGTTTCTTCTTTGTCATTAATTATGAAGGGACCTGGACAACTAACCCACACTTTTGTAAATTCTAGAGGATCAATGAAGGTGCTTTGAAATTGCAAGAAAAATTTGTATTGACTTGGAAACAGCCCCAAGTTTGCCCAGTCTGTGCAGAAAACCAAAGGTTTTTGTGTCCTTCCGTGAAGTTTTACAATACTAGTGACACCAGAAAGCTTGTGGGACACTCATTTAACATAAGAACACGTATTTATATCACACTTTTGTAGTTTCTGCTCTCCTCCTTTCCTGAGGAGAATTTGGTCTAAAACCCTAAATCTGCAAATGCAAAACAAATTCACTTAACTTTACAGACCAGATTCCTGAGTCACTCTGGCTAAGTGGCACAGGGCAAAAATATCCCTTCTCTTCATCTCCTGCAGTTCAGAGGAATCAATAAGGTCAGGCAGATGCATCAACGTCGAGCACTTGAACAAGTGTTCTGCAAGACTGGGTGTAAGCAAAGAAAGAAAAATCAAGGTGCAAGTCCCATAGAGACAGCAAAAGCACAAGAGCATTAAATCAAGAGAAACAGTGACTGAGTTTTGCTCTGCCCCTGGGTGTTCGGGATCACAGGAGAGCCCAGAAGAGCTGCTGCTCTGGATGGATGGCTCACAGCTCCTGGGTCACATCTGTCAGCAACATGGAGCTGTCTCAGAAATCCACGACATTTTCTCCAGAGGCAGTCATGCTAAAGCAGCTGTACTCTATGTCCTCTGTGCCAAGGTTTAGAGTCCTTTGCAAGATTATGAAGCTGCTGCTCTGACATACCTGGCTGGCCAGAAGAGGTGGATCAGATGGCTGAGTTTGGGGGATGAAAGAAAAGGGTGTTTCTGTGGAGAGATCTGGAAGAATAGGCTAGAAGTACTCCGGGAATAACAGGGAATAGCATTTTCCCCTGTTGATGGATTTGATCCCCCTTTTCTGTTCTTTTCCAACTGAGACTTCTGCTGGATAAAACAAGGGTAAAACTCAGGAAAGAAAATCTGGATTCCTGTGTGAAGCTGAGCTGTCTCTCAGCTGCAAATCCTCGAGAGATTTTGACTCAGATACTGCTTCAGAAGTAGCCTGGGATGCCATAAACCAGGACATGGCTCATATTTGTGACTCCAGACACACCACTTCCAAATGCTTTGTGTGCATGTGTGTGAACAAGCTAGACTCAAACCACCCAAAACTAGGTTTTTATGGTCAAATAGAAGTGTATTCCCTGTCAGAGGAAATGGGTCCTAGAGAGTAATTGTGGTTTTCTGCACAAGCACTGATGCAATATGGTGCTCTGCTCCGTCACTGCAAATATCACCAATGAACCCATATTTTTTCTTTTTAATAGTCTTCATTGCTCAGTTTGCTAAATCTCAAAGATGCCTGCTCCTGCTAGTTAAGACCAGGAAAGACACTATATCAGATTAAAAAACAAAGAAAATCCATTTTCTCCATTTTCCTGCTTCCAGCAGCCGCTAACAGTAGATATCTATAAAGAATACAAGGAAAGGTCATAGGAGCACTGCAAAAATAGAGTAACTCTTCTCCATAACACTCTCCCAAACTCAGTTCATCCCAGGGAGAATTAATAAAGATCAGGATTTTGGTAACAGCTCTAGATGAGACATAGTTAATTGGCCTACATTTTAACAAAAGTATGCTAAAATTTCCTAAGCAAAATGTCCTAATTTTCAGGTCTTAAATGTAATTGATTTCAAACATTGCATTGAGTTTGTTGATTTGGGTTTTGTTTTTTTTTTTTGTTTTTGTTTTGTTTTGTTTTGGTTTTTTTCTTGTATTTCACTTTTTCATTTCAGTATCTCAGCTGCATTGGTTGTTATTGATTCAGAAACTGACAGTCCATTAGAGTCTGAGTAGTAATGATGGAACAGTATAAACCTCTTATCTTTTTATTAGTTGAAAATATAATATCATTTAATACATTTGCAAGAAATTACTTCAAGAATAATATAGAGTTACTTAAAAATTAAAATAAAGATGAAATTCAATCTAAATGCATCAGTTGAAGGGGTTTTAAAATTAATTTTAAAGAAATTGTTTCCACAAAGGAAAAAAACAAAAACACTGTGTTTGTCACAAAGAGGCAAAGCCTTTCTCTTCACATTAAAATGAAACAGTCACATTTAACAAACTATTCAAACTGAAAAATTGCTTTGATTTTTCCAGAAAAATTAAATTTAAATGTTCTAAACTTACTTTGACCTGTACAGGGCTGAAAAGAAAGCATTTTCTTCTTTCTCATGTTAAGCAAATAGACAAAATCCTGAGTACTAGCAACAGTGAGAACAGTGAGAACACAGTAAAATTAGCCATATATAATATCTGAATACATAAATTCATGCATGAATCATGCCAATTAAAGCACAAAATAATTTTAAATCAGCTCATGAGAGAATCACATACATGAGAATTGCATAATATGTTGGTAAAATACTTTCCCTGGTTGGAAAAAAGTATATTATTTTTTCTAAGCAGCTATTTTAGGACCATTTTGCAGGTAGATTCTAATGCAAACAAATATTTTGTCTAGTTGAGCTTGTTGTCTTCAGATGCTCTATACAAGAAAAAAGATCACAAAAATTAATATTTTTTTCTTGGTACTTCTAGTTGGTATTTATCACATCATTGAACCTGATGGTTCACTCTGAAGTGCTTTGCTGCTCTTATGGAGGCTATTGCTTATGAATGCTTTGTATTTTTGGAAAAAAAAAAAATCCTTTATCTCCCCAGAGTGTGACTCTGTGAGCTCATCTACAGAATTATTGTTATAGCAACCACTACAGGTGATTGGAACCAGACTGTCTTGGGCTTGTGAGTGATGCACAATTTATGGCTCATATTCTGTCTTGTGAAAGGCTTAGGGCTTATGAACGTGCTTGGGTTTTATCCAGCAGTAGAATTCCAGTGTTTCAAATCATAATATCCATAGTTTTGGGGGAGGGAGATGAGGATAGAAATACTGCCATAATAGTATTGATGGAGAAAAAACAGGTCAAGAACAGAGACACAGAGAAAAAGTGGGTTTGGGGATATTATGTATATAGATTATTAGTGTTTAGCTGTGGATGATGAGGTTGAAGAAGATGTATGTAGTAGAGTGTGTTTTTATGGGGAGAGCAAAATAGAAATACATAGGCTAATACTTAATAGTGTTCTTACAACACAGTAAATTAATTCATGGCAAGTAATATACTCATTTCATAGGGCAGGTTTGCTTGTTTGCTACATTATGGTTTTGTAATTGTGTCTGCATTTAGATGCTCTTCAGCCATTGGAAACAGATCATTCTACCCTGCAATTACTAATATTGATTTACAATAATATGTGTCTCTTACAAAGTGTTTCAGTAACATCTGCAAAAGCAGATGATGCAGAAGCATTAATCTCTCCATCTCTCTAATTAAAAAAAAAAAAAAAACCATAGTGGTTTTGGCCTGTAATGGCATGAAGGAACATAACTGTGATGAGTATTTCAAAGAAAGGATTATATTTCTAAATTTCCTATACTGTGGCAGAGGGCATACAGATAAAGATTATGGAACACTTCAAACACAGCAGCATCTGATTTTGGTATGTTAAGCAAATAGAAATAATAGCATATAAACTGCATATCCTGATTTTTGGTTCAAAATGTACCCCAAAGTATAATTAAACTGAAACTTGTGGAAGCTACAAATGAGACTGGTTTTGAAACACTACATAAACTGAATGAGGTTTATTAGCAAATTTATCAGTGCTCGTGGCCTGGATTCAAGTCTGCAAACAAAACTGAATTCAGCTGCATTTTGCAGTCCTTATTCTTTCATTGTGAATGTCTCATATATTTCCCTCTATTTTTCCTGTAAAAACCCTTCACCAAATGGCCTCAAAACAGCATCCAAAAATAAAATATCCGACTTCCGTAATACTGAAAGAATTATTAAACAACAATCTAAAACTGGCAAACCAGGAAAAGAAAATAATGTGAGACGTCATCCCCTTCCAGCTCATTATTCAATGTGTCTTCTTTTTGACATAGGCCAAATGTCCCCCATTACTTTTCAGCATTTCTTACCTCTTTTAAAAGCAACTGACAGGCTCTGTTTAATACATTTTCCAAAGCTGCAACAGTTTTTTTGTGATACAAGAACAAATAATAAAAAGTCAAAAAAGAGTATAAAAGAAAAATCTGTAATGCTAAATAACTATATAATAAGCTGGCATTCTTTCTACACCCTTGCTTTATTTCACTTTGTGACTTGGACATCAAGAAATAATATAAACTATTTAGACCCCACTGACCTTTTCAAAAAGGAAGGAAATTAATTATATCCTGGAAACTCCTTTTCTCCATTTGGGATGCCCCAAGATCATGAGATAATACCCAAGGCCAGATAATATATAGGACTATGTGTGGAATGCAATTTTCTGGTGGCAGATCTCAGCAGGAACATTTAGAGTACATCATAAGGTCTTGGATGCCAACACATAGGACTTGATTCAGCTCATGACTCACAGGCATCTGAATCTGCCTTATCTGGATGGACTAAATCTCCATGACCTGTGCTTGTAATGCAGGCTTGGATACACAGGTAAACATTTAAATTTAGATTTATTGATTTGAAATTGACTCTTTCTTTAGGTTTGACCATACAAATGCCATTTCAAGTTATTGATTTTTATACCTTAGCTCAAGTCTTCTAGGTGGGCTTCACACTGGCTTAATACCACCCATAAAACATCCTTATGAGGTGTCGCAAAAATAAATATTTTTAATCTTGTGAGCTTTAATGATAATGGAGCCTTTGCAGTTAAATATTTATTGGCTGCAGTTTTAGAAAACACAAGGCAGCACTTTCTGCACAGCGAAGTCCTTGGTAACCGCAGGACTGGGCAGCTCTATTTAGAGTCAAAATCTTTCCAGCCCCACGTCTGAATAGTTCTGTGTCTTTATGGTCTTGAGCTAGATTTACATATCAAGTGGCAAAAATCTGCAATTTTCAGAAGTTTATATGCCTCATTCTCTTTTTATGCTCTTCATCATATTATGCACTGCCTGAGCTTGCAGGTCTGTGTGATGGAAATCATGGCTTCTTTTCTGTGCTTTTTCTGAACCCAGCATGAAACAAGGCTTGCAAAAACCTGTATTACCATTGCAGCTGAAACACCTGCAATCAAACTAATATTGTGGTAGACACATAGAACTTTTGAAATCAAGCACAAAACATATTTAGCAGCAGTAACTGCAGAGGGGTGAAAGATGCTGTGGCTTCAAGTATTATATTTACATATAGGAAATTAAGCAGAAATCCTTTACTGTGAGGGTGGGGAGGCACTGGAACCAATTGACCTCAGAAGCTGTGGCTGCTCAGTCCTTGACAGTACTCAAGATCAGGCTGGATGAGGCTTTGAGCAACCTGATCTGGTGGAAGGTGTCGCTGTCCATGGCAGGGGAGTTGGAACTGGATGATTTTTCAGGTCCCTTCCAACCCAAACCATTCCATGATTCTGTGATGCTCACTAAGGTTAGTGCATCCCAAACTCTGATCGCGCAAGATCAGCCACTGGCAGTGGTTCTAACAGAAGAGGCTGAATCCAGGGCTGAAAAATTGTTTGAAATTGCCCTTGTTTGAGACTTTGAGCTCCCTGCTTTTGCTGTGGCTGCTGTGACCAAATCTGCCAAGACTTCCTCTGCATTTGTAACCTCAGTAAGTGGGACAGATGGATGCCAAAGTAATCGCTGTCTCTGTGGCAGCTTATCTAATTAAACATTTAGACAGAGAAAGGTATAATTGCAGAATAATCTATCTGCTTTTATTGTGTTCTTTCCCTTAAGACACTCCTGCCTTTCTGACAGAGAAAATAAACTTTGACAGATGTTTACTTTCAAAGTAGAAAAGATAGGGGAGTTCTATTAACACAGACTGTATTCAATAGCGAAGCTATTCCTTCACTGCACTCGATGCCAGCATTCTTTGTAGAACAAAGATTCTGGTACTGAGTAAAATTTGATTTACATGCCTGAGGGAATAATAAAAGAAACCTATTATGGAATGAAATGGGCTGTAATCACATTGAGAGGATAGAGATTGTTCCTTGGGTGAAGAGGGGGCAAGGCTACTCCCTGGTAAATGGCCTATTGAAGAAGAAAAAACAGTGTTATCCAAAATACAACGCACACCAAAGTTTGAGGAATGACATGTGCATCACTTGCAGCCAGAGAAGATGTACACTGAGTGTTCAACACAGGACCACTGGCAGGGAAGCACAGCTGGACATGGAACACCAGGACAGAACAAGAAAGCCTTCCTGCCCTTGTCACTGCATAATGCCTCAGCTGATGTTAACTCAGACCGTGCAGAGGGGCAGAATCCAAGTCTAGGATGGGCCCATTCTCCCCACAACACACAGGGTTTGTGGAGCAGGGTTTGGCTGCTGCTCCCCTGGCCAGGAGCCAGCCTCAGCTGCTGCTGGGCTCGGCACAAGGCAGGCAGGGAGCGATTCCAATTACTGGAGGAACAGCTGCTGCTCCAGAAGACATGGATGTGAACTGAGCAGAGAGCTGGCCTGCAGGCCCACAGCACAGCTGTGCAGTACTATTAAAGCACAGGACTCTCATTAGGTCAGGAGCAGCTTCTCAAATGTGCACAGACCTGAGCAGAGACTGATCTCCACCACATCCTCCCCCTGTCTTCACTGGCATTATTGCCAGGAAGAACATTATACTGAGAATTCAGGATGCTTCCTGCAATTTTAAGGGTGCGCAGCACCCTGTGCCTCACTGTCACACACACCGTTCCCCTTAATGACATTTCTGCTTGGGTTCAGAGACAGAAATGCTGAGCTCCCACAGGCTTTCTAACTCTTCTCACTGCTACTCATGACAGGCCTGATATCTGCCCTTCTATCAGCTCATTCTGCTGTGATTTTACAAGGAATTTTCTTCTATGATTGTGCACTATGTAAATTCAATTCTAATTATATAGAAATTATCATTCTGATTATACAATGATATATATCACATTTTGAGGCAAATGATGAATGTTACAGAAGGATATCAAAAAAGCTAGTAATAAAAGTAGTTCAGTGGTTAACACCAGAGAAGAAAAAGCAATACGGAAGCAGATGCTTTTTGATTTGAAGATTTGAATTGTCCTTGTTCCCCAAGTGCTACAGAAGCAATTGCAGTGGACAGCCACATTTCTTGTGATAGGCATAATGTCATTCATTGCTTTATACTTGAATGACTTGGATACTACAGAGTCTGTCAAGTCTAAATCTATTTAAGTCATGACAATTTATGTTATACTAGAGTACGTTACTTGTTTTGATCATAAGACTAAAACCATTCTTGCATGAAATTAACTGAAACTTTAAAATAAAAACCAAGCTCTTTTCAAGGCAACTGAAATTTTCCTGGGTCTGAGATGGCCCAACAAGCTACAAATACAGAGGAGCAATGCAGGAAACTAAACTTTGCTCCATCCATATCCTGAAGCCCTCAGATGGGTGTGCTCAAGGCCCAGAGGCTTTAGCCAAATATCTTGAAGAAAACACACTCTGGTGCGAGATCTGCTCTGCAGACAGAGTTACCTGTCAGGCACAGTGTTTGGGCTATTGCCTTTACAATCATTACATGCTTGGCTTTCTGTTTTTAAAGGTTGAAAGTAACTGAGAGGTGCACAGGGCAAACACCTGGGATGGGTCTTGGATTTCCCACCTGTGGGAAAAAGAGAGTGGGAAGGAAATGGAGGAAAGGGGAAATCCTTACAAATCTTGGTTCTGTGGACAGATGAGGTAGAAATTTTTCAACCTTGGATTGATTTATTCCTGCACTAAAACTCCTAAATTTCTTCAGAAAATAAAGATATTTTCTTTATCTTCTTTAGATAAAGAAAATTAGATAATATATTCGATAAAAGATAAGATTAGATAAAAGATTAGATTAAATTAAAATAATATTTGATATGGAACCCTTTATTGGAACTTCTTCTTGCCCAGTTATTTCCAGACACATTTTAAGAAGTTTTAATGAGAATATAAAGGAAAAGCTTCAGTTTTCTGTATGAAGTCCTCCTGTTGCATTTTTTAAATTTTCCTGACCAGTTATTTTTTCCTTATTTCTTTTTTTAATAAAAATATTATCTCTTCACCAATTTGTGTTTACAAATTTATGGTTAGGTTTTTTTTTTTTTTTTTTTTTCTTCTTTTTTTTTTTGTCTAGAGTGAATAAAGTGAAAAGAGGAGAAAAAAATAGCTGAGGGGATAAAAAGTCACCAGGTTCTAGAGCCCACATGTGGTAAATGAGCTTGTCACTTTCCATAGACCTAAATTAAATCACATTATATAACCAAATTACTGTAATCTCCAAATATAAACTTAAACACTATTTCTCACTTTACATTTTTAAAATAATCATAATCCTCAATCAATTTCTTTCCCAATAGCAAATATATTAACTCATGCAAGAATTTTTTTTGCTCTATTTGAGGGGAATCCCTAGATTTGTATCCTTTCACCCTTACTCTCCTTTGTCCCTTTCTCTCATACATTATTATGAGAAGAAATAATTCCTTTGCAAATCTGGTTAAATGCTTAGTTTACAATAAAAGTGAAAAGAAAAAGATTGGAAATAGAAAGCTTTAATCAGGGTTTGTAATAAGAGGATGAATTCGGGAAAATATATCCATGAAATTTCATTGTTCAAACATAAACCCAGATACCTTGGCATGCCAGGGAGATCAGCAGCAAATCCTATTAGCAAGATAGTGGAAGGAGAGGGGCTGTGCTGTGTGACTGCTTTTAACAGCTGCAATAAAATGGATGTGCGAGAAAAACAGCTGCAAAGTGATGAAATATGCGGGCAGAGCTGTATTGAGAAGAGTTGTGAATAACCTTAAAACCAGCTAATTTAGATGGACATGGCCAAAGTGGTCAGCGTGGAGTCTCAAAAAAAATGAAGAAGAAAAAAAAGGGGGAAAAAATAGACAATACCGGTCTCAAAGGCATATATAAATATATATATACAAAAATATTAAATGGAACTGTCTAAGCAGAGAACAAAACTTGGTGATGCAACCCTTTGCAAAGGAATTCAGATGATTTAGAGAGCAGTGAGTTCAACATGAACTTGTAATATGACAATGTTGTTAAGCACAAAAATCAAAAGCCTTCACTCTTTTCTTCCATACAGGGATCTTAGCACTTAAGGATATTGTTATCTGTCTAACTATCTATGTCTTTTCTGCTGAAAGAAGAAAACAATCCTTTTCTGGGCAAGCATGCACCTTCTGCCTTTTTATTTACTGGAAATGTACAGAAAATTACAGAGATTGAGAGTAGAGTACTGGCAGTGATTAGGGTGGGGGAGAGTGACTTATGAGGATGCTCACACACTCCTAAGGGTGCCCTTACACAACCCTGGTTTTCTTTGATGGCAAAGCTGCTTAAGACATTCACACCACCCTTGCAGCCTCCAGCTGCTCATTTTCTTTCCTTGTGCAGCAGATTCCTGCTCCCTCAGCTCTGCCAGTGACTTTGACCAGGACACAGTGGGACCAGATCACTGAAACTGTGAGTTTAGAAAAAAAAAATACAGCTTCTTTGAATAGCCCAAACATCTTTTTACCAGCTCTATTTTCTCCTGCAAGAGTCCAGGATTGGCCCCACAAATTATTACAGCAGTACATCCAAAAGAGGAAATTTATGGGGCAGTATTTTGTGCTGGTCAAGAGGAGAAGGAAATTAGAGTCTTCTGAGAAAGATTTTGCTGCTCAGGGAATTCCAGATGGCTTTTTTAGGTGTAGCAACCTGTGAAGTGATGGACTTGTGCATGACAGCAAAACCTGGAAGAGACAAATTGGTTGGCCCAAAATCAAAAAGCAAGGAATGTGCTTGTCTACAGATATGTGTGTAGTATTTAAAACCAAAGTTGTCTCAGCATGATATAGACAGAAGACTTTTCATTAAAATTAGGACAAAAATGGAGGGTTGAATATTATGCAGTGCACTCTGAAGGGTTTGTTTTGCTTTTTCTTAGATGAAAAAATTAATGAAATATTTACAAGAAAAATCTCAAGAACAATCCTCTATTGAAGGAACTGACTAGTTGAGGATATTCTTTCTTAAGCTCGCCAGTGAAATAGTATTTACAAATGAATTTTTTTATTACATTAAATTATTTCTTTTGGAGTACAGATATTTTGTTTTAGATGTAACAGCTGTTTTAAAAGTACATCAGTGTTTTGAATGCTATTCTACTGAAAGCAAAGGGAAAATGAACTGTAAGATTATACTCTTTCCTGCAGTTATAAAAGATGAAGTTAAGGTTCTTTGGAAAAACACGAATATGTTCTCCCAGTCTTCAGAGTTTTCTTTTTTCATTTGTTTATTTTTCAAAATTTGAGGCAGGCAAAATATTTCCTGAAACTGAAAAATGAAAATCCCAAACAATCTATGAAGGAGTTGATATGAAAAAAAGAAAAGAAAATAAGAGAGAGGGATAGAAAACCTTAAAATAACATTTGGATGCTTAAAAAATACAATATCTTCTACTTGGAAGGTGGTTTAAAGACTGCTGAGAAGGCTTAATAGAGAATTAAGGTGTGATCAATATCCATCACATTAAATAAGATTCCAAGTGTACAGGAAAAGCTTGTTTAGAGTTTACTTTTAAGCTGTCTCCTATTAAATTTGTCTCAGAGCATTAGTTGTTCAAAAAATGTGGGATTTATAGGTTTTAGGGGCCACCAGGAGCAGTCTGGCTGTTACCAGTGCTGCACAGCATGGGTAGCACTGAAGCTGGAATGTGATGGGAGCCCCCATAAGCTGGAAGAGGATGAGGAGGGAGTGTTTGTCACAGAGGGATAGAGTGAATTCTGCAGTCAGCACAGACAACACTCAGGCATCACATTGGCACAGACTGCTGTGCACTGCTCTGCAAGCAGCCTGTGTTTTAGGAGGCTGTTTACAGCAGCACCTTAGAGCTGTGCTATTTATGGGCTCCTTCCTCCACAGAAAACCCCTCATGTGAGAGCAGGATGAGCAGCTTCATGTGCACAGCTGAGTTAACATCATCAGCCTTTCTCCCATGTGGAAATAGAGAGGAGGATGGGGAAGGGAGGAACTCACCTAGTGTGCCAGGTTGTTTTCACAGTCATTAGCAAACAGTTTTACTTCTCCTCCTTATCTCCCATACAAGACCCTGGAGAAGTCTGGGAGAACCAGGGTGCTGGGAATGGATATCTGGGCCATATGTTCGTGGCTGTGCTGCATACACAGCCAGGTTGCTTCCTCTTAATATGTAACAGAGAATCATTTAACTGCTCACATGGGGTTAACTTCATTCTAAAATTTTGAGTTATGGGCCTTCTAAGCCTAAAGATTAAGATGCAGCTGTTCTGACCTTTCTGCCTTTCACCACACCAATGTGCAAAATTGCCCTTTTGGCAAAAACGGCATGAAGATGGTAAAAGGTCTGGAGGGGAAACCATAACAGGCTGAGGTCATTTCGTCTGTTCAGTCTGGAAAAAAGGAGATTCAGGGGAGACCTCATTGCAGCTAAAAATTCCTCATGAGGGGAAGAAGAGGGGCAGACACTGATCTCTTCTCTCTGGTGAACTGTGACAGGAGCCAAGGAAAAGACTTGAAGCTCTCTCAGGGAAGTGTAGGTTGGATATCAGGAAAAGGTTCTTCCCTCAGAGGGTGCTTGGGCACTGGAATAGGGTCCTGAGGGAAGTTGCCACACCACCAAGCCTGACAGAGCTCAAGAAGAACTTTGACAATGTTCTCAGGTACATGGCAAGATCCTTGGGGTGATCCTGTGCAGGGCCAGGAACTCACCTGGTTTGACCCTTGTGGGTCCTTTCAAATACAGAATATTGTATTATTTTAAATGGGTGTTTCTACAGCTCTCACACCCTCTGACTGCCCTTTCCCATCTCCAGACTCTCATATCTCAGGTTGCTAAGATGTTATGGGCACAGCTTGGCTTGGGTGGCAGCTTAAGTTGAAAACTCTGCTGGTTTGGTCCCAGCCTGGAAAATAAGGCTGGACTAAGCAGCAAGATTTGGGTGAGAACTGATTGCTACAATTCTTATGAATCACTAATTCTGTGTTAAAGTCAAAGAGTGTTACATTACTGTAAAGACAAATGTGTGTGCAAGGCCTGTTCACTGATGGGTAAAACATTTTCCAGCTTCTCCATAACAGGAAAAATTAAGGACATTACACTGTGTGACTTTACCAGAAGATCTGCAAGTCAGAGTTGCCTTGAAGAGTAGAAAAAAAAAAAAAAAGAAAACCCACATATATTGATGTTTGCTTACTATAATGCTGCAAGTCATCTTGTTTATGCAGCCATACTGAGTTTATGCATGTTTAGCTTCTGTTATGACTGCAGCAGAAATTTTACTGTTGTTTGGAGGCAGATAAAAGATGGAGGAACAGGAACATTGTTCCACTGTCATCAGCATCCTGCAATAATCTGGTCTGGTTTAGTTTCCCTTGGAAAATAAATATAATTAAGGCATAGAAAGGACTGTAAAACATAACTAATGAAATTCTGTCTTTAAATATATCACACTTAAGACTGGAATATTCTTCACTTACCTTAAGATGTCTAAAAATTTGGGGTCTAGTTTATAAATCACCCAGCTTCCCTCTGTCATGTGTGGAAAAAGAGGTGTTTCCACAATGTGTTCCACAATTATCCTTCAGCTGTCTCTGAACAGGACAAATTGTAGAAAAGATAATCTCTCTACTGCCTATCAAGCAAATGCTGCTGACTAGTTAAGTTGTCTGAGATTTGGAAGATATGAACTGCTGTGATCTGCTTAAAAAATAAAAGCCTTTTTCTTTGGAGGATTTTCATCAACACTTCAAGCATTTTCTTTACTCAAATAGAAAAAAAATTCTAGTCATAAATTATTCGTTTCTTACTGAAGATAGAATGTTTTTGAGAAAAACAGCCACTTTCTGCAGACATTTTTATTCAGCCTCAAATCAAAGCAGCCATGGATGCAAAACACAATGTGCACACAGAAATATTTGAAAGGATTAGAATCTAATCCTTTCATTAATTTGAGATACTTCTATAACTTGAAATTTAAAACTGACAAAACATCAAGTTTTTGCATGAATGAGGAGCTTGCTTGACTTCAGTTTCAGCAAATTTAGTTGAGTGTGTATCCTCTGCTGAGTGAAAAGCTGTCTGGTAAATTTAACTGTTTCTGACTGAATGACATATTTGTCTGCTGTCCAGGACCACGTGGAATTACCTTGACAAAGAAATATGGAAGAATTAGGAGATATGGTGAAACTTCTCGTGCTGCCCACAGATGGAAACAGACTATTGGTCAAAACAGACCATTGATCTGATTTAAAAGTGGACTGACAGAGGAATAGAAGCCTGTCCCAGCAGAAGAGGAATATTTGCCCTTTTGGACAACTGAGGAAGCACAGTTGGAGGCTGGGCCAATACATTAAATTGCTATTTTCTGAGCTTCTGTGGAAAGGCTCCCTAAGGAAATGGGGACATAAAAGCCCATTGATAAAGAACTAACACCAGTGAATTATAAGCTGTGTCCACCTTTCCAGGACATGGGATGTCTGGGATCATCTCCATTTGGTTTGCTGAGTCCCAGTGCCTGGCTGAAGGGCCTCTTTCCACATCAAGTGGTTCTAGAGCTTCCTGAGAAAAGCAGCTCATATCCATGCATGGCTTCTCTTCTCCCTTTTCCTTCTGTGTGCTTTGAAGGAAAACATCTACAGAGCTGGACAGCAGTGAGAGGGGCACTTTGTGCCATGGACAGGCTGGCACTGAAACCCCACCATGTGCCACCTGCTGTCTGTCCCCTCACCTGGATCCATGGAGACACAAATCTACCATCCCCTGTGAATAGTGTTGGTTCTGACTTGGTATCCCAAAATGCAGCTGCTCAGCAACTTCCAGACAAAATGCCTTCACAGCAGAAAAACACTTTTTGGGAACTGGACTGATTTAAACAAAACTTTTTAATTTTTTTTTCTCTAGTCCAGGGCAAGACTTGTTATCATATTAGAAATTAATCAGAAAATAGAAATTACTCTTATGCTTACAATGTCATTCTAGGAAATTCCTATCAGGCAAGACAAATTTCTTTTCCTTTGCTAAATCCAGCAACCAGATTTCCATGCGGTCTCTCCTGGTGTCAGCCAAATATCTTTCTTCTAACACATTCTGAAGGCATCCCGTTCCCTCAGAGAACTTAAAAGGTTGCAAGTCTGGATTAGAAAACATTTTCTTTCTCTCTGTTGATGTTGATATCCCATGGACAGGCAGGTGCAGCTGCGTGAAACCTTCAGACCATGCAAGCTGTTGGGTAAATTCTCATTCCCCCATGGGCAGCTCTCTCACTCATTTAGGGCTGGTGTGGGCCAAACCAGCTGATTCACAAAAAAAAATTGTCCTTAACTTTCACCCAAATTTCCTCACAGGAAATATCTTTCCTTTCTTACTCATGAGCTAATTCCCATTAAAATGGTACACTGTTCTTTATTAAAAAAAAAAAAATTAAAAAGAAAAAAATCTGGGGAAAGATGGCATGACATTTTTGACAGAGCCGTGAATCACAATGCTCAGATGAATGGTTATCCAAAGCCATTAAAAGTGCTTCCACACTTGACACAAAGCACTGTTTAGGAGTCAGGCTGGGCTGGAATCTGCTCTCTGTTTCACCAATCTCATAATGAGCTTTAGCAAGAGCTGCTCTTGATTTGTGTTGGGTCAGAGTCAGACCCTGGGAATATGTCTCTCTTTCTACAGTGTTCACATTATCTCATAAACGGCTTCAACACCCAAAACTACAGCAGTGAAAGATCTAAGAACAGTTACTGCTGTATAATTCTAAAATGCAAGCCTACCCCTGTTAAACTGACAGTTATTTTTTAAAAGTACACTCTTTAAATTGTCAAAACCAATCCTTTATTACCCTGCAAAAAGCAGTTTAAGAAAAACTCAATTGGTGCTTAAAATAGTTGTTTGGGATTTTTTTTTTTAATTCAGAAATCACTCATAAAACCTCAGGATCCAGTGAGATATAACAGCATCTGTCATAGACCTGCAGGCAAATTAACTTAAAATTGACAAAGATAATGTTGGAGTAAAATCTCCTTGGGGCTTTATTATTCACAGCAAAAAGTTTATTTTGAGACAACAATCGGGGACTTGAAACGCAATTCTTTATCAGGTGCTTGATTTCTAAGTGGAAATTTGGTAAGCCTTTTTCTTTGATGCAGAAAACATTTAAAGAAGAATTTAGATATGTATATGCAACAGTGGTGGAAATCACAAAATTAGAGTGAACAGCTGGCATGAGCAGGTAATTTACTTGACCAGATTCTGTATTCATCCTGTTGAATAACATTGTGTGACTGAGGATTTGGGCCCTTCCTAAATCCATTATTTTAGCCACAAACTAAACAACTTTCCAACAAGTACTGGCACATATAAGGCTGCTTTTTATTCCTTCTGAAACATCTTAGATGCAGAAAATCTTGATAGGAAGTGACCCAATGACAGACTAACAGCACAAAGGCTTTCCTTTGGCTTTGTGCTGGGTCTGGGGAACAATTTTCCTTATACTTTACAGTGTTGTGAGTTAATGAGCTAAAATGCTACTGCTACTCACAAAAGTGATAGTCTTAAGTGAAGCAGGAAGCAAGGGCATTATCAAGGGTCAAAATGGGACTTTGGAGATGCTGGGAATAAAACAACCACCGTGTAATGTGAGGAATCCTACTTTTATCCTGTGTCACAGTAGTACAGGCAACTGTTCATCCTTAAGGCATACTGATATATACACATCTATTTTAAGCACTCTGCTCCATAAAGAAAATATAAATCATGGAAACAGATCTTTTCTTAGTGGATAGAGAATGCTGTATACTTAGAAGTAAGTTCAGCCCCAGAAGCTGACAATACTTATTTGAACTATATTTTTTTTTTGAAATCTTTGCCACTGACTGGCACGAAAGTAAGAGAATACAGGAAATAGGTAAAACCATTTCAATGAAAGCAAAGCTGCATGTTCAGTTGGGAACTGTGAACTATAAGGAGTATCTGGGTCTAAAGACCAACCTGGAACATGAAATCAGTGGGGCTGATGCAATAAAGGCTTAGGGTAATCCAGAAGATTTCAGGAATCCAGCAGGCAGAGACGATTAGCTTTGCTTTTTCTTCTTAAGCAGACAGTTTTATTGCTCTTTTTTAGCTAAATTAACAAGTTACAGTGCTACCTCTTTCTAAATATGCTGAGTGCCCATAGGGAAGGATTATAACCAGATTTGGTTAATTGAGGTTTAGTTTATCTACACTTCTGGATACAAATAGTCTTATGATGAAGATACCCTGAAGCACAGTATATAGTGTTGATTTCCTATTAATCATTTGAATAAAAATGAGAGTCAGAATTGAGTATAATTTTATACTCTTGCCCTGAAGTTTGGGCAAAGGTGCCATACTGTGAGATGTACTTTGCACAAGAGCCCTGCCTCTACATTCAGTCTGATAGATAAAGCTGTACTCATGGAAAAAGATGTACTTATTAAAAAAAAAAAAAAAAAAGAAAAAAAAAAAGTACTTCTAAACTTGGATTATGATGAAAATTCTGGGATAACTTTTTGTTCTTTTCAAGGTAATTTTCAAAAACTAGGATGAACTGGTATTCTCTGAAAATGAGATTATGCCCTAATTAGAAATCAGAAGATGCTTGATATGTAAAAATGTCCATAACTTCACCATTTTCTGTATGGTGAAGAGAATTGAAAATAATACCTGGAGTTGAGAGAGGATTGGAAAACGTAATGCTCTGGTTTGGAAGTTAATAGGAGTTCAGGGTTATGTGGTGCAATTTAGTCAGTTCCTGTTTTCTGAGCTCAGCTGTTGGCTTTTCAGCCTCTGCACTACTCATTGATTTCTTATGGGCTTCTTGTACAACTGAGATGGTGAATTAATCAGGTTTCTTGGTTAGCCACACATAAGTTTCTCAATCACCCTCATGATAGAAAAGAGTTCCTCAGCTTTAGGTGCCCAAGGGCTTAGGAAACTTCAGGGAGATGGGCTAATTTATAAGTGTAGTCTTCATTATCATCCACACCCATCATCACTATTGTTTTATTGTCTTCTGTCAAAGTTTTCATCAGTACATTGAGCAATGACTCTGCAGTCCCTGTGTCCTCCATGAGGTTTCTCAGAAATGTGAATTGTGGATGGAGGAAGTTGTATCAGCCAGGGGAATGCTCTCCTCCTCACCTTAGGGGAGGGAGATTCAGCCCTCTCAAAAAGTGTCCAGAGTCAGGACAAGCCTGCAACTCCCTTTGGGAAAGGAACTTGAGGTGTGCACAACCATGTGGATCTTCATTCTCTCCTCAGCTGTGAATTGTGGGGGCTACAAATCTGTCTGGAAGTCACTCAGCCCCCATGGCTTATCTGGTAAAGTTGAACTATATTTGAACAACATTTCTTCTCTGTCTTTGTTTTTTTCCTCTTCTTGACAGTTTTCTTTTGGTTCTGCAGCCCTTGGCTTTTCATGCTTTTATGCTGAACTCTGGAGTTAGGAGAATTAGAAAGCTTTGGACATTGGGCTTTGAAAAATAACACAACATAACATTAATCACAGCAATAAATGAAATGGTGGCTTCCCTACTCAGCGAGGAGAGTGGTGGCTGTGTGTGCTACATCACCAGTGAGGTCAATGCCTTAGGAAATATTAGAGATAATTCACCATTCTCCCAAGAAAACACATCTTGTCAGAAAGCAGTATTATTCCAAAGACAGTTTTTCCATGACTTTCATTTGGGCTTTTTATAAACTCTATGTAAGAAAGCTTTGAGTTTTCAGAAGTTTTGAGTCCACAGTTACAGATTTCTTGTGAATGTATATAAAAACTCTCTAAAGTCACAGCTCTGAGGGATGAAGCTGAATGCAAGAGCAAGGAGACATGAGAGCACTCAGTGAGCAACCAAAACAGTCATCCCAGCCAAACCCAACATGTCCTGTACTCTTCCCAGCACCAGGCACATTCCTCCTGCAGAACTAAATGTTAATAGAAATACAATATAAGAAAAACTATAAGAAGAAATATAATATAAGAAAAAAACCCCAGTCTCATTAACAGTGAGTCAAGTGTGTGTGTGTTTAAGTCAATGGAGTAATGTAGGAGTAAGTCTGGCCTGATAACAAGTGAGATGGCTGCATCCTTTAAAAATCTTCAGCAGTCATAAATTCAGCTACACTTTCTGAATTCTTGTTATACCACAGTCCAGTGTCTCCTCACTGATGCAACCTTCCCCTTTGCAAAATAGGCCTGAGAACACGTTAGAGGTTCTGCAGCAATGCTCAGGGTTTTTTTCCAGCTGCAAACTGAGTCTTCACCAAAATGACCAAAGCATTTACTGTCTGCAGTAATAATATAAACCCTACCTGACAAGGTCTCTGGTGTCGAGATGACCCCAAGGTGTTAAAAAGTCTTTTTCCCAGCCCCAAGAGCGAAGAAGAAGCCAAGATGCAACGGTTCTGCTTTTCAAGGTTGTTTATTGTCTGTTATCTAGAACATTCTTTTTCTGACTTGCTGAGGTCTGTCTGGCAGGTTGGGTTGAGGCACACTGACCACCCTCAGGGTGGTATTATCGTTTTATACTAAAAACTACGTGTACTTTATTTACAATAATTTTCCAATACCTATCACCTATGTTACACAGTTTGTCTCTAGTCTAAACCAATCTAAAAGTGCTACCATCACAGCAGAAGATGCAGGACAAGAAGAAGAAGGAGAAAGACAGGACATGCCCAGATTCCTCCATCTTGCCTCTCGAACCCCCATTCTAAAACCCCAAAATTCTACTTTTTCACCCTGTGATAAATTCACTATCATTCTACTCAAACCCTTGTGGCTTGTAACTCCTCACACAAAGTTGGTAATTGTTTCCATGGGTTAAAATCAAAGGCACAAGTGTCTTTGACTCCATCACAAGGTCTCTGAGCCCCCTGCCAGGGTCTCGAGTTCTCCAGGGCAGCCAGAGCAATGTCCTGGGTTCCAACACCTACCTTCATCTAACATCCAGCTATGGGATTGAACCTTCATCTCATGGAAATCAGAACCGATGGACTTGCCCTCAAATATTATTTCATCATGGAAGAGCAGCAGCTATTGAAAAATTATTTGGATTCACACCTCCAAGCAACTGTAAAATATTTTTTTTTCCACTGATCAGACCTGGTTATCCTCCCTCAAATTACTGTTGAAGTCTCTTATTTGGGTGTGTTGCATTTTTTCCTCCCTAAAACTGAGCTGAGTAAGACATCTCTGTGTTATATCTTCTGTTTGCTGGATGCATCAAGTTTTTATGAGATCAGAGAATCCTGTTTTCCCCTCTTCCTTTGTGATGTGGAATTACCCACATACCATGAGAAAAACAGAGAGAATAAATAGCAGAAATCAACCTACCTCTGCTGATTGTTTGCTCTGGTGACTGCCAAACATTCACCCAGCTCTTCCAGTGTAAGTCAGGTCTGTGAGCAGACACTGAGAATGAGTGTGGTGGTCTGGTAGCCACCCACACCAGCCTTCAGGGCTGTTGTTATTCTCCTGTGATTACACCTCTAGAAGAGGTAAGGCTGGAAAGAAAGGCTGAACTGACCAGTGGCTGATTTGTGTTTTAAAATGTGCTAGAAGAGATATGGGAGTTCTTGGTGAAGCCCAAATCCAGTTCTTTCTTATGGCAAAGCAATCACACACTTTGTTCATGGGAAGCACTGGGCTGACAGCCCTGGACAAGATTCCCTTCCTTATTCACAGGCAGGAAACATTTTTGGAAATACGACTCTTAAGAATATCTCAGGAAAAAGGAGAAAACACAGTCTCCAAATCCATTCAATCAACTCACTCTTGCCCACCCTGGAGCAACCTTGTTCTCTTACCTGGTTTAGCTCTCCAGTTAACCCCTGTATCCCATAAACTGCATGATAATTTCCCTCTCTTACTGCTCATATCATTGAGAACAACATAAAATTACAAGCCCCCTGGAGCCTTTTGCTGCTTCACATCTGCAATGAAACAATTTCAATAAAAAAGTTTCTTCTGAATGATTCTTCTCCCAGGGAATGAACTCAATTACATCACAAAAAACCCAAACTACTTATCCTTTTATAATTTGGTCTTCTTTGTCAGGTCATTGCAGTCTTACTGGAACTTTTATGCAGTGTAAAAAAAAAAAGTGAAAATAAAATGTTATGCTGTGTAAAGAAAAAAGTAAAAATATGATGTTTGCAAGCTGAATAACTTTCTTACTTATAATGTTTGGTTGTTTGTTCCATTAACTGTTGAGATATTCTAGAAATTTTCAGCTAACTATCTCACAGGAACAATCCAAATGCCTAGAAGGGTAATAATGTAATATTCATTACAGAAGTCTTATTTATTATATTTATTATATGACCCTAGAAGACTCATAAAATAATATTTATTACAGAAGAGTGCATTGAGAAAATATTCTAAAAAGCAGTTTTTATAGAATCAACTGTGCTCTAACTTTCTTTACTATTTTTTTTCTTATATCTTTTGAAAAGTGCATGCAAATATTTTAATATTTTGTGGTTTATGCACAATCTGTAACAGAAACTGTTAATGTGAAGGATGCAAATAGACTGCAAATTTCATCTCATAAATTCTGACATATTTGGTTAGGATGCAAACAAACCAATTTGTTGTTGCTTGATTTTATCAAAGAATAAGACAAATTTCATTGGACAAACAGGACAACCATTGACATAATATAATAGATATGATCTTATTTTTGTTTTGGAAATCTGCTACCAAACAAAATTTAGAATATTTGTGGAATATTTTTCAGTCAGAATGCTAGAGAGGGGCTTCTAGGTAATGGCTATTACAGCTAGCCATAAAAACAAGTCACAAAATTGCTCCTTTGCCCCTCCTCTCATCACCTGGAGTGCAATCTACTCTGAATCAGGACAAATGAGCTTGAGTGCTGGAAGCAGCAAAATGGAAGCTGAGATCCCAGTGTGAGTTCATTTCTTGAAGCAGTATAAACACCTAAGAGACTTGTTAAAGGAATTCTTTTTGGAGAGTTCAAATCTTTAAATCCAGAGAGTTATGAGGAAGGGTTCTTTCAGATTGGTTAATTCCATCCTGTTATGTGTCTTCATAGGGGGGGAATTTTAGTCATCTTTTAGAACTTCAGCCTCTTTTTCTGAGCTGTGTCCTTAAAAATGCTTTATTTTCTGCTATTAAACTGAATATTCAATAATTTATATAAATGCAGCACAGTCATAAAATGCCATAAGGAGTTACTCATGTAACTGCTTTGGGAGTAAACATGGATATTAATTTGGAAACTTTTCTTGGTTACAGACACAACTTCACAAAAGAAAGCCTCTGACAAAAATTCATATCATCTTCCAGGGCTACTTACACAAAATTGAGCAGAATCAAGCTCAAAAGTAGTTACAGGGGAAAAAAATGTATTTGACCTATTTGAAAGAGTTTCACCTTATATAAGCCCCTGAGAATACTGAAAAAATATCTCAGAGAAGCGGATTAGATAAAAAAACAACATGCTGATAAATTCCTGCTGCAAAGGCAAAAACTAGATTCCAGCTCTAACACGAATGTGTTATTAATTTATGTAAAACAGTTAATAAAATGATTTGGGAAAGATTTCTACAAACAGGCCACAACTGTGGCAAAACCGTACAAGTTCAGTTTTTCTCTTCCAAAAATAGTGCAGAAAAAGATATATAAAAGCTCCTAAGTGGAAATAACCCTTTCTTTCCTCCAGAATTTTATCTCATCAGCACATCCTCTGATCTCTGCTCCATTCCAAATCTATGATTCGTGAGAAAATAGCAACACATCAAAATCTGGAGAAAATAAACTTCACATTTAGGACATGGCACTTTTACAGCATTGCTGGAAAGGCAATGCAAGTCTGGATGGGAATTTTATTTATGTTTTTCCTGTAACCAGGTAAAACACAAGTTGATGGAAGATAATGGCATCTCTGGTTGAAAACCACATCCCGTTTATTTAGATGATGTTTTCCTGTACAGAGAAATCACGTAATTCTGGCAATCAGAGATAATATTCAACACAGGTTTTAAATCTGTGGTAGTCTCAGGATGCTTTCTTTTGGATACACCTGAATTTAATATTACAGTAATTGCTTAATTATCATAGTAATTAGTAACTTCTGCCATTTATTAATATTTAAATTATCCATGGTAAGCATAAGAATGTGTTTTTTACAAAACATATTGGCATAAAATATGGATTAATTTTTAATAGGGCAGTTTCTTTTAGAAGTTCTCCCCACAAGGACAGGCAAAAAAAATAGAAGCTAAAGTTCATGATGTCTATTGTTCATTCACTGTTGTTTCTATTTTCTCCACACACATTTTTGAAGACAACAGAGTTAAGATTAATAATTTAGGACATTTTTGGCTGTCTTTAATTACAATTTCTTTATATAGCTGGAAGAGAAACCTATGGGACAGAAATAGATTCAATGAACCTGCAAAAGCTTTCCAGTATCATTCAGAAGAGAGAATTATATGTGACTTTTCCTGCGCATTAGGGATCTCCCGCCCTGTGGGCATTTCTCTGAGTAAATGCTGTGGGATTAGGTTGTCTATCCTGTATGGAATTTTGCTGGAAAAAGAAGATTTCCGGGTTTAAGGAGTGTATAGAAAATGAACAGGTTTTGTTTATTGCATTGCTTCCATTTGAACACAGAAGTAAAGCTAATTTTTATTTCCCAAGTATTTATTGTTACCTCTTTGACATAATGGGCTAAGGGGCAAGTGAAGTTAAATCATCCCAGCTAAGTGAAGGTGACATTAACCAGTTTTACTGTGAATGGCTTGTCAGACATTGTTAAGCTTTGCCTGGGTCCATCAGGGCTCCAAGCCTGTTAATAAACATTTCCAGCAAAAGAAGGGAGCAAAAATTACTGCAAAATTATTTTCCTATTTCAAAGAACATAAAGGCAAAGATTTATTCCTTGTCTCCAGTAAGTTTGTATGTTGGAAAACAAACAAACACTGTCTTTAGCAAGAAATGTGCCCCTTCAAAATTATTTTTCATATTTTTTTCAAGGAAGTTGAGCAGTAAATAAAACAAAATAGTTGGAAGACTAAATTAATGTTGCCTTCAGGATGCCAAAATCTGAGATCACCTATTAAAACTATTCATGACAACTTATTTTGCTTTTTATGCTCCCTGAGCACATCACTTCCTGAAATATCTATCATTCCCAGGATGGAGTTACCTGGAACATTCCTCATAATGTGTTTGAGCAGTTAAACTAGCCTATAGCACTATAACTTTAATGCATTATAAATGGATCACTATGGATACAGGATATCTTGATGATCCCAAGTATTTGCCTTTGTACTGCAATTCAATATCTGTGATGTTTGCCTACCAAGCAGAAAAAACAAGCCTCATAAAATTTGATTATTTTATTAGAGCAGTCAAATTAAAAAGTTAAGGGGATAATGAAATAGAAGACAAATTGAAACACTAAAATTTGCCATCTGCCCAGCTCTGACAGGTGATGCATTCACAAAACTCTTGGCCAGCTGAGAAGGGTCTGACTGGTCAAACCCTGCAGCCTGTACCCAGGCCTGCCTTTTGGAGCAGGATTCAGCCACAGCTGCATTGCAAACACATCTGTCTCCCACAGGAGGGGCCAAGGAAAATGGGAATGTGTCCTGCAGACTTCCAGCTGTCATTCCTGCTGTGTGCTGACTCGAGTGCCAGCAGCCATCCGTCACACAAGCGCTGTGTGGAGTCGATTTCAAGAAGGAAATGTGGTTAAAAGGCATTTGGCTCTTCACCCTGACTTCAAATCCTCTGATTTGAGGGAGAGGTCTGTCTAAACATAACTGGGCAAGGACTGCAAGCCTTGATATCTTGGCCCAAGATATCATGAAAATCAGGCTGGAAATCCTCATCTCCAGTTACAGCCGGCAAGGCAAGGGGGGTGGTAGTCCCTCTGTCTTACCTCCTACAGCTGTTGCCAGCCTGGATTGATGCCATGCACAGACCTCTGGCCATAAAACAAAGTGACACTCATGCACCTGGACAGCCTCTGTCCCATGCAAATCTGCATTGCATCTTTTACTGCTGAGGAAATCACTCAGGAGCTAAAACACCCACCAAAATTCATGGACTCTCTCCAAGGAACTGCAGCAGATTTAGGTAAGAGATTTAAAGGATCATTCAATCAACTGTGTTTCCAGGGCCAGAAACCAAATGGTGCTTGCAGCATTAAGTACCTATAGAATTTACTGAAATTTGTACTGAAATGTTATTGATTCACACTTCTTTAGGAAGGGAGATGTTGGCTGTAGGAAAGAAACTGCACAGGTTTTAGTTCAGCTTTTTTTGCAAATTCCAAACCCACATGCAGGTCATGGAGTTCAGATTAATGATTAGATTTTCTTCACATCCAAGATCAATTGAAGGTCATAAAGAGCAGCTTCAAATTCACAAATTCTCCTGCTGTTCTTCAGATGAACCTTGAATAATAGCAGCCAATTTTACCTTGCTGGCAAGGTTTTTGTTCAGTTAGAAATATGTGGTATGACAGGACTGTTGTTGCCCCTGTGTGTAACAGATTTAATCTGACAGAGAAGTCAATACTAAGTGTGTAATGACTTCCATCACAACCAGTTTTGTGCTTCTGCTTTTCTTATCCTCAATCCCTTCCAGCCCATCTCCCACTGAAGCACCTAAAAACACCTCAGATTTTATAACTCCACACATACTTGGACTTGACAGCTCCTTGTGCTGATTAACACTACCCAGCACAGTTCCTCAACAGAAGATGTAAAAGTAATAATTGTTCTGGTTTTATGCTTATGCTCATGACATGAAGAAAGCCTCCTGCATTTTACATTTGTCCTCCATTTCCTCTGTAGGTTCTGCTGCAGGAAGTTAAGTGGAACTTTGAGTCCTACTCACTAGTCTCAGTTTGATTGTATTTTCTTGGACTTTCAAATGTTTTCAACATTTCTCACCACAGTCATCATCTGTGAAATCATGAAATAAGGAGAACTAACCCATGATCTAAAAAGAGGATCTCATTAAATGCAGCCCCTTCTGTTGAAGTCTGCTGTTGGCCTGGGTGAGGACCATGGCCATAAAACTGAGCTCCACTGCTTGTTTTGTTCTCCTGCACCCATAGTTCCATGGCAGGTACATAAATAAATCTTTGATTGCAGAAAGAAAAATCTTCCCTTCCACAGCCAGGGATTTTTGCTCTGCAAACAGAGCAAAAAAGCTCTCTTTTGCTCAGAATTACCATCTTTCCCATGTAAAATTCCCTTTTCTGGGATCCCTGGGAGAAATGAGGGCTGATAAAATCAGTAAAACACAATGAGGTGGACAGTACGTGATCCCCAGAGATGAAGCACACAAAAAGATGGGAAAGAGGGAGTGCAATGATTGCAATTTTTAAAATAGTTCATTGAAGCCTATTGAATAAATCAGCTACTTCTCTTTTTCAAGTTTTAATGTGGTCCGCTCCCATGGTGGTATCTTTATTTTCCTGTGGCAGGGGGAGACGCTTTTCAGACTTTTTAGTATTTTATAGAAACTCTGCACATCTTCATTCTGGTTACTGTAACCTGCTCCACACCTTCCCTGCTTCATTTCTTCCAAATCAACCAAACCTTCATGGAGGAGACACCTCCTGTTGCAGTGTGATGGAACAGCCCGTCCATCCCGGTTCTTTCCCCAGGTGTGCCAATCACCTCTCACTTCCCCTCCTTTGCCTCCTGCTGACTGCTGTCCGTCAATCTTGGCATTCCAGCAAGGGCGTTGTGTGATTGGCAGAGTTCAAAAGATGCCTCTCAGCCCCGGGGACATTGGGCCATCCAGGTGTCATTTGTCCCCTGAGACTCCCCCCCTTACCTGGTTGGTGGGATCCCAACCCCTTCCCTGCCCCTCTCCCTGGGCTTAGAAGACGCAGCAACCACGCGGTTCTTGTTCTGTTGGAGCTGTTGCTGCATTCAGAGGCCTGTGTGCCGGGAATAAAGCTCTGGATCCAAACCCTCCAGCAGAACCCGACTCCTTTTTCCTTCACCTCGCCTAAAGCCTCTCCACTAGAGGTAAACCTGAGCTCCTGCATGCCTGGACTTGTCCCGGGTGCCCAGCTGCAGCATCCAGCCAGCCAAAGGTGTCTCTGAGGTGAAACCACCACAGCTGCCGCCTTTGGTCAAGCAGCAAGGCCAGACGACCCCAGCCACAATCCATCCACAATATTGGTACTTAATCGCAATAACCTCCCTTTTGCTTTTCTCTGTGGACCATAATTTTGCCATGTTACCTGTTTTGCTGTCTGCTTTTTGAGTGTCATCCTCAGTGTGTCATCAGAAGTCCAGAAAAAATATTGATGTGTAAATGGGGATTATACCAGTCTACTGCTCTGTTTCTTCAAGCCCCTGTTTATTGTACTTGCACTTTCACTTTTTAAGCTTTGTGTTTACAAACTGCAGAAAAATAATTATCTACAAAAGATTCTTCACTTTTTTTTTTTTTTAAATCTGAATGGTTTTGTCCCTGTATTATACTTTCCAAGCTTGCCGCTACAAGACAAAAAGAACAGAAGTGTGACGCCCTTCATAAAAGTCAATTCGAGATATGCAGAGCCTGTCCATTAAAGACATCCCCAGGAGAAATTAAGCTGTCAGGAGCAGTTTGCAGTTGGCTCAGTTTGTGGAGAGTGATGGCTCCCCAGGTGATGTGTGGGTGACCATGGCTGGGCTCTGCAGAGGGCTCCTGTTCCTGCCTGGCCAGGCTCAGACCCCCCTGCTCTCGTGTCTGCCCTTCACGTGTCCCACAGGAACGGGCAGGGAAGCTCTGCAAGTCCATGTCAGGAGAGAGGGGGAGACAGAGAGTGAGAGTCTAAAAGTTAAGTTTACTGCAGCATAAATATCTCCAACAAATACCAGCAGCATATGAAGCACTACTTACCTGGAGTTCCTGCAGTGCTGTGAGCACTGGAAATACTTCTTTTGGAAGGCTTTGAAGAGGTGGATCTGTCTGGTTTATATGAGGCATTCAGGGAACTTCACTTGGCTTCATGCTGCTGAGATGTCTGCTTTTCCACAGTCCTTGGGCTTCCCAGCAACTCACCAGAATTACATGAAAGGTTTGTGAGATTTAACACCAGACCTATTTTATATAAATCAGTATGATGAGAGTAGCAATCAGCACAGGCACTAGAGGACTTAAATAACTTTAAGAGAAACAAGTATTTGTTTTAGTTATGTTTTCCCAACAGTCCAGTGGCCTGAAGATGATTTATAGTCCTCTGTAATCCTCTCTGGTGAAAGCACTTTCTTATTTTCTTTAAAGTTATTCCAGATTCTTAACTTACCTTTGAAACATTCTAAAGGAAATGACACCTTCAGCTGCTAAATGGCTGTTGTGTACAAGGGACAAATTTTGCCTAGTGCAAATCCTGCTATGAGTAGGACATGTAGGCATGGAAACATCCATGAAGCCTCACACAGCACTGAGCTATTCTTATTGAATATGAATTTAGGGGTTTGGGTCACCATAGAGGTCACCAGGAAAGTTTAATCAGGATCAAAATATCATCCTGGTCTGGCAAAGTGCTGACACACGGTGGACTACTCCTGACTTGAAATGTGTGTGCACTGCTCTGTGCCTCAGGTTTTGGTGCCTGTATCTGTGAATCACTCTTCACCTCTTCCAAAACATCTCTTTTGCTGCAGTTCAGCCTTGTGTTTATCCATAACATGATCTGGTCAAATAATGGAACAACCACATATCACAAACTTTATAAGCAGCTCTTCCTTGTGAGCGATGACTAATTTTTTTCTGAGTCCCTGTTAACACTCCTGCATAAAAAAAGATGTACAGCTGAAAGAGTCAGGGATTTTCTCACTGTATTCTGAGAGAAAATTGCCATTGGAGGGCCAAAAAGAATTTGAAACAGGAAGAAGCTGTTGCTAATATTAGAGAATTCAAATGTCTGGTTATCTGCCTGTCCTGCCATATGCTACAAGTACTAATAAGCAACTGTGTTGCAAAGCCAAGAACAACTCCTTTGTCTTTTACTACATTTAAAAGAAGTCATTGTCTGAGAGCCCTGGTGTTATTCTTGGCAGATGGCTGCAGCTCAGCTCACACTGAACTTCAAGAAAGGGAAACAGAGGAACATGGGGCACCTAACAGGAAATCTGCTTTTCCCTCCTCACATTTGCCCCACAGACAGACACATCCAAGGGAGTTACCTCCTTGTATTCATCCTTTGAACAGCCTACAGTCTCAGCATTGTTACATGACCTTCTAACCACATACACACAACAAAGGAGTGCTTGATGCTTTACAGATGCATTTCCTGGTCAAAAAATAATAGTTCGGCTCAGAAAGAAAAGTGTAGAAAACCAGAGTGCTTTCCCTTGTCTACACTTTTTAAAAAAAGGTAAGAAGTTTCTCTCACTTTAAATTTAGTGTAGGCTGTTAGCCTACAATTTTTAATTGGAAGCAAAATGTGATAAAAAAAGAAGTCTGATCATAACATCAACATGATCACGCTGTAAGGGCATTTCTTGAGTCCCTGGCCAGTATCACCTTACTTTAACAGCCAGAATTCTGTGCCTGGCATGAGGATGAGCTTTTCAGCCTATTTCATCCCACCTCCTACTAGATGCAGGGTATGAAATAATCCTTTCCTTAGCTCTCATTAATTAGCCTGAAAGCTATTTGTTAACCACTGCTCATTTAAAACCCAGATTTCATCTGTTACATGAGATGTTGCAACCCGTACTGGGTGCACACTAATAATTCATGTAAGAAATTCATGAAAGTTGAAATAATTCCTAGCATAGCATATATCTTTTCCTGGAAAATGAAACTACCTAGTGATAGATGTAGTTTCCTGTAAAATACAAATAACAGGAGTTTTAAATGCTCACTATTTCATTGGAAAGCTGTTTACAGCAGACCTGTAACTTTGAACTCTGACTGCTAAGCCTTCAAGTTGTGATTTGTGTAGAACTCTGTTGCATTCTAGAAAGGTTTAAATTGCTTGACTAAGTTATTCATAACTTTTAGTTTAGACAACTGAAATCATTGCACTTTTCTATCAATGTTAATTGGTTTCTAGATTACACTATTTTGCTGTGTTTAGCAAAGAGAGAACTGGTAATCTGCTTCTCTGCATGCTATTCAGTAGGCACTGGATCATTAATGTGAAATACTGCACAACTGGTTTGCAATTCATCTTAAAGATGAACTGTAGTTCCTTAATGGTCTTGAACTTTTAGTTTAAGAAAATAAATAATATAAATCCTTCGATGTAAGGCAGAGGGGAGGAACCAAAAGTGCCCATTCCTGGCAGCAGGGTTATAAAAAACCTTGCTGGAAAATGCCTTTCCTCTTATTAGACATTACTTATTTTCTGACATCATTTCTTGGAGTGGATTTATTGTCACCAGCCAAATATTTTGCACAACACAGAGGGTGCCAAGAAATTATCTGAACATATACTTCTGTATCACTGAAAGTGGCCAGTGTAACTTAGAAATGTCACCCAAAATTCTCAAGCTAAAGTGACACCACAATATCACATTACTTTTAATTTTCCTTTTTTTTTTCCCTTGGGTATAAAATCCACACTTCTTTATAGCTGGGTTCTTGTTGTTTGCTGTATATTAATATCGTATTTCAGAGCAGTAGGCAATAAATTGCTTGAGAGTTTAATTATTTTCCCTCTATTAGAAAATTTTGGGCCAGTGCACTGGAAAATCCTGACTCATTACCAACACTTCATGGGGGAGTGTCAGTTAAATTTCTCCACAGGACTTAAAAATACCAGGAATTTGCTGTCTGTACAGAACCTTTCTATACAATGGCTCCAATTTTTGGTGTCTGATTGCACTATCATTGATGACGTCAAAATATCTGACATATGTTTCAGTAGAAAATTAATTTGAAAATAATTTTTTGAAATGTTGCAAGTCTGAAGAAAAGCAATTGCCAGGTTCAGTGTGAAGGCACACCACCATACTCCTGGCAGAGTCTGACAACCTGTGACTGGACTGTCAGCAAGAGTCGCAGGTTCTCCTGGGAGACAGGTTTGTAATGTATCCCCTAATATGAGAACAGGGTCAGTCAATTAAATGAAAAGAATGGAAAGTTTAAAAGATGTGAATATCTCTCTTTTTGTGGAGGTTAACATAGACTGTCAAATCCATTGCACAGAGAGTCAGCAGGTCAAATATTATGGCTGGATATTTAAAGAGTTTGGAACATATCCTGCCAGTTTTAAAGCAGTGCAATGATAATTAGGCACTGTCCTCATGGTCTTGAGGCTCCAAGAAAAAGTTCTTCCTTTGAACTTCACAATGTACTTGGTGATTTACAATGGAGCTTACAATAGACAAGGACCAAGAGAGAAGAAAAAAATCTCAAAGGTCAAATATCTAGAATGAAGTGCAGCAATATTCCTATTCCTACTGACTTCCCGTGGGAGCTGGGAACAAAACCCTCAGCGATGACCCTGAAATTCTCCTGCATTGTGTTTTGACTATGACTAAAGTACATGAATTTGGAACTCCTGTGGGAAGTGCTCTGCTTTGTGGGAAATATTACCAAATGAAGGAAAAACGAAATTTAAGGAGCATGGTGAGAGGAGTGCAGGCTGTGGATCAGAGGCTGCAGAGAGCACAGCCCAAGTAGGGTTGTGTGGACCCCTTGGAGGGCAAGGATGTGACTGAAGGACAGAGTCCCTTTTAACCTGAAGCACATTTGAGTTGGCTTCTGGAAGTCAGTGGTTGAAGAGGACATTTTTGCCCCCAACATCATTCCTGTGCCCTGCAATATCCCTATCAGTCCCCTGGGATGCAATTCCAGACGGGGTTTGATGTGAATGATCAGACATGTGTTATGTTACTGGGCACATTCCCATAAAACCTTTATTGTTCCACTTTTTTGGTTTCACCTACAGCAATGTTACTCTGCTGGAAAGGTTTTGGTTTTTTTAGTGCAAGGAAATAAGTATAAAACAGGGTGAAGCACAAAGTAGAGACTGCTTTATGCTACAAGGTGTATAACAGAAATTGGAGTACAAGTGGGAAATAAACATTTGTGAGGAAGAAAATTACATAGAAGGAGGTGGAGAGGCACCATAAAACACATTACCAGTTCAAGAAAGGAAGTGGCTACTTGGTACAAAAACTGAATACCAAAGTGAGAAGAGTGAAACTGATGATACTGAGTGAAATCATAGAGTAACCCCAGGTGTGGCTGGGGTTTTATAATAGGTTTTTGTCATGGATGGATATTTATTATAGGTTTTTGTTATACATGGATATTTATTGTGGGTGAGAAGCCTTCATTATTAATAACCCAGACAGAGGGGCCAGGTGGAGCTCCATGCAAGAGATCATTTAGATAATTGCCCTGATGTGTTACACAGTGACCCACACCATTATCCCTGCCAGATTTCTGACTACTCTGTTTGTGAATCCCTACAGTGAAGGACATTTCCTCCTACGTCAGTTTTTCTGAGTGCTTCCCTCCTTTTCTTCAGAAGTGTTTCCCAGTGACCTACCACAGTTTCTCTTACCACATGTGGAGCCCACTATATCTTCCTGTACAAACCATGGATATGGAGAGAAAATTGTTCCAACCCTCTTTGTGTGGGGATGACAAAGTGTGGTTTGGCTTTAATATGCCAGGCTGAGCTTTCAGCCTTTCAATATCATCCATTCCATTAAAAAAAATGCCATTGTTAAGTAACATGGAATTTGTCTTGCCATTTAAAAATATTGCCTTTCAGATTGCAAGTGTATGTGAAACATGTGGCTTCTCTGTAACCAAACAATAAAAAAGCCCAAACAAAAGGTCTGAGAGGCTGTGCTGAGAAGCTCATAACACAGAGGGGTTCTGTGGTCTGGAGCTCACTGCAGCAGGAAACATGCTGTAAGACATCATGTGAGTGAGTCATTTTCTCTACTAAATTTTCAAATTGCTGTGACAAGGCATTTAAATTAGTGAATGAAAGGTTATAGATTCCTCAAGGTGTCGGTGCAAAGTGCTTTATATGCACTCCTTGAAGGTATTTGAATGAAGAAATCAGTCTGCCAAAGCAAAACATGACAAAAAAGTTATCTTTTTGTCACTGCTATTTTGTGCTCCACCCACCTATAAAGTTTCTGTATCCCTGCATCATGAACAGCTTTTTCTTTCCATTCATTCAGCTGTAATGTATTCAAACATCCAGATGAAGGGATCTTTCAGAGGGGACCATTTTTTTTATGTAATAAGAAACCTTACCAGTCAGTTCCTATGGGAGGTAGACTAACCTCTTTCTCACAGTAAAATCCAAATAATTTGGTCATGTGTTGGGTTTGCACAGCTGAATTCTGGAAGTGGGGGGGCCTACAGGGGTGGCTTCTCTGAGAAGCTGCCAGAAACTTCCCCCATGCCCAGTGCCAGCCAGCTCCAGGACAGACACACAGCTGGGCAAGGCTAAGCCCATCAGTGATGGTGGTAACACCTCTGGGATTTTGTGCTATAGGACACAAAATAAAATGACACGCAGGCTGGAACTTCTAAGGTAAAAAGAAGGGAAGTTTATTTTCTGACTCCAACATTTATAGACTTTCAAAAGTGACAGTGGATTGGAAGATGAAAGTGCCACTTCTCCAATGACACTGGATGAACTAACAGTTCATCAAATGTTTCCTCCTCTAGAAAAGAATGTAGAACAATAATTATTTACATAAAAATGTGTGAGAAACTTCATTACAAGAATGTAAACATCAGAAGGCTTAGAAGAACTTAGAAGAGCAGGGTGACAATAATGCATTTAGGAAAGGAGGAAAAATGCACAACTGCTGCTGAAGGGAGGAGTGAGAATGCATAAAAGAAACAACTTGGTAGTGAAGGAGGGATGGCAGGAGCTGCTCCAGGTGTCAGAGCTGAGGTTGCCCTGCAGCCCATGGTGAGGCAGCTGTGCCCCTGCAGCCCATGGGGGTCCCTGGGGAGGAGAGATGCCCCTGCAGCCCCTGCAGGACCCCATGCGGGAGCAGGGGGATGCCCAAAGGATGTTGTGACCCTGTGGGCAGCCCATGACTGTAATCGCTCAGTGGTTTCTCCCTGTTCTTATCTCAACCCACGTTTTGCTCTCTTTTCTCTCCTTTGTCCAGCTGAGGAGGGCAGTGACAGAGCAGCTGCTTGGGCACCTGGTGTGCAGCCAGGATCAACCCACCACAGGTGACACACATGCTGTAAAATGAGACTTCATATTGCACCATGTCACAAACTGTTCACAGCAAAGGAGACAGGCAGGCACCTCTCCTGCCAGCTACTAACAACCTTCTTATCCCCCTCAGCTCTCCCTAGAATTGACACTTCTAATCACATCTCTCAGGGAAAAAAGCCTGTGATTTAGGAAAAATGTAAAGGAGAAAGTGATTTAGCTACCTTTGCCAAGTTCAAAATCCTGCTGCAAACCATGAGTGAGTTGGTGCATCAGGATGAATTGCTGTATTTAGGCTGCATTTGCATACTGCAGTTTGGATGTTCTCAGAGGTTCATTATTAAAGACAAAGGCAGCAGCCACTTCAGACCTGGCATTTCTGGCATTGGAACAAGTTTGGATTTGAGGGTGGTGGCTCTTAGCAGTGCACTGGAGTCTCAGAGCTTAGATGATATCTCTGAACTCTGAGATGATTGTCTGGGGAGTGAGACAGCAGAGCCTGGGGAGGGGGACAGAAGAGGCTGGAATGGCATGAGAAGAGGGAAAAGACTCAAACAGCCAGTCCTAACAGGGGGAGACACTACCACCACAGCCCATGCCATAAACCAGGCTCGTTGGTCACTCCACTCTATGGGGACATTCCTCATCCATGAAATGGCTCCTTCCTGCCTGAAGGTTCAGCCAAGAGGAACCACTATTAGCCACATCTGTGCTGACCTTTACTTAACATTCACTGCTCAAAGGCAGGGCATACACCTGCAAGGTATTGTCTGTCAGGAGCCCATTCCAAGAGTTCCAAATCACTGTGCCCTGGAGGAGCCAGGAGCATATTGAGCATCAGGAAGCACCAGGATGGTGGTCCATTTTCTCTGACTGCAGAACAAACACAAGAGCATCCCAGAGACTGACTTGGTGAGTCTGTGCTCTTCCAGATCCTGCTAAGAGCAAATATAATCTGTGACTTTTTTAGCCAGCATGGCCACTAAGAAAGGGTCCCATTTGTGTCTTCACAATTTTTGCCTTCACTGTGACATCTTCACTCTATCCTCAGGCCACCATAGGCACTCACAAAGGGTCATGAGTTCATAAGCACAGATGAGTTGGAATTAATATCAAAAAATTAAAAATAAAATACGTAGTCTGAATGGTGTAAGGAAGGGACAAGACATTTGCAACAGTACCTTGATCCTTCTTCTGTTGCATATTTCTTAAAATTTAATTAAAAAATATATAGATAGATGTGTTTTCTTTTACAATTATTTTTTGTTTATTTTTTAATCTCATTTTTGGTTTCAGGAATGTTATTGAAACTTCAAGCTAGTTAGGATAGGTTTTGTTTCCTTAGAGATGAAAAATGCAGGAATCAAAGTTGAAACACAATATTTGAGAATTGTCAGAGTATTTCCTGTTGTTTAGATAACTTGATGATCATAATTCTCATAATTTTTTATTTTCTCTCTAAATCCTCTTTTTAGTTCTGTTTAAACTCCTTCCTCTCCTTTTTCTTTTGCAGTACAGGGAAACTAGTTTTTCTGCCCAACTCATCTGGAAAGTGTATGATTTCTTTATAGACAGATATTTCCAATAAACTTGTCATTTTCAACTCAACCTTATTATATATTGCCTGTAATTTCATAATGTCCCAACCAGTGATTTTTGCATCATTGAATCAGTGGGAAGTCAGGAGAACAGAGGGCTGTACATATTTCATCCTTTTTCTTTCAGTATTTTTACCATTTAATGTGGCATTGCTTTCAACATCCCTTTCCTATCTTTAAGAATAATGGCTCTGAACAATTAGAAAGGGCATGGGTATTAATTGAAGGCCTTAATTGTGTAACCATCTGGGGGGGGGAATCTGAAATTCCATGTATTATTTCATGAAAACTGCCCTGGAAATGGTGGCTGCTCCCTGTTCTCTGTGGAGCACGTTCTCCCCTTTCATTGGAACATTAACACATTACTCAGTCCAAGGTTGTTATTTCAGAAAGGTGTGAGGCACACAGCAACTGTTACACTAGGTGGAAAACCTGCAAAGGAAAAACCAAAAATTTGTGCTCCTGAGAGCTTGTTTGATTTAGTCCCCAACAGTATCGCTTAGTCTCATAAAATACATTACCTCTCCCCACAAATCATACTTTTCTCATTAGAGTGTTACATGGCAAACTTAATTATTGTAATCACACTGGGGATGCTGGATTAAAAAGCCTACAGACATTTAAAGTGGGATTAATGTCTTCATGTAACAGCAAAAACTGATGTAACTTTCATGCCACTGGGAAGCAGATTTGCTATGGAAATAATACCATTTTAATTCTGAAAAGTTTGAATTTGAGCTTGGTTTGAGGAAAAATTCTACTTGCTACATTTTTCTCACCTTCAAGGTTTTTGAGTCTTGCGCAGAAATCATACAATAATTGGATTCTCAGACTTGTTTGCTGAGAAAATGAACCTTCATGTATACCTGCAGTCTATCTATCAGTTTCTTGGCTTCTCCCTAAATTTTGAAACTACTAGCCAATTTCAACCAAATTTAGAGCACTCCAGACATCTGAAAGACATTATATTTCTAAAATTGTGCAGAAACTGGGAGCTGAGTAGAATATAAAGATTTAGATTAGAGCTCAGTGAGACAGAGGCACAGGCATTGGGCATTTCAGGCAGTGTCAGACAGCATCTGGATGCGCCAGGATCCCACAGAGCCAACCTGAACATCTGCATCAGCCACAGTCTGCCCTGGGAAGGGGAGGGAAGGTGGAGCTCTTGGACCAGCAAGGATTTAGGGCACCAAAGTCATTGTGCAAGTGGAGTTGGTTGTGCTGTGTCCTGTACAGCTTGTTCTACTTTATCTGTAAAGGGACAGCGATTGTCACTAGTTAGAATTTCTGAGCAGAGCATGAATTCTCCATTCTTGGAGGTTTTCAAGGCCAAACAGCATAAATGCATGAACAATCCTGGCTGGCCCATAGCTGATCCTGCTTTGAGCAGCAGGCTGGGCTAGAGTAGCCCTTGCAACCCTGAATCGTCCTTTGATCCTGTGAGTCTGTGGGGGTAGCTTTGCCTTACTGAGTCACCAAAAGCAGGGTATAGACAGGTTTATTTAGTTCAGATTTTATCATCTGCCAAGTACCTTTTGAAAAGCCTATAGATTTTTTCAATACAGAAAAGAGTATCCCTAATGTTTAATATTTATAATGTGCTAATAGCCAGAGATGTTAGCCAAGGTCAGAGACTAAAAAAAGAATGAAATTAATTTAGTGGCTAAATCATTAACCTACAACAGAAGAAATCGGAGTTCATTGGAGTCCTCCTATATGAATTTATACAAGCAATGATAAGTGGGAATCATCTCACATAATTTTAGCCTTTCAGAAAGTAGGTAGCTAATTTAATGTGGTTTTCCAGATGCCCTCATGAGTCAACAGAGAGACCAAGAGCCCAAAGCTCTTTCCTGCAACATATTTTGGTGAGGTGAACACTTTCTTTGCATTGACAGAGTGAGATAATAGCACTCAATGGGAAGCATGGAGGGTTGAGGTAGACATCTAATCAGAGCATGGTAAAAGAAATTGTTATAAGGTTTCATTTTATTAGTTTAGCAATTGGAGGTCACAGTGTTTGTTTATTTGCTGTCAGGGGTTTTGTGCTTGTTTTCAGAGTTGCATTATCTAACACCTCACTTGTTGTATGTGCTCTCTGTTGCACTGTTTATCATCTCTGGGGACTGGATTAAAGTTATCCTTTTCCCACACTGTGTAACACGGGTTTGTATGATAAATTAATGGTCAGGATAATAATTTGGTAACTATACTTAGCATTGCCATCATATCCATGCTTCAGTAACCACCTCTCAGGAACTGTTAATAATTGCACTCTTGACTCCTTGGAAAGCCAGTCCATGGGGGGGAAAAAGAGGAAACACTTTTCTTTGCTCTTTCACCTTTCTCTTCTCCTCTTCTGAGCATTTTGTATATTCTTGGTATATTCAAACTAACACATCCATATTGCTGTCTCAGCTCTAGCTGGATAGTTAAGGGTGGGAGAGGATGGACAAGTGCCTGGGACAGTGAACACACCCAGTGCTGTAGAACTTCACCTCTGAACAAGTGAAAAATCATGAAGTGGGATGGAAAATATTCCAAAACCCTAGAAGCATGGGTACACAAGTTAAACCCTAGAAGCATGGGTACACAAATTTCAGGGAAAAAAATCACAGAAGGGAATACTTTCAGGAAATTTGCTGCTCCAATTTCTAGTTGGTAGTGCCTCAGACATAGAAAGGCTTTCTTACTTGCAGTCTTAGTAAAGGAACTTCTGATTCTTATTTAAAAGAAGTGAGTAGTCAAGACTATGAGCAGGACCAGAGGGGCTCTGCCTCCAGATAGGTCAAAGGAGGGGAAAAGTGAGTTTATTGGACTGTGATTCAAGGCACTGGCCCAGCAGACCCACAGCAGTGTTAGGCTCTAGTATTCACAGGTGCACAGTGTACCCTAATGCCAGCAGGCTCTAGAGGTGCAGATCCCATCTGTATTTCCTCTTAGCCTTACACTAGATCAGCTCCATGTTTCTCTTGTACTGAGGAGCTCAGAACTGGGTTCTCTCTGGACCAAATGATCCAGGTAAGTGACAAGAAATTCTAACAACCAGGCCCTGATCTTCATTGACTTTCTCCATTGAGTCCTAGATCAGAAAGCCCAGTGTACACCAACCTTTACCATATTCCCAAGAAGTTACTTGCTCTTGAGGTACTTACATTACTATAATGTCAGCTGCCGTGAAATAAGAGTGGCACACTTTCATTTAATCCAATTCCTGTTGTGAGAAACAGCAAAGTCTTTAATTACTGAGGCTTAGCAATGTTAAACCTTAGTCTAGTTCAGCATGTGCTGATTTTCTAGCAGGCAGCACAGCACCTGATAGGCAAAAAAGATAAAGGATTTCTTCAGGGATTTCTCTCCTCCTGTGGTTTATAAGTGCATGAGAATTCAGTATCAAAGTTTAACTCCAGCTGACAACTCAGCTCCACACAGCCACTTACTCCCTACCCCTGTGGTGGGATGGGGGGGGGGGCACAATCAGAAAAGTAAAATGAAAAAGCTTGTTAGTTAATGTAAAGGCAGTTCAATAGGTAAAGCAAAAGCTTTGCACACAAGCAAGACAAACCAAGAAATTCATTCACTATCGCCAGCCAGGGGGCTGTGTACAAATCACAAATGGGACGGGACTGCTGAGGAACGTGCCTTGAGCTGTTTTATTTTTCACCATCAGTCTCATTACATGGTTATGACAATGGGAAGATGCCATCAGCTCACATCCCAGGCAGCAGATCAAGAACTTAATGTTACAACTCACTTTAAAAGTTTTTTGACCAGTCACACAAAGCAAAAGCATATTGACAGTAGTTCTATCAAACCACTATAAGCACAGGTACCTTTGGTTAAAACAATCCCTGCTTATTTTGAATACAATACCTGTTTGTAAGCCTTAAAACACAACACACAGAGCTCCATAATTAGAGCTTAGAACTTCCTAATATCTTGCTAGATAAATTTTCTGTAGCTTAGGGAGTTATTCTAGACAAGTGTTAATACACAGACCATTGTTCTATTTGTCCTTACTTTTCTACATTTTATATAATTTTTCTGCTGACCTATCTCATGGCTACTGCTTGGCTCTAATCCCAGTTCTGCTGTGTCTGAGGCCTGCCTTCTGCAGCTTTCCCAAAACCCTCTGATTTTATGGATTCCCACAATTCCCCCTCTCGGTTCCCCCTCTTCAGCTATCTCCAGGACAGCAGGGTCCCCTCACACCTCATGGTGACTTGGGAAGACAAACACCACCACTCTGGATGTCCCCCTCTTCCTTCTTCCCCAGCTTTATATGTTGAGTTTGATGCCACATGGTGTGGGATGTCCCTTGGGTCAGCTGGGGTCAGCTGTCCCAGCTGTCTCCTCACATTTTCTTGTTCCCCCACTGTGTCCTCAGAGGTGGAACTGGGTGAGAAGCAGAAAAGCCCTTGGCTCTATGGAAGCTCAGCTCAGCAGAAGCTAAATTCAATTCTAATTTACAGCAAGGCAAGCAAGCCCCAGCCAGGACACTTCAGAGGCACAGGAGCTTGTCCAGTGCAGCAGTCAAACAAGCAGCAAAAGGAAAATGTAGCTACAAGCACTGAGAAAATTCATGGTTTTACAAGAGACAGAAATCCCAGGAATGCTTAGGGCCAGATTAATGGAGCTCTGACCAACTCAGTTTATTGGATGGTGTTCATGGCAGGGGGCTGGAGCTAGATGATCTTTAACATCCCTTCCAACCCAAACCATTCTGTGTTCTATGATTCCATGATAAATCTTTAGACCCTACAGAGAGGAAAAGGGGGAATTGTCAAAAACCCTAAATTAGGATATAAACCCATTACCCCATTTCCTTTATCTTTGATGGGTAAGTAGTTTTACCTTAGGAGACTGAGAGTATCTTGGGGTTTCCTACAGATAGTTGTAGTGCTGGGTTTAACTTGACCACTTTCACCTGAAATGTTTGCCTTTTTCAGGAGTCTTATTTTTTTTTTCCTTTTGAGGAAACAAATACAGAAATTCATCTTCTTGTCAGTGTAACCTAATTACTTATAGAAAAATCTTCAAGGTCTTTTTTCTCTGAAAATAATAGAAAGAGATGTACTACAATTTCCCCATTCAGAAATGCAGTGGATAGACAGAGGAGTGAGGCAGGTGAGGAGCCTACATGGTACACAATGACAGGGAGAGATGCTGTCATTCTGTCTGCACTGAGGATAGGCAGAGAGAAGATTAGCAAACATAAAGGGGATGGAAAGAAAAACCACAGAAATTATTCAAAAGTAGAGAAGATGACATGTGCATATTTTGGTTCTGTGGGTACTCCCTGAGTGAGAGCCCCAGCCCTGAATGGTGCAGACCAGCTCATGTACAGCTGCAGAGCATTCTGTCAATGTCATCTCTGCATCCCATGTGACTGCTTTTGCCTTGAGGCAAAGATATGATTCATCCCTGTGCTTTTTTTTCCACTTTGAAATTCAAGAAATAATGGATGGATGCCTTACATAATTTCACAGCCTGACACTGAAGTCTCATGTTAAACCCAATAATGCAAAACACATTCCTATTGCTTGGAGCTCACCCAGAATCATAGAAACACAGAATTGTTAAGGTTGGGAAAGATCTCTAAGATAATTGAGTCCAACCAGTACCAAAAACATGCCCCCAATTTTTTTTTTAACACTTCCTGGGATGGTGATTCCACCACTTCCCTGGGCAGCCTTTTCCAATGACTGAAAGCACTTTTGGTGAATAGACTTTTCCCAGTATTCAATCTAAACCTCCCTGACTGAAACCTGAGACCATTTTCCTTTGTCTTATCATTTGTTCCTTGGGAGAAGGGACTGAGCCCCGTCTGTCTCCTTTCAGGAGTTGTAGAGAGTGACAAGGCCTCTCCTGAGCCTCCTTTTCTCCAGGCTGAGAACCCCCAGCTCCCTCAGCTGCTCCTCCTCAGTGCTCCACACCCTTCCCCAGCTCCATTGCCCTTCTCTGGACACACTCCGGCCCCTCAATGTCTTTCCTGCTGTGAGGGGCCCAGAACTGGACAAGGATTCAAGGTGTCGCCAGTGCCCAGCACAGGGAAGGATCACTGCCCTGGTCCTGCTGCTTACACTGAGCCTGGCTCAAGCCTGGATGCCCTTGGCCACCTCGGCTCATGTTCAGCTCCTCATCCACCAACACCCCCAAGTTCTTCTCCTCAGGGCTGCTCTCAACCCATTCTCTGCCCACCCTGTGCCTGTGCCTGGAATTGCCCAAACCGAAGTGCAGGACTTTGCACTTGGCATTGTGAAATCCATGAGTTGTGGCTGTAAATGTGATCCATGAGGATTGAAGGTGTTTTGTTCAAGACATCTTGTTGGGGAAGATGAAACAGGGAAGCCTTATAGATATGATTGCTTGGCAAAAGATTTTGAGAAAATAGAAACTATAAGCAAGATTGAAATGAAAGCAAGCTTTGATACCTTAGTTACTGAACTGGAAAACAATGGTGTGGCCAGCTGAAGGTAATCCCTTTTTGATGAAAACATACCCTCTGCTTGCAGACAGGTCCAAGGGTCAGAGCAGACCCTACTAGCTTAGCAGAAGGGGTACAAAGAGTAGTTTTTAGGGTTTAAAATGCAGCACAGTATGGCAATATAATGGTTTTTACAGGCTGTATGTAAATGCTATAGGGTTTGTATACATCTGTAAGCAAAGTAAGCTTTAAAAGTTGTGTCTTAGATTCACAAGGCCAACATCATTATGTGTGTGTAAGATGAACCTCACTTTAGGCAGCTTTGTGCAAATTTTATAGGTTTCTTAGATTTCATTAACAGTTCAGAGGCCAAGTTGAATGTGGGAAAATCAAATTAATGAAGACAATTTTGTCATTGTTAAATACATCTAATTTACAACAGAGCCTAAAAGGGTGATGAATAAAATAATCTGGTCAAAGGGGATAGACTTAAAACATCTTTCTTCCATGCTTTACCTCTCCACATGATAAAACCTCTCCTGGTATATGGAGATCAACTTGATTCGCCTTCAAAACTTTGGCAGCACTCTGTTACCTTGGTGACTATGTAAACTAGGATGTGCTTGGACTCCTGGGAGTGCTGATATGGCTACAGCTATTGCTTACAATTTTGATGAGCCATTATGAGAAATTTAATGTTTTGCAATCTCTAAGTTGGAAATTATTGACACCCAAAAGCTGGTGCAACAGCAGATGTTCAGATGCAGAAAAAATGGCCTTTGTGTGTTCACATGCCTTCAGTTACATTTAATAATAGTCAAGAGAATCATTAAAAAGTGGTACCATTGTTCACAGATAACATTAATTATTTAAGCATTTAAAGAAGGTAGTGCTTTTTGAAGTTTCATTTTTTAAATTATTACTTATTTATATAGATGCATTTACTTCTACATACAAAGGCATATATTTTTATATTTATCATCTATCTATCTATCTATCTGTCTGTCTGTCTATCTATCTATCTATAACCAGAGAATCTCTCTCTTTCTCAGCCTCTCTGATTTTCCATCCTGAAATCCCCAGAAGCACAGGGTTGGATGCAGGGATGATGAGCTACAGCATCAATAGGGAGTTAGATTTGAGCTTGGGAATATAATAAATTATTAATAATAAACCATTTAATTCATGATTAGAGGAAAATGTTCCAAAGAGAAGGAAAGATATATGTTTCGGTTGTCTGGCTACAATGTTAAATAACTATAACTAGTCTGTTCTCAAAGGTTCCAGAGGTGCTATACATGCCTCTGAGATTAATTGTCACTAAGTGAAACATCTCTGCAGCTTCATAGCCATTCTTGTTTAAATGGTGGAGTTGATTGCATTGAGTGATGCTAAAGCAAGGGAAGAAATTGTTTAACCCATTAAAGACAACCCTGAGGTACACCATGAAGGGATTTAAGGATAGATCACCCAGCCAGTTAAGATTCTGTGGTATAAAAAATATTTTAACATTTGAAGTTACATTTTTATTGAAATAAATGAGTGGTTCAAGGAAATTCAATATTGAAGTCTGACAAATTTGTGCATAGTGTGACCAAGGCAAAATGGGTGTTACCAACCACACCCAGACTGAAGATGTCTGTCCCTCTGTCAACAAGCATTTCACCCTTTTTCACAGAAGTCATACTGAGAAGAAACACCTGTCTTTATTGCAAGGTGTCTTCTTTGGTGAGGAAACAGGTGAAGCTTTAATTCACTAGAACAAAGCAAAAAAAGTGCTCAACTATGCTGGGATTTAGTGCTATTATGAAATAGATTTTTTCTTTCATAAAAAGTACATTAATTCCTATGACAGCTGTGAAGGTAATAAATTTTCCTCTAGTAAAAATTCACTAAAGAATTGCTCCTCTGATATTTGTGCTTGTTTACTAACCCCTAGATAATCTGTCTTTGCTGGGTGAGAGAGCTGTGAAACTTCTTAGACAATATTTTTTAAATCCATAGATTAACTGGGTTCTACAAGCATCAGTCACCAGGATTAGATGTCAGATCAAAATTAGTTCTCTGAATTAACTTCCTAGTCAATGAGTATCAGTGGGCACCTTCATGTTGTGAGTCAACAACCTATGAGAGAAACTAAACTTTTATGCTACTGAAATGAACTGAGTCTGGGCCAAGATCAAGTCCTGGTTTACAGGGTATTCCAGTGTTCTCCAATGCTTTTGCATCAGCTTTGAGAAAAAACAATTAGAGAAAAGAAAAATGCATTCCAGAAACCTCTTTCTTGCACACTTGGATAAGAACTAGACTTGTTCCAGTACCCCAGTACAAGCTGGGTAAAAATGAACAACTCATTTAATTTTAATTATCAACAGGTCTTGTTACCAGTCTGTGGACCTCTGGCACAACCCTTTGGTGTGGGCTAGCCCTGTGTAAGATAAAACAGGTTTTAGAGGTACTGCTTTAATTCACTAGTAAGCCTAATTGCATTATTCAGGTTGGCAAATATTGATGCAGAATATTCAAATAGATTTGCCATTTCCTTCAGAAATGTAGAACCTCAGTACCTGTGATGTGCAGCAGAATGACAGTAGCAAGAATGACAAAGAATTTGCATTTCATTTGGCTAAAAAGGAAAACTTTGGGACTAGTTTTTGGAGCTTCTTTAAATAGTTGAACCCAACTGTATAGACTAAATAGTCTGTTCCCACTATCAGGCAATCCAAAGTCCTTCCTGACACATTTTTTTGGCAGTTTTCTGAGGTATTTTTATGGAAGTTACAAAATTCTGGGTTCCCTTTGGGAATGTCAGCCCCAAACTGAGATTACAACGCATGTCCTTGCTGATGAGTCCCTCTAAACCCAAATAACCTGGTATTCCACAGAAAAGGTTATTTCCTTTCCATCTTACACACTACAGAGTCTCTCTAACTTTTCAGAGACCCATTCTGCTGGTCTCATATAGAAAATACTCCAAAGTTAAGCTCACCTTTCCTGGACGAGTTTGCCAAAGGTCGTCTACAAATGCAGCTGATTCAAGTCATATTTTACATTTTAGCCTGCTCTGGTTTTGGGTCAGGACATGTTATTGGGGTATATAATTGTCCTCTGGGCAAGTGCAAGTAAATACTGATCTTAGAATTCTTTGATCATTCTTGACCACAAATTGCTACCCTTTTTTTCCAGAGAAGTGTGTCAGTTATTTGCAAATAATGAATCAAAAGAGTTAAAACTTTCAGGAACAGGCATGCCTCTGCATTTTCTGTATTCCTGGGATCCTAGAAGAATCGTTACATTCCTACATTGAAAGCCCCTTCCAACATTTGCTTTCAACTGGTAATGGATAAATGACTCACAGACTAACCAAATACATCTGAAGTAGATCCCTCAGGTAGAGCAGAAGGTAAGTGATGAGTTATTCTAGTTTTGTAAGAAGACTTGCTGGAGATATAAGGAAAGCAAATTAAGTGAGATTCAGTACGACTGTGGGATTCAGTACTTTGCAGAATGGCCTTTTCTGGAGAAGTTTTTGTAGCTGCCCGGTTTCCTTTTCAGGGGTCAAACACTCAAATTTGAAATCAATAAAGTGAACCAATGCTGTGCATATTTAATTGATGGCCCAGAAAGTCTGACAGTGTTGGGTAACATGAGGCAGACCTAGAAAATACATCTCATGAATGCAAAATTGAAAAATGCAAAACTGAGCTCCCAGGTGCTGGAGCACTGCCTGTCACCAAAGGGTTTCTTCAGAGTTCAAAACATTTCTTTCAAGAGTTGCAAAAGCAAGGTTCTTTTCTTCAGGACACTGCATTGATTTCACCTGGCTGTCCTGCCTGCTTACCCACGGAATGTGCACCACAGAGACAGCCTGGTGCACTCCTCCCACAACACAAAGCATTGTGTGTCCTCCCCACAAAACTGACCTCCTTAGGACTGGGAATCTCAGACAGGACAAAACTCCCCTTTGTGAGGGCACAAACACAATCAGTTTCTGTATCTGGGTCCCATTTCAGCAGCTGTTTATCGCCTCCCATCTAATCCCTCCCCTGGGTTTCCTTTCCTGTTCAACACAGCATCAGTAGCCAGAGGCAGGTACCATCCTCAAGAGCATTTCAAGAGCAATAATCAGTTTTCCTGCAAAGGGTCAGCACTGATGTGACACATAAGGGTCCTTGTGCTCATCATTTACACACTTTATCCTTTTGGCTGAGCAGGGTGTTCAATAAAGTGTCTGCTCTGTCTGGAGGGAGAGCACACACAAAGCCCTGCTAATGCATCCTGCTGCCATCCACTCCTGACAATGCTCTTCCATAATGAACTGGATGAGGGGATTTGCAAGTGCTGCTTCCAATTAAAAATAACACTCCTGCAAAGGCAAAGGAGTGAGGTAATGACTGCAGTTCTGACCAAGCTGGAGCAGCTGCCTCATTAGTATGCACTCCGTGATTAATATGCCTTTATGACCTGTGCTTATACACCTTAACCTCTTCCTTCTGGATCAAAGGAAACCCCATTCCCACGAGAAGCACTGATGGCTCTTCGGGGATGCAAGATTAACTCATAGTGAGATGAATCATATTTTGCCTGTGAGACACAGTTTTAGAGCAGAATGGAGTGCAGTCACTTTAAAGGAAGATTTGATGGAGATAAAAAGTGTCCAAGTCAAACATTTTTAGAAAAATCGCCTTTTGCTTCAAATTTCCAAATCTGGGATTAGAAATGTAAGCCATTGCCCCATCATGTTTCAGAAGGCAAGGAAGCTGTTTCTTAAGAGGCAAAAAATGGAAAATAAGGAGATTTCTAATAATTTCCAAACTTCATACTTGGAATGGTATTTTTATGTGGTATTTTCTGGGGTTCTCTCTGGCAGGAAGGAATGAATCTGACTCCATGTTCTTAGAACGCTAATTTATTATTTTATGATATTATATTACATTGAAGAATACTGTATTAAACTATACTTAAGAATAGAGAAAGGATACTTACAGAAGGCTACAAAGAATGAAAATGAATCTCGTGACTCTCTCTCCAGAGTCCAACACAACCTGACTGGGATTGGTCATTAAGCTAAAACAATTCAAGCTAAAAACATGAAACCAAACAACCACCTCTTGGATGAACAATGTCCAAACCATATTCCAAAACAGCAAAACACAGGAGAAGTAAATGAGATGATATTGTTTTCCTTTTTCTCTGAGGCCTCTCAGCTTCCCAGAAGAATCCTGGGGCAAAGAGGATTTTTCAGAAAATATGATGGTGACATTTTTATAATAAGTACTCCTTAAGGGCTGGACTTCAACAATGCTAATGTCTCTTTTTTAATGCCAGATAAAATGCAGCGCTGAGCACTCAGATGTGACTTTCATGACAGAAACAGAGAAATTCATTCATGTTTTCATTCTCATTTCTTCCCAGCCTTGCAGTGGAGAGGGGCTTTCACCTCCAGATGACAACTGAGGATTAGCTTCAGTAAAGTAATAGAAGGGCTTGCCTTTGACTTGGTAGAAGATCAGTTTTTTTAAGTCCATATAAGAATATTTCAAAAGCCAGGCCATATCACAGCAAATCAGGAGTGACAAGAAGAGGGAAAAAGTAACTTAGAAGTGAGGAATGTGCAAGATTTCCTTTAACAGGTGTATAAAATCACTGAGGTTTTCCTAATTCACAAAGCTCCTGAAATTTTATTTAACAGAAAAAACAAAACCTGATGATATCTGAAAGTTTAGTAAAGCCCTAAGCTCCTGTTTTGTGCTCAAGCTGGCATGTTTTTCATTATCCCAAGGTAAACCTTCAGGTACCAACATCTTCAGTGATCTGGATGTGCCTTGCAATCAAAATCCTACCTGCCAGAACATTTCTTCCACTAAGTTTTTCAATTTGTCTCATTTTCTTCAGCATTGTGTATAGCTCAGTGGAAGACAATTTATCTTGCATCATCTTTGAAATAAACAATGAATCAGTGAGGTGACTTAGCCAGATTTTAACTTTTCTTTTGTCTCCATCCTCCATGGATTCCCCCCTTTTGTGTCACATGCAAGAGGCTGTCTGTGTCACCCCCCAGACACAGCTAAGCAATCTCACATTTCACAAGAAAGATAATGGTCAGTAGTTGAAAAGGGGAACCTTGCACACTCTCAGACTTCAGACTGCCCACATATTTTGCCAGTGATAAAGTTTTCCTATGACTCCTTAACACTTTAACAGCTGAACACATAAAGAACAGAATGACTGCTCACCCAAGATGCACAGACAACTATAAAGAGCAGAATTACTTTAAAGATCTTCCATTTCTTAGCAGAATATGAATCATATGTAGCACCTTTTAGCATACTGCTCAAGAGAAGAAACATTTTAACCCTTTGTGAAGATTTGACGGTTTTTTTCATGCTGGTTGCTGGTTTTACATTAAAAAATTAATCACTGCAAAGGTAGAAGTAGTTTAATCAAATCAGTATGTGAAAAGGGATTTTAAACAAATGTGGCTTATATTGAAAGACTGAGTATCAGTTACCTCAGCCTTGGAGATAAACAGGGTCTTGTTAGGTTGTGATAGGATTACCTGCTTTTATCATTTAAACAAGTCTTATTTCTGCCGCAGGCTTTTCAAGCCTTTGAACGCTGACATTGATTCATTAAGGTATTTTCCATTCCACTCACAAATTATATTTCCCAGTAGAAAATGAAGCAACATTAATTACAAAAGTGAGATTTCTACAATGAGATACATAATTGCCAGTACTGAAGTGCACATTATAAGATCATGCACAACATACTCTGCTGACATATTATGCAAAACAAATTCTTGATCTCCTTTGTGATTATCATTTCATCCCCCAAAAGTTTAAACTACATCTATTCCAAGACATTAAATATGTCTGGATTGCTCTCTAGAATTGGAGCATGGAAAAACCCACATTGGCAGAATCATAGAATGATTTGTGTTGTAAGGGATCTAAAGATCATCTCATTCCAACCCCCTGCCATGGGCAGGGACACCTTCCACTAGAGCAGGTTCCTCAGAGCCCCATCCAGCCTGGCCTGGAATATCTTTAGGGATGGGACATCCACAGTTTCTCTGAGCAACTTCCTCTAGTGTCTCACTATTCTCACAGGAAAGGATTTCTTTCTAATGTCTAATCTAAATCTACTCTCTTTCAGTTTAAATTCAACCTCTCCTGTCCTATCTTTACCTGCCCTTCTCAAAAGTTGCTCTCCAGCCTTCTTGTAGGCTCCTTTATGTACTGGAGGAGGCAATGCTTCAACATTAACCAACTTTTTTGGGCCCCCTCTTCCCTCCAGGGCTTTATCCCATTGCATTCTACCAAGCAGATCCCTGTAGAGGCCAAAGTGTATTCCCCTGAGGTCCCAGGCAGTGAGCTTATTGTGCACCTGCCTTGCTGCCCCAAGGATCCTGAACTCCACCATTTCAGGGTCACTGCAGCCAAGGCTGCCTTGGAGCTTCACATTCCCCATCAATCCCTACTTTTCAGTGAGAACAAGGTCCAGCATAGCACCTTTCCTCATAGCTCCTCTATTACTTGGCAAAGGAAGCTGTCACCTGTCACTGACATATTTTTATGAAAATCTTTTCACTAGGATTTTTCTCCTGAGAAGCTGAGAGGTCTCAGAAATGAAGTGTAAACGATAATTATCTGATGGCTGTGGAATGTGGTCTGGAGATGGTTTACCAACAGGTGCATCTTTTATTGGTTCCATGTGGATTGTTTTTTCTTGATGACCAGTTATGGTCCAGGTGTGTCAGACTGTCTGGTCAGTCACAAGATTTTTTTATCCATTCCTGTCTAGCCTTCTGATGTCTCCTTTCTCTTTCTTTAGTATAGCTTTAGTATAGCATTCTTTAATATAATATATATCATAAAATAATAAATCAGCCTTTTGAAACATGGAGTCAAGATTGTCATCTCTTCCCTTGTTCTGGGGACCCTCAAAGATCACCACAGTCACCAAGATTTCCTAGGAACCTCCTGGATTGCTTATGCCCTGCTGTGCTGTCCCTCCAAAAGACATTGGTGTGGTTGAAGTCCCCCAGGAGGACAGGGGCTTGGAAATGTGTGGTCACTCCCATCTGTCTCTACAGAATCTGATCCCCTCAGTCTTCCTGGCTGGGTGACCTGCAGCAGGTCCAGGTTATAGTGTCACTGTCCCTGCCCTCCCTTTAATCCTGATCCAGGTGTTCTCAGTCAGTTCCTCCTCCATCCCCAGGTGGAGCTCTGTGCACCCCAACTGGTCACTGGTGTAGAGGGTGTCACCCCTCCTTATGTCCCTGCCTGTCCTTCCCAAAGAGCTTGGAGCCTTCCACTCCAACCCTCCAGTCACAGGAGCCATTCCCCCACACCTCTGTGATGCCCAGAAATCATTACAGCCATCCAGGCAGGTGCACACCTCTAAATGCTTTTTTTTATTCCTCATGGTGGGAGTTTGTGTGTGTGTGTGACAGAGGCATTCAAGCTGGGCTCTCAGCAAAGCCAAATTATTGGTTGGAGTAGCCAGAATTCCTTTGTGCTGCCCTCCAGGCGCTCTTCTGCTGCCCTGTGATCCCTCTCCAGGCTCTGGAAATCTCCTGCTGGCTGCAAACTGCTGTGTATGGGATAGAAGTAGGTTCATATTATTCTACTCTATTAACATACAAATCAGGGCAGTGACATCCAAGGTTCCTGTTGGGAATGGGCCTGATCTACCTGCTGGTCTGTGTCTCAGCCCTGAGTACAGCCACTTTTGGGGGCCATTGAGCAGCCAAGACAGTGGCTTTCATTACCTACAAAAACTCCCTACCACTCTTGAATTTACTAGTAGAGACACAGCCTCAAGTTTCAAACAAAGACCAGAAGAAAAAAGGATTTTTGGTGGTTGTAGATGTTCTCCACAGGCAGAAGCTGTGGTAACTACTGATACTGTCAACCCAGTATAGTCACTTTGTAGTCACAAAATTAACATTTTGTTTGACCTGGGGCATGGCTCTGTTGAGATGCTGGATCCAATCTGAAGTAGGTGCTAAATTCATACAGGGATGAGGACACTAAGAGGCTTTAAACCTTCCCCAGTTTTCTCTTTGCCTCCATCCCAGAGCAGTCACTTTGTGAAGTGTAAACAAAATTAACATTTTGTTTACCTACTTTCATCTAAGACAGAGTATACAAAGATTTCAAATGGATTCTACTCACCAGGAAATACTTTTTTGACTACCAGTGAGCAGTTTCTGGGACTCAGCATAGGTTTCAACATATTTTTTGGCATTATTTGGCATATATCTACAGGCAGAAACAGGAATGATCCCACTGTGGTACCCACTCTGGTGTGTGTATGAACAACCTTCTTCCAGTGTATGTGCACGTCCAGAGCTTCCAGGCTGGAAAACCCCTCTAGGGTTTCCTCATATGCAGGCACCCTGCAACCCTTGTAAAGCTGTCAGGGACAGAGCACATCCCTGCATATCAGAGCCCTGTGGAGCCACAAGCACAACTGGGAATTTTTTTCTCTATTCAGAACCTCTGATCTCCTATAATTTTCAGAAGTTTGTCCCCTTCTCTCAATAAAGCTGCATCAAAGCACATCTTCATGTTAAGTCTGGCTGCAGGGAGAAAGAGTACAAGATGGCACTTCCCTTCCATCTCAGCTCCTTAGGGCTGGTTGTAGCAAAAGAAAGAGAGAGGAAATGTCACCATTTGCTTTGCTCCCAGTCCTGTCTCCTGTCTCTGTCAACATGCTACACTCTGCCTTTATTGTTGTCTTGAACTTTTGGCTGTGTCTGGATATTGTTCAGAAGGGCCAGGAGAGCTCAGCCTGTTCAATGACTTTCACAGCTACAGACAATTGCTTCCTTCCTTCTAAAAGGGGAGGGAGAATGCTGACAATGACTAAAGAACACAGAGAGGTATCACAGCTTTTTTGCAGAGGTCTCAATGATCTTCCCCTGCCCTAGTCCCTGGAAAAAAACAAACAAACAAACAAACAGAAAACCACCAAAAAACTACAATATTTGGCAAAGCTGTGTATGCATACAAATGTGTGTATCCGGTGTTTCCAAGTAACTTGGGAACCCAATGACTTTAGGAATAGCCATAATTTTCTCAGCAGAAGCATGCATAAAAATGAGGGTTCATTTATGAGCTGGAGCCAGGAATCATAATTACGCTGATGAACCTGAAAATTTGTAGCTGATATAGAAACCATTAACGAAGTCCTACATAAAAGCTTACACCATGCAAGGGGAGCTTTTTTCTACATCCTAGTGTATACATAAATTTCTCTGTTTCTCTCTCTCACACATTCATTTTTATGAAGACAAGAAAATAATTAATAGGTAATTGCATTACCTAGGAAAGACATTCTACTGTTGGAAATGTTTATGGAAATGAGGAACAATTAATTTATCATCAGTTTTATGGTAGTAATAAAAAATATTTATCTGCCTGGAAGGATTTACATGAACTTTGATATCTGATTAATAGCAAGAGTTGGTTAATATTAAAATGAGAGCAAAATGTTCTGATTAGCTCTTACCACAGCAAACCTACAACAGATCTGCTGTTATGGATGTGTGTATTCTGGATTTAGAGGCGATACCAGACTCTGGCCCAAAAAAAATATTTTAGGAAAGGAAAGGTCACTGTGAACTCTACTTTTATGCCCAACATGATGAATTATTGGCATGGACAGCAACTACTTAACCTTCTAACTTTTATTTCTGGTCACAAACATTAATGGGTTTCTCCTAACCCCTGTGTGAGGAAGGTCAGCATTATCCGAGTTTCAAAGATGAGGAATTGGGCAGAAAAAAGCAAATGCAAGGATTTTTTATGTTTCTGAACCTTATTCAAGCTGCTAAGTTATAATTGACTTGGCTCCCATGCCTCAGCCCTGTGTTATATGGGTATGATCTTCAACTCCTTCCTTTGGAGGAGGTCACAGTGACCTGGGACATGGCTCTGTTGAGATGCTGGATCCAATCTGAAGTAGGTGCTAAATTCATACAGAGGTGAGGACACTAAGAGGCCTTAAACCTTCCCCAGCTTTCACTTTGCCTCCATCCCAGCTGGGTACATCGTGTTTGTTTTTGGGAATTTCTGTCCCAGCCCTGCTGTCTGTGCTCACCTGACCCAGCAGTGTGTGTGTCAGAGAGCAGCAAAAGCCCCTGGAGCCTGGGGAAGGATGGATGGCCTTGTACACAGTGACAGAGATCTGTGTTCCTTTCTGCTTATCCAGATTTTGGGCACCATCCCTCATTGACTTTGATCACCTGGGTAAAATGAAGTACTGAATCTTATACTCTTAATTAGGAGGTTCTCTGAAAACCAGGATGCATTAAACACTCTGTTCAATAAAATCTGAAGAATAATAGTAGAGGTTTGGGACTGTTTTTTATCCCAGTTTTCCATTCAGTCCACAAGAGATGTAAATCCAGGTTGGCAATCTGAAGAAACTCCTTTGCCTCTGGATGGGATGCTTTAAAATATGCTTTTGTTTTGGGTACCAGCTCACATGCAAGAGAGCATCCACCCTGCTTTTCATAGGTATAGAAACTGAATAATAAGGAAGCAAGAAATTAGCCTAGAATAAAAGATTTTTTTGTGCTCCAGTACAATTTCTTGCATTCAAAAATTTTATATTCAAGAAATACATATATTTAAGTCTATAGAAGATTGACCATGTGACATCACTGAAGTTCTCTGATATCCTGGTCATTCCTATTTGAGGATTAACATTGTGTGATGGAAGACATCTGCTTCTGTCCTGTCGGCTGTGACAAGATGATTACTACATTAAGAACATCAAGAAAGAAACCATACAGGTCACATGGAGGTAAATGCAGCTTTAATGCTTCCTACACAGCAGAAACTTTTTCAGATGAACAGAATCTCAAAAAAATCTCTGCTATAGATCTAGACAGGTGGCACTGGCATAGGCAATTTTAAAGTCAGTAGGGATCATCTTTGAGCTTTTGTGGATTGAAAGAGTTCCCTTGACCTTGGTGAAATATTTGGGCATTTCTTCTTACTCTCTTGTCCCTAAATTACAAATCCTGTTTTGATGACTGGCTCACACTTCTGCAGCTGAGCCAGCCCATCCTCAAAGCAGGACCTTTAGTTCTACCCCTGTACAGACATCTGAACATTGACTTCAATGTTTTATCATGAATTCCCTTTATTTACACAAGTTAACTCAAAAAAATGTGGTCCTGGGGTAGTTTCTTCAGGTAATTTTCCTTTGCAGGAAGATGTCAGCAGCAGGTGTAGATTTCTACTCCAGACACCACCATGACTAATCAGGATTGTTTGCAGAGATAGGAGCTCACTCAAAATCCAATGTCTTTCAGGCTTATTTTCTCTTCTTGCAGATACCTCCTTGCCATTTGCAATTGTGCTTCCCACCTCCCAGAAGAGCAGACAGCACAAATGTGATCATGCCTCAGTGACAGTGAATTTGAACATAGTGACCTAGTTCAGGCAGAAAGTTTCTTGAAATGGCTGAAAACAATTGAGCCAGAGAATTAAAGACCAGTCAGGCTAGCTTGAATTTCTAGAAAAAACTATTGGAACTGATAATAAAGCTACTGGAAAGACCTTGGAATTTAAAACAATGCTGTGACTGTACAGAAATGTTGCAGTCAGAGCACTATTTTAAATAAACTGCAGTCACACACAGGTCAGTGTAAGCACTAAATATCTCTGGAGACTGCTTTGCAATCTGAAAATAAATCCAAGCCAAAACCCCAAATTCTCAGAGCAATTACCTTCATTTTAGCTTTTTTTAAGTGTAAAACTCCTAACAAATTGAATTAATTCTAGAAATACTTATATGAAACATGTAAAGCTCAGAGGAAAACAAATCTTTCAAGTAGTGAAGTAGAAATCAAGCCCAAGTTGCTAACATTTTTTCAGGAGAGCAAAGAGCTACACAATAAATTCCATCAGCTGAGAACTGTACCTCTTGCTCCCACACATCACACACATGTTTTCAATGACTCCAAATTTTTCATGTATATAAAATTGTAGAGAATTACTGACAGTGCATGTTTTAAGCTTCAGTATTTGAATGCACATTTCAGTGGAGTTGAGAATCTGCTTGTCATCTACTTCTGCCATTTTACCAGAGCTGAAACAGATTTGTTTGAAGAGTTCACAATGTGCGTTGAAGTGGGTAAGGAAAAATTTCAGTTTTACTTCACCCAAATAAGGCAACACATGGCACTTCTCTGGGAAGAAAAATACTGTTTTATTTCAGTTTTAGGTTTAAAGTCACTTGCGTGTCTTGGCAGAAAGACTCATCTGACAGGTAATGCTGTGATGAAGATCTGACATGTTCTAAATCATGTCTGCTGCCTCAGCAAAATGGGGAGATGTGTATTAAACCACAGCTTTTCAATTTATGTGATGACAAAGAAAGCCACAGAAAGCAAATGATTCATTGCTCTATGATTGTCTATCAGAATGAACAGTACTGAAAGCCTTGGAAATGAACAGAATGTGTCCTGACAGGTCAGAAGACAAGGACAGCTCTCTGAATGCCCAAAGACATGTGTATAATAGCAAACAAACAGGACCAGGTCTCAGGTTCAAGAACTGGGCCATGATTATTCATCCTGCTTAGTTAGCATGCTCCCTAGGCTGTATTTCCTCAGGGTCAACCAGAAATGCCTGGAACAATGTGAAAAACAGGAGGTACATGGGACCATTCCCAGAAGACAGACTGGTTATAGCCATCTACTTTTTGAGGGAAAGGTTTGCCATAGAAGAAGATTGTAACTCTTTCTATTTGCTATTTCTTTATTTAAATACCTCAACAACCAAGAGGTTTGGTAAAGACTGGGACTGTCTTGGTAATGTATTTCAACATCACAGCACAACTACATATAGTGGAGAAAGAATGTTTTTTGCCTTATTATTTTATCTGTCTTCCATTCCATAATGAAGATGCTTTCAGAGCAGCATGAACTGGTGATTTAGATTGCTTCTTTCATTTACAGCCACTAAGGATTCATAATGACAAAGAATTACATGAGTTCTTTTTCTTTGTTATTTGATTCATCTGAGCCTAGCTCTGCAGATCACAGGAAAATACACTGTGACCCTTTTTACCAGTCCTTTCCTAATTTCACAGTTTACTAATTTTCATAAATATCAAAAGGAACAAAATTATTAAGGAGAGCTTGGTAATTTCTGAAATATCCATGCTGAAAATGCATAGATGATGATTATCTTCAGCAACTCCTCCTGTAGAAGCTGTCACAGAGAGTCTTTATAAAATGTCTTGATGGAAGAAGCCTGTTCAATAGAAACCTGAAACTCACTGATAAGTATTCAGATGTATTTTTCAGTCAAAAATTTCTGGTTATTTTCAATCACTATATTGTTTTATTTCTTTGAAAATATGAACACTATTAACTAAGAATATGCCTGTTACATAAATGAAATTAAAGCCTGTGTTACAGTGTGACTGCATTCAATTGATATGGAAAGACCAAGTGCACAATGATTACATGTAGGGGAGATGGAGCCAGACTTTTTCTCAGAGGGACTCAGTGAAAGATGTGACAGTGGTCACAGATTGCACCAAGAGAAATTCTGAGTGCAATAAGGAAAAAAATAATCAAAATTAACATGGTCAAACATGGATATAATAATTATCTGGAGAATCACTAGTTGTGGCACATCTCTACTTGGTGATATTAAAAACTTGATTGGAGAAGGTCCAGGGAAAACTAATGTAATTTTGGAGTTGGCACTAGTCTGCATAGGGTATTAAATTAAATGAGCTCCCAAAATCCGCTCCAAAAATTTTTCTCTATGGTTTTTGATCCAAAAATCCAAAAATACACTAATTTCAAGCTGTGATTAGAACAAATTTATAAAAAGTTAATATGAAAATTCTCCATAAAGCAAAGCAGTAAATATTATAGAAGTCTGAGAGCTCTACTTTTACCTCCAGTGTGCTACTAACTGTGCAGACACACCAAGGATGGTCTGTGCTCCAAACTCACAAGCTGTCACTCTCTCAAACTAAAATACCCACTTACAGAGTGATCTTTCATTGAATGTGGGGACATACCACATAAATGTCTTCACCTGTAAATGTCTTCAAGTAACCTTAGATTTTGCAATGTGAGCAGCACCTGATGCTGAAGCTAAAAGAGTTTAGTGGGGGACTCTTCTCATTCTATGGCAGAAACCTTATTTTTTTTCCAGGTGAATCATTCTAAACTTCACTGACTGCAGTGACCAGAGTGCTGCCTGACTGTCCTGGGAGGTTCAATTAGGACAGGTATGTTCTAAGTACATAATGTTGAGATGAATCTTGTCCAAAGCACTTTATAAAAGAGGTCAACATCATTGTATCTAACTTCTGTTCTACGAGTAGGAAAAAGGGTGCTTAAGGTGTTGATGTGGTTCTCTCAGATCACATACAAATCATGTGAGAATGTGGCTCAAAATTTTCAGCACTGAGTTAACCATGTCCTTCCATAGATTGCACAGTTGAATAATACCAGAACTACAACAAGGAGAGACAAGCCTTTATTAAATGTCATCTATTGCTCATTATGCTAATTAAAGATCTGGAAGGCTGTGCAGGCCTTGGCTATGATTTAGAGGCAGACTGTGTTCGTATATGGTCAGCTGATCACACTGGCGGCAGGAGAATAATATATATATTACTTGCTGGAGAAATCTGTGGATTTGAGGGTTTTAAGGAGGTATATAGAAACATTTACTAAACTTCTGTTTAGTAGTAAAAGTATACCTTAGTATGAAAACTGTAGAAGGAAAAATTTGGAAGAAAAAGAGCTCGCATTAAAATTTAAAGTTCAAGAAAACCTGTTCCTGAAATCCTTTGTACTCAGCCTCTCCATTCACTGTGTTTAAATAAAGTTTATGTGTGATGTAGGTGTCCAACCACACTGGACTGGAATGAGCAGGGAATCCATGGAATAGTCCACTGCCACACTGCCAGTTTTGACAAAAATATCTTTTGAGTCACAAATTCCTTCAGGTTCAACAATATTTACCTGGGTGTTACCCAGCCCCTGACCTGGGCAAGTCAGAAGCCTGAAGCTCTAAGATTAACACCCACTTTGTTCCCCAGCTCCTTTATAAATGATTTTAAAAATGTATGGCTTGTTCTGCTCTCCCTTATTGCTCTATGGATGTCAGGGTCTTTGATCAACTGCACTGGCATGAGTAGGATTTACTTGTATTACAAAATTAATGAGTTTTTACTTATACTGAGGCAACGCAGCAGCAGTACTAAAAATCTCACAGTTTCAACATACATTAACTAATACTGAGGTTTCAAGGCTTCTTAGAGAGCAGATCCAATCCTCAGGATTCAAACTTGACAACCTGTTTAAATCAAACTCTTAGTCTGGCATGCAAGCAGATAAGCTTTCTTTTTGGCCTGCCCTGGAGATGAGAGTCTAGTTCTTTATCCATAGGAGCAACACAAGCTGGGTTTGGGTCTTAAATCAATGCAAATCCCTTGGCAGGTTGTATCTAGGTCTACATTTCTCATCATAACTTCTATCTAAAAATATAAGGAAGGAAAATGAAAATTACAAGAATCCAGGTGAAACTGGATGAAAACTATGGCCTATAAAACTTATGCTCCACTTTTTTTGCTGGTCTCTGCAGTGGATTCACCTCAGCTGAGGGACAGGTGCCCACAAACCTCTCTATCACTACCCCTCAAATATAACAAAAGGTTCATGAGGTGAGACAAGGAAAGTCACTCAGCCATTACCATCATGGGCAAAACAGACCTTAACTGGGTAAATTGAAGATCTGAGAAACCAACTTCCTCTGGGGACACAGGAAACTTTAAATACATTTTCTACAGGTTGGTACATAAGGACACACAGGTTTATTTTACTTCCATTGAGTTGCCAACAGCACAAATTGCCTCTCTTCATTGTGGAATCCTTTGCAGGTAGGAGAATAACTTGAGATCTGCCTACAGAGAGGAGCAAGAGTTACTCTAGTGACAAGCTGAAGGTAAGAGAAAAATGAAAGCCTGGGAGTTTATCCAATCCACACATCCCGAGATGTATGGAGCAATGCTGTTGTTACAAAGAAAAACTCTTACATCCCAGGTGTTAAGAGACTCCAAGGTGGTAGAATCTGAATATCCAGGTCTTGAAGATGTCCCCCAAACCACAGAAGTTTAAGTGTTCCTTCTTTTGGTTTGTTAAATCCTTTTGTAAGACAGTGCTGTCATTAATAATCAAGAAAATCACATAAGTAGGGATATAATCACAGAACTCTAAATCCTTCTTGGATATATCAGAGGTAATGGAAAGATAATTCACAAAGATTAGAAACAGACGAAAGTGAGGCTTAGAACTGATTGGAGGATACTCTTTTCCCCTCATGTCTGTTAATCCCTGTCTCAAAAATAATGAAAAGCTTCACTTATAGAGCCAAAAAACTTCAGAATTTTTGTGCTTGCCCAAAGGAGAATATTCTGCAAAACCCAGATGTTTTCCTTGCACACAAATCACTATGTTTTGTAAAACTTTTAAATGCAAATAAAAAATTATCAAAAGTGTGAAATGCTCTCTTTAGGTGAAGAATATCACGTGAAGAAGTTAAAGACATGAAAAGTTTGGTCAGTAGCTAAGGGTATGTTATCTGAACTGACACACCTGGTCTGCTCTTGGCTGAGAAAATCTGTACAAGGTTACATTGCACTACACAAACTGCCCCAAACTAAAAAAAAACTGTGTAAACTGAAGTATTGCCATAATGGGCTTTGTCCATGATCTGAAGCAAAGACATTGAAGTTTTTTTTTTTTGTGGGGGGGGGGGGAGGGGAGGGGCAGGGAAAGCATCATTGAAAACCAAAAATGGATGGCAAAATAAATTCAGAAGGAATTAGGAACTGAATTCTTTGTATGATCCTGGTGAGAATGAATAATGAGGAACTGGCAATAAGTTCTGGAGTGAAGAAAGAAGAATTAGACACAGTGAGGCAAGAAAGGCATATACAGCATCAACATGAACCAATTAGAAAAGTTTCAGGAGAATCTTCCTGACAGCCAGACCTATTCATCTGTTTCTGAGCTCCCAAATAAAGCTCTGCTTCTGGATTCTATCTCAACTGGTAGATAGAAGATAGATGATAAATAGGTGATAAATGTTCCCTGGGAATGTTCATCTCTTCCATGGAAGTGAAAGTCATCTTAAGCAATACTTTCCCCTACTTCATTGATGCACAAAACCATTGTGATATTTAAGTCTAAGTCATGAGAGCAGCACTTTACACCCCTCTTACCATTCTAGGACTGTGCAAACAAAAGTTGTTTCAGCTCAAAACCCCATAACCAACTTGGTCCACCAAGCTGATTAGAGGGATGGAGTCCCTCTCCTACAATGAAAGGCTGAGAGAACTGGGATTGTTCAGTCTGCAAAACAGAAGGATTAGGAGTGACCTAATAGTGGCCTTCCAGTATCTGAAGGGACCCTAAAAGAAAGATGGAGAGGAACTTCTTACATGAGAATGAAGTGGCAGGACAAGGGGCAGTGGCTTCAAACTTAGGGGAGGTTTAGATTAGATATTAGGAAGAAATTCTTTCCTGTAAGAGTGGTGAGGCACAGAAACATATTGCCCAGAGAAGCTGCCCCATCCCTGGAAATGTTCATGGCCAGGCTGCATGGGGCTTTAAGAAACCTGGTTGTGTGGAAGATGTCTCTGCAAATGGCAAGAGGTTGGAACTAAATTGTCTTTAAGTCTCTTCCAACCCAAGCCATTCTATGGTTCTGATTCTATGATTCTATGGTTCTATGATTCTGTGGTTCTATGGCTCTGTATTCTGCAACTTTGGATGCAGAAGTGGTGATTTCTGTATTAAACTGGACAGTTACATTTAACCTGAGTGAAGGCCACACCCTTTTTGAGGAACTCTGTTTTTCAAGTGTCACAGTTTAAGAGAGAATGAAACCAATAATCCTTACAGTGCTTTGATTTCAGTTGCTCTGCCCCACTACAATAGTGACTTAAGCAGCTAAAACCCTACAGCAAATGTATTTAAATCAACTGAAACTGCAAAGAATAACCTCATAGGCTTCAGCTCAGTCCTGGAAGACTCCCACAGCCTCAGAAGGGACCACAGCCCACGCTCAGCTTGAAGGTTGCCTTTGTTTTGCCTCCTGGCTCAGAACTGTCTCAGGCAGCTCTGTTCTTTTTTTGAGCAAATGCCTAACTGTACTTTCTCTCTATAAAAAATGAGGATAATTTATCATTATCTCACTAAGGCTTTGAAAGGCTCAGTGCCCAATATTGTCTCTGACTGAAAGCTCATGAATTCAGAAGATTGATGTTGGCACAATCGTGTATCTTCCTTTTTAAGTCAAATATTTTCCCATAAATATTTTGAAGAGTGTCAAGCCTAACTAGATTTTAGAAATTAAACTAAAGGGTGAAGCATTTAGAAAATGTCTATTTTAACATTTTTGATTGCCATATTTTAATCATGACATTTCAAAGTTTCTTAAATGATACTTCTTAAATTTGGCTAAACATATTTGAGTTAAGATCAGAGAGAAATATTGGGTAGCTGTGCTGAAGTATTCTATAATTATGGGAAGGGGGAAAACACTAAAACTGAAAACTATAGACCCAAAAAACCAACAACTGAACTTGTATTTCTGATAGAAAGACATATTATTTGGTTTTCATCTTGAAGGAATTATTGTAGGTCCCAATTCCTTCACAGGCTTTAAAATTAAGACGTCTTAGTTTCCCAGACAGGAAGGCTTCCCTATGTAAATTCCTGGAAAAACACAAAAAAGGGGCTATGTCTGAGGCTCCTCCCTTCAATGTATTTGCTTTCTCCAATTTACTTTGTGGTTGTGGCTATCAAAGAATGCCACACTGACTTCCAGAGGTGCCCACACTTTCCCATTGCTCACTAAACCTGAAAGTGGCATAATGGGTTCTTCTAGCTCCTCTAAAGGCTTCTGCCTTGGTAGAAGATGGATATGGATATTTAGGTAATCCTTGTCTTTCCCAACTCTAATCCACTGCCACCCAACCTTGCTCACAGTGCTTGGATTTTCCTTCTTTGGGACTAGGAAAGGGAGAAAGCAAATGAGCTAGGATTACAGTAGTGTTCAAATCATTACTGTGCCTTGAAAAGCACAGCCCATGAGCCTGAAGAGGTCTGGCCAGAAGTCATTTAGAAACCAGAAGAGAGGAAAAATTGCTTCCAAGCCCATAACTTACCCCGCTGGAGCACTCAGCTCTTCCTCAATCTCATTCTCTCCCCACCATGCACAATTCTCAGTTTTGAATAAAGAGTGCATAAAAACCAGCTGAGTTGTTCTGGGCGGTGCCTGTGGGCATAGAGGAACTGCAGATATGTTATTCTCCTGTGCCAACACCATGTGCTGAACATGACCATTCACAGAACAGGACTTCCTAAACCCTTATACAAATTGCAGCTGTCTACACCCTTCCAACCCTGAGAACAACCCAGGAACAACCCAGTCCTTGTGTACCCTTGTTTTTTGGCAAGAATAGAGCAATCCCCAGCGCACAGAAAGTGTCAAACAGCCCCATGGGCTGCACAAGCCACTCTCACACCTCCAGCTCTCCAGAGGGCATTGCTGCAGCTGGGATGATGAACTAATCTGAGACATGTCTGCCCCAACATGCAGGCAGACTGAGTTCACAGAAATACAGGATCTCTTGGGCAGAATATTCAGTAAATTTTCTTTCTTGTCAGGAAAATCTCATCATCTTCACCCAAGAAAAACTCCTGTCAATTGCTCAAGGAGGTAATTTATGAAAGATTAGTTAAGCATTGGGCCACTGGTCTTTGAATAGTGTTGTTCTGCATAAAGAGAAAATGGACATGACTATTTCCTTGGGGAACAGAGGAGGTAGACTGGCTCTTCTCAGCTCAGGTGAGAGTTTTCTGGCTTTTTCTTTAAAAAATCAGCTTGAGTTAACGATGGTGTTATTATACTGGCAATTACATAGTCCCACTTTAAATTTCTAAGTCCCACTTTAAATTTCTAAGGGGTCTGTAAATTGCTTTCATGGTGTTTTCAAACCAGCTGGTGGCTGTGTTGGCTGACTATTTGAGTTATTAGTGAATGATTTGGCACACTGTTAATCACTGTGCACTCACAATGCCAGCTTTGGCAAGAGATTTTGCTTCCTTAAGGAATTTCCAATTCTGCGAATCAGAGTTTAGCACCAACCAAACACCATCTATCAAGACTAAAGTCTGCCTTACACAGCATGAATTATATCATTACATTCATTTCCAGCAATAAGTCTCTGAAATGTCTTGGTTGTTTTTAACATACACTCAGTTTAGGAAAGCAAAGCAATTCTTCAGAATGAGTTTTCAATTTGCACGCTTGAATAGTTTAAATTCCATCCCAGCAATACATAATGCATTGCTACCCTACTCTGTATCTAATTCAGGCTGCTTGGATATTAAGACAGTAACCACTTGTGTATTGTCATCAGTACTTAGCAGATTGAGGACAATCTCAGAATGAAAATCACTCTTAGCAGGTTCTGTATTTGGTAAAGTTAAGGTTGACATCATGACAAACCAAGGAACAGTGGAAAATAAATTACTGTGTACTTTCCTTTAGTATGTTCTAGAGAAAATAAAAGCTTTTTAAGTGTTTTCAACCTGACCAGCATTGACATAGCCCACTGCTTATGAGAAATGTCATGCTAATTATATTGCAGTTTCTACCACTGCCACCAGTCTTGTTAGAGATTAATTTAGGATTTGAAGGAATAGATGAATTTATGTGCAGCCCCAATATATTTTCATGATGTAAAGTCCTGATAAAAATTGAATGAAAGGATTCCAGTACTGCAGCATGGATCACACTCTTTACAAATGGAGTGGCAACGTAAAACCACCCCAAATACACCCAGCTCCTGAAGAGCTGACTGAAAGGGTCATGCAACAAGCACACACTCCTGACCTGGAGTCACTGGTCTCTGAAAGTATCATCCTTCAGAGAGCCAAAAATTAGTTTGTTTCCCATGTACAGTAATTTTAAATTTGTTAACAGACAAATTATTGATTCTTGCACTGAGAAAAAATTCAATACGAGTCACTCTGTTACTTAAATTCATATTGATGTGTCAATTTTATGCACTGTTTATGCTCTTTTATTTTTTTGCCATAGTATTCCTATGCATCTGGCAAAATGCATTTTAGGGATAGCCTACTGAGGCAGAGGAAACTCGAACATTCTTTCAAATGCAAAATGAAGCACTTTGAAATGAATTTATTTTAAACTGAAATTAAAAATAAATGTGAGTAAAAAACCCACCCAGATTTCCTATTCTGCAAAGAAAAAGTACATGACAAACAACAGTGTTTTTAATCTAATATCATTGTTAACATTGAACTACATTCTCAATTTTTTTTAAAAATGGACTTTTTCACACATTCTTCAATTTATTTTTGCTTGTTTGACAACAAACAAAAATCCCCCTACATTATTGCATTCATTGCAATAGTGATATATTCTGGATGTATTTCAGAACACAGAAATGACAATGTCATTCAGTCTTTGTGTTGTAAGTGGCAAGAAAATTCTTCCTTCTTTTTCTTCCTGAGGACCTTTAGATTTTATGCCAAGATCAGGGCTGATGGCAAACTTTTACAATGATGACACAGCTCTGGACCTGCCTAGGACACATCTGGTTCTTAAAGTCTTCTGTTCAAAGCCTGCTGCTCACGGAGAAGTGGAAGATGCAGTGGAGGGGTGGAGGAGTCCCCTTTCTAGTGGAATTGTAGTGGAGGTAGATTGTTAGAGCCAATTCCTGGCAATTTCTGATCAGCGTCTCTGTGTGCAGGTACAAGGTTTTATAAAATCTGTTTTACAGACAAATTTATGTCCTTTGGACAAGTCAGAACTTGAACAGCTTTCAAGGATGTCAGGCAAATATTTCATCTTTTCAATTTTTGCTAAACAGTGATGTATCATAGGCTACAGAGAAAGAAGAGCAGAGCTGGAGACACAGATCTGGATAGATATCCAGATATTGCTCTTTTGCCTATGCCACAGGCCTTACATAAATTTAACCAAACATTATTGCTCCTGTCAAATTGCACAGGGTCCATGCTACAGAAAATTATCTGATTTTTCCTTCCCATTCTCAAGCAAGGTCATGCCTGTCACTAAGCCAGATAACACAGACAGAACACAGAAACAAGCAAAAGTCAAATGCCAAAACCAGATCAGGTTTGGGGGCATGAATATTGGTTTAATAAAAGTTACTCCCTCTCCTACTGAACTTTTCTTATCCACATTCATAAACCTTCCCTTCACCACTCCTGTTTCCAGGCTTCTGCAGAGTGGGAACAAAACTGAAGGAGAATGTTCAGTAGTGCATGGCATAGAAATCAGGTTCATGAACAGCATCTGTCATCAGCATGGGGATTTTTGGGGGAAAAGCATTTTTCCTCCACTAATGAATTCCTAATGCAAACAAACTATATAGCCTCCTCAAAAAATCTTGCAAACTGAAAATTTCAGCAACACTGAAGCATCATCAGGCAACTGAAAACTCAGCTCCACAACCGGCAAAGGCAATAGCATTTTATGTGCACCCACCATTACTACTTGCAGCTAAAGTTTCAAGGGGAATGAAATTTCTTTTGTGATGCAGCCACAAACTTAATTTTCGAGAAACATCTAAGATAACCACACATGACCTTGCTAGTATACTGCCTCACAGTGCTAATTAATAGCTGTTACTTGGAGAGAGTTTTAGTGGAAAATAAATCAAATCAAGTATAGACCAAATTTTTCAAGGGATATACATTCATGTATCTGTTTGTACCACCACTAAACTTGTCGACTCTCTTTTGGCATCTTCATAATTCTCTTTTAATGAAGGCTATAAAACAGAGACATAATTGAGCCAGTGGCATGAAGAAAACTACCCTTTAACAATTTTAATAGCTTCTGAGCAATCCCACACAGTGAGAAGCAGCCACCTGGACACTCCAGGGCTTAATAGATAGCTATGGTAATGGTATTCCAATAGCACACATTGCCTGGGACACTTCTGGATCCCGTGATCACTGCTGCATTGGCACGAGCTTTTAAAGCTCTAGTTTAGAGAGTGCTTAAAAGCATCCTTAATTTCAGCGGTAATAAAGCTGCTTAGATATTTAAATTAGACAAATAACTGCCATTTAAGTCATGAACTGATGTGCTATAGTTAAATGAGGGTCTGAGCCCTAAGCCTCCAGAAAACACACTCATCCCAACACTCAGGGATGTTGAGGGTTTTCTCCACCTATTCTATCTGTACTTTTAGTGAGTACTCAAATGAGAGTGCCCAAAGTGTCCTCAGGAAACAGAACTCTGATGGACTGAGCTTCCAGGAGTGTCCTGGAAATGTGATAATTGCTTCCCTGGAGCTCTTCCCTCTTGCTAACACAACCCAGACTGTGGCTGGCCCTCTGTGACTCAAGGATACTTTATTAACTTATGTTCAACTTGACATCCACTGGGACCCTGGGGTTCTTTTCTCTTGCTCAGTCAGTGCAGGGCTTTGACTTTGTCTTCATTGAGGGGTTTTGCCTTTGTCTTCATTGAGCTCCTTGAAGTTCCTACCAGCCTATTTCTTCAGACCCACATGTATCTACTTTCCACCATGTCAACTGTTCTCCCTAGTTTGGTTTCAACTGCACACATGTGAAAGGTATATTCTGTCTGTCACCCAGGAAAATGATCAAAATGCTGATTGCTTTTGTTCCAGAACTGAATCCTGATCCTATGGAAGCACCAAAGTTCTAAACTCTCTACTCTAGTCCAGATGGATGTAGTGAGGAGTTTATTAACAGAGCTTGGAGTAGTCTCATGTACTACATCCTGGGAGCTGTGCACCTACCAAAGACAAGTATATAAACTCTGTTTAGCATAAATCTCTGCTAAACTCAGATATATGCTACCTTGTCACTGTCATATTTTCTGGAAAAATCCCTTCACCAGCATTTCTTCTCCTGGGAAGCTAAGAAGCCTCAGAGAAAAAGGAAAACAATATTATCTCATTTGCTTCTCCTGTGTTTTGGTGCTTTGGAATGTGGTTTGGACATTGTTCATCCAACAGGTGGTTGTTTGACTGGTTTCATGTGAATTGTTTTTACTTAAGGACCAATCACAGTCCAGCTGTGTCAGGACTCTGGGAGGAGTCATGAGTTTTTCATTATTGTCTTTTAGCCTTCTCTCTGTATCCTTTCTCTATTCTTTAGTATAATAATATAATATAATATAATATAATATTAAAATAATTAGCCTTCTAAGAACATTGAGTCAGATTCATTTTTCCTCCCCACGACGGGGGACCCCAAAAACACCACACTAGCTAACCTCACCTGCTTGAAATCAGAGCTGTTACTATCACCATGCCTAAATTCAGCAGCAGTTTATACTGCAGACACCTGACCTAACATCTAGAATCCTACTGCTTTCAGGTGGAACCAGCCAGCAGAGCTGGTGGAGCTCAGGCTGCTCCAAGGCATGAGACTGGATGTATGCAGGCATGAGCCAAATTCCAACAGCTCTGTTCACTGGGTCATCTCCAGTGCTGCAGAGAAGACCAGGATAACATGTTGGATGCAGGTCATGAGCAGTCAGACCACCTCCAGCCCCAGAAGCCAGACCAGGGTTGCTCCAAATGTTCTCTCCCTACTGAGTCAAGAGAGAGAGGCTCCTCTTTGGGACAGGGCTTTAGGGGTCTGTGATACACGTCTGTACATCTTCCCCTCCTTCTGCTGGCTGCACACTTGGTTTCTTGGATATGTAGTCAAAAACAATGAAGCCTGCTCAGTGTGCCAGTGTGACAAATGGGAAAGGCAGTCCTGATTCCATGTCAGGTCTTTATAAAAGTAACAGAGGGGATTGCTTTCTGGAAACACCTGCCTAGCACTAATTTTCACATACATATCTGCATTTCTGAGGTGCTAATAAGTTGCCCTCAATGTAATTTAGCAAAGTCTGGCACACATCCTCCCTCTCCTGAAGATGCTTTACTCTCTTTATTCAGGGCTCTTTACCTGTAATGACATGCTCTGCTGCATATTTAAAAGGTTCTGCTTAATAGACCCATGGTTATGCTTAGTAGATTGTGAGAGGGAAAGCTGCTTCTTCGACAGCAAGTATAATTTGCCCAATTTTACCCTCTTGATAGAGAAGCCCAACAATTTCAGCCAGGAAAATCCCAGGAATAAAAACTCTATCTCTTGTTAGAGATAACAGCATGGCAAACAGCTATAATGTTTCAGGATTCTTCATTCCCTGTTGTTTTTGCAGTCCTTTCCAAACATTAAGGTTATTGCAAAGGTTGCTACAACTTTTTTTTTTTTTAATTATTTTGTTTTATTAGGCGCTATACAAACATGTTGTGCTAAGTAGAAAGAAAATGAGCACGGGAGCAGCTGGCCATCTCTTGCTATCTGCATGAGCTAGGTGAAAATACAAACAACCAGAGTCCCTTACCATGTGTCAGGCACCAGGTTTGCTTTGACTGTAATTGCTCCCCCGATTGCCATGCAGAGAGCCTCAGCAGCAATCTCAGCTTTGCAAAACCATCATCTTCCCCTGCAGTTCGCTGAGGTGAAATAAGGATGCAGAACTATCTCTGTTGCTCCAGATTCCAAAACTTTTTCTGTCCCTCTTGCCAACAAAAGGCCAACTTTGCTTTGGTCTTAGCTGAGAGATATTTTATTATTCCTAGTATAAGGAAGAGGGCTTAATTGGTTAATTATTATTGTCTATTACACCTTGTCTTTCAGTTCTACCACCACTCTATCCAGAAAAGGAACACAGTTTTCATATAGTTCTAAAAAGATAAAGATGAAATGTGAATTATTTAAGGTTGATTTCTGATGCAGCAAATATGCATATTTTAAAGATCTTATCATCAGCTTTATTTCAGTTGGTCAAAATCTTGCTAAGCTCAATTCCATATATTTCTTTTTCCTTCAAAATTAATTAAACTCATTTTTATGTACCTATTCCCCACTACTCATATTTTTCTATCCATTAAGATGCCAACAGGAAAGTAATTGCAAACACAAACCAGTGCTTTATATCTCCCATCTCACCCTACTTTTACTCTGAGTCAGCAAACAGATTTTCAAAATAAATCAAAGGCTTCCCACTTCCTTGTGGTGAGACACATCACATTACATTAGAGCCATCTTTCAAACTCTCCTACTAACTGGGGTGAGAATATTAAAATAAGCATAATTTCAAATTCCAATCTTGGCAAGTTAATAAAACGGGGTATCTTGGTATTTTTAAATTATATTTTGTAATGGCTTTCAAGTACAATTTACTGTGTGCCTTATTTGTAACAGAAGGACAGGGTTTTATGTATAGAAAAATATTTCATATCATATTTAAGCATCTGGACAATAATTATTAGTTTGACCTTTGTAAAAGGCCATCCCTGCAGAACTGAAATGATATTTCCTTAACTCTTGCCATTTTTTGTTGCTGCTCTTCTTTTTCCCTACAATTTCTTCATTCTCATATCTGAGTGAACATTTAAAAGAGCACCAGGCAGGGGGGAAAAATCTGTAGATCTTGCCTCCAAATTATGTGATGAAGAGACATTCTGTTAATACACAGCCCTCCTCTTTATCTCCCCCCTGAAATGGGGAGTTGCAATCTCATGTCAGACTTACTCTTTTTGGTTTTTTTTTGCCTCCAAAGCAGGGGCTATCAGAATCTCATTGACAGAAGTCACCTATGTGAGTCAACATGAAAAAGCAATGAGTATGTCATATATTTTTACATTGAAATAGGTCCACAAATTTTGCCCAGCTCTGATGCAAAGCCAGCCCTTGAATGAAGGCTGCTTTGCATGCTTAACTATAAAAGCTGCAACCTGCACAAGTCTGATAACAGCTCACAGTTACTGCTGAAACGTTTTTTTTTTTTTTTCCACCTTGCAAGCAATTCCTTTAGGGGAGAAAATTGCAGTGCATCCATTAACACCACTAACTTTGCCTTCCATCCATCCCATGGCTTCATGCATGCTGGGGCTGCCAGAGAAGAGATCCCACATTTCTGGGTGGAAAATAAACCTGACACTGTGAAATCAACCACATTCTGCTGGGATACAAGTCAAAGCCTTCATGACAGCTGTGGGCAGCCATGGTGATTGTTTTTCTGTTAAACCAAAGTTCACCCTGTTTTGTTCATTTGCTTTGCTCTTAAAGAAAAGGATTTCAAGCTCACAGGAGTCCAGGTTCTGGAACACTCCTCCTTGTCCAAACACCGAGCTGACAGAGCATCTATGGGCTTTCCTCCCACTCCATCTCTCCAGAGACCCGCTAAGACTTTGCAGTTGAAATTAAATGAGCTACCCCATAATTTTACATGTAACTTGCCACCAGCAGTCTAAGTAATGAAGACACCTGCTGGTTGCTCACCACCCAGGCATCAGAGAGATTTCTCCTGGCATAGATTTTAATTAGTTCATTGCAATGCTTTTTGTCTTCTTGTCCTCTTTTCTCAGGAAACCTTCACCCATACTCCTTTCAAACTCCTACTCTGCAGATCGTGAATTGTGCTGAGCTGTAGCTGGCTCAAAAATTGGACCCCTTGTGTTCAGAAACTTCACTACTGAAGGCAGAGCAGTAGAGCAATTGCCCTCTCTTATGCCCTACTTATTTCCATGCAGTATAAATGGCTTGCATACCTTGTGAATCATCTAAATTCTGTAGAATCGACATTAAAAATATCTGACCTCATTGATAATGAAATCTTTCAGCCTCTGATACTGAGAAGTCAGAATTAATTACTGGATGAGCAGAACTGCAGCTACCCATCAAAACAATTTTCACCATGTGCCATAACTTTATAACAACCCTTTGTCCAACAGCAGACAAGATGTGGTACATTTGAACACGTGTAGGCCAGTTCCTTACAGAAAGAATCATAGTGGGAAAAGAAACTTTAGGATATACAAAAACCCTATTATCACCATGATCTGGCAGAGACACAGAGAAAGGAACACATGAACCACAGCAGGAGAGTACCTGCAAGAGGGAACAGTGAAGCACAGCCCCAGTGCCAGTAATTAAATGCCTGTGAGGCCTTTGTGGGCTGTTAACAACAGAGATGTGAACTTTCTAGGGCTCTTGCTTTGCTGCTTAAGGCTCATTCTCTGCAGCACAGGACCAGGAATGCTTGTACTACCAATTAAAAGAAGGGAACAAAGAGAGATTTCAAGCACTGAGCCCTTACTACCTACAATTAATGTAATGATTTTCAGACTATTACCGCTAGTTCAATGATAAATCCTATTTTTTGAAGGAGGCTATTTCTAGCTTAGAACAGCCTGTGCTGTTTAGTGATTGCTCACCTCCAAGACAAGGCTCATTGTGTCCCCAGAGACCTGCCCTGAAGATGCTCCCTGAAATGGTCTCTGACCCTGCCCAGGACAAGTAAGGAGTATGTCCTTAAAGAATGGCACCAGGAAGGCTCTCTGGAAATAGGGGGTCTTATTTCTTGAACACAGCCTGTCAAATTAAAAAATATATTACCAAGAAGAATAAGGCAGTTAAAATCTGTTTCAGAGGCTGAGGATTTGAGGATGCAAAAAACACAAACAAGGAAAATTTGAACACTTGTGATGATACATGCTGTGTATCTGCAAACAGTGCCAGGGAAAGGAAGACATTTAGAAGCTGCTTTATGTACCTGCTTTAGGCATTAAATAGCTTCCATTTACCTCAGTTAAAGATGGAGAGTTATTACTTTTTTGAGGACTGTAACACTGCCTATAAAAATAAAATTTACATGTACAATGTTTTCTGCAGAGTGAAAAAATGGAGGGAGAAGAGGGAGGTGTGTGAGAGATCTGGAACTGAAGAACCAGTCCTGGTGCTTCCATTAGTGACTGACAGGAGAGCACCTTCCTCTGGAGCTGGGGCAAAATATTCAGGCAACAGCTGCAAGTTACAGGGATCTGTTTGCCACAGTGGTAATTGGATTTATTTCCTGTCTGCACAAGTAATTTTATTGGCTCAGTAGATGGGAGAAAAGCTGCAATGTGCTCAGCTGGAGTCAGGGTGGTGGGAAGCTCTTTACCTGGCTTTGTGCCTGCAGCTCCACCTGAGAACCAGAGAGAGATGGAGAGACAGGCTCTGTCAGTCCCTGGGAGAGCTGATGAAAAGCATTTCAAATTTGCCACATGAAGGAACTCACTCTCTCCCATCTTCCATTTCTGTAATAGAGATGGGAATTGGAGACTTTTCCCCCAGCCTCATGCCAGTGACCTGCTTAGAGGAGGAATGGGTTTCTCACAGAGAAATCTTCTGCCAAACTTTCACTCCTGTAGAACTTGAGGCATATTCTTTTCCAACTATTCATTTTTCCCCCAGAAGATCTAAAAGTGAAAGGTGAGAGAAAAGAAAAGAAAAGAAAAGAAAAGAAAAGAAAAGAAAAGAAAAGAAAAGAAAAGAAAAGAAAAGAAAAGAAAAGAAAAGAAAAGAAAAGAAAAGAAAAGAAAAGAAAAGAAAAGACCCAAACACAAGCATAGAATAACAAACAGGAATCACTTTTTTCCCCAATAAAATTTAAAAAACAACTAACCCTTTCTGTTTAGGAAAATCTCTAAAAGAATAAAACATTTTGCAAACTACATTGATGATGTATTTTTGTTATGAAACTGTTTCAGCGAAAGAAGGATTTTAGCTTTTTTATCTTGAACTGAGAGGTATGAAACCTCCCAGACCAAACACAATAAACTCAATGGGTAGAAGGGCATGAAACAAAGCTGTTGAGCAGAAAAGCCAGCAATCTGTATGGAGAAACTTAGACGTGTCAAGGCACAATGATCTGGTCAATCTGGAGCTGAGGTCGCCTTTTTCCAAAGAGTCATCTCATAGAATCACAGAATCATTTAGGTTGGGAAAGACATCTGAGATCACTGCGTCCAGCCATTAACCTAAATCTGTCAGGTCCATCACTAAACCATGACTCTGACCTCCTCCAGCCTTGCACTGGAGGCAGGAGTCCCCCCATGAAGTGTGACGGTTCCTTTAGCTCCTTCATTGCCCCTTTCTGTCAAAACCACCAGCGTTAACAAAAAACTTAAACAGAACCAAACCCACCAAAAGACAAAAAATGCTGGTTTTAGGTATGTTTGTTGCACTACTAGCTTTGGGCAGGAGTAGCTGAGGAGGGGTGAGGTGTCCATTCACACCCATGAGGAGATTGAGGCTTCTACATTGGGACAAGAAGGAGCAGCAGAAGTTGGTGGCACATTAACCTCAACCCCATCAATATTTATGCATATCTGAAGGGAAGGGTTAAGAGCATGGAGCCAGACTCTGCTCTGTGGTATTGAGCAATAGGACAAGAGGCAAGGGGCAGAAGAGCATGCACAGATTATTTTGACACAGATATTTATATACCACATAACAGCTTGCTCCTTTGTTCAGCCTGTGCTAGAAACAACTCATCCCACTGGTTAAAGTCTGATCTTTTCAGCAGACTTGCACACCTTCCTCTCCCACCTTCCTCTCTCAAGGACAGTTCAACCTTCTAAGGATCATAATTAATCATCACAATACCAACTCCCTCCTTCTTGTCAACTTTGAGCAATTGGACCCTTTCTCTGAGCCCTCCCCCACCACCAATTATCTCCATATCCTCTAAGGCCTTTTAATTTGGGAGAAGAAGTTCTAGAGAAATTCTAGAAGTTCATTAACAGCAGTTTTTGCTGCTATTCTGGACACTAAACCCTCTCAATGGCTACACTGCTTTTTGAGGGGTACCTCATCATCCACCTTCATCCAGTACTTAGGAAGTCAAACCAAACATTAGGTGTTGTATGAAAATAGAAGAAAATTCCACCTCCTACATCAGCCAACAAAACAAGAGTTATCAACTGGATGCAGGTATCAGCTGGAGATGCAGACATGACAAGACATTTTTGGTCAGCACAAAAGTAAGTAGCAGGCCTCTAATAACCAAAATACTAAATTAATTGGCAGAAAGGAATATAATCCTTTTCTTCAACCTCTCAGCTATACAAGCCATTCATCATATTCCAGACCCTGATCTTAACTTATGAGACATATTATTTCCAAGCTGCAATGTGCTGTTCCATATTAGTCACTGCTACTAGAATTTCTTATGGTACTAATTAAGCCCTGAGATTCTTAAATTCTCTAAGCTGTGCACTGTGTTTATATTACAGAACACAGGATTTCAATTGAGCAGCCAGCTCTTTATTGCTCATGCTCAGACTGTGGGATAATGAGCTATTACTGCTTGCCTCGGGTGATTCCTGAGCTGGGAGGCAGCAGGAGGAAGAGCTGCTGTGTGTAGCTGATGGCATTGTCTCACCATGGCAGCATTTAGGAGAGGTTGTCATAAGGAGAAGCCCAAAAGTCCAGGACAGAAATCAAAAGGAAAATTCAAGGAGATAGTGCCAGAAGCCTGAAGTTCTTATTTTCTCTTAGTGGTAGAAATAATTAAGCTCACACTTTTGATGGCAGATTATTATTTCTCCCAAGCAATGATATTTGACTCATGGAGCAGAAGAAACATCATCACCACGGACAAAAACTAGACAGAAACATATTTTCAGTCTTGGATGTAATTGCTGAAATGTTACATCCTCCCGTCTTCTCCCACCACCTGGAAATGACTAATCACATCTGCCAGCAACTGATTCTACCTTGTCTGTTGGCTTTTTTTATTTTTGTAGTTTATTTTTTTCATAAACTCACTCCAACATTACAGAGAAGATACTCATAAAACATCTCCTAAAGATCTTTGCAATTCAATCCTTTTCTACAGTAATTGCTAGGAAATGCTGCTTTCAATCTTCCATAAACTGTTTTTTAACCTATGTGAATGGGAGTCACCAGATAAAAATAGATAAAAATCTAGATATTCATCATTATGGTATCAGAACTTCTGTGGCTCCTGTTCACATTTTATCCTCCTTCTCAGAAGGACTGGAAGTGTTATATCTTGTTTGGGATGTAGTGGCTGGGATGGGACACTAGGTTAGGTATAGAATACACAATGTGAGGAAATGAATTCTTACTCCCCTGTCTCCCCGACTTACCTCTAAAGTAATATTTTCTCCACCTCAAGCTCTTTATTCAGGCTTTAAAAGACAACCATCTCCAGCTCTCCCCACATCACATTCCATATCTTTTAATAACAACATCATATATTGGTGGTAACAGAGATAAGGATGCACCTTTGCTGTGTTCTGGCTGCCAATACTTGAAGGAAGGCTGGAGGAGTGGAAGAACTGTGTGTGTGCTTCCAGACCAGGAACCAGGCCAAGGGATACAGGAGGTCTCAGTGCTGGATGAAACCCAGGTGCAGAGGGAGGAATTCCTTCAGAGCAGAGTCATCCTTGCAGTGAGTTATCCCCAGAGCTAGCCCATTCCTGCAAAGGACAATCTGTCAGCCAGTCAGGAAAGGTGAAAACCAGCAAGCCTACCCTCATGATCAAGGCCTGAGAAAAGACCTGTAGATAACACAATTGGCACTACTAATGCTGAAATAAACACGGGCAGGAGATCTTTCTCCTTTTTAATGCCTTTATTAAAAGTGATCAGCTTGGGTAGGGAAAACTGATGGGTCCGCACTCCCACCACTGCTGCTCCCTAGAACGGCACAGAGAAGAAGGAAGAGTGCAGCTTTGTCTGCTGGTCTGCAGGCAGAGCCGGGAACTCCATCCTCATAAGGGCATCAGGAAACTCAATTAATCTTCTGGTTTAATATTTGAGATCCTCTATAGCTGACATCCTTAGGTTAGGGTGAGGGGTAAAAAGGGTGTTAGCGGGTACTAGATTCTGTTCCTCATAATTAGACATCACTTTGATTCATCAATTTTGTGTTGGCTTGTTGTTTTTAGGAGGTTTTTGCTAGGTTTGCTGAGGGGTTTCTCCCATTGCCTGCTTGCTCTGAGGTCATTTGCATGCCAGCTCGATGTCCCTTCCCCTTCACCATCTGGGTGCCATCTTCCAGGAAGCAGCAGGGTGTCACTCGACAAAAGGGGGAATTCGTACCATCAATGACAGGTAGTTAATGAAAACGACAGGTGATTACAATAACAAACAGAACTCCACCCTGGCAGCAACTAGCCCAGCCTATGAACTCTGCAACCTTTTAAAAAAATGGGCAGCTTTTCTACTCATAACAATGCCCTTTGGTACTTTGGTAAGGAATACAAAAACACATTCCAGCCTAGAGTTCAGTTTGTATCCTGTTAACAGAGAATAAAGCCATGATTTCCCTCATGCCTGATATTGATGTAATAAGCTTGAATTGTGCACTGTAATCCTGGCTTCTCAATTTATTTCCACATTTAAAATAAAGGTAAGATATAATCAATTTTGAACAATATTTTCAGCTCTGTCACCAGAGAGTGCAGTGCTTTTCAGACAGTGAGCAATAGCATTGAGCACAATTGCAAATGGTTTAGAAAGAAAAGCCTGGGAGGAGGGTTTGTGTAATCTGCAAATAATTGGTGTTCAGCAAGTTTTAGGGCTAACAGCCTTGCCAGACCCACCTTTTGTTTTAATGAAGTAAAACAGCACCTTCCATCGAAGGCAATATAACACATCTACCCCTCCTTTTTATCTATATCATATCTGTTGTGAGGTTGGAGCTCTCCAAGATTGTCACCAGAGGGACAGTTTAGGAAAAGAGCCATTTTGAGACTTCAGCAACTCCAGCACTTGTTTAGTTGAGAGAGACTTCTCAGAGATTCTTAATTTCTCTCAGATCCTGGAACAATAAATGTATCCAGCATGTATGAGATAAAGCTGGCCTGAGAAAATGAGTGTACACACTGAACTTCCATTTCTCCCAGTTACTTTAAATCATTTATCACTTCTAGTACAATTAGATTTACTATTTCAAATCAAATCAGGACTGTAGATTATAGTCTAAAATAAATAGCTAATTGTATGAAATAGCCCAGGCTGTAAACTGTGGGCAAAGCAGATGGGCAATGGAAAAGACAGAAAATAAGCAAATGGGAATAAAAATGTGGGAATCCCAGGTGGAGGTACTGCTCAAAGCCAATCAGCAGCAGTAATCACAGCTGACAGAAACAAAATTACTCTGGAATCACTGAAATAGAGAGGGATGATTGACTGGTGGTATGCACTCCGTCTCTGTTCTGCCTACTAAAAGAAAAAATTATTAACCATTTATACAAGTAATAATCAATCAGCAACATTAAAAACCTTCACAAAGTTTAATATCCTCTGTCCCCTCAGAATTCTGTCAAAGCAGATGTTATCTACAGCATTGCCTAAAGGGCCAGCAATGTCTGCCTATTTCAGAAAAATCCCTGTTATCCAATTTACTGAAATCAATCTCCATGTGCAGATTAATTTGGGGCTGTAGATCTGTGAGTGCATCTTAATTTCCTCAGTAAGAAAAGAAAATGAAATCATGTCAGGAAGATAGACCAGCTGTAAGAAAAGAGCTAGCTGATAGCTATGCAAAGGGCCCTTTAGGGCTATCATGTTTACCAAATTTAAAGGCTGGCACCAACAAAAATGTGAGACAATATCTCCTTTTATGAAAGCAAAATCCAGAAATGTCTTTTGAGTTCAAAAACAGAAGATAGCTTTTGTCAAACTTGATTTCTTACTTCATCAGAAAACACCCTAAAGCTTCCTAGGCTGGAGTTTGATATTTGAAATGGCAGTTTTCAAAATACTACATTTTTATACTTTAAGAACAAACAAGAAATTTGGCATCAACTAATGCCTGAGTTTAGCACCTCTCCCTGGTTTTGCATCTATAATTTGATTCACTTTTAAAAAATCAACACAGTAAACAGTTTTCCTTTTTTAAGGTAGGTTTTCTTTTCTAAGGTAGGTTTATTTCCCATATCAAAGCCTTCTTGTTCTCAGGCACCACACACAAAGACATAAAAACTGATGACTCTCCTTGCTGCCCTGCTTTGGGAACACCCTCACTTGCCTGCCTCTCCTTGTTGCCAGAAGAACTGTGTGGTTCTTTCATTCTCCCCAGACTGGAGGCTCTGTGAAGGATGATCCATCCTGTTAAACTGTCTTTAAGCAGGATGAATGCAATTACCTGAGCTGGAATATATCCAGAACTCTGGATTTAACAGCCATTAAAGATCTTGTTGAACATTTGTCATACCTTCTCAGGTTGCCACACACAGTGACAGCTTGGCATCTGAGAGATGGAAGTTCAGAGCAGCCGTGCTCTTACACTGCTGCATTTGCTCCTCAAAGACAGAAGAGAGTGTCCCAGTCATGGGGACAACGTGATGGATGGTGCTTCAATGGACTTTGCATTTCTCATCTCCTTTCCGCCCAAACACCTAAAGAAGGGCTGAATTAAGCTTTGGCCAGCCTCCAGGTTTGGTAACTGGCTGTTAGCTGCAGCAGAAGAAGAGGGAAATGTGGCTTGTCAAAAGTCACAGAGCAAATGCTACAGCAGAGCAGGGGATGGAAATATCCTGGAGTGCTCACCTTTCCTGCACAGAGCTCTCTCCTCCCCATGCCAGAGCTTCTACAGGAGCTTTAAACACAGAAATAACCTGGGATGGAGCCCCATGGTCTGGACTTACACTCAAGTGTGAGTGCAACATTTGTGCTGCAAGACACAGCTCCTGAATTGGTTAATTGCATCAAATAGAGACAGTCACAGTCACAGCAGGGAAAACTTTTAAAAATTATTGCCAAAAAATCTCCTATTTCTCTCACCAACCTCTCACCTCCTGCCACAATTGGGGGTATTTTTTTGCAAAATCTCTGACACTTCCAGGACACCTTGCATGAGTGAGGAGTGGAGCGAGGCTGCTTGTGGGATAAATGGCCCAAGTGGGGCAGGGCATGGGCTGGAGGTGGATTGATGCAGCACAGGCTCTGACTGCTTGATATTCTGGCAGTGGAGAGACTCCAGGCTGACCTTTCAATACAGCATTGCATAAGAATATTTGGAGAGAAGGGACTGTTGAGAAAAAGCTTTTTGTTGAGGAAATGTTGATGTATAACTGGTTCTGTTTGTAAATGAATGTGCAGATGACCCCACCATCTTTTCCTGCACAGCTGGAGCAACACATGTTGTGAAAAGAACCAACCTGTTATTCCTTAGTCTGTAAGCTGCTCAGTTAAGGTACTTACAAATGGTTTCATGACTGTAGCTCATTACCAGAAGACATCTTCTGCTTTATAGGCTCATTTTTAATATGCATTTATATTAAAATGAGATGTTGTAGCTTGATCCAGTTTTCATTACAAATTCTAATCTTAAAAGGAAGTGGATAATAAATCCCAAGTTAAATCTCATAGTTACTTATGGCATGCCCCAAGTGCTAATGGGGAAAGTAATAAACTAATGCACAGCAGACAAATAAAAGAAAGTGACTTTATTCTAATAAAGCAACTCATCTCTAGAGTTTTATCCTCTTTGTTCTGAGCCTATGATAAGTATTGCTAATGTAGCACCCGCCTCTGGTTCTTCAGATACTTGGTGCCAGTGGAATTTGTTTATCCAGCTGTATTTGTTAATCCACTGAAGTCCTGTGTAAGGAAATCCTTGATTACTCTCAGCCACGAGGAGCTTGTGACCTTCACCAAGACTGGCTGCTATCACCAGATGGCTCAAAGAAATTACCTCAAGTGAGAATCATATTCCCTTCAGTTTTTCTGGTTCCATGTTTAACCTTGGAAAAGACAGTGTTTCTTTTAGGAAAGAGAGAAACATCAGCTGAGCTTGCTGCTTACAGCATGTTGGACTTGGGATTACCTTTTGAGCCTATTAAAGGTCACTGGCCTGTGCTCATCCTAGAGCACAGGCTCAGAAAGGAGCTTTTGTAGGTAGGGTACAGAAATATTTACTTCTCTGAAAAAAAAAAAAAGGTAACTTCTGAAACAAAAACAATCAGTCAATCAAACAAGCAAACCCAAATGCCTTAATCTGGAGAATGCTGTATGGCAAAGAGCCTTAAAAGAGAAAGATCTTTTTGAGGGAATTACTGGCAACATTTGCCCATCTTAGATAAACAGAGGAGAAAGGTCTGCAAAATGTAGAAGAAGTATGAAAAGAAGGCCACATAAAATGATCTAGAGCAGCCTCAAATCTGCTCTCCATAAGCTATAAGAAATCTCTAAAAGTCAGTATTTGCTATATTTCTATCAGAGACTCATTTCACTTCACCATCTCAAACTTTTTAAGCTAATTGTGCTTCCCACATAGCCAGTTTAAAGACAACATCAGTCACCCCAAGCTAAAGGAGGAAAGTAAAACATATCCCCTCCTGTAAATCATGCCCCATTGGCTGCTGAGGGGCCTTGGCAGACTGTCAGGTGCAGATGTCTGTGCTGAAGGCACTGAGGGGGGCCAGGACCAGCCCCACAATCAGGAGTCCTGGGCTGACAGCTGGAGTGGTCCTCACCAGAGGGCTGCAATTTTTAGTCTTACCTACTTTCAATATCACAGAAGTCAATATAAAATTATATTAAAAAAACCAAAAACTGCCTGGATACATTGAGAAAATAAGTAGATGAACACTAAGAATTCCTGGTTATCTTCTATTCCCTAATGGGATTGTTCACAAAATTTATAGATAATTTCAAATTAGATTACCATCTGTTATTTCTTGCCCCATTTAGTCACAAAAATGGTTGTGTTCAATCCCACCAGTGTTGCACTTCACCACTGGAAAACTTTTGTCCAAGAGTTTAATACTGTTATAGTGAAGATTTATATAAGTAAAATTGGTGAGGCTGGGGCTGAAAGCAAAGTCTGGAAACTTGGCAAATTTTCCTAGAATGAAATCTCCAAACATCTATAGTTTCAATAATAATTCTATTCCAGCAGTGATTGAATCAAGATGTCCCATTAACTTAATCATCTAAAACCAAGTTAATGACTGTGGGTAGGATTACAATAACAGATACAGTGTAAACAAACAAAAAGAACCCACAGTAATTGAAACATTTTAGTTTAATTCTGTCATTTAATAATGCCTGGATCTCATTCCAAATGGGAATAAGCAATTCAATGGAATACAAACATCTCTTGATGAACCACAGAGATGGGGTGCACTCTGGCATCTCCCCAAATACAGAGAGACATTTAAAGTCAATCTTGGTATTTAGATGATAAAGGGGTTTCACTCAGACTCAAAAAGTGAAAAAGGAAGGTGTTTACTAATTTAGTTTAGAGTGGAATATACCCATAGATGTGTGCATGGCAGAGGGCAAAATCAAACAAAGATTATGAGGAGGTGCAGCTGTTAGAGGAGTTGTTGTAGGGTTGCAACAAGTGAAAAATGAGATAGAAATTTGAGTCAAAGGGCTCACTAGCAAATGGTTTGGTAGTGTCAGGACACCTGTGGTGGGGCTGTCCTGAAGTTAGGGTGAGGGATTTGGTGTAGGATCTCTGTAAATCGTTAAGAGTTCATTGGCTCTAAATTCCATTTTCAGTTGTTCCTCCAACAGGATTTAATTTGCTGTCTACATTTTGGCTGATTTCCTGTCTAGAAAAAGAAAACATCACCAGCTCTGTAAACCAAATGAGATCAGCTGTGTACCCAGACATAAGAAAACAACATTTGTGGTGCTCTGTAATTCACTGTAAATCAGCAAGATAGATTCTTCTTATTTGGCCCATTTTGGGGCTTATATGGCTCCTAAAACAATGGGGACCTACTTTGACTTCCTTTATGATTGTGCTCATTGCTCAGCTTCCTCCACTGTCTATTTCCCACATTAATCACCCCAACAGCAGAGACATTATTTTCTTTTAGGCCCCAGAGAGCTCCACTGCCTTCCTTTCCCTTACAAGCACCAGGTTTACCTTCACCAGGCTGGTAAATGGCAGCTGAACTAATTTTGTTTCAGACCAAATATCTTGTAAGCTCAGCAAGGCCCTCTCAAACTATTTTCTTTTTGTAAAGAGATTGCATATCTTTGTGCTTTGGTGAGCAAGTCAGAGAAAGAATTACTGATTTGTCTTGCTCTGTATTTCTCAATATCTCAGGAATAAAGGTTCCCTTTTTGTTGTCATGGCTGAATCTCCTTTATTGGTGGAGAGCAGCTTTTTGCTGCCAAAGTGGATGCTCAGGACAAGCTCTCACAGAGTAGGGAAGGTCAGTTTTGATGACCACTGCTGTTGATGACCAGTGATTACCTGAGGAGATTCCTGACATGTCTTCACATCAGTGAGATCAGAATCCAGCCTGCTGCAGATGTGGGTGAGCCTCTGCTTTCTAGGAATTACTAGGTGGAATCTTATTTGTTCTTTTAAATACTCAGACAGAAATTGCTCCAAGCTGTCGATTTATAAAAATGTCTACTTTTGGTACCTCTTTTTTTTTTTTCCCCCACAGCTACTGCTGGAACAAAAGTAAATGCTAGCTAAATGCATCAATTGATTTTAATGTCAAGGTGTAAGTGTCCTGGCAACAGTAGCCTGGGAGAGAAAAGAAATAACAATGTTTATGCATTTCTGCCATGTGGAAAGTCACAAACTGTTTGTCTTCACAAAATGATGGCTTAAGTTTGTTAAGGTGTTTTTTCTGACACAAACTAAATGTATGATTAATAAGGTGTGAGTCTTACTGACCAGACTGGTGGTGAGGACACCAGATGCTCAAATATAAAGTTTGCTAAAACACTGCTCTGCATCAAAGTATCATCTGAAAAGGTCCAGCAGAAATGGGTGCTCTGTAGTACAAGCGCAACAAAAATCCAGTAAAAATCATTGATCATAGCAGTGTAACAAGGAGAAGGGTTAAAAATAGGCACAAGCTTCATAAACATGAAGTGATTTTTTTGTGTGTGAAGCTGGGACTCCACACCTCCCCGTGTCCTTTGGAAGACCCTCCCTACCAGAGAACACAGCCATCTGCAACACTGGACAAATATAAAGGTTTCATTCTAAACTCCTGATCCTGCCCAAAGTTCCCAAGCTGAAAACATTTCTAATGGTATAAAATTCATAACAGAGAGCTCTGTTCTGGACTGATGTGCCATTGCAAAGCCCTTTGTCTGCTGTTCATAAAAAGTCAGAAACCTTAATTTTTGTTCACACCAATTAGCACTTGCTTCCCAGAGCCAGGGTGCTGCCACAGAGTCCCAAGTGAATAATGGCAGCCTGTGTCACACCAGCAGGCACCCATCAGGTCAGCTGAGCCTCAGACAGCCTCAAGAGGAAACACATCTCAGCAGTGAAGTATCTTAATTTTGGGTTCATCTTTTTTACATTGGGGCCTTAATGATTCAACTCGATGATCTTAGAGGTCTTTCCAACCTTAACAATTCTAAGATTCTGAGACTCTGTACTGTTGCAGACATCTTTTATGAAAAATCCTTTCTTAGGATTTTTCCTTGTGAGAAGCTACAGTTACAGAAACAATGGTTATCTGCTGCTGTGGAATGCAACAGGTGGACCTGTGATTGGTCTGGTGTGGATGTTTGGATTTACTGACCACTCAGGGCAGAGCTGGCTCTCGCTCTCTGTCTGAGACACAGATCTTTGTTATTCGAATGAATTTTTCTATTCTTAGCTTAGCTTAGCCATCTGAAGAAACCTTTTCCTTCTATTTTCTTTTTAGTATAGTCTTAATGTAACATATATCATAAAATAATAAATCAAGCCTTCTGATCATGGAGTCAACATTCTTGTCTCTTCTTCATCCTAAAAACCCCTGTGACCACAGTCACACTGTACAGCATCTTCACAAATGAGTCAAGGCTGAAGAAGTTATGGGTGTTTACATATATTACCTTAAAGCCTACTTAAAAGAAATTAAGGGCTTTCCACATCCAGTGTGATTGTCATATTTGGCTCACACTGGAGCATAAAGAGACCACAACTTTGAGGGATTTATGTCCCAGGTTTTTGCAGTGCTCTGTGTTTCAGCATCCTTGCAGTCCATTTGACAATTCAAATAGAAATGTCTTGGCCAGATGGAGAGGAATGCTGTCTGAGGCAGTTCTGGGAGTTATGTCCAGGGCTCCTTAAAAGAGAAGCAAGGAGCGACTTTTTGGAGACAACTTGAGCCTCGTCTTTATTGATGTCCTCTGTGTAATTAAGAAGCTCCATGAGGAGAACCAGGTGTTGTTTAGTTGTGCCCTACAAGGCAGATTTCCCCCACCACAGGCCTGGTGAGTGAAAACTCCTTCAGCAGAGCCCAGGATATGAATAAAGCTCAACATATGAAGTTCAGTTTGAGATGAAGAGATTCCCATTGGCTTTAGTTTCTCTTGCACTGCTGTTTCCATGGCAGTGTTTGGGTGCTGGTGGCTTCACTTCCAACTGCAGTATTTTTTCATGACTCCTATTTAAATGTGCTGCCCATGGCTGTATTATTTTTAATTGGAGTGAGTCTGGCATTCCCCAGCAGTTCTTGCTGTGGCTTTACAAAGTAGCAGAGGCAGGAAGAAGGCTCACATGCTGCTGAGCTGAACTCAGCTGAACTGGACTGAAATCAATTTGTTTGCAACACAGTTTGACATTTTAACAAAACAGTGGCAAATAACAGTAGTTTCATTTTTATTGTGCTAAGAATAGGAACACAGAGAACAGAAAATGGCATCTTCACTGCGCCTGAAGAGTTGAGGCAGAAGGAAGGATGGGATTCATAAGCTGATTTTGATTTTGCATATAAATGATGTTTTTTTCCTCACTAACATTACCAATGCCTTTAATTAGAGAAGAGTGTTTATCATTTACATCTTGGCTTTCTGAGAAATAGCTTGATAGAGAAATGAGAGGAAAGAAGCATGGTCTAGTTGGAGGTGAGAGAAGGCTGTGTGTTAATAGTGATCTCCAAGATAACATTTTTATTTCTGTAAGAAAGACCTCTTCCTTAGTTACACAACTTTCTTAGTAATTATATGTAATCACTGCAGTTTTACATAATGACAACACTTACATATAATGACTGCATGGGCCATGACAACTTAACTTCTACTGTATTGGCCTTTTTGCTTTCAGTTGTATAATGTTTAAGGAAAGAGAAGACAATATACACACCAGCAAAGAGCTAGCATTTTAGGCATGTCTTTACCCTTAAATTAAAATTAGTTTGAATCTGTTGGAAGAACAGGGATGAAATTGTTTCCAACATAATTTAGAATGCTAGACTTCAAGCAGTGGGAAACATTGCTTAGCACAGGAGTTGTCTTTACTGTCTGAGAAATGCCAGAGCCTGGGTAGAAAACAGAGAGCACCAGCTCCAGGAGTTGTCCAGCTTGCATCCTCTTTTATGGGTCAGATCAGAAAAAGCACCTTAGTTTTATTGTTGAGGCATAGATGGATAGCTTAAAAAAACAAGTGCTAAGCTAAAGCTGTAAGGGTGAAATTCCTGCCTGTCAGGAAAGCTGATGGTCTGGACTCATGCAGGTCAGGAAGCTTTTTCTGCCCAGGAGCTGCTGACAGGTGCTCCAGCTCTGAATGGACATTTCCCAAGGACTTCAGTTTCAGAGATCAGTCAATGACCTTCCCCTGTTTGAGCATTGCAAGGGGTTATAACAGAAGTAGCTGTGTACCTCACCAATTCTGCAGTATTGCATCTGTGGTCCTTTAAATATGTATTGCCCACTCTTTTAGTTTATTGGAATGATTTTTCAGTTCCCCGGAAATTTCAAAGACACTGCACATCCAAGGAAGAAGAAGAGGCTGAGAGAATGCCATAGCATTCCTAGCATCAAGGAAAGTGGGTCCCAGCCTGGGAGGTTCCTAAAAGCCCTGCGAGAGGTGGGAAGGGTTGCCTACCAAGCCCCTAAAAGCCACAGAAAAAAAGTAATGTGCTGCAAAGGTTTAGGCCAATTTATCAAGTATATTCTTTCTGGATGTATAGACAGCTACTGGATCATGAGAGAGAGGACAGCAGAACTCTGGCCTCATTAGAGGGGTATGTGTGACTCAGATCCCACTGAAGGCTGTCATGACCTCCTGTGTGGAGTGCAGATATCCCTGAAGATATCTCTGAAAATGTGGTAACTCAATTCCATGGCTTCAGTCCCACTCTGAAGACAGACTGCATTTGCTAAACCGGAATACTTTTTCCTCCCTCATTTTTGCCTTCCAATTTACCAGCACAGCCATTTCCTCAGCCTGGCACCCACTGCTAATCTCTCTTTTGGAGTGCTGTGCACCTGCCCAGCCCACTTCAGACAGAGCCACACTCCCTGGAAGGTGACAGGACATGGGGAAGCTCCCCCAGGGCTGTCTGGCTGCATTGGGAGGGTTTGTGCTCCCTGGATGGGTACAGCTGCTGTGGATCAGAGCTGGCTGCCATCCAGCTGGCACAAAGAAACATGAGGAAAAGTCCTCACCACTTCTCCTGAGCCTTAATAGTGCTATTTGAGGACCTCCGGGAACTCCATTAAGGTGAGGTAAATTGAGTTAATTATGCACATTAATCACGTTTATTAATGTAGTCCTAATGAGGATGCAGGGTCCTCTTTTTTACCTGACATTAAACAAGCACAAAAATCCTACTGACTAAATGGTGTATGTGGGAGAGAGGGCATGAAAACCCTGAGATACACTAAAAAGATCTGCCTGCAAAAATTGATTTATTTTTGGCAGGGATTTCTGCCTCTCTATATTCACATCTGATTCCTGTCACCAAAATCAAGACTTCCTGTTGTCAAAACAAAACTACCTCTATGGGCAGAGAAGTCCTTTGCCAGAGCTGATCACCTGCCCAGCAGTGGCAGAGTGCTCCTGTTTCCATGGCTAGGACTAGTCCAGAGTTACACTGAGAGCTGTGCTGGACAGGCACGGAACTGGGAGCCAGCTTCTCCTTCCTGGATGTCCACTGCCCTCAAAACTAACAGTGAGTTTTGAAATTTCACTTTCTCCTGCTCTGCCCCTTTATGAGTAGGGAAAGACAGAGGCCTGCAATAAATACGACGGAGATTATTTCTGGAGGAGAAATGTAAATCCATTGTCAGACCAGTTCCCTCTGAAACAAACTTTAAGCAGTTCTAGGACTAATTAAATCTCAGTCCCTGTGGAATTCAGATGAGGTTTGGGTCCCTCTGTTCTATATCCAACATTACTCCAACTAGTTTTGCATTTTTTGGAAAGTTCAGTGTGTTCTCATACCATCTCAGGGCTCATGCACCTGCCATGACTTCTCATCACAAAAATATTATTCTGATGGGATTCAGAACAGGTGTTTGAACTCCAGAAGTCTTCAAATTAAGTCTCAGTTGTATCTAAGGAGCACTATAAAGGACTCAGGGAAGAGGCAGGGCTAATTGTTATGTGGTGCCACCACAGTCAAACCACTCTAGCAGAATGTAGTGGTTTTGGTTTGCCAATTTGAGATTTCCCAGCCAATTTTTAGCAGCCTCTGAAGGAGTCCAAGCTGCCTCCCATGCAGAACCACCACACAGGCCTAGCCTTGACCTGTGTGGACTGCTATGCTCCATTTGAGGCTGAGATTTGGGGTCAAGGATGAGACTAGGAGAGTTTAGGAGATATAAAACAAATATAGAAGTAACATCATTTATAAGCTTTAAGGATAGGCCTATGAAACTGAATGAAGGTTTCTCAGGGTCTAAAAGCATGTCAATATTTAGAAGAACAAAACAACAAAGAAAGGGATTTTAGTAAGAAGCACCTTAGGATGACATTTTCTTTTAAGGGGTTTAATGCCTTTGTATTTACCCTTATCTCTATTTTGTAAGGCAACTGTTCATATGTGGTTAAAGAATAGGAAAAAAAGACCATAAAAATATAAAAATACCCAAGAAGTTTCCCATAACCTTTCACGAGTAATCTTAATTTGAAAATAGTTCCTTCCCATAAACAATACATCTGAAGGAATTAATCTAGATGTCATCTTCTTTTGGCATCAGATTCAGTCATTGACTCCCAGAATGATAATGTTGTAAAAAAGGATGGAGTTCAGCACCAAGACAAAAGGGCATATAAGGAAATGAATAGTTAAATATGAACACAAAGGGTGCAGGAAATACAAAATAGTCTTTGGGAGCAGCCTAGAGACTGACTGATTTTTCTGAGGACTCTTGGTGAACGGGAGTGTGGTGAGCACATGGCAGAGTGCAGGTGACAGAGGTTTGGTTCTCAGCCCTGCCCTCCCGTGTGACTGACAGCACATACATCAGGCCTCACAGTTCTGTGCTCTGGCTGGGATTCACCACACAGAAGGAAGGACTCCTTCCCCATTCATAATGTCAGCTAATATGGTATAAACTGCTCTACGACATCAGTCAATCCTCCTTTGCATTTGAGATGGAAATGCGTCTGCCACTGAGTAAGAACAGGAAAGAGCAACCACTGCAGGATGAAAGCAGAGGAGGTTAAGAAGGGAAAGAGAGGTGTTGCTTTGCTTTGGCCTGTGAAGTCCTGGGGACAGTCCTGTTGGGGCTGCCAGAATCCCTTGTTGCTCCATCAATTAATGTCCCTTTCTCCTCTGAGAGGTCTGGTTAGCATCATCTGCACTAAACTTCTGGATGCCTTCCCAGCTATTTCTATGAAGACAAGGCTTTATTCTGTCTTGTGCTTCTCTTCTGCTCTGATAAACCCTTCCATGACCCTCCAGGATTAACTCTGCTGGTTCGCTCCTGTGAACAGCCAGAAAACAGGCTGGAGTGATCCCAAAATTCTCTGGGAGTATGCTTTCTGTTTGTCACTCTCAGCAGTGATGAAGAATCAACACCACCCACTTCAAGAGTACAAATATTTACACTATTCTGACTGTCTCAGACCCCAGGTTGCCAAATATTTCATTATTTCATTATGTAGAATACAAAGCTATTCACCCCCTGATTTCCTTCAGCATCAATGTTTTAGGTAAGTGGGGACTCCTCCATATCTTCATTAGGTCACTCTGACACTAATCCAATGGCTTTTGAGCAGTGCTGTACTCCCCTGGTTCAGGCTCATAACCATCATAAAAAACCACAGTAGCAGAAATTTTTCCTCTGCCTTTTCCTCTGGTGAGATTACAAAATAGTTAGGTGAGAGGGCACTAGGACGAACTGGAAAGGACAGAAGGTAGATTGGGTGTGGTGATACCATTTGTGGGTTTCTCTGGGTCTGGGTTGAAGGTACTTGAGATGGTAATTCATGACTGGACTCAGGTGTTTATTATTTCTTATCAGTAAAACAGTCTCATTACTGTGAGTTCAGCAGCTTTTCATTAGAAGGCACAAAATGGCCAACAATCTCTTGTTACCAGGTCTTTTAAGACTAAACTATCCAATTAAGAGCTGACACCTGGATTATTTTCCCTTTTGACCCAATAACTGATCCCAAAGAACACACAATAGGGACTTTTCTGCCCAATTACAAAATGCCACCCAAACCCATGAAGAAGAAGGAAGAAGAAGCATGAAGAAGAAACACAGGATGACACTCATCCACAACATACTAAAAATCCCAAAACCTAAATTTCTCACCAAGTGATACTCTACTCTCTAGAATCTATTTCACACTTTTGTGGATTCCAGTCTATCTTGAAGTCTAGGAAACTTTCTCCATGAATGAGGGTCAAAGTCAGTGCTCCCCTGGGGGTCAGGGCACCCTAGAGCAGACAGAGAAATATTCCTAGTGCCCTGGGTTTCCAAAACTGGGGAATTAGGTTGTTTTCCTTCCCAGGTCTTTCACTGTCAATGTCCCACGCTGTTCAGTGGACACAATCTACATTCCAGTGGGCCACACCTTTCCAGGTGTTTCAGAGACTGTGCACATCTTCTGACTCCTCTCTCCCAGCCCTCCAGGGCACAGTCACACACATAAGTGTTGGGAAGGATGCAAGTTTGACAAGAAAGTCTCACAGATATGTGTGCTTAGCAGAAAGATTTTTAAATGTAGAGTCTGAAGAAGGGATAGAGATGGAAGCAAGTTTTGATATAGAAGAAAAGAATTGCTGAGCCATTCTTACTAGATAACCAAGAAGGCAAAAGGTGTGTTAGTTAGAAGGGGTTTTTATGACTTAGAGCAAAGGTTAAACCCACCTCAAACAAGAAGATGTTTTTACCAAGCAGAAAGATAACACAGGTAAACAAGTCAGCAAAGTTGCAAGTAGAAAAAAGGTCTCAGAATTTTCCACTGCAAGAAAACTGAATGACAACTTCTAGTTTAAACTGTAATGTACTAACTTTTAGTGATTGGAGAATAGTAACAGGAATATGGAAATTATAGTAGTTATGATAGGCTAGAGATAATAGTTAAGGTATAGATTGGTTCTACTGTATTAAGATGCTCAGCAAAGAAAAGTTTATAATGCAATGTAACCAAAACCAAAGGGTCTCCAGGCCTGCCTGCAGCTGGAGGTGACAGCTGTAAGCACAGGCTCTGTCACCCACAACCCTGGACTGCTGTAACATCTTGGATGGAATAAACTGCATTTTGGACAGCCGCCTGGAGTCCCGCATCCTTCATTTCAGCTCTTACACAAAAGGACTTCAGGAGGGTCCCGCCTTCTCCTGCAGTCCAGCTGTCTCTACCTTATCCATCCACACACCACCATTTGGCACAGGATTGACCACTGGATTCATGTCAGTAGTGGCAGAAGCCCCAAATGCATCCAGAACCTCCCAAAGTCTGAGACAAAAGGTTATAATACCACACTCCTCATTGCCTGAATTTAGCCAGATCCTTGCACTGGGTATTGCACAGTCTCCTTGCTGACATCACTTTCTATTGTGTGTCTCTCAAGACTTCTCCAGCTGATTAATTACTTTGTTGACACACTGAACATGGTGGCAAACTCAGACCATTATGAGAAACACGTATTTGGTTTATTTTATGAAGCCTAAAATACTCTGTGGAAATACTTCCTATTCTCCTTCCTGGATTGCCACAGGAGTTCTGTACAGCTCTGATTTAGCCCTTTGATGGCACAGGGAACTCCTGCCAGCAAGTCTAACATCTGCCTGCATTTCCATCTTTGCAGGATGCCTATCATCTTCTCTTCTATGATAATTTTTTCAGGTACAGAAAGTTCACTGCTTAGGTTTCACACACAACTCCCCTGAAAAGCCTCTGCTGGTCACCTGCCTCACATCTGCCAGCATTTTGGGGTAACACTTTCTTTTTTGCCACTGACATCATTTGTTTTGTTTTTTCCATCAAGGAACCTTCTGTGAGTGCACATTGCAGCTCTGATGCCACAAACTGCATCCGATTTATCAGCACTTGTTTCAAATCTGTAACTCTTGGTAGCCCCAGAAACCAGCAAGCCATGAGACACCAACACTTGTGGGTCCATCTAACAAACTGTTATGTTAAAATTTCACATGCTGTAATTAGCACATGTGGTTATGATTGTGGTTATGTGGATTTTAGTCTTGCTAGTTAATATTTATGCTTGGCTCATAGTCAGGGACTTTGGACAGAATTGGAAAAGAGGCCAGATCTGTACAGGGAAGGATGTGCAATGTCCTCCCAGACACTCAGAGCACCCCAGCTGAAGCTGCCCCAGAGTTTCCCTGTGCTATTGTTAACTCTGAATAACTCTGAGAAGGACAGAAATCTGACCTGGCCACAGGCTTTTTTCTAGTTAATCTCAGAAAGAGTCTGGTTTGTGCATAATGGAGTAGAGAACTCACATTGATAACTCACGTAAATGACTTCCAGCTACAATGTGTGCAATTTTATATAGCATTTCCATTTTTCTTTATCCCGTTCCCAGTTCCATGCATGACTTCCTGTGCTGTTGCATCCCCCCAGCCCCCCCAGGCTGCTCCATAACCTAAGAAATGCTTTTTAGGCCTTGATGAACTGCACCTGGGCTCAGCTTATCAGAAACACAGTTCCCAGGAGCCAGTCCTGTCTAATGAGCGCCTAGTTTTTAATGAACAGTCTTGGAAAATTATTTTTCTTGCCTGAATAACAGCATAAGTGCAATAATATTTTTGTTGTTGAACCTTCGAAGAAAGTTATCGACCCAAATTGTGGCCAGATGGAAAATTACTGTGACTAAAGCCAATTCTCTTGCAACCCCATAAAGAGCAGTACAGAGTGAGACCCTCTGAGTTCTCCTGGACTGCAGAGAGCAGTGACTGGCAGATGCCTCTGAGTGGGGCCTCTCAGAGCCAGCAAACTCTAAAGTTAGTTAGATTAGTTAGTGTAGAGGACTGGTGTGAAAAATGTGTATTTTATGATTGGCTTTTCGTAAATATTAAAACGAATGTTATATGTATTCTGTAAGAAAGTAATGCTGTATTAATTTTTTAGTAGTGTGATAAATATAATCCTAGGTTATAACATGATGTTAAAATAGAAACTATGCTATGTAAGATACTTTTTATAAAGAGAGGACTCTCACTGAGATAGCATCCACAGGACACCTCAGTCTTTCAGAGAAAAAGAATTTATTGCCCCATTATCAAAGAAACAAACTTCTTCCTGCCTTGCTCAGTCCTGAAGATGCCGGTAGGATTAAGAGGAAGAAGTTGACCCTGACCAGACAGAATCCTGTGTTTGAATGGAATTTATGCATCATATATGAGGTGTATGAATATGCAACAGGCTGCTGTTTTTAAGGGTTAATCCTCTGTTAACGGGTGTCCTTTTTTGGGCTTATGCTGCCCAGAAAAAGGTACCCAGACCATCTGCAACTCTTTGTTTTTATTGTCTCATATTGTCCTAATCCAAATTGTCCAAACTATTATTACTCTAATTATATTGCTATTTTTATAAACATTTTATTACTATTAAACTTTTAAAATTTTAAAAACAAGGGATTGGCATTTTTCACACTGGCAAACAACACCAACAGATCCTGCACTGATCCTCACACTCCTCCAGGCTCAGCCCTCTGCCCATGTAGAAGATGCAAATTCATCCAGAATGGGAATTTCACTGAATTCCAAGGGAATTTTTCACAGATACCTTGCAGATTCCCTTTTGGTCTCTGTGCCTGCAAACAGATATGATGTTGCAAATGGGCTGTGGATGTGGCTCTCCTAGATTTTTAAGCACTTTAGATTTATAAAGTAGGCTTGTAAGAGAGTTTTTCTTGTGGTGTAGTAAAGTCTATAAGAATCCTTCAGTAAGTTGTTTAACTTAAACTAATGTTGTTTAACATTTAGGCATTAACTTTCAACCAAGACAGGGTCTCAGTTTAGCAAGGGGATTTACTCTGAACCTTTTGTATCAACAGGAAGGTCTTCCTTATTCCTTTATTTTCCTTACCCTTTCCCACCCTTATCCCTGTCTTCCTCCACTAAGCCCACTGCCCCTTGGATAATTTTTTATTTTGGTAGTTGACTGATTGATTTTAGATTTGCTTTTTTTCTGTGTGAGCCTTTTCTATCTGCAAGAAAGCTCCAAAGTCAATAGTTACAGCAGCTGCACCCTAACTTTGATGACATTCAGAACAATGTGAGTTTGTTCATCTCCATGTTTCAGAGTGCTTGGACAATAATTTTCTTTCCTGGAAGGATTCTGTCAAACAACTTGCAAAACTTTCGTAGTGCAGAATCTGGTTCACAGACAGTAATCAGCAATGGCATTGAAAAATTCTCCATACAGCCACCTTTTTATTTAAGCTACAGCTGAGTTTCTACAGTTTACCTCAACTCATACAATGATTTAATCATTCTTTTGATCTCTGTGAACCCTGTTAAAATTTCTTATATTTAATTTGTGATCCTAACTTTTAAAATTAAATCAAAAACACTTTGTTCAATGAGAAACTTTTAAATGCAGGCATAGCTCTAAGCTTGGGAATAGTCTAATTGACTTGAAAGGAATTAAAAGGTGCTTAAGCAACTTGCTGAATTAATAACTAATTGCATTATAACTTCAGGAACAAGCTTAGTTCAGTATAGTTTATTCAAACTTCCAGTTCCAGATGGAATGTTCAGGTCTGTATGAATAAACACAGTGGCAGATCAGAAACTGCAAATAAAAACTTGCATGAAGGAAAGAAGACCAGCTCTAAAGATACAGAAAGAAGCTAGTTTAACACAATTTCAAAAGCTTATCCAAAAAAAAATTGATGTTCTTTCCTTTATTCTTGCAGGCTGAAAGATTATAAGGACTGACAGTATAAAATTACAAAGATAGGAGAAATGAATGAACTACTGGAAGGGAATGAAGGGTCTATTCAAAAGACAGTTCCTCTTGCTTTTCCTGCTGAAAAGGATTCTGTTACTTCTCATACACAGAAAATGCTCTAATTTTTCTCTTCTGCAATATTATGTGCAGAAGAAGCAACCAAAAAACAGTTTTGATGGTACTTGAACAGATTTCAAGAAGTCTTGCAGTGTGCTATGAATAGAAAGACATTTGTTAACTGAGGGAGAGGAACAAGGCATTTTTTCTTTGCCAAACCCAGATAAAATGTAACCAAATTGCCGGGCTGGTGAGATTATATCCTCTCCTCCTTCCTTGCTCCCAGGGACAATAGAAACTTTCTTCTAGTGTAAAAGCTTTCTTTTTTTGGCTGAAATAGTTAAGAAAGATGCTGTTATTTTTTAAATCCATTACAAAAAGAAGATTTATTAGAAAACTTTAAACTGTGATGTTATGATAGGATTGTGCTTTTAATTCCTGGGAATGCTTAAGGAATTGACCTGGAATTGTCCCTTCAAATAAGGATTTGCAGAACCACATATTTTGGTTCAGAATACACTAATACTCCTTGCATAGTCATTTTGAGAAATAGTAATTTAAAACAAAGGGAAGATAATTAATCTAATTTCAACTGGTACATCATCACAGGGCAGTAAGTCTTGGGCTAATTTAATTATTTTGATGAGTTTACATCCAAGATGAATATGGTTTATAAGAAAGAGCAAAGCTGGGTTTCCAGCCACTCTATTGACTAAATTATTATTCACACATTATTCATCACTGCTGCAAATACACCACATCCTTCCTGTGCTGTTGAAGTCACCTGCTGTCTGAATGCAGCTATCAAAGTCATGTGTTATTATGATATATAGTGCAGTAAGCTGGAAGATTTTCCACATAAATCAAAACAGCTAGAGATTTGCAAGTTAGCCTAGTTTAAATCACAGTCCCAACCTCCAAGAAATAAAATTATAAATATGTCTTTTCACCCTCTTGAAATGTTCCCAAAAGCAACTGGAGGAAAATTGTTTTCCATTACTGAAGACAAAGCTTGTGGACTGCTGAGTGAGGATGGCAGAAGGCATCTGGGAAGGGGCAGAAGTCTTTTAAAGCATCACTTTGTCATGATCAGAGCCTACCTGGGTATCCTGCAAAGGGCAGATAAGAAAAGCCTGTTGGGCTCCTCGTGTCTCTGAGGAATCTCTTTGTGAAATCTCTTCTTGTGTAACTACATCACCTGCTGCAGACAACTTTATATATGTTTCTTTTCTGCAGAATTGGATCCCAGCATTTTTGCTCAGGTAAATCACTGCCAGCTGAATAAAAGGAAGGGCTATTATCCATCTGAGTGGATGGAGCTGACATTTTCTGTGCTGTAGAAGCTTTTCTTTGCTTCTCAGGGTTAAGCAAATTACATTGTGAGACTTAACAAGCAAATTATCTAGTTAGGGTATTTATGGGGTTTCCATTAACCCAGGCTTCCCATGCAAGAACTTGAATTTCTCCCTTGTAAGGAAGGAATATCCTTAATCTGGTGCCAGTGGGGCACTGAGGCTTGGAGAGTGCATCAGCCTGGGTGTCTGCAGCCCTGTCCCCAGCTCTCTGTGTCACCCTGGGGTGGTATTTGCTGGGTCTCCAGGATGAAGGAGGAATTGAGAATCTGACTCCATGTTCGTAAAAGGCTAATTTATTATTTTATGATATTATATTAAATAATGCTGTGCTAAAACTATACTAAAGAATAGGGAAAGGATACAGACAGAAGGTTACAAAGATGAATAATGAAAACTTGTGACTGCTTCCAGAGTCCAACACAGCTGGACAGTGATTGGTCATTAGGTAAAAACAATTCACATGAAACCAATCAAATGCCCACCTGTTGGATAAACAATCTCCAGACCAGATTCCAAAGTGGCAAAACAGGGAGAAGCAATCAGATAATTATTGTTTTCATTCTCCTCTGTGGCTTCTCAGCTTCCCAGGAGAAGAAATCCTGGCAAAGGGATTTTTCCAGAAAATGTGACAGTGACACCCCAGAGCTCCCCTGTGTGTGGTGGCACAGAGCAGGTCTGCCTGGGGGACAGGTTCTTGCCTTAGAGTGCCCCTCACATGTGGGGAGCTCCCTTGCTCCTGGACAACGCACAGAATCTGTGTTCCTGGGCTCACACAGAATTCCTGTCAGATCCCAGAGAACCTGGGCAGATGAAAAAGAGCAGGATTAAGGATGAAATCCCACCTGTAATAGAAAGGCTTTGCAAAAAGTGGCCTGGGGATAGACCCAGGCAGGGTACCCAGAGTCCCTCTGGCTGGGGATGTATCCGCAAGGCTTCTTAGGAGCTCTGGGTTTGAACACTTCCCTGATTGCCCTGAACTTCTGTAGTCTCTTAAATCTTAGATTACAATGTCCAGCCTGAGTCCCTAGAAATGGTGTGTCCCAAAGCCACATTTCAGCCTGTCACACAAACAGCGCTGATGATTTTAAATCATAAAACAAACTGATAAGACCTGATGCTGAGGTCAGAACTTGGGATTTACAGGCTGCTTCAAGAAAGGCACTGGGCGTTTCAGCCTGCCAAAAGCTGCAGAGAGTACCAAACAAGGATCAGAGACCTTCAGGACATTGCAGAATAGGAAGAGAGGCTCAGTACTGAGACCAAATCACAAAAAACCTGTGCAACACCGCACCTTGTCCATCTGGGAGCCCACTGGTAAACATTTATCTCTCCTTGTGGGAGTTTTTTAAAAAAAATTAGTTTGCTTTTTGTTTTTATCCACAACTTTCACTGTATATTTGAAAAAATGGTTTAGGACTGGTTTCATTTTCTGAAAATATCTTTTCATGAACCAACTATATTACTAAGAGGGGATAAAATGTTCTGCAAACATCCTTTGGAACCAAAGATGTGCAAAGTGTTTTATCTATTTCTTTTAAGAAGAATGGAATGAAAGGTGCAGATGGACTTTTAACCCCCTTCAGGACTGAAACACTGATGAAGCCATATGGGAAACCTACTCAATAGAATATCTGTGGATAAATGAAAGAGTTCTGGTTTTGAAGCTTCTTATTCTTAACGCTAAATTCCATTTCACAAGGCACACGTACATGCATCTCTAAAGCATTACCCAAAAAATCCTCTTAACACTGCAGCAGCTTTCATCTCCCTGCTTTCTGCAAAGACTAATCCATACCTACAGAAACAAGGGACCTTTTGTTCTGCTCCATTCTTAGGACATTTTTTGTTACATTTTTCCTCTGTAGAAGCATAACAGAGTAAAGGCTAATATGGACCCAAGGAAGCAAATACAAAAGCAGGCTTAGATTCAATGTGTGAATCTGGACTCAAAGGAGGATTGGATAGGCATGAGGATATTATCCATCTGTAGTTAATGCATTTCTTCCTATGATAATGTGTTTGTGGCTCTGATTATCTGCTTGGGCTGGCCCTAGAATCACAGTGAAAGAATAAATTGAATCCAGAGTAATAGTTCTGTCTAAGTCACATCTATATTAGTAAATTGAGAATTTCCAGGGCCAATTTCTGGTACCAAGGTGAGCAAACAGAGACTGGCCCCAAATTCAGCTGAATTTCTTTCACCTACAAAGCAAAGTGTTTGTACCAACAGTGATGCTGGGACCAGTTTCCAGCCCTGCTGAACACCCACCTGCACTGGGATTTGAGCCAGTGGCACTTGAACATGGGACAAAATCACCCCAGGGACCATCCTGGGCTCCCAGGAAGAAATGTCAAAATGCAGCATCCAAGGCTGCTCCTGTAATTTATGTCTCTATATCTGCTTATGCTTGGCTGCTCACCTGTGCTGAGGACAAAGTTTTGCTCTCTCTCTCTGTGTGTGTGCGTGAGACACAGATTTATTGTGCCAGCTGGGGCAGATCCCTGGGAATTTTTTTCTTCCTTTCCCACTGCTGTTTCTTTCAGTGCAGTGTGTATAGTCTCACATAGTTCTGGCTGCTGTGAGGGTTAAAGATAGTCAGGTAACCCTGAGGAAAGATTATGGGGACCACTGGTATTCAGATTAAAATGCTTCAAGCCAGTATCCTTATCAAGGATTTTTGGTGCATGTTTCTTTTTCATTTTAGTGCCCTTCCAGACAAATGGGGATTTTCCACAGCTCATTTAACAGGATGTATAATTCACTGGTGAGCTACACACCACCCCATCTGTGCCAGCCCACAGAGCAGAAGGGCTGGGATAGCCCCCAGCTACAGAGCCCAGCTCACAGTACAACATCATTCATCTCCTTCCCAAGCTCCTGGCTCACATGCCTGGCCTGCCAGCTGACTCACAGGCTTGCACACATGTGCCCATTGAAACCAGAGTAAACAGGTCATCTCCAGCTCATTATAATGTGTTTCAGAGGTTGGTTTTTTCCTTATGGCTGATTTCTGTTTCAGATCCAGGATCTGCCTGGGGTCAGTGGTCAGTGCTGATAGAGCATCTTCCCCAGAAGACTTCTGTGTGGATATTAGTGATTTTTTTTTTTAATTGAGGTACAAAAACTTCATTAATACTTCAGCTATCTTATTCCCAGGTGTCTTTTTCCTTCATCTCTGAAATTCAGGTTGCATCCTCCCTGCTTGGGGATCACTCTTTTTTTACAAGCCACCTCAAACAGTGATGCCTTGAACCCAATCATGTTTCTTGCAGCAACTGCAAGATAAATAATATTTATATTTTACTCTTTCAGGATTTAGAATTTTATTATTTGTGATGGATTTTATACTCAGCTGTGGCTTTAATAATATCAATGTTTTAAAACTAATAAAACTTTGGAGATGGAATGACTTTGTGCATATCCTGTGTGTCACAGTCACATATATAAAATTATTTTCCTTAAAATTTAACCTTGGCTTAAATACATCCTGGATAAAGGTTGTCTCAGAAGCATGTATTCATTCCATGCAGCAGGAGCAGGAGAGAGAAGGTGCTGGATATTTTCCCAGGCGCAAAACAAATGATGCCATAAGACTCTGCTCCCTTTCAAAGGGGCACTGATCTTTCTTTCCTTTCAAGTCACTCCTTGCTTGCTTTGACCTTCCTTATGTGTCTCCTTTTATTGCTCTTCTTTTTTTTTTTTTTCCAGCTGGAGAATCATTGGAGTAAAATCTGACCTCAATGATTCATCCAAGGCCACAAATGAATAGACTCTTTATGAAAAACCAAAGATAAGAACACTGATCCATGTCTCTGTCCCAGTCAGATGGCTGAGTCCTTCTGCCCGCCCTGTGGCCAACTTCAGTGGCAAAATTTGGGCCAGTGCATGCTCACATGCATGTCTCCAAAATCCCATAAGCACCTCTGTGTTCACAAACAGGTACACAATCATTCTCCTGCTTGCTGCCACGCTGCTGCTTTCTTCAGGATAATGTTGATGTAAAATCAAAAAGTGGAAACTGGAGCAGCAGCAAATTTTCCTGTTGTGTAGAACCTGGTAAACACCCACAGAGGAACTTCCTTAATGTGAGAGTGACCAAGCACTGGAAAAGATTGCCCAGAGAAGTTGTGGACTTTCTCCCTCACTGGGGATATTCCAGAACCATCTGGACACAATCCTATTCCATGTGCTCTGGGGTGGTCCTGCTCGAGCAGGGAGGTGGAGCCAGATGACCCCACTGTGGCTCCTTCCATCCTGGCCCATTCTGTGGTTCTGTGAAATGAGCTGGGCTCACGTGCACTCACAAAGGCTGGGACAATCAAGGCTGGTAAAGTTGAATGTCATTTCAACAGCACCTCTTTCCTTCTCTAATGCAAGATAATGACTCAAGAAGGACTAAGGCCAGGCTGTCCCATCCCTCTCCTGTTTCCTACAGGGTTCCTTTCCAAAATTCTGATTCTTTAAAACATTTTTTAATTTTAGTGCTATATGTGTTATATTTGCCCAAGTATGATAAAGGAAATTACCTGACTTACCAGAATACATTTGGGGCTAACACAAATAATACAGGAATAAAGGACACACTGAGTAAAGGCAAACCTCAGGGAAGGCTGAGGGTGCCCTTGTCAGGCTGCAGCCCACTTCAAGGTTGTGCCCAAATTAACAGGGCAGAAGTTACAGTGCCCCAAGGAATTAAGCAATGAGCATATTCTGGCTGCAAAGGACACTTGAAACACTCTAAAAAACCAAGGGGTTCACTTAAAAGATGTTGTTTGAAAGACTAATTCTCCATGCCTTAGAGACAATACTTACAAGGCTTTTAGCTTTTGGCCAAGACATCTAAGAAGTTACAGATCTGGAGGAAGTGGGAGGGTGAAGCAGCACCATAGTGGGTGGCTGATTATATCCATGAATTTCCACCCCTTGCAGAGTGGATGCTTTGCTTTTCCCTTAAACCATTGTAGAAAAATGTGATTTATTATTGCAATGCAGACTGACAGCTCAGTCTGAGAAGTTCTGAAAAGGGCTATTTGAAAAGCTTCATTAAAGAAATGATAGGGATGGGCTGTGAGGAGGTTCCTAAGAAAACTTTGTAAGAGATTTTGCTTTCTAATAGAAGTCACTATTAAAGTAAATGAGCATGAACTTAGCAAAGAAATGAGGCATTATGTCCCATGAGATTTCATCTACCTGTCACTATGGTCAATGAAAGAACTTTCATTAATCAAAAAAGAGAAATATTTTCATCTAATCACTGAGGGAACCTGAATACCCATCATTTTTTCACATTTGGTTTAATTCATATTTTTCTTTTCATCTGCCTTTTCATTACCTGTATGTCTCATTAATGCACAGGAAACAGTTTCTGTAAAAGATTTTTTTTTCTGACAAAAATTAAAGGTCTCCAGCTTGCTGAAAATATTAGGTTTTGAAATTGAGCTTCAGTGCAATCCTCTCAATAGTGTTTTCCTCATCCTCTGCATACCTGACTCAGGCACTGAGGATCTACTCAGAAGAAATGCTCAGCATGTCCAATTGTATCAATGGTAAGCTGTACTCCAGGCACAGGAGGTGTTTGGCTGGAATGTTCAGAAAAATGGGAATGTGGTACTTCATAAGGGATGCCCAGAGTGAATGGAGCTGCCAGGTTTTGTTATCAGTCCTCTGCAGAGCAATAGAGATGTCGAGAGCATGGATTACTGCTTTATTTCCTGGTGTGAGTGTGTGTGCAAGTGTAGTGACAAATGTCATAGGAGAGCAAAAAGAATATTGGCCAGATGGTCACTAGCAAAAAACATGGGGGAAATAACTTTTTGTCAACTTGTTCAATGCTTTATAAAGTCACTGAAGGGATTTGTTCCAGATTAAAAATAGCATGTTAATTCATCATTAAGTTCACATGTGTACAAATGAAGAGGACAAATGAAAAGAAAACAAGAAAATTAACATCCCTAAATCCTGAGCACTTGAATTTGCAGTCATAATGTTCATTTAGTGCACAATTTAGCATGTAAAAATTCTTGATTATTAAACCAATCACTTAGAAGAAAATGTGAGTCACAAGAAATTACATAAGAAGAGCTGTATAAAAAAAATCTATGCTAATAAACATTTCACTTTCTCAGACATTAGCAAGTCACTTAGATCTGCATCTCAGTGTTGACCTGTACTGAACTGTGTATATGTGTCATGAACAATGTGCTGGGACTGCTCAAGAGATCTCCAAAAGGCAAAAGCTGTTACAAAATGAATTAAAACTCTTCAGACGGTGAAAGGACAGACCACAACCTCAAATGCTGCTATAACAAGCAGCAAAGTACTATTTGTATGGTAGCATGAACAATGGAGCCTCAGTCTTGTGATCATTATAAAAAGGAAGAATGGTTTGTTTCCAACATGAGAGTTTTTCAAACGCACTCACATTCCAAGCAAAGGTGGGGACCAGACATGTTCCTATGAGATGCTCATAAACATCATAATCCATTCTTGAAGGTGCTGAGACTCTCTCAGAATCAGTTCTGTGTTGACAGCTCCCTTGAGAAAAATTGAATCACTCTGCAATCTAGAAATTATAATTTAATGTCAGCTCTTGTCACTGTCACCCTTCCATCTACAGGCTTTTCACTGGGAGTGCAGTAAAGTTCAGCTTTTTTGCCTTTTTTTCCCCCCCCCTTCCCTTCTGAGGCTATTCCAAACTTGCTCTGTGTAGTTATTCTGTGCTATTCTGAATCAGAAATACTGAGTTCAGCATCTGGGACCATGTTTGGCACTTGTATGGATTTATGTCATGTATTCCTTTTCAAGCAAAACCACAGGAATATAGGCACAGAGATGATGGCAGACAAGAGCTGACCAGGGAGCAGTTATTAGCCTGTAACTTGCCATGCTGCTGCAGGAAAAGCACAACACACTGGCTCTTTGGGGATATCACTTTTCAACCTCCCACCCTCTCCCCAAGCCCTTGTACTCATGGACATGAACTTGTGGAGAGGAGTGAAACACAAACGTCCCCCTGGGCCCTGGCCTGAGCTTTCTGACATACTCCAAAGTGCTAGTGGAAAAAAAAAATAAATTAAGTTTCCTTCTTGCACTAGGTTTTAAAATGGAAATTAAGTATGAGATTTGAGAAGATGTAAAGGAACCTACTGTTGAAGGCTATGACAGAGGCCTGTGACTGATGATCACCTTTCTTTTGGCTCTCACATTCTTTGTGGGATGAGGAATTTGGAGCTGGAGCTTTAGCCTGCATACATGTGGGATGACCCAAAGGACCCAGAGCTGGTTCAGAACATTTTTGCACTGGTGAATTGTGGGCAGGAAGGAGTTTTGAAAGGCTGCAAGGATCAAATTCACTCAAGAAAACCAAACAAAATTTTTAACTAACAGAAGTTAGAGCTTCCAAGAAAACCACAAAATTGCAGTGGTAATGGATGAGAATGACCTCAAAACAAAAAAATGCTTATGTCATTGAGTCCTCCCTATTCCAGCATGAATTTCTGCATAGGGTTCTAGAAAGACTGGGGGACCCTTAATTTTGTCTGTAAAACTTGGGTTTCTGGAAGATGAATATTTCCAGTGAGTTTAGTTTGCAGCCACAAAGCACCATGAGGTAACTTCATTAGAGCATGGGCATCCTTCTTAAGGTTCATCCTCATCCTGCACCTACCAATATCTCTGGCAAACAGCACAAAAAAAAAAAAAAAAAAAAAAAAAAAAGAGCCGAGGGGAAAAAGAAAACAGGGCAAGCATATGTATAAGTTCCAGCAAACACTTTCCCAGTCACTGCCTATTTCAGGGAGTTTAAGCCTAATGTGCTTTGTGTATTCATAATCTTTAAAGGATATTTTCCTTGTCCTTGTCCTGTCTCCCCTTAAACCCATCTAAGCTCTTTGCATCTGCATAACCCTTTAACCATTACTTGCACAGATCTACCATCCACTGTTAACAAAACTTGCCTGTTTTGAACAGCTCCTAGTGTCATTTAGTGGCCCTTATTTCTTCAAAGAGAAACCTGTACAAACTTGCCTCATCAACCAGAGGCATTTTCATCAGATTCCCAGTTGCCGCCAGAAGCAGAAACTACCTAATAGTGCCATAATGTAACTGTGTCCTGATGTTTCATTCTGAGCTGTTTTCTCCTTTGTGCTACTTTTTCTCATCTTGCCATAGAGCAGGAGAGGAAGGAGGGGAACTGTGTCCTCCTGTGACTGAGATCATGTGCTTCACTCAGTAATGTGTGTGGAGGACAGGGAGAATTTATTTCCCCCTCTTCTTTACTGTTCTGTTTATGATCAGCCTACTTGAGTCAGTAGGAGAATTCTGAACGAGACAGTTTCTTACCACGAAAAGTGACTCCCAAGTAGTCAGAGTTGTGGTTAAACTGCCTCCCACACACTAAAGAGCAGAAAACCAAGCAAGCAAGCAAAACTTCCCCCTAAAAATGTATCATCTCAATGAACCAGTTATAATGCTCCCAAACACAGGGCTGTGGAGCTGGATTAGATTGAACTGGATGTACCCTTAACTAAGCTATGGAGAGTCTTACATTCCTGGGGGGAAACTACCAGCCAGATGTTTATCTGTGTTGATTATCTGCTCTCCTTTACCACATTATAGTTTGTTAGAAAATTGTTGTCCCACTTTGTTAGGAAATTTCTCCATCCCTGCCATTTGCACTGGGATAACCCACTGAAAACCATTATTAGACTGAGCTGCTCAGCTCAAGAAGGAGAAAACCACTCTGAAGGGAAACAT